>CM060846.1:181138540-182338540 GCA_030762175.1 Metallyticus violacea | reverse complement strand
TCTTGGGAAGAAATAAGGAAATTAAAAAAAAAAATAATATTTGCTGATGACCAGATTCTCTTAGCTAATATTAAAAATATGCTGCAACATAATGTATTTGAGTGACAACTTGTGCACTGGCCAGGTTTTGGAGTTTTGCAATTGGGCAGCAAAGGACAGTAGCATAATCCATTTGGAACATGCACACTAATAATCAGCAGGCTATATAATATTTTGAATGATGAACGTAAAGATGGCAGAATGAATGTCAGGGGAATCTGGATAACCCAGATAAACCTACTCAGGCACCACCTCTTCATGTGCCACAAATCCCAATTATAGTTGCTGGGGTTAAACCTGGGCCATCTTGGTGGGAGGCAAGCAGTCAAAACTTGGCCTTGGTGCCACCACACAATGTAACTAATCTCAGTAGAAATTTAAAACATAATAATATGAAGATATCATGTACTAAAACAAAAGAATTTGCAATATGCACACACAAGAAGATCAGAAGTAATAATAGACACAAAATATAGTACATATATTAACATTATATACCTTTAATAATTCAACAAACAATGAAAAATACTCAGACTTGGAAGAGAGTATAGAGAAATACAATAAAATAAATGAATTAATAAAGAAACCTTTTGGGAAGAAATATGTCTAAAGAACTCAAAATTATATTTTACAGTAGTTGATCAAAACTAGTCCATAGTGAGACAAGGTTGTTAAAGGCTGAAGGTAAAAAATATAGAAAGAGCTGAATTGAGGTTCCTCAGATTGATAGAAAATGTCACATTAAATGAATGAATGAAAGCCTAACAAATCCCATTAAGGGCAAAGGCCTTATGCATGAGGTAGAGATAGCTCTAAGTATACTCACTTGGTGAGCGAGTCTAAGTGGTGAGCCAGCTCTACATTACTCTAATTAAGGGCAGTATGCACTATTTACATACACACTGAAGTTGGCCTAAGCACTCTGACTATATCTATCTTTAGAATATATATCTTAAATCTTTTTTAAGTCCTTTTGAAGGTCCCTGGGCAAGGTTTTTATCTCTGGCTACTCTTGACCATGGATGACTGCTACAGTTATTAAACAAAATTCAAAATTAAGAAAACAAGACTTAGAGGGCGTATAAAAATATGGGGAAGGAAATCAAAAAATATCAAAGAAAATGGAAACAACATATAAAATTAATGTTTTTTGAGAGACTACCAAAGTAACCGTATTTCTATCAATTTGCTTGTAAAGATGCAGCAAACCTGGCCAGGAAATGGTCTGTGCCCCTGCAGGTTGCAAAGAAGATACGGTGGTGGACCGGGTCATACACTTGATGATGGCTCTTAGGCGCCACATCACGAGGATTGACTGTGAACAAAATGGAAAGAAGCATAGGAATGGTACAGTATGGACCAATCTTTGAAGAAGAAGAAGAAGAAGAAGAAGAAGAAGAAGAAGAAGAAGAAGAAGAAGAAGAAGAATGTGTTTATTCTAACATTGTCTTGTGCTACATCAGACAGACTCAATGAAGAAAATAATTTTCAATAAATTTTAGACGTAATTTGAATAAGTTTTTGGCATATTAGTTGCATTTATCTTGGAACTACATTTGAAACCAATCATCTTGACTTTCATCATATAGCTGTTTTTGTATCTAGTTTTAAATTTATTGCAGATATTCTATCACACTTAGCAGGAATTTATCTTATGGTCATTGGAGATGTTGGCAAATCTTGAAACTTTGCTGGAAAAATTAATTACTAACTAGAGCATTTTCTTAAAGGAGGGGAACTACCCATTCTTTGAAATATTATGATAAACATCTGTCTTCATTATATCTTTGAAACTATTATAAATCTGTTCCTCAAAAATTACCTTGGATATGTGTTTTGAATCTTGTTGATTGTGAGTGGCTGAAGTTTGTTCATCAGGGCTGTTTCAAACAATTTGTAACATTTGACCCATATTGCATCTGGGAGAATTGCTTTTTTGTATTGTCCACTATTCATCCTTTATGGATTATGGTCATGCATAATCTATTTTGAGTAGTGTTTAATATCTGTTTTTACTGCTGAGGCATCACAGGCAGTGGTGCCTCAGCAGTAAAAACATGAGATGAAATGGTAATTTGAGAAAGTATTTTTTTAGGAAAGAAAATGCTCCAGGTCTGCCCAGCAATTGCAATTTATGAGGACTGAAGAAAACCTGGAAAAAACCTAAGTCAGTGGGGACAGTCCTGGTGGGAATTGAACCCCAGACCTCCCACTTATGGGTCTGTGCCTTAATAACCTCAAACACCCAAGGTGTTCTTAACATTCTTGTCCCATTTCTCTCTGAATATATTTTTGCATTTAAGATAGTGTTATACTTTTGCTCCACCTACAAGACATTATATTCATTGTAAACACTCTAAAATCAAATCAGTGAAAGAGTAGAGGCAAATCATAGCAACATAAAACAATAAAGTAAAAGTGAATTACCACAAAATATTCTGAATAATATGATGAAACTCATAAACTAATCTTAAAATTGGAAGGAGACTGTTTGAACTTACAAGAAACAAAAATTGTCTTACTGGCTGCTAAATCCCCCCCAAAATGCAAAAATTCCCACATTTTCAAATTAGTTTTAGAGTAGTTAGAAGTTCTGCTAATCGTTTACCAATATAGGAATTTTAGCTAATTTTGTAAAGTACATTAAGCTCTGCACTCTTCAGGGCTTCCTTAATGTTTTATAACGTAAATATTGGCATTGCAATAAATGTTAACAAAGCAGCATTACTACTAATATTTGCTCTACCTGTTTGCTGTTCCTCACATGTGTGGAGTTTATAAAAGGGCTATTAATGTGTCAATTATTCTTTAGAATAAAAAATATAGATTTATAGTTTTCTAGCAAACTTGATTAAAGCTGTAAGTGTGCACATTAGCACTAAAGTGTCCATTAGAGTGCTTTAAGCTCAACAAACTGAGGGAACTGCTTTGCTGCTTCTGAATACGAAAGATTAAGCACTTTAGCAACATATTAGTTTACTCAGAAAAGAGTTCTTCACTTGCTAGTTATATCACCATTTTGATCTTGAAGAGAGAGTGACTGTAGCCAATCACTAGCCTACATGTACATGTACTGCCAAATATGATATTTATGCTTCACTTATGAAATTTTCACTCTCCCACTGATGTTTTCAAGCTGTCAAATTATGAACAATAAGTATCTGTATAAGATATCATATACATATGGAACTTCATGTATGCATTTATATTAGATACTAAAATGGACTATTGAACCTCACACAAATTCTCCACAATGTAATGTATTTTGCTGAAGCTTTAGCATACATTGTTGACTTTTCTTTTCTCAATCACATTCAGCATTTGAAAATATTGTTGGTTTCTTTTCATGAGTGTCTCAGGTTCTCTTTGTTTATTATTTCACAAGCTCTAAGCTATAATCTATTATTACCAACATTAACTGAGCAAACTGATGGGATGCTGGCTTAAATTGTGCACATCTGCTAATGTCATACCAACCCAGCATGGACAGCTGTTGCAGTGTAAATATAATTATCTGTTTTTATTGTTTGTCACATTTATAATAAAAGTAGAAAATGTAGATATAGCCCCCTTTTATTTCTGCCAGTTGAAGGTACAAAAATTCCATCCAAAATCTGAACATATTACACAATACCAATTGTTACTGATGCTCTGCCCTGCTCAGCATATAACCGTTACTCATTTCATTCATCAAGCAAAGTTTCTTGTTTAGAGAGGAGGCTCTGTTTGTGGTCAGTAAGAACAAAGCAAGATATAAACTTCTATGAATTGAAATTGATGTGCTAAGGATTGTACAGGTTCTCAGGCCTTCCGCGGTTCAAGCAATTAGGATTAGACCCTCAAGGGGCCCCACAGCCTTAATGCGACCGATCTTTCTCGAAACGAGAGATTGCATCTCCGCCATCGCCGCCGGACTATACATAGGTGGCAAGCAACTCCACATGGAAACAAGCCGAAGCAATCGCATCACGATGCCACCGCTGCTATGGCTACGGACACGACACAGATACCTGCACCGAAGCTTGTGGCGCCTAAGAGCTAACATCAAGTGTCACCACACGACCTGGTCTACCGCTGTATCTTCTGTGCAACCTGCGGGGGCACAGACCCTTTCACTGGCCAGGTTCGCTGCAAATGTCATCCCAGAAACCAGCTGTACCCCGGTCTTGGGCGGATCCGGACAACTTCAAACATTTCACCCGCCAGATCACCAATACCTTGGGGCAGTGCCTTACTCCGGGCCCGCCCGCCACCGAGGAAAAGGCCCAGGCCGTGGCGATCACGTCATCAATTGAGACACTGAGAGTCACGGTCGAAAGCCTCGCCGAAACGGTCCAGATAGTTGCACACACGACCCGAGACGCCGGCGAGAAGAGACCCTCCCCATCGAATCAGCCAGTATCACACGCAGATGACTGACATGGCTACTAAAATCTCAGGCATCTCCATCACCCAGAGCTGGCTTCAGGAGGCACTGTCTGCCAAATTAGCATGCATCGAGAACAGCCTTTCCAAACCTTATCCAAGCAGGAGGAACTTTAAGCCTCAATAATGAATGTAGAGGAACTCCTGTGCTCACACACAGACCACACACACCCTTGGTGCCACCAATCAGTTCCAAGCTCTCATATCCTCCACCCTACACTATCTTAGCCCTAGTCCAAAATTGAGGAAGCACAAGTAGCTCACATACCCCTGGACCCAGCCCCACTGAAAACAGCTGTTTTTCATTCTAGTACCCTCAACAAACCAACTATCCTAAACCCGGCAGTGGAAGATCCCCTAGGTCCTAACCTGTGGTGCATATCAAGGTTAAGTAGGTGATAGGTCTGGTTGGAAGCTGAATGGGTGGCAAGCCTACCCTGAGCAATTCTTTAACTCCACAAATGCCTGAAGTAATCATCATTTCAATCAATACCTGTTAAAATAATGATGCAGTTAAGGACTTGCTGCACTAGCCCAATTTAGCCTGGAGCTTGGTTCATGTTGTTTCTTTAAAGGTGCTGCTGAATGAGTTCCATTGCAGATATTGGCTTTAGATTATGCAACATTAAAATGAAAATATTCTTCCATTGATGCATTTAAAGATGATTTTATTCATATAAAAAGGCAAACAGATGAAAAAGTACTATGAACAATTTATGAAATTGTGTTCAGCATTGTGTATGGTAGTTGATTGGATATCATACATTACACAGGAAAGAAAAACCAGTAGCATCTTATAAAATTTTCAAAAAGGTAAGCAATACCAATAATAATACTAACCCTCAATAATGGGAACTGGCACTGTACTAAACTATAATACACTATACTACACCAACTGGAATAACCAATGCATAAATATTGCATTAAGTAATATATGTAAAGTGTAATTGACAGGTCATTATGTTAAATTTATTTGAATATAGATTGCAAAATCATATTATAATATCTAATATCAGGCCATGCAAGGAGAAGACTAAAAAGGTATTACGCAGTATACAGTCTCTCTATTTTCTAAGATCCACTGTGTTCTCCAATATAGTTTAATTCATAAATAACTTGACACTCATATCATTAAATTGTAATCAGTATATGCATATAAACTATAAGAACATCAAAGCACAGAATGCAATGAGGCAACAGACACACTGGCAAAAGAGGGAACACATAATTGAATTCAGAACTTTTTTTTAGAATTTGCATTAAAACTGCTGGAATCCACAATACATCAGTAGACCAAGAAAGAATATCAAATAAGATGGACAAATTTTCTTGATCTAAAACTGAATAAAATTCTTATCAAAACATCCAAAAGTATCCTGGCTAAAGAATTAGTGTGTAGAGACAGAAAGCAAACCAGAAAAGCTGTTAGAATCATTACTGGATATTGGCATTCTGAAAATACCTATGCATATAAAAAATGCTGCAAATGAAGCATGGAAACCACACATGTAATCTATGTAAACAGTGTGATGAATTGCAAAATGCATCTTACTAGAGTATGAAACTTTGGAAGGGCAAAGAACATCAATATTAAGACATATTCCTTTAGAAGTTGTATAACTTAAAGTTGTAGACAAAGTTCTAGAGGTTACTAAGACAAAAGACATAAAATTATAAGCATTGAGACTTAGGTACCGAGGTGTATTTATGCACTCTAACACCAACCAATAAACCAACCAATCAACTACCCAAACAAATAAAACCAATGCAACAAACAAAAACCAACAAATCAAACCGCACCAAAAAATCCCAAATCATACTACATTAAATCAGCACAACCAACTAAAATAACCAACCCAAGTAGCTAATCAAACTAAATAAAACCAATACAACCAAGCTAAGTAGCCACACAAACTAACCAATTCAACTAGCTAATGAAACAAGTTAAACTAACAAACCAACTGACCACCCAAACCAACTCTAAGCAACCAAAAATCAAACCCATCAAATTAACCAAATAATCAAATCCAACCAAGCAAACCTACTAACTAAATAAACAAAACCAACCAAACAAAACTAATCAAACAAAGCCAACAAACCAAACAGTCCAATAAAACCAATCAAATAAACCAACAAAACTAACCTAATCATTGTCAACCAAACAAACTAACCATTTCAAATATTCATACTAAATTAATGAACAAAACAAATCAACCAATATAATCAAATAAACTAACAAAAAACCAAATCAACCAACAAAAATACAAAACCAATCAATAAACCTCACCAACGAACCAGGAAAAAACCCAATACAACCAATAAAACCAACAAATCCTACCAACATAAACAACCAATCTAACCAGTCAACAGACTATACCAACCAACCAAATCAACTGAACCTAACAAAACCAACCAACCGAACCAACCAAACCAATCAAACCAACCCAATCAAAACAACCAATCTTACCAACAAATGGAACCAACAAAATCAATTAATCAACAAAACCAAACAAAAAATAAAAAAAAAAAAACTAACAAAAAAAAACATCCAAATAACGAAACGACCTAAACCACCAACCAAGCTAACTAAAGGAACCAAAACATGCATCCCAACAATGCAAACCAACCAAACCATCCAAAATAACCAATCAAATGAAACCAACCAACCAACCAAACCAATGAACTAAATTAACCCAACAACACGAACCAACAAAATAATCTATAAGAGGCAATCCTACCAGTTAGTCAATCATACCAACCAATAAATCAACCAATTAAACTGACAACCCACCGACATACCCACCCACCCAACAATGAGGGTCTTAGAAAAAATGAGTTTCTGGAGATTATGAAGATAATATAAATCTCATATTCCGGTTTTTGACCAAGTGTTACCATATTCATGTAACAGAAGACACAAGCTATAGAATAATTTTGAAATTCTCATTGAAGCATACAGCTAGGGAATAGCATCATTTGTTTCTTCAAATGGTAAAAAGATGGAAATAGATATAATTGTCCCATTAAAATAAATTTTTATCATCAGTAAATCTTTAATCACAAAATGATATTGCTGTTTAATATTGACATTTCTGAAAATGAAACCATTTCTTATACATACAACAGAGCAATAAAATCTTAAGAACAAAACCATTCTTCTTATATATACCTACATGTAAGTATTGTTTTGAATGCCTACAAAGCAGGGTATGGCGATTGGTGTTTTATCTCGCTTATAATTGAAGTGAATTGCCTATGTGCCACTCTGAATGAAATCTTTAAATATCATTGAACATTATAGCATGTCCACCATGCTGTTTTTCGATTATAGTGATTAATATTTAATTAACATATTGAGCATATCCTTGTGCTATATATAAGTGATTTAATATATTTTTAATCAATAAGCAATGCTTACTCTACTTAAATGTATGCCACAACCTTGGAAGAAACAAACTTGGTGAAACAACCAAAAGCCCTTCTTCACATATGTTTTAATCTGCCATTGTCGTTGCTAGTAGATGGTAGATGAAGGGAAATGGCACTGCTATGGAAAATTTGTTTTTATTTCATACACTGAAGTTCAGCCATTGGTTCAGATAAATGTAAGTATGCCAACCATTAAGCAACAACATTTTTCACATACAGTAGAATAAAATTTGAATTTTTTAAAATGAATATTACCTGTTTTGCCATATAATGGTTATGTAATGGTAGGAAAAGGCAACCACCACTGATGGCTAAGGTTATTAGGGTGTTGTTCGTGAGCAGGAAGTCTGCTGTTCAATTTCTATCAGGACTGTCCTCCCCAAATGAAGTTTTTTCCAGATTTTTCTCAGTCTTCATAAATGGAATGGCAAATGCTAAGGAGGTACCCTAAATTTAGGCTGGAATGCTTCCTTCCTTAAAAACAAAATCCCTCTCCCCGTTTATCATTTCATATCATGTATCAAAAGTTTCCATTGCTTGTGATGCCTCAGTAGTTAAATCAGGGATTAAATATTATTGAAAAAACACAATATACATTTTGATAATGTTGGACTCTTCAATCCACAGTCTTTTAAAATCAGAGGCAGTGCTGATCAGATGCTTCAAGCCTAATAAGATAATTTAGGTTAAATTGATTGAGCTTAAAAATAAAGGAATGAAAATATCATATAGTTGAAAATTTTAGGAAACTTTCTGTTAATAGAAAACAATTTGGTATTTAATGGAAGCAATTCAGGTGCTAGAAGGTATGGAGCCACAGATTATATAACTGGCAGACCAGTTGTAACATTACCTGACCACTATATTATAGTATTTTCACATTTATGCTCACAAGAAAAAAAATTTAAAAATGTTTGTAATTGTTGAAAGTTTAATATCAATAGATTGTTGTAAGTATGAAAACAAGACAGCTATCTCTGGAAACAGTAATAAGTACTGGTGTGTATTATGGAGTAAAGCTCTATGGTCTTTATCAGGTGGGGGGGAATCTACTCCTTCAAATGAATTGATTGAGTTTCGTCAAATTCTCATGGCTAGTTTTAACCCAAAGCCAATTAAAAGATTTTCTTCAAATGTTAGGAAAAAAGAAGGAATAAATGTATAGTGGAAGTAAATAAAAAATGAAATGCAGAAAAAAAGAATTTTTTTCTATTACTGAAACTATATAATCACTATTGAGAGAACTACAAGCTGAAACGTTATTGAAAATGAAGCTGTGTGGTGGATTTTTTAGTAGCTTTTATATCATCTCCATGACATATTTATAAAAATAGTACTACTTGAAAACAAAAGTTTTCATCAGGATTTCGTTAAAACCTGTTCCATCCTAGAAAGAAATACAACAGAACATTGATAGAAACTTTATGAATAGTGTGTTAGAAAATGAACTTTCATGAGGTTACTTATGTTACAAATATACTTGAAAGAAGAGAAGTGAATGTAATTTTAGGTATGATCTTGGGAATAAGTTATCTTCTACATATATTAAATTCTTAGTATTTAAAATACATTCTTTAAAATAAATTTTTATTTTTGAAAGTTTGTATTAGTAGCAAAATGGACCAGCACAGCTGTTGGCAGATAAAGAAAACAGCAAAAGCTATTGTTGTTTAAAAAGCTCATCTTCAAGATGTTGCTTTTAACCAATTTCATCATATATGAAACATGAATCTTTTGAATGAAACATAGAAGAAAAATACAAGGGGACAAATATCTCATCTAAGAAAATTGAATTGCCTCATTATCTTGCTAGAATATCATCACTCTGTGAAATAATGGGTTAATATTTAATAGGTAGTTACTTTTTCCTTGTGAGAATAAGGGGATTTTATTTCTTACAAATGATAAATTATGCAAAAATATTGGTATATTTTATCATCATTATTTCTTGTTTTCACCAAAATGCTATAGCTTAGCATTTCTTTAACATTATGAAATAATTTCAGGTAGAAATTTTAAAAAAGTTTCAGTAATTTTATGGTTTCAGAACTTGGATCCTTTCTTGGTTAATGGTTCTTTATTCATTATATTTTGATTAATCAGTCATTTGGAATGAAATATTATATTCAATTTGCAGCAGGTACATGTAATTGTGTTTTTTGCTTTATCTTTTTTACTAGGGTTGATCCCTATACTCATCCCTGATCCATTTCTAGTTGGTAAATTTGTTTTATTTTACCTAAATTTTCATCATACCTCCTTGATGACTGTTGTTCTATAATTTCTACAACTTCCTGCAAGAAGGATTGTCAAATCTCTGAAAAATACTGCTTTGCAGTCTTCATGACTTCATAATCTGATAAAAATCTTTCTGCAATGGTTTTCTTTTATTTTGAGAGCAGCATGAAGTGACCAAATGTTAGATCTAGAGAGTAAGCAGGATATTCTGGCAGTTCTAATCCTGCTTTATCAATTGAATCTATTGCAACACAAAATTTGTGGCTTAAATCATTATCTTTAAGGAAAAGTATAACTTTTCTAACCTTCCACAAAGTATCTCTCTCATTGCATCTCTAATTTTTGTTTTAAATATGCATAATAATGACCTGATACAGTGGCTGGTCTTTGTAACTAATCACTCAGAATAATACTTTATGTATCCCAAAAACAATCAGAATGATCCTGCTTACTGATGCTGCACCCTGCATTTGTGTCTCTATTACTTTTCATTTTGGTTTTAGAATCATAGAAATGAACCCATGACTCATGCATAGGCTCAAATATGTTAAGAAATTTGTGTTTATGCACTCAAAATTGTGATAAATGTTCTTTATAAATGTTTTAATTTTTTTTATTTCCAAATCATAATATTTAGTAAAAATAATATGCACTATGGTATCAAATGTCTATTGTATCCCTGACAGGTCATTGCTTGAACTTGCAGCACAAAATCATGCACTCGTATTTTATTTCTTTTCTGTTGTAAAATGTTTAAGGATCACTGCTATGCTCATTTTTACAGAATGGTCTACCACATTTAATTTGATGATGTATATTAATGATGCTATCATTTTTCTCTATCATAACATGCAGCACAATTTCCAAAAATTGTTTCCATATATTAATGAATTTAAAAAGAGACATTCTCTTCACTTCCAGGTATTTAATCATTACTTCTTGCTACATTTGCTCCAATTGTATAGTCAGTCAAAGTTACATGTCATTTCAGTAGTCTATGTAACACAATGTAATAAAATATAAGAGCTTGAAACTGTGCATTGATGTATTCTTTTGCTGCAATATATTTTTACATCAACTAGCAATGTAACATGGTTAAACATATGCACCAATCATCGTATTAGCTCAGTCTGTATCCAGACTGAGTGTAGTAAATATTTACCATAAACCAATGAACCAACAGGTAACAAAAGGAAGGTTGAAGATATATTGCTGTATTATAACTAAATCAGAATTACACAAAAAATGATTCAAATTATTCAATACATATAAACTTTCTTTTATAAGACTTTCTAGAATGACTTTTTACAAGATCAATCTGTTGAAAATCCAAAAGTTTACTAATAAATGTATATTCCATCTTCTCAGATATCTCTCTTCCTTAGTTCTTGATGAAATCGCTGTACCTGTTCTTTACTGAAATCACCAAAATTTTCTGGAAAGCAACCTAAATGACAAATGTAAGTAAAGAATCTTAATGATCATATTATAGCAGTGGCATTTACTGGGTTCTATCAATGCTATTAGTGAAGCCCCTGTCTAAAGTATGAACAAAAAACCTTATAATAAATACATAATCTCTAAGTATTTAAACTAGTGTATTGCAGAGAAACACCCACTGAAAAGGTAAAACTTCAGTAGCAGATATCATAGCCCTCACTGTCCTCTTATTATGGCATTTAGAGTGGGGAGGTGCTGACAACAGCATTGCATGATTTTCAAAATCTTTTTGTACCTGAACAAATTGTCTCCAAGATGTGCTAAATTATAGAAATTGGCTTGTGCATGTTGGTTGGAAGTGAAGAGTGCTGATCACATCAGTGAATTATTTAAATAATTTATGGTTGCTTAAATGTAAATTGGAACTTGCACAGTAAAGCTAATCATATTAATTGATATCATTGTATGATTCAGTTGAACTACACACTCTTAAAGGTTCACTTACTTTTCATAAATATATGGAACCGGTTTCGAGAACATTTAGTTCCCATCTTCAGCCAGGCTTAAGTTCAACTGTCGGATCATTCGTTTAGCTGTGGGAATGTATATTCTGCTCTGGTGGTGGTGTGATAAACTTGTAGTTTGTGTTTTCATCCCCGGCAATGTTGAAGTTCATTATGCTGTCTTTGTATTTGTAGATGTAGATTTTCTCCCAGGTTGCTAATTCTGTAGGTCCTTGTACTGATTTTAATAATTTTTCTTTATTTATTATGTTGTGATTTTGTGTCCAAAAATGATATGCTACTGCTGATTTCTCTATTTGCTGAAATGTTCCTTTAACCATGTGCCTATGTTTCTCTTTGTTTTTCCAATGTAGATTTTCTTCACATTCTGCACAGTTATGAAAAGTAAGTGAAGCTTTAAGAGTGTGTAGTTCAACTGAATCATATAATAATATTAATTAATTTATGGTTATTTTGTGAAATAACACATTTGTTTATTCCAGAACAGTGTGTAGTTAGGTAGCATTGACTTCTTTGAAATATGTGACTCATATGTAATAAAAGATTTAGTTAACGACCCATTCTTGCAGCTGAAGTAAGAAGATAATTTAATTATTGTGAAACATGGAAGGCCTACTCCAGCTCTGCCTCAATTACATTGTGAGCAGGAAGGAAAATAATTAAATCAAATAGTTCCTATAACAGATATATTAAAACTAATAATTATGAAAGTATCATGGTTATTTGGTTCATGTAAACTTAATAAATTGAATGATTGGCCATGCTTACTGTTTGCAACTAAGAAAACTACTTGGAATACTATAGCTTTTGTAAATTTACTGTATTTAATTACAACCTTAGATAGCTGCTTTCAAGGCATTACAAGTTTTTGGAATTATTGAATTAAGAATTAGTTAAATTTACAAAAAAGTTGCTTATAGTTTATGAAAAGGTTAAAGAAAATAGTAATGCTCTCAAAAAATTTATTGATGCAGTATGGCTTCTGGAAAATAAGAAGGCACCTTTGAAAATCACAATGAAAGTAAAGCCATTACATATAACTGCTATAGTTTCTGGTTAATTATGATCCAACACTTTCTCAATATTTAAAAACTGCTACTAATTTTAAAGATGTTTCAGACATTATGCAAAATTTTCTAATTGTTGCTGTAGTTGGTAATATTAGAATAAAATTAAATTAGACATCAATAAAGCAACATTTGTTGCACTGTGCTCAATGAAACCATTGATGGTATCAACAAAAATCAATTTTCAACTATTTTGCATTTTGTGTATAATGAAGGTAATGGTCAATAAAGATATTTGTATTTCAAATATACAAGTTCTGACTGCACAGCTAATGGTATATTTCAGTATGTAATCAAATCTGTAGACAACCTGGAATGCTAAAAAGCATACTTGTAGCTCAGACTTTTGATGGTGCAGGATTAATTTTGGGACATGTGTCTCAACACCAGGCATTAATAAAAATGAATGGTTCAATCAAAAAGTACACAAAAATTCTTGAAGTTTGTGCCTTTATTAGATTCTTAACATATTAGTTACTTCAACAAAAGCTTTTCTGTAGATTTTTTTTGTGAACTCAAAGAATCACATGTTTCATTTTTAGTTAAGGCGTCCTTTAAGACATCAATTGAAAATACTATAATCACTGAAGGATTCACTAAAAATGTGTACACTTATTAAAACTATGTAAAGCTAAATAAGCTTCACAATGTGTATACTGTTGTTTACAAGTTGGCTGAACTAATTTTAACTTTCCTTCTACCATTGCAAGTGCTGAAAGAAATTTTTCAGTCCTGAAAAGAAGTAAAACATGTTGGTGGGCAATGGAAGGACAACTTCATCTCAGTTATTTGGCTGTAAAATCAATGTATAAATTATTTCATTGAAGAGGCAGAATGAGAAGCTCCTCTTTGAGTGTCATAACACAGTTCACATGAAAAGAAACTTAGCTGCAGTTCATGTAAAATAAATAGTTATGATATAATGAAGTTTTATTAATTTATATATCTATATTATCTATTTAATATTATTTCTTTAACTTACTTATTCCAGGAGCTAATTGTATTTTCCTCAGACTACAAAATTCACAACTGAAATGATATGGTATTTAATTATTCCGTTTATAATTATTTTCTTCTTTTAATTGTGATCTTGCATTAAATTGGAACATTATGAGGTCATGACCCCAGCATAGACCTCTGATTATAGCCAAGCTCATTAAAATTGGATAGTACATCCTTTACTAATGCACAGTAGCTTTCTGTTGCTAAGAAAATTTTTCAAAAATTATACAAACAAAGATAAAGTGCAAAACTCAGCATTATTCATTTCATCTAGGAAATATGAGTAATTTTTAAGCTTTCTTGTCTGGTCAACATAAAAATCCCTGATTTCAGTTTTTTATTGCTCAGACTAGGGACTTTAATCAATAAACAGTCAAAGTAATAACATTCTTTATTTAGAGCCTTGACCAAAAACTTCATTGATCCAAACTTAAAATGCAATCATGGGAAGGTGCTTTTGTATTTGCCAGTCAGCAAAAGATTAATTTATTATATTGTGTTCTCCAGCTATAAAATCTGATCAAAGACCACATTTCTCTTTCATTAGTCATGTTTGGTTCTGCTGTTCTAAACAAGAACTTTTTGCTTATCAAGGAGAAAATTGATCATCTTTTGATCTGCACAAATTACCCACTGGTGCTCTTTATATAATCTTATCCATGACAAGAGAGACAGTCTCATACTTCTATGGTGGAGTGTCTAATTGGCATGCAGACATATTATTGTCATTGCATAAAAGAGCATATTTTAAATCCTGTTTGGAGCTACATATGAAAATTTGCTGTTCATTTGCCTTATAATTTGATAAACCCATTTACTTCAGAAGGTATTGTTGCAAAATACTAACTGGTTTTCCTTAGAGAAGAAATGCAGAAAGCTATTTTTGCTGTTACAGTAAAATAAACTTTTAGTTCCAGTGTCAAGTAATGTTTCATTTAACCAGAATGGCAACAATTCAGAAGGTTTATTTTTTATATTCAGATTTCTGATGTGGCTACACTGTTCATGTTGCTTAAATAGTTGAAATCTTGATGGACTTATTCAAAAATCAATGTCAGTTTTACCCCTTCATATTTCCTGTATATTGTCAGATAAACATAAATGAACTTCTGGAAGCCCTGGTAGATGGCTGAAAGTTGGACCAGAAACTTACTTTATTTGAATGCAGCTGAGGTATATTGTCTAATCTAGGTCAGACTTTTTTAATTATTTTATTATATGCCCTTTATACTGACAAGAAAAAAGCAACAATTGACATAGTGGTCTTTTGGTTCCCTTCAAACTATTGGTGTAACAAATGTCAAAGATTTTCCTCTTTCCATTTGAACATTGTTGCAAATGCTCTGTATGAGTATGGGGAGCAATGACTAATCTTGCCTGGTACCCTAGTATGAGATGAAAATAACTAAAATATACTATGTCATGAAGTCTGAAATAGACCTCTTACTTTCTTTTATAGTATTACCATCACAAATATAGTAAAAAAGAATCTGCATGATTCCTGAACTACGTTTGTGAGGAATTCATGGTGTCAACTTAATCTGAACAAAGTAATATACACAACTGTAGATTCCCTAACTGTAACTTTATGTTAAATTAGTAAATTACTGTTTCTGTATATCAGTATATATGATATTTGTCCTGTATTTTCAACACTAAAGCAGATAGAAATAAATGGGTGCTATATATTGTTTTGTTTTTGTTTTTTCATAATTGGTGGTTGAAATATACCCAAGGAAAGATGAATTTTACTAAGCATCATACCAAAATATTATTTCTGGCCAGTGTTATTGATGAGTCAACAAATGTCAGGAACAGAACAGCTTTGATATTTATTGTTCATGCATCTCTTCCAAACCTTTAGGCTCCATTAATCTTTTACTGGATTTTATTTAGTTGCATGTTACCATGAATTTTTTAGCTCCTTCATTTACAGTGTCTGGGAATAGTATATAAGGAAGTACTTATTGTCCGTCACCTTGTCACTTGTGATAGTGGCAGAATGTTATTTGGTGCATGTAATGGTGTAATGAAGTTATTGAGAGAAATATTTCTGGGCATTATAATTAGTATTTATGCTAATTATCATCTCAAGTTATCTATCAGTGAAATAATACAAATATGCCTAGAGTAAATAGCTTTAAATCATTTTTGGCCAAACTCTAGGTAATTTACCAAGCTGCATCCAAGAACACTAGAGAAATGCAGGAATGTGCAGCATCCCTAACACTTCAAATTCTGAAAGTTGACAGTATTTTAAGCACCCTCTGAGTAGTTTCAAGTTTTCTGACAGTTTCTGAAGTGTGGCATAATTATGAAGAATTGTTTGTCCCTTTCAGGAGGCAAAAGAAGATAAGGGAAGAAGCAAAAAATTATTGCTGCTCTTATGATGGCATTTTAAAGAAAATAGCATTAACTGAATTTATTTCATGACTTGAACCTTAAGTGTGATTCTCTCAAAGAACTAACTGAATTAAGTTTGGGTTTTTACAATATATACATTATTTTGTATAAAGCAGACAGAATGATAAAGGTCTTTATCACGAAAGAACTGAAAATATTGACACTTATTAAAGTATTTCTCTTGAAATGTAAAATATTATGAAGTTCATGTAGATTGAGCTCTACAAAAATGAGAAGCATTTTATTCTTGATACTTGGCACCACTTGGGCACTACAAAGGTCAACTCATTGCCTATGAATCAACAATTTTTAAGGTATTAAGGCTGTTACTGCTATCAGATGATAATTCTTGATGATTGCTTTTCAGGTTATCAGCCACTTCTGAATAATGAAAGTCGAGCTTTCGGTCGTCCATCGCGCTGGAAGACTTCTAAACGGTGGTATCAGAGCAATTGATGATGGAATCATAACTGTATTATGGATACTAACCCGAGAAGCCATCATCAACACAATGAACGCCGTGAAAGTTTTACAAATGCATCTTTCCAGCAATATTTTTGGCGGCATACCGATTACCAAAATGGTTTAACAAGAATGTGAGTGATGATTTTTGCGAATTATGCTTTCAAAATATGTACACACTTTTTCATCTGGGTGTAGTGCTTCAGTTCAACTCCAGTGTTTGAGGCATTTAGTGCATATCTCGTGTAGTAACGAACGACTTCGTCTGTGAGTCACGCCAACGTGCTTTTTGTGAAAGCAAAACTTATGTTCGTCTTTCACATAAAGTGACCTGCTTTTCTCACTGTACACTAATAAGCACCGAATCTAACTAGAACAATAATGACTTTATTAACAAGTAATAGGTCATTAGGAAATAAGACTGACAAACAGTTTTCTGTATAGGTGCACAATCGCACCGAACTCTGGCCTTTGCAAGGGTCTCCCAAGTAGTTCCGCACCGAATTCGTGGCGAGCCGTTTAGAACGCCAATAAACAATTATATATATGAAATTAAACAGCGATTGAGAGCAACATTGACGTTATTGCAGAGTATATCAAAGTTTAATTATTCAACTGAAGTTTTCCCATACACTAAACATCTGGGAGCGCTTTGGATCAATAGAATGGTTCAAACCATTATATATATTAATAACACTAACCCGTAATTTTCAGTTCTTGGATAACTGTAGTCTACCCTGTGCTCCAATATCTAATTATATTGTTAGTTTTAACTTCTTTTGATGAATTACCTCTATTTGTTTTTCTAGTTCATATATGACCTCAAAACCTATGATATCTATATCTGCAGTAGAAATAAATAATTGTATAGATTTATTACTGCAGTTATATTTGCTTTACTAGGCAGCGCGTTGTCATAATCACAATCAATTTTATTTCCTTCACTTTCATCTTCTGCTTGAACTCGTATGAATCCACCATATATTCTGCAGACACTCTCTACTGTGACAATTTTATTATCTACATGAAGAAAATCTTCAATTGGGTGACCAATCTGAAAATTCTTCCACTCAGAAGTGTGCATATCGTCTTGTTCTTCTTCTTTCATCTGTCACATCTAGCTGAAAGAAGTCAGCTTTCAAGAAACGGTTAAAATGGTGGACGCTTTATCCTCCCGCCATGCCTTTGCCATAGCCTTGCCATACCCATACCTTTGCATGTAAGGCATAGAGAGCCGAAACTTTAAAGGAAGTTCAGTATTTTGCAGCTTCCATCAAGTCTAGGGTTTTCTGTACTCTTCCTTTCTTGTAATAAGATTTAAAATTAAGCATTAATTCCAAATCCAATGACTGTAAATTAATTATGTGATTAGTTCAAAATAATTGCATTCTCACATTTCTCAAATGATTTTTGGCATATGTCTATTTTTTGTGGTTTATTTACAGACGCTCTTTAACATCTCAGGTCATCAGCGTCCCATTTGATTCAGGGCGTGAAATGGCCGACAAATTTTGCTCAGAGACCTCTTCTTTCAGGCTTGAGGTTCTTTTTCGTGCCGTAAATGTACGGCACGGGACCCACGGCTTTACTTCCCTTCTGAAGGAATCCATACTTAGAATTTTTACGCCCGAAAAAAATCCATCGCTCTTGGCCGGGTTTGAATACGCGATCTTGAGTTTAGGAGGCAAGTATGGTCAGCACTACACCACCAGGATCGACTTTTTGGGATATGCAGGACAGCTATCTACTAAGACAAGAATTTTACGATCCCTTGTTCCCATCTTCGAATAAATAGCATTCATTTCTTTCCGAAATGTTCAGATGTCATCCACGCGTTTTCGTTTGCAACAAAACTGGTGGACAATGTTCCGACTATTTTAAAACAACGCGGCTCCTTGCACTTGCAATCATAAATAGGTGGCCGAGATGGTTAAGACACGGATTCATGAGCTGGAAGTTTGAGGTTCGATTACCGCAGGACCATCCTCTTTGACTAAGGTATTTTCTACGTTTTCCTAAGTCCTCATAAATGGATAATGCCAAGGAGGTACCCTAAACGTAGGCCGGAACACTTCCTTCCTTAAAAATTCCTTTCGTAATTTATCATTTCATCTTATGCATCAAGAGTGTGCACCACCTGTGAACCCCTCAGGGGCCCAATTTATTGGGTACGGGGCGTAGCGACCCCGAGGCACCCGAGCTGCTCCCTCAGGTCCGCGCTTAGCGCGTTTGACTCCTTTTTATTTCGCCTCTTTTATTGTTTTATTTGTCCTACTTCCCTGTTCTTAGTCTGATGGGTGCCCCCGTGTTTGACGCGGTAAAAAGTGACTGGGTAACAGCGTAACTCCCAGCACTGGGTTATCATGTAGGACGGGAGCGTATCCCCTGGTAAAGGCCAGGCCCGGGGAAGGGCCATTGCATGAGCTGTAGACTTCCTGCAGGCGATTGGGTCCCTTCGTCAGCCCACAGGAAGGTGTGACCCTGAGGTTACTTTGTTCAGGCCAGAGCCAGTAACCTAAGCCGGGGTGGCGCCCAGGAAGCAGCCCGCCATCGGAGACGGTTGCAATGGTGGAGGAATAATTCGCTATGGTACTGGAAAATAATCCTTTACATTTTAAACGAAAAAGAGTTGACGTAAAAGAAGTATGCGAGAAGTCTTTCCCTCGATACTTGGTCATTAGTCGAACTGAAGAGAGTCAGTCGTTTACGACCGTAAATCCATTTAAAATTCAGAAGGGCATTGATGCCATAGCTGGGCCCGTTAAGTCCTGTACCCGTCTACGCAACGGATCACTTTTAGTGGAGACACTTGGCCTGTCTCAAAGCAACTCGTTGCTCAAGGCGACGCTACTCCACGGATATCCCGTCCGTGTCGAGAAACATAAGACCATGAATTCGTCGCGAGGAGTTGTCACCACAAATGTTCTAGACGGAATGTCTGACCCGGAAATCCAGAGCTGTCTGGAAGACCAAGGGGTCACCTCAGTTTATCGTGTACAGGCAAGGAAAGAGGGGGAATTACAGCCGACCCGGACTCTTTTCCTCACATTCGACAGGGTCGATTTGCCGCACAGGATAAAGGCGGGCTACGAGGTGATGGAAGTGCGCCCGTATATCCCGAGCCCGTTGCGATGTTTTCAATGTCAGCGTTTTGGACACACTCGCATATCCTGTAAAAGTGCCGTTCCCATCTGTGCAACCTGCGGTGAAGCAAGTCACGAGGGAGCATGCCCATCTGCTCCTGTCTGCGTCAACTGCCGCGGTGGACATCCAGCCTCGTCCCGCGATTGCCCTCGTTTTCGAGAGGAGCGCTGTATCCAGGAGATCCGGGTGAAGGAAAAACTCTCCTTTACTGAAGCCCGGAAGCGATTCCAGTCTCGCCAACCTGTCGTGCCTAAGACCGGCACCTACAGCGCAGCAGCTTCTTTTGCGCCCAAGAAGTGCGATAGCAGTACGCAGACCTGCGATCTTGTTTTTACACGGGTCCAAACTACTCCTAGTTCTCCAAAGCGCTCTACCATGAAGCTCAAAGCGGTTGTTTTTAATGCCCCTGATATTAAGTTCAGGACGAGTTTTACACGAACGGATTTTTTAAAGTCGTCAACTCAAGTAGAGCAGAAGAAGAGCCCTTCTCCTCCTCGGAGGTCACGCTCCCATGATGGGAGCAAACCCGCTAGGCGGTCGCCGTCGCCGCCTATATCTACATCCAACCGATTCCAGGCGTTGGAATCGGTGGATGCTTCTCAGCGGGAGAGCCCTCCCTCTGAGGAAGTAATGGAGCAGGATGTGCCTGCTCCTTCTAAACCACCGAGTCCCACGCGACTGAAAAAAGGACGTTTGTTTCGCCCTGCACCGTCCAAAAAGTAAGGTGGTAAATTTTTAGCTTCTTTTATCTAATTTTAACAATGGCTATCCTTTCGTGGAATGTGCGTGGTCTCCGTAGTCGAAGACCTGACCTGGAATTAATTTTACGTTCTACTGACCCTTTGCTTGTGTGTCTCCAAGAGACTAAGCTTCGCCCAAGTGATTCTTTTAATTTACGCGGTTACTCTTCGGTGAGATTTGATCTCCCTCCCGAAGATGGCACTCCCGCTCACGGCGGAGTTTTACTTTTAATTCGAAACGACGTGTACAGCACCTCATTACAGCTCCAGACTCCTTTACAAGCTGCTGCAGCTACAGTTCACTTTTCTGGCCTTAGTTTTTCAGTCTGCAATGTTTATTTACCTCCGTCCGGCACCATCACCACAGTTGACCTGGACGATCTTTTGTCTAAGCTACCACCCCCTGTTCTTCTTTTGGGGGATTTCAATGCACACCATCCCCTATGGGGTTCCACCACGGAGTGTGCAAGAGGTAACCTCTTAGCTGACTTTTTGCTAAATCACAATCTTATACTTCTCAACACTGGTCAACCTACTTTTCTCTCTGACAGCACTCATAGCTTTTCGCACTTGGACTTATCCATTTGTTCTGCCTCACTTGCTGTACATTTCACCTGGAACGTCATCTCGGATTTATATTCCAGTGACCACTTTCCGTGTCAGATCCATGTACGCTCTTCAAACGCACATTCACAGCGCGCGCCAAAATGGCTCATTGAAAAGGCAAATTGGCCTGTCTATCGATCTTTGGCAGAATTTTCAGGGTGTGAATTTCCATCTATCGACATCGCGATCGAGCACCTCCGTACGGTCATCATGATGGCCGCAGATAAGGCTATTCCCCGGTCGTCTTGTCACCGCAGACGCTTGCCGGTTCCCTGGTGGACTGATGAATGCCGGGATGCATTGCGTGCACGCCGAGGTGCTCTCCGAGCTTTTCGTCGCCACCCTACATCAGCAAATATGATTTGCTACAAACAACTTCGCGCCAAATGCCGCCGAGTCATTAAGGATAGCAAAAAGGCTTCTTGGATTTCTTTTACCTCTTCTTTTAACCGCACAACGCCTTCATCCGTAGTTTGGGAACGGCTACGCCGCGTTGCTGGCAAACCAAGGTTTACACCTATACCCGGTCTTAGGGTTTTAAATCGAGTGCTCACTACTCCGATTAACGTCGCCAATGTTTTAGGGCGAACCTTCGCTGATGTTTCTAGTTCCGCCAATTACCCGGCTACATTTCGCGCATTAAGGGAGCAGGTTGAGAGGAAAGGTTTCTCATTTGCCTCCGATCATCAGGAGAGCTACAACGTTCCTTTTACCGCCAGGGAACTGGAGCATGCCCTTTCTACCTCTCGACATTGCGCACCGGGGCCAGATGACATTCATGTTGCCATGTTGCAGCATTTACCAGCAGAAGGCAAAGCTTTTTTATTACGAACTTTTAATTTTATTTGGTGTAACGGTACATTTCCCTGCGCTTGGCGATTGGCCACCGTCATTCCCGTACCTAAGCCTGGAAAGGACCCACATCTTCCTTCCAGTTACCGTCCGATTTCCCTCACCAGCTGCGTTTGCAAGGTGTTGGAACGAATGGTTAACGGACGGCTCATTTGGTGGTTGGAGTCGGGGCAATTATTAACGAACGCCCAGTGTGGTTTCCGGCGTCATCGTTCCTCAGTCGACCACCTGGTGTCTTTAACTACCCATGTAATGGACGGTTTTGAGCGCAAGTTCCAAACGGTTGCTGTATTTTTTGATTTGGAGAAAGCGTACGATACTTGCTGGAGGGGCGGTATCCTCCGAACGCTTCAGGATTGGAACATACGTGGGCGTATGTCTGTTTTTATTCAGGAATTTATGAAAGACCGGGTTTTTAATGTTCGCGTGGGATCAGTTTTATCGTCTAATTTTATTCAAGAGAACGGCGTACCTCAGGGCTCGGTACTTAGTTGCACACTGTTTGCCATTGCGATTAACTCTATCACCGAGTGTTTACCGCCAGGAATACAATCGTCGTTATTTGTGGACGATTTTGCCATCTATCTTTCCTCTCGGAGAACCTGTCTCTTGGAACGCCGCCTCCAATGCTGTCCGACAGCCTTTACGCTTGGAGTGTATCTCACGGGTTCCGTTTCTCCGCAGAGAAGACCGCCGTGATGAACTTCTGGCGCCACAAGGAGTATCCTCCACCTTCGCTCCATCTTGGCCCAGACGCACTCTCTTTCGCAGACGAAGTTAGGTTCCTTGGCTTGGTGTTTGACAGGAAATTATGCTGGTCATCGCATATAGCGCAACTCAGAGGCAAGTGTGAACGTTCTCTTTGTATTTTACGTGTTTTAAGTGGCACATCTTGGGGAGCTGACCGGACTGTTCTTTTTCGTTTTTATCGCTCACTTATCCGATCGAAACTGGATTATGGCTGTGTGGTTTACGGATCAGCGCGACCTTCTGTCCTTCATCGGCTTAACCCGATTCATCACAGGGGTATCCGTGTCGCCATTGGGGCATTCCCCACCAGTCCTGTGCTGAGTTTATGTGCGGAGTCTGGAGAACCTCCGTTGTTTTATCGTAGGGATGTTTTACTGGCCGCGTACGGTTGTCGCTTAGCTGCACAACCTCGTCATCCCACGAATGGGCCGTTTTTTAATGTGTCTTTTGATCGTTTTTATGCTGCTCGGTCTTTTACTCCAAAGCCCGCTGGTTTTCGTTTTCGGGAGATTTTACGGACGTTGGACATTGAGTTACCTGCTTTTTTCTTAGCCGGGGAAACTTCTTCTCCCCCCTGGATTTTAGCAGAGGCCCCCGTTCATCTCGGGCTTACGTCCTGTCCGAAATCTTCGACCGCAGCATATATTATTCGTTGTTCTTTTAGCGAGATCAAATCCTCTTTTAATGGCTGGAATTTTATCTATACTGACGGCTCTAAATGTGACACAGGTGTAGGATGTGCTTTTGTTTTTAATGGGGCAAGTTTTACGTATGGTCTTGACGTTGCAACATCTATTTTTATGGCGGAGCTTTATGCTATCTTTCGGGCGGTTTTATTTATTTATGATCAGGGGCTATAGAAAAGTGTTATATGTTCCGACTCTTTGAGTGCAATTTTAAGTTTTAGAAGTCTGTACAACACTCACCCTCTTGTGCAGATGGTCCAGAATGCAGTTTTAACCCTTTACGACGCTGGCGTCAGGGTAACACTGCTATGGGTGCCTGGACACGTCGGACTCCCAGGTAATGAGGCCGCAGATGTTGCAGCAAAATCCGCTCTTTTAGACCCTGCTGAGTACGAGCAGCGTTTTTATTTCGGGGATTTTATACATTCATTACGTAGAGCCATTTTTTCGCGCTGGCGCGAGGAGTGGGAATTACTCCCAAATAATAAGCTCCGTGAATGTAAAAACGCCCCTTTTAACTGGTCGACTTCTTCTCGCGCTGTTCGTCGCGAAGAAATAATTTTAGCTCGTCTTAGAATTGGGCATTGGCGTTTTAGTCACTCTCACCTTTTTAATGGTCAACCCGCTCCAGTTTGCCCTCACTGTGACCACCCCTTTACAGTGCGTCACATTTTAATTGATTATCTTCATCTGACAGCTTTTAGAAATAGCCTAGGTTCGCCCTCCTCTATTGAGGAGTTACTTGCAGATGATGTGGTTGCTGTTGAGCGTGTGCTCCGTTTTATCCGTATTTGTGGTTTTTGGAGCAAGGTGTGAGGTGTTCTCTTTTTATCCATGGCGGCATTTTTAGACGCTTTTAAGACTGTTGTAGTTTCAGCATTTGATGCATCGTTTTTAGTACCAGTCTTTAATTGAGTTGTTGTATATAACCCTTGTTATTGTTTTGGGGTTTTATTGTTACCAGTTTAAACTTTTACAATACTGGTTTATTTTCAGCTTTTGCTGATGTGTTTTACTACCAGTTTTTATATGGAGTAGTGTAGTTGGTTATAGGGTTTTACTGACCCTTTTTAGACCATTATAGGACTTGTTTTTCGCTATTGCGTCTTTTTTAATACCAGTCCTTTGTTTGTTGACCATTACACCCACTTGTTACTTGTTATGGGTTTTTTATTTTGTTGCACAACGTGCTACTACGACTTGCTTTGTGTTTACTCTTTAATTTTTAGTTCTGACGCAGTTTCTAGTATGATTGGGCGCTAATGACCTTAGCTGTTGTGCGCCCTTAAACAACAATCATCATCATCACCACCTGTGAAACTTAAGTATTAAAAACATGCGTTAAACACAACTTTTTCAACGACGCCTCTACTGCCAATGGAACAATGGAAATGTTCGCTGTTTGACTCATGGTCGGCATCGGTTGCAATCGTGTCAGGTTAGTGCCTTAAGTGTCCATTTTGGCGCCATTTTCTTTCCAAAAGCGTACATTTTGTACATACTTTTCTTCTCTACGGAGTCTGAATGACGGGTATTTAAGCTTTTTGTAAGTGTAAAAATGGGCATAAGTATACTTTGCGAACATATGGACATTCAGGGGACCGAGAAAAAATTGTCGTTAAAGACGGGAAAACATGACTTTCAAGAAATTTGAAGCAGAGTTATTTGTATTTTAGACAGATTATGAGCAGTAAAAGGCGGCAGTTTTCAAGTGGCAGCAACATTACAAGCTATTAAGGTTATTAGCACTAGAACGCCCGAGCTTCAAGTGCCCCCTAAAACGCACATTAGCGGTCAATCGACCGCTATTACTTTCTTATGCATTTTTAATAACTTTTCTCATCGAAAACTATGGAATTTCTTGCTCATTATCTTCCAGCGTATTGTGATGATATAGAGGGAACGATTTTGCTTCTAAATAGCAAGCCAGGTTCGAATCCTACGTGCATTAACTTCCAGTGTGAGTTTGTAAATTCTTGGTTTCTTCTCACTATCACGCCATTAAGTGCCTTTTTGACTCAAGTCAATGAATTTTCTTACTTATCGCTTGCCACACAACTATAGTAAAGTAGAGGGAACAACATGGCTTCTGAACTGCGAGACTGGTTCGAATCAAGCTTGAGTTGAGCTTCTCGTTTCAGATATTTTTGTGTTCATGTTTTTTTGTTCAGATAATTCAATGATGTATTCACTGCATTTGCAAATTAATTCTTTGGTTTATCTATTACAGGGCATCTTAAGCTGATTTTTTTAATGAAAAAGAGGTTTATTTATTTTAATTTAAAGATATGCGCACGTTTTCTTCGAAAATTAGAAACATTTTATTATACGAACTAGTTTTATGCTAAGTGATCACGAATTATGTGTACAAAAAGACATAAATTCTATAAATACAGATAATGTATATATACAGAAATTTGTCTAACTGAAACATACTCAGAGATATTTGGAATCACTTTTTTTTCCTTATACAAGAACCACAAACACATTTTTTACATGCCGAACAACTGTCTTTGGTTTCGTTTTTCTTGCATAACCGTATTTGACATGTCTTGCGTTTGGGGGCCTTTGATGTTCCTTTATTTCTATCATCAACCATCAATGATGGTGACAGTAGTCGACGTAGGCGTATGGCATAACCAGTTCTTCCACAGCTTTCATTATGAAAAACCGTATGGACATTGTAGAGTCAGTTATCAGGTTGTACAAGATATGAGGGTTATTATTGCTAGGTCTAGAACATTATAGAACACATGAATGGGCCAGCATCTCGTCTTGGTACCTACACTGTATTTGGTCTACGACATTTGGTGTAATTGTAAAAGCTGATGGTTTCAAGAGTTTCATTTTGTGGCGGTAATTAAGGAGTGGACACGTTGGGCGTCCTATGTGAAGGTAATTTTTTTTTTTAGTTGGGCGTCATATGCTGAGGTAAATTTAGTTGTTGTAGACACGTTGTGACGTCGTATGCGGTAGCAATTATATTTTGTTATGTGTCCTCTGCGATGATGATTAATTTATGGATGATGAGATGAAGTAGATGAGAAGTTGTCGGTTTAGGATAGTCGGCTGACTGTAGAAATCTTCTTTCTGTTCCTCTTGCTCCTTGCCTCTGTCTGCTCCGGCTATATGAGACATCAAAATGGGGATTTTTGGAAGGTAAGAAAAACCTATTCACGGGTAGAAGAAAATTTGAATAGGCCTATGTCCCGTAGACAAGTTTGAAAAAACAATCAGTTCGTTGTAGGAAAAAGTTTTATTAAACGTCCGTTCTACACTCAGGTTTAAAGTTAATTTTAAATATGGTTCTATTACAATAAGGAGCTTTGATTACCGCCACAATTCTCAACTCGCAAGATGCACACAGAATTGTACACGACTCCACTGCCTTCAAAATTCTCACGACTCAACTGCCTTCAAACTGCCTCCAACTCAACTGCCCCCCAAAACTGTCACAAACTGCCCCCCAAAACTGCCGTAATCGAAAAGTTTTATATCTTGGCGGTCGGTCGGTTTGTGACGACGCTTTCTAACTTTAGTTCAACTATTTTAAAATATTATGCTACATTGCTATTGGCTGTAGTGTATGAATTTGTAATACGCAATCTTCTGGTTGGTATATTTTTCGCGATCCCTCTGGCTAGAGGTGAGGTGATAGCTTCTATTTGCGCGAAAAATATACCTTAACGGTTTTCCGTTTCTTGTTTACCAGAATTTTGCGTGACAGCATTCCTTGAGGGTGAAAAATCAAAGTTCCTTTGTGCGAGTTACAACTAACGGTACCTAGCTAGTTTCATGGTCACAGGGATTCTTGCAGGAAAGAGGGTGTCTGCTTTATGGACTATTTCCGCACTTTCTGCTCCTAAAAGAGTTTGGTGCTCGCCAAACTGACGGCCTGGTATAATTCTAGAAGGGGCTAATTTTCAACTTCCCACTTAACATGTTATGCTAACCATTTTTTATTATATCATGTTATATTATTTTTATTGATTTTCAAAGTTAAAATAATATTTAAAGTATAATGACAGAACATAAATAGCCAACTTTAATTGTTCAAGGAATATATATGCCAAATATGAAGTGAATCATATAAAAAGTATTTTTCAATAGATCTTTAAAAAATACCGGCACCAGAAAAATATTGTAAAAGGTTCAGACATAAAAGTCCCCGTGTGGTGATCGGGATTAAAGAATAATCCCAACGTACCCCATGTGTGTCGTAGAAGGCGACTAAAATAGATCCCAAGGGCTGGGGGGTATAAACGAGCCACCCTGAATCTGGGACTATAAATAGGAGTCCTGGTCCTCCAATTTGGGGGTTGGGTGCTAGGCTAACAACTTAGCCCTGGAAAAAATGTTATTGTTAAAAAACCTCAAATAAGCCTCGGACTGGAATGATTTATGAAAGCCGACTTAACGCAAAGGAAAAGTGAATGTTATTTGGTACATGGAACGTAAGAACCCTGCTCAAAGTAGGCGCACTCGCCATGATATTAGAACAATTAACACGGTATAGAATAGAAATCATAGCACTACAAGAAACCAGATGGCAAGGTAAAGACATCTGGGACATGAAGAGACATACCCTATTTTATAGGAAAAGTAAAGGAAAGTAAGGAATATGCAGTAGCATTTATATTAACAAAAAGGTGAAAGATGCGGTAATTGGTTTTAGACATATTAAAAGAATCTGTATCCTTAAAATATAAGAAGCGCAGCATAAGTTTTATAAACGTACATGCCCCTACAGAAGAATAAGATGAAACGATAAAAGAAGACTTTTTAAAAAGTTAGAAGAAGAATATGAACGAATACCTCAACGGAGATATACAAATTCTGTTGGGAGATTTGAATGCGCAAATTGGTAAGGAGGAGTATTGCCAAGATATCATTGGCAAACATAGTTTAAATAACAAATTAAATAACGATGGACAAAAATTAATAGACTTTGCCACTAGCAAGGCAATAATGCTAGTTTCAAACATATTACACACATAAAAGGTAAGCAACCACATTGACAATGTACTAATAGATAAGCAACACAGGACGTAAGATCATATAGAGGAGCAAATAGTGGATCATATCACTATTTAGTTAGATCTAGAATTAAATGTAGAAAAGTCTTCTATATACAAAAGAATGAAAAAAAGAGAAAAGAATCAACACAGACTTACGGATGAAGAAACCCAAATAAAGTACCAAGACTACTTATCACGGAATTTAGCAAGCAAAGCAGTAGAAGAACATGAAAATATAGAATAACTATGAAACCGAATAAAACAAACAATACAAAAGACATTATTAGAAACTTTTGGATCATAAAATAAAAATTACAGCAGGAAATAGTTCGATGAAGAATGTTTAAAAATGGTAAAAGCAAAAAATGAAGTGTACATAAGATGGTTAAATAGACCCATAAGAAAGAAAAAGCAAGAATAAGAAAGGCCGAGGAAAGCATCACACAAAATGTGCAGAAATAAGAAGAGGGAAATCATAGAGGGGAGTATTAAACGAATAGAATAACATCTCAAAGATAACAATTTAAAGAGAGTTTACAAAGAAACCGGATATTTAAGAGAAGGCTTTAAACCTCAAACAAATATATGTAAAAATAAGGACGTAACCTTATGTAAATGCCCTAAAAGATCGAGGTCTCACTACATATGCTTTCCAACGAGTAGATGATTCTCCCATTAGCGCTTTTTGTCTACTCTTCGATGAATCGATACTTTTTCTCATAAATAAATATACAGAACCCAATGCTCAGATAGAACTGAAACACCAGTGACTGTTTCACTTGAGAAACTGGAGAAAATGATCGCCATCGTGTACAACCGAGGAGTAAACTGTTCCTAAAGTATATGATTAGATGATCTTTGGTTGCGTTCGTGGGAGGTACATACATAAAGGACACAATGTCAAGGGATAGATTTCAGGAGCTATTCAAATTTATCCGATTTGATGAGAAATCAAACCGAGCTGGACATGACAACAATCAATGCAGGCGTAATTTACATAGAGGTAAAAAAAAAGAGAGACAAAAAGGAAAAAATTCACCCCTCAGCAAGTGGATGAACAAAGGGGGGGGGTGAGGAAACTCAAGAAGAAGAAGAACAAGAGGAAGAGAATGAAAGACATAAACCTTTCCAAAAAGCGATAGGAATGTCAAATCAGTCTGTGTAAAGACTGACAAGACAAGTGATTTTTGTGAAAAGTGCTGCAAAGCTGTGTGTAGAAAATGTGCACGAAAAGTACAGAACATCTGTGCAAAGTGCCTAAGATGGTTAAGAAAACAGAAGGTTATAATCATTGAAATAAATGTACTTAACTGAGAAAAACTAAGAGATGTAATACAGTCACGAACTGAAAAGCAAAAGCAAAAACTACATTTTCAGATTAGGGATAATATATAATATTTTCAAGTTAAACATTTAAACATATTGGTTTATTGTTCTAAAAGCATTTGTAAATTCAATCGATGCTATTAATAAACAAATTAATAAAGTTTTGCATGTTTATTTGTTGGGGTAATTATGACCCCTTTCCGCCGTTCTAGGTATATCATATTCTTAGCTGTTTTACTGTTAAAGGAAATAATGTACAGGTGGTCGCTGTATTCTGTTATATGTTTACTGAGGGAAAAAGCTAATACTTAGTATAGAAACTATACCATTTTTATTGCGTTATATATTTTATTTATTATGAAGCATATTCCTTTGCTTATTTTAAGGAGCATGAGTTATTCTTACCGGTAACTTAATATTTACATATAGAAAGGATTCCTGTGAGAACATGAATATAAAGAGGTATTTGCAACGTAATCATGATACCAAAATGGTCCCGTTAGCGTCGATTTCTATAGTGCGATGTACTTCAGGCAGTAGATTGATAGGTTCTGGAGTTTGATCCTTAAAATCTATATTTATAGACACGTTGCCGTGCCGTTGCCCTGAAATGTAAGACTCGTTAGCGCTGATATCTGCCGTTAGAGCAAATACCATAATAGTATAACCGTGTGAATATTGATGTCTTGAAATTAAATGCCCTTCGTCCTTAAAGTGTATCCCGAGGTCGTCGTGTAGAGTTTGAAAACATTGGAGAAAATAACCGGCATCAAAATTGGGCTGTACGGGTTGTGAGGGAAAAGGCTGACCGTTTACATACAGTTGAAAAGAGTTCATTCTAAAGTGTTTCAAATTGTATGGGTTTTTGTTAATGTTGCCGTTGTATGCCTGGTCGGCGACCATAGCCACAACCACTCTTTTGGGTATTTGATCTATGAAAACGTCATTGAAATTCATGCTATTAACCCCCTTTGGAATGTTGAGAGCGTGAAACCCTCTCTTCATCTTAGAGATGGTACTTTGCATTACTCTTTGCTAACACTGCCTAATGTGTAAGCTTGATGGTTGGCGACGGTGTCACAGCTTTCAAAATAAGTCTAGCCGACTGAATCTCGGTGTAGGCTTTAAAGTCCTTTATGTCCGAAAAGAGACGAAAATTTGGCGAAGAGGGCGAGAGTTTAATGGTGACACTTACATTGTTCAAGAGCGGATTTTCCTGATTAAAGAGTGCATTGGAAAGATTTCCCATTAGCTGCACAACTTTGCTTCCTTTGGTATACTCGCCACGCGTCATTTGTTGCATACGTATTCCCCGTGTCCTTTTTCCAGAGCGTGGCCTCTAGTCTTCTGTTCATGACAACCTATGAATAATTCAGCAGAGTTTCAATGTATGTTCTACAGGGGTAGAACAGCCTGGTTGAGGCATGGAAACGGTGACATTATTGAGTGAAACGTCTACCTGTTGAAACAGCGAATTTAGAGTATTGTTTACAAAGGTGACCTGTTTGTCCTCTCTCAAGTCATTTCCACCGTCATCGACTATTCGCACGAACAGCTCTACTAATACATGGGTCATGTCGAGGTAAACGTCTGCATTGCCAGAGTAATGAAATGTTATGGGAGAATTTTTAATGAGAGTATTTTGAGGGTTTAGAGATATATAGCGGTTCTCTTCCACGTTCATTTGAACGGGCAAGTCTTTGAAGATGTCTAGCTCCGAACTCATGTGCACCAGCGATTCATCACACATTATGAAAACACGTCTATCACCTTTCTACCACGGCGTTTAGTCTTAGACTGATTGTTTATTTTCCCTTTCGTGCGCTTTAATAGGTCACTAGCTATCATAGAGTATATCTTTACGTCAGCTTTCCTCTTCAAATTATTTCCCGCCTCCTTCAGTGTAGTCTTTAACGATTCCTTTGGGGAAATCCTCGAACTTGCAACCTCTGCAAGTACATTAGCGCCCATTTTCAGCGCCTCTTTACCGACAGCTTTCACACCGCTCTTGAAAAACGGCAGCACGGTTCTGAAAAGGCCGCCGAGAGCAGAGAACAAGCCGCTACCTTTTTGATAACGCTTGCCCCTATACAGGAGAAAATCTCGATTGTCTAAAGCTCCTCCAGCCTGATTTAGGTAATATCTGGTGACAGTGTTCAACTCCATTTCGGGCGAACAGTTAGAACTATAGTAGATGAAAGTCCGTCTACAAATGGCAAGAAATCACCGTAACCGTTCCTTAAATCTATATTCACGCTTTTAAAGTCTTGTTGCATCAAAGGTACCCAGTTAAGTGGAGTGAGAGACTTTTCAATAGTGTGCATGTATTGTCACGTTTTTCATACTCAAACAGAAACGCTTTCAATGACCTGTACAAACGTGTTGCCCACCACTTGTGGTACTATCAGATTGCAGTAAATGAACATCTCGTAAAGGAACCCCACGTATGGATCTACAAAATGTATGCCATTTCATGTTCTACCACGTTTGTATATGGTTCGAATCCCATCATCTTGGCCAGAGATGGAGACAAAACCAACATGTGTATAAGGTTCTTTTGCGTGACCAGAGGAGGAGGAGCAGTTGACGGTTTAGGAACGATCGGCTGTTTAGGTGGGATTGACTTAGGAGTTGGTTGATTAGTCGGAGGATTTGTTTTATTCTGAACATTTGTTTTCAATGTTTGGTTCGACATACCTCTCCTGGTTCTGGAAGGTGAAACATTTTCTACATAACCTACATATTTGCTGGTGGGAATATGGTTGGTATGTATGACTTTACTGATAATGCCGGCAATATTTTTGCCCTCGTTATAAATGAAAAAGTCTTCGACCTGTAAATTTTCGCGTATAACAGAGTTAACGACGTGTACAAAGTCTTTAGAGTTGTGTACAATACAATGGGGCAATTGTAAGTTAAATTTTGAATGTGTCACCGGTTCGGTCACATTATACACGGTTCCAATAATTTGATTATCGTGATTTGTTACGTTATAGAATTTCACGGGGTACCTAATTTTTGTGGTGCTACTTCCATTCTCCTTGCAACACTATTCTCTCCGGTAAGATGTTTCAAAATCTGGAAGTTGTATGGTCATTGAAATGATCCATAGAGGCATTACTCACGAGCGTGAGGGAAAACGGTTTTGTTCTAATCATATGGAGTTGGTGGATGAAGCCAGGACCCAATAGTTAAACTTGTTTGGATAAGTTTTCCAATTAACAAGTAATTGCTTATTGCAATTGCGAGCTTTAGTATAGAATATTTTATCTATTTTAAATGATTTTGGGAAAGCAACCCTTTGTATCTCCTCGGAGTAGAAGATGGCGTCTATGGCTTCACCGGCCAAGTCTTTTAATTTATACATGACGGGGTCGCCGTGTACCACCTTGTCAATCTGAAAAATTTCATCTGTCCTGTTTTGCTCGTAACCCTTGGCAAACTTCATTTTCTGTTTTGATGTGCGCACGTGATCTCCCACATTAAATTTAATTTTACTCGGTTTGTCTGCACTCTGACCGTAAAGATTTTCGTATACCTGTAAAATGTTGCGTTCATGGACATCCTTTGGAGCCATCTTTATAGACTTGTGAAATGAATTATTGTACGAGTTTAAAAGGGCGGGAAGGACATCTAAGTATCTATAAGTGTTTTTATGGGTGAAATATTTCCACATTATCGTCTTTAAGGTTCTATTGAAACGCTCTACAACGCTGGCTTTGACATTGCTTTATGTTGTGTAATACTTTACACCATTATTGGTTAAAATGTTTGAAAAGTTTTGTTGGTGAACTCGGTTCCTTTATCTGTTTGCAGCACCTTGGGCCTGCGATGTTAGAATATAGTTTTAAAAGCATGTGTAATTTCCGTCCCTACTTTAGATTTTAACGGTATAGCCCAAGCATATTTCGAGAAAGCGTCAATCACCGTCAAGATGTAAACGTAAGGTTTGTTGTGTTCTTTTACGTTGTTCATCATATTTAGATCAGCATCCCAAAGGTCGTCCATGTTGGTCACGTGACAATTTCTGGTGGAAAATCTTTTCCTTATTGGTCTGTGAAATGTATAACTATCCTGCGTTTGAAGAAAGGACTCGATCTTTGATTTTGGTATGCCTGCGGCCTTGCGAAGTTTCTCTGCTGTACCAAAACCTGCATAGTGTTCTGGATTGAAATAAATTATCTTCAATGCGTTCATAGTTGTTCCCACACTTGTTTGCGAAGGTTATAAGACTTTCGGCTCTTTTTAACCTTTAAAGGCTCCTCCTTCTTTACTTAAAAAACGTCTTCTTCTTCTTCCTCTTCTTTTGATTCAAGGTATGGTTCTCTCACTTGTGACATAAGATTGATATAGTTCCCCAACTTATATTTTATCAAGCGCCATTTCTCGGGGGCTGCCCAATTTGCACGGTGCACTTTATTCATTTATCTGATGAGTTGTTTAAGTGATTTGTCTATGAGATGAAGCTTTTCGACAGATTTAGGCTGTGAAGCTACTATAATTTAATTACCGTACTTCATTTTGACAAGAGTGCGCTGCCCAGCGAAGCCAATATCGGAAGTAGGAAAGCAGGTAAAAAGTAACCTCTCTGCACAAGAATATTTTTCTTGCTCTTTAAGAAAAGTCGTTTGTTGATTGACTTTCCCCAGCAAGTTTTATGTTTCTTTAAACTCTTCAAGCAATTAACAGGCAAATTGACATGCCCTCTTCACACGTTGAGCATACACTCTGAAATGGCTTTTATTAGCTCGGGGCTAGCGCTTTTTAATAGTTTCTGTCTCAAAGTGGGTTTGGCCTTGGCAAGTACGGTCAGGTTTGCGTGCTGTCTTGCAATCAGCGGGCTACTCAGTCTGGTAATGTTCATCCTGAATGTGCTTATGTTTAAAATGACTGTAGTGTGTTGATTGTTCGCCTATTTAAGGGGCATCGAAAACCTTCAGAATGCGATCAACAATTGGGTGCGAAATAAGAAGACATTTCACCCAGAAGGACGCCGGTTCGATACCTGAATTGATTAGGCGTGTACTGAGTGCAATCCAACACTAGATAACCGTGTGGTTATCTAGTAGCCTTTTCAAATGCTTTTAGCAGAAACCTAGAGTTCTTTGGCTCCATCTGTTAACAATGCCCGTAAATTTGCATTTTATCTCTATTGTTTTTAAACACGACAGTGTAGTTTGCATTCAGAGATATAGTTCGAAATTTCTTTCCTTGTGGAAACACATTTTGGAGTATGTAAATAATTCCGAAACGTTTGTGATGCCAGTCTCTGGTGAAAAAATTTGACACGTTTACCCCATCTGCCTCGTACATTAAATCATCTAAAATAACCAGATCTCCCTCTTTAAGTCTCCAAATCCGGTATGCCTGCGTGGGTCGCAAAGAACGGACTTGTTTTAGGAGAATATTCTGGTGGATGACACCACAACACGTTTCTCAAAGGCTTGTCAAACATTTCACCTGCATTACCAATTAAATTTTTAACAAATGTTGATTTACCACACCGCGAAGGACCTGCAATTAGCATGGTACATGGAAAACTAAATTTAAAGGGTTGGTTTGCACACAGTTTGGATGACTGGCGTAAGAGTGATTAATTACGTCTTCTTTTATACCCGTATGGTTAGGAATAAAAGTTTTCACTCTGTACTCGCTTGTTAACCACCGTTCTATAGGTTTTCTTTGAAGGTTCGGTTACTACAAAACCAAAAATGTGCTGGATATCTGAGTGCCTTCAAGCACAGCCGACATTGCATTTTCCCTCAGTGCAGCGTTGATAATTACATTAGAGTTTACTTTCTTCAAATTCCTCAAGTTGAGGGTGATGCCTTTAATTTTACATACAGAGTGCGTCTTTTCCCCACACCTGACTTCTATGGTGTAGCTTTTTGGGCCTGTAGATGCAAATCTGGAAATATATGAACCTACACCGTACTTTTCTAGTTCATCAATCATACAGCCCAAAAATGATTCTATGGTAGGCACCATTACCCCGGTCTGTACGTGGCTATAACAGAATCAGTGTCGAAATAACACACTCGCTCGCGCAATCTCCTAAGATAGGAATAGAGCTCTAATCTAGCATGGGCATTTGTATATGCAGCTATGACTGTGTTGGTGGTACAATCCAATTTAGGATTCTGTTCATAGTGCTTCCATACCTATTACAGCACCTCCTCTGTAGCGAGCAGGTAAGACTGTACCTCTACACCTGGGTCGTTCAGTAGGTCTATGAGCCTTGAATAATCTTTCACAAACTCACACATGGACAAGTTATCTCGTTGGTCAAATTTCCCCCAAAAGAAGTTTAACATGAGTTTAGGCAACTCGCGCCTGCCAGGATTGATTTCAATGGCGTCTTTGGCCAGTGCCACGCCTTCGTTTTCCAAATATTGCGCGATATACGCATTTTTGTCGCAGTCTTTGGGCCAACCGGAGGCTTCGGTCTTAATTTTCAGAAACTGTATCACATAGTCCTGTAAAAGCCCCTTTTCGCCAGTGGAAGGGTTGTGGCGTACCATTTCGTAATCCCATATTTCATATACATGAATCACCCTATTGCCTTCCTCTAATGCGACTTTAATTTCGTCCACTACCCAGGTGCCTGTCATACATCTTTCGGCCTCTGTATGCGTGCACTCTGTCTGGTTCTCCATCTCAGCACATGTGCGGCACAGCGGAAATATAAGCTTTCCGTTAATGCGCGATGGCAGAACTGGATGGTACAGTCTTTCTGGGGGAGGAATTTTACATTTCACAATGCCACCCTCAATATCGTCCAAATTTGGACATTTATCAATATGAATCTTTGGATGTCCTACGGAGTAGGCTTTTGTCTTATTGACAAAGGGGCACAAACTGCACACGTCATAATAAAACATTTTCATGTCTCCAGAGGCCTCGCAGTAGGTTTTCGTACAATTTGTAAGCCCACCGAAGAAGGCATCTCGCGGGTTGAGAGGTTCGGGATAGGGAAATCTCTTGACAAAATCTGCCAAAACCCTGTCAGCCTTAATCATGGCATTAAACTCACATTCCCACATCTCAGCCAAGTGGTAGCCTGCATCTCTCATCATCTTCGTGACCCTTACGGTGTCCTAATATCTGGAGCTCATGGTTTCGTTACCCGTGTTGTATAACTTAAGAAATAGACACATTTGTCTATAACCCATCCACTTTATGTCCTAAATGTTTAATTTCCCGGCGCCGATAAGCGTGCTGTATGGTAGTTGATTGCTGCTGTTCCAACCATGACAACCAGATATACGCTATTCGTGATTGCTTATCAACTAAGCGGTACCCACCTCCAGGAATAAGTGTGTTTTTTTTTCTCGGCATGAACCGTTTTCTGTAAACATTCATACAAGCATGAGCTATGGTGACGCATTCTCTAAACGGGTCAATATCGTTCTCGTCAATAAATTGTTTCCTAAATTTGGAAACACCCTGACTCAGGAGTAATACGTCAGTTTTGCAGTATGACACCATTTCATTTTTGATGTCAAAAACATAATTTGTGGACATCATTTCATTATGCCACTTCTCGAAGGTTTCGTGATCACTTACACTCATGCCTTCAGGTCAGTGATATTTTTGCCCCGTTACAGGACCAACATACTTTTCATTTTACTTTGTGTTAAATAGGTAGGGAAAGTAACATTTGCATTCGGGAAGTTGAAAGGTCCTTGAAAAGCGAGACAGTGGCATAGGAACGAAATTCAAAGGGTCTAGAAATGTCACACACTTATACTTCATTCTGTATATTTTGCTTCCGTTCATGATGAGCTCCGGGTCCCAATTTAGGTTGGCCACTATGTGCTTTAGCAGAAATTGCCAATCATAGGACCTCAGGTTGTGTGCACGCACAATAATGTCCGCCGGAGACTCGAACCCGGGTTGTGTGAAGTGTTCAAACATTTGTTTTACAGTCTCCTTATCAAATACCTGTTCTTTAACACCACACTGCGCACAATAGGCCACCTTGTGAGGTTGGTCAATGCATAATCCACAGCTTTTGTACACCACACATAGATTTGGGACATGTTCAATCACGCCCTCGGAATAAGGAGTGTTCTGAGTACACTCAAAATCTATGAATATGAATATGAAATTATTTCGCAAATTTGGCGAACTATACGGCTGAATGTAGCACTGGTGGTTAGCATTTACCTGAATTTTACACGTACTACAAGAATGCTCCCCACACCGGTGAAGAATTTTTCTACACTTCTTATTAACAAGTTTGTCGCACATCGGACAGACTTTCTCAACGTCACACACTGACATTGTTTTGGGGTAACAGGTTCCCTTAATCAAATGATTATTAAAGCAGGTCTGTCCGTTGAAATCGCGATGACACGCGTCACATCTCACGTACATATCAAACGTGGGTGGGCACCTCTGACGACATTTTGCACAATTTTGTTCGCACCTGTGAGTTTCTTTTCTATTTACTGAGGGAAAATTCCACTGTCGACAATATACATTTGAATGCCCCGTGCAGGTTTACAATAGAGTTATAATGGCTGTCTTGGAATATTCAAGTCGATATGTTTATCGGAGCTTTTTTTTGACATGTAGAGGACATTTTTCCCACTATGGTCACCAAATACTGTTCCTCAAGCGTAAACGGTCCATTAGTTTTGCCTATTTTCTCACACAACTCTATAGCCTTTAGTTTTTGATGAATTTCCCGCCTTCTAATCAAATCATAATTTATGTCCCCGTCAACTTTGGATTTTGACACTCCGATGGCTCTAGCTAGACAAAGGTGGTCATTGTTCTTTATTTCAATAATGCCTCTGATTTTACTACAGTCGTTGCAGTGTTTGTAGCATGATCCTAATACTTCATTAGTTCAAACACACGAAATTTTGAGTGGTCCCCCTAACAAACATTCTTTATTACTCTGCATTACTTTCTCCAATGATTTCAATATGACTTCGGGATTCACTTGATCGAACCTATAGACACTCATATTAAATGGTCTCTCAGGATGTTTGATATCATGAATCGTGATTCCCATTAAACCTAGCTGGTTCTTTAGCAGATTGCCATTAACAAACGATAAAAAATCGTAAAAAACCCTAACAAACCATTCGTTAGAATCTGTATCTTTGGGTACTTTGAACTAATCATGATTTCAGTCTCGAGATACCCGAGTAAAACGTTTTAACCGATCTCTCTTTATGGGCTGTAATTTCAAAAGTAGGCTGTAAGGCAACACTCACCTGTGGTTCATCGCCAGCAACATCGTTGATTTGTTTGAAGCCTTCCATAAGATTCATCTCCCGCGCGTTGTCCTTTCTCTTCAGACTAAGCTTTGCCATTATGAGATGTAGCCGATTATTGGAATTATTCGGTCTTTTTATACAACATCTCCCCACCCTTCACCACGCCCACTTGGATTTTATGGCCAATGAAGACCTATGTTGCGAAAAGTTTTCTTAGGCAAAAACTAATATTACAGTAACCTTGTCTGTGTCCTACAAATAGAGGGAATAATATATTTTACTTAGTAAAGCGAAACGTTTTCTATAGCTCTTACATACACAATGCTCACACATATTATTTCAGGTTTTATAGCACGTATGCATTTTGTCAACCTTTACGTATTTCCTTTCCTTCATTTTTTTGAATGAGTACACCATTGTTTTCACACTATTGATAGTACATAACAGTAATCAACATCTATTTTCTTAAAATAATGTGCATCTAAATACGAGTACTGCAGAGGAATTCCTTTCCGATTGAATTCTTTCAATTCAAACTGTAGGTTAAGACTGTACATTGAATATTTCGCACCGGCTAGAATATATATATATATATATATATATATATATATATATAATATTTTAACATCATATTAAACCTAGTTTGACGCAGGTCGTGTCTTATCGACCTTAAAGGTACAAACACGTTTTTCTTTGTATTATATTTTCCTATTTTATTACATGGTTTCACAGCGAAGTGAAGGAAAATTAAATATTTTCCAATCAACATAAATTTAAACTTTGTGTATGATATTTTCCTATTAATGAATAAATAAACTTAATATTAACAGCAACCAGTTGGTGTTATCATCACATTTATATTTAAATAAAAATGAAATCTCTATTGTAAGTTACGCATATGCGACAAGATGTTATCCATTAATGATATATAATTGTAATGTTCTCTAAAACAACTTAATATGAACAACAGCCGATGATGGCTTTATTGAAAAATATAATATAATTGTTATCTATTAATGAATTATGTATTATTTTAATGTAACCTAAATCTATTTAATATCGACCTTAAAAGAACAAACACTTTTTTCCTTTGCATTATATTTTCCCATTTTATTATATGGCTACACAATGAAATGAAGGAAATGAAATATTTCGTACCGCTATTTACTATGTAAAGCATAGGCGGACATCTTTGCTTTGGTCACGTGATCAGGCTACTTTCTCCCCCCACCTTTCACAACCGTATACTCACGATACGGCCGCAGCTATTTTCCTTACTAATGAATCAGACGTCTGATAGGGAACAGGTTCTGTGCCAAACTCGCGTATTTCGCCACGGAGAGATCTAATTTTGGCGTGAATGCTGACATGTGAAATATGTTATCACGACTTTTTTCTGTAATAAACAACCATATGGAAGGTTAAAATTTAATTTGTTAATATACGCTCTCCCCTAAATGTAACAAACTTAGCCCCATTTTGCATTCAGTTGAGAAACAATTACACAATCGAAAGATAATTTAATTTTTTTGCCTTAGGACGAACTTAATTTATTTCTCATATTATAATGCTTTTTGCGAACTATTTCACATATTCATACCCTTGAAATAATTTTATCCGAGTAAACAGACTGTTATGTCGGAAAGCGAAAGCGGAGTATGCGTAAACCTTGTGGCACAAATGAAAGCGAAAACTTATTGGGAGATAGTGAAAGATAACTATTTAAAGCTCACAATAACAACCTGGTATAAATTTAACACCAGTCTCTGAAGGACAGCTCAGCAAGCATGTTATGTAGTGGTGATGATTACCGCCCCTTGCGAAATGAAGGGTGTTCTCGGACTGCTGCCGAAACATAAGGCAAGATTTTAGAATTTATTTTAAAACGTGCTGCAATTGTGTGTGTATTGATTGCTTTAATGTCATTAAACTTGCAATTAAACAATACACTTTGCATTTTTAACAAACAAATTGTATTTATATTGAACATTACAGTAATGCTATACACTTTTGCGCTTAATGAATACAGTTTGTAATTAACACAATACAGTTTTGCATTTTTAAATTACTTATTTTTCAAAGCCTTTTTTCCCAGCAAACACTGTAAGACTCATAGTTGTATTTAAATATATGCATATTTCCCCCAAAGAATTAACACTTCTTAAGGCATCCACCCCACAAAAAAATTATGTTTATCACGATAACCCGTGGGAACGCGGCATGTATTTAAACATTTGTAAGGACCGTCGCCATTTTGTTTTTAATAAAATATTATTCATCATGATAATCCGCGACACTAGCGCCTGTTATATATTTTTGTAAAAATCTGTTTGGATTAACGATAATCCGGGTGGTTAACACAATAATCCGCGGTGGCGCGATTATACAATTTTCTAAAAATCTATTATGGATTAACGATAATCCGGGAATCATTTGTGAAAATCTATTATGGATTAAATAGTTTAGATTAACCATAATGCGGGGATTAAGAGAGCGACACTAGAGCTCTGGTGGCGAAAATATCGTTAATCCATTGGCTTAATCCATAGTACATACTACTTATCTGACTAGTGTACAACACTTGCAGCACTACATCTCCAGCCTTTGTTAAGGCAGTTCTGCATGTGCTGTGATGTAAGATTCTCAGACTGTGGAGAAAGCTTTTTATGAATCAAAAAGGGTTGTCTTAATTTCAGAAACTAAACAGCAGCTCGCGCCAGGTGTTTGCTTTCTTCATAACAACTTCATGCTTAATGGATGCTTGTCTCAATTTTTTCTTTTGAGAGCTACTCCACTTTCAGTGGATTTTCTGTTTTACCATCTGCTATATTTTACGATCAAATGAATTTCCATTTTCAAGGTATAAATTCCAGATTATCTTATCTATTTCCGCTCTCCATATTGCTCTTGGCCCACCAGGTTTTCTGTAACCTAGAGATGACCGTTCCAAAATATTTTTATGCTAACTAACTTTATCATTCCTCTAATATATTCATATCATTGTAGAGTCTGCCTTTCAATCTATTTTAAGTCGGTCCTGGTGGTGTAGTGGTAACTATACTTGTCTCATAAACCCAAGATCGCGGGTTCGGTTCCTGCCAGGACCGATGGCGTAAAAATCCTAAGTATTGCTTCCTTCGGAAGCGAAGTAAAGCCGTTGGTCCCGTGTTTTACATTTGCGGCACGAAAAAGAACCTCAAGTTTGAAAAACAAGCCTCTGAGCAAAATTTGTAGGCCCTTTCGAGCCCTAATTGGAATGGGACGCTAATGACCTGAGATGTTAAAGAGCGATCGTAAATAAACAAAACAAAAATCTCTTTTATCACTATTTCTTTGTTTCTTCTCCATTCTAGCCTAAATATTCTTGTTCCTCTCCACATGCAACCCATTTCTACTACCATAACCCTGGATATCTCTCTTTCTTCTTGTGTTCATCTATCCGCATCATTAGTCACTAGACTTTCTACTACTAGATATTGTGTTTGAAAACCCTTTTCTTTGTGCGATTTGGCATAGCCTTCTCCACAGGACGCATTCATCATTCTTATTACTCTTTTGTATTAACCAGTATTGCCTGTATTAACCGGTTATCTACATCGGATTTAGAGTTAAGTAATTCCAAACTGGTTCCACTTAATTTGTAACTCAAGGCAACATCAGTAAACTACATTGTTGCTTTCAGACATTATAGAAACATGATGTTTTCTCTAAAACGTGTTCCATAAAAAACATATCTTATTCCCATAGTTAAAAGTACTCATTTTTACTTCCTTCTATCAAACAACATGTCTTTGAAATGTTTCTTCCAGTGTTCCACATTCCCAATGTGTAGTGCTGGTAAAGGATTGTTAATGGAGCTCATTTTATTTGTAGCTCTCTGCGCCTCCGCAGATTTTCTCATTTATTTTAGCGAAAGTTTTTCCTCACTTTTCTTTTTTAGATTTTAACTGCTTTCTTAATATTCTGTTATATATATCTCTAGGTGTTCCCCATTCTTCGATTTCATCCTCTTATAATAAATTCTTCTTTGTTCTTAATAGTTTCCAGTGCTTCAACGTTATCCATTCTGATATTTTTCCATTATCATTCTCCTTTTCAATCTTGCATCAAATAACTGGGACTTTTTATAGTGGCCACTTCTTTATTCTGCTCAACTTTAATTGGTTTGATCTTTACTTTTTATTGACTCAACTTTTAAAACCACAATTTGCTCCTCGTCTCACCGTACCATCTTGTAATTTGTTCAAGCTCTCTTTTCTTATTACTTCATAGTCGATAATAGACATTAGATTCCTGGAAGGATTTTAATATGTAAAGTTATGAATATCTTTATGTTTGAATTTCGCATTCATAATTACTAGATACAGGAACCGGGATCAGATGAACTAAATTTTATTTGGAATTCTGGGTGTAAATATATTTGGAATTTAATCATATAAGTGCCAGGCGAGTATTCACTCTTCTTTTTTAATTCTCTCAACTGTGTCTTTCAATAGATGCCCGAAATAGGTTTTCATACATTGTAGGGCTTTCCCGAATTAATGGACCATTAGTGCTTTAACAATTTGAATGGATGATGCCTCATTTCTATCCAAAGCATTAATTATTATTCTCGTGATTGTATTATAATGCTCAGGGTAATATAACACAGCATTTAATCACCAACCTTACCTTGTTACTAATAGACTCGAGGGATGCAGAACTCCAGGTGCCAAATTCCTAAACTTTTTTATTTGTTTAATGGGGTGGCCCCACACCCTCCGCCCCTGGTAGCCTTCAACCGCAGAAGCTACATCGCCTCCCCAAGCTGTTAATCTAACATGCATAAGGGGGCTTCTTAATGCAGTATATGTATTATATGGGGGGTAGAATTGCATGCCGTGATGGGTTGCGTTTCCCTTGAGCACTCCGGTTAGTAAAGGTTAGTTTCTCATGCTGACTGCAATGCATGCGAGTGCGCCATTGTGATTCCCCAGCTGTAACTATGAAGCGTTCTGATCACAGTCAGGGGGTAGTCGCAAATGTAAGTAGATGAATATTAGTGTAGTATGAGTGTTAGGCCAGTTTTTCAAGGGTGAGCATTGAATTAACTTGAGTGAAGTTTGGGTTATGAAGTATTAATTGATGTGTGTTAGTGGGAGAGGGCTTTTTATGCATGGTAACGAAACATTTTAATTAGTCAATTGAATATTGTTTTTAGGTTAGAGTGTTTGATTAGAAGCTAGTTCATTATTTAGGGAGATGACAGGTTAGTGGCCAGAGTAATGTAAGTGAAATAAGTGATCGCATGCAGTGAATATTTTGAATGATGATGTGGCGGGATTTGCCGTGAAAGTTAATAATAACTGCCTTTGTATAATAGGCTGGTAAAGTCATTGGAAGTGATAATATGGAAGCAGTAGTGGCACTGGATGGAGTCGATCCTTTCCTTTGAAAAACAAGGAGCAGCTTGTGTGTTTCCTAGTTGGTTAGTTTGAAGAGACTGTCTAGGCACTTTATGTTAGGAATGGTGATAAAGTTGTAAGTCCTACAGCGGTATAAGGTTGCAAGGAGCGCTTGGATTTCGGGTGTTGCATCATCTTGGTGTAATATGCGATAAAATAAGTATAGTGGCCATCTGTATGTATTGTGGGTCGTCTGATAGTTTTCTAGCCCTTTGAAAATTGGTTGTGCTGCTTGAGCAGTTGAGAATATAGATCGTACAATAGTTTCTTGAAAAGATGTTCAACAGTATGTATTCTAAGCCCATCGTGCAGAATAGGGATTACAGAAGGTGTAATCTTCGATACTTTGGCAATAGATTCGAGATACACTAGCACATATTGATCGTCTAGTGGACTTGGCCGTATTAACCGTTGACGAGAAAATGTGACGTTTCGCGAGGTAGGTTGTAATTAGTTTTATCATAGAGTCCGAAAAAGATGTTGAATGAATTTACAAAATAAATGATACACTGTCATATGCTTTTTGATGTCTAGGAATACTGTCTCAGTAAATTTGCGAATATTAAACCCGTGTGTAATAGCCCAGCAGCACGTAAGAGTTGTAGGGTAGGCAATGTTCGACTTTGAAACCAATTTTCTGGTATGAGGATTTTGTGTCTGATGAGGTGTGAATTCAATCGCTTAAGAATAACTCTTTGAAGTGTTTTAGCAAGGGAATTCAGTCAGCTGATTGGGTGGTAGTTGTGATGGTCCATCGTGCTTTTATTTTTCTTCGGAAATTGTAGGATTGCTGCGTATAATTGTATATGTCATATTGTACGCGGAGTGCACAAGCAGTGACATATTTGAGGACTATGTTGAATTTTTTCCAGAGGAGGCGTCTTTTTGCTAGGCAGGTGTTTAATTAATCATTGTATTTCGGAAGGGTAAGATTTTCGAATGTGATTGAGAGTGGCTTTGAGCGGAGATCTCTGGTCTACTGTTCGGTGTCAGTAATAAACTGTGGGGAGAAGGAAGGGTGACTTGAAGAGTATGTGTAAAGCATGTAAGGGCTTCACCTGTTTCAGCATAGTAGCTGTTTTGTAATGTAATGTTGTGATTCTGATTGGTTCTCGTGTGAGTGTGAGTGCCATCCGCCACACAGATCGGCGTTGAGGCTCAAGATCAAGCAGGGTGTGATTGATCTGATGTTAACAAAACTCGCAGTGGCTTTGAACATTTCATAGTTCAGTCTTCTGAGCTCAGTAAAGGCAGTTGGGAGCCTTATTGTTTGTCAGTTTTGTTGCGCTCTGTTTCGCTTGGCCTCATGTGCGCGGATGTCAAGCGGAAGAGTCTGAGTATTTTGTGCTTTATGTGTACAGGTACAGCTATGGATTTGACAAAGTTAATAGCAAGTTCCAGTTGTTGAGCCGCTCTATCCAGGTCCTCAGCTGAGTTTATACTCATTTCCTGGATTTGTGAATCTAATTTTTAAACAAATGGTTCCCAGTTGGCTTGGTTAAAGGTATGTCTGGGTAATGAGGAAGCAGGAAAATTAGAGCCTGCAGCAGTAATAAGTAAGGGGAGATGATAAGAGGAGAGTGCCACTTGTAACTATATTCCTAAACTTTAACATCTCTTGGGGATTTTAACACTTTTTTCTTCAGGTTGGCTAAGAAGCTTTCAACCAACCTTACTATGTGACTCGCGAATAACCTCGCCACTCTATAATGTCCAAGCGCAAGTGAGGTATAATGGCCCTTGTTTTTGTAACGAACTTGTAATTATTGGCTGCTTGGACAGCGTCGGGTGCATTATCATTCTGACAACTAAGCAACTATAAATGAGTAATAATACCTTTTAAAAGTTCCTCAATTGTATTGTCCATCTTTTGCAAAATTTAAATTTTTAATACAAATGTTTACCCTGCGTTGTTTGATAACAGAATTCCCACATTTACGTTAGCATATATCTCCCAATCATATCCATCATTTCATCAATGGACACCAAATTTTATTACCACGAATTTGTTCCCTATTGTTGTTTATCCTATTTTCATAAAAACTTGCAAAATATATTTTACTTATCGTGGTCTCACTGGGACGAGTGTATATTTTTCCAACAATCTCCTAAATTTTGGATTATTAAGTCAACTAATTGAATATTTCACTCGCATTATGATTTCTAAATCTTTAAAGAACGCAATCGTTGGTCTATATAATGTGAGCTACTGTTAGATGCTGTAGGTACATCTTCATAGATTTTCGTTGGTCACATTTCTTATCTAATTTACTGTTGCATATTTTTCTACTGTTTATGTTGTATTTACCTTAAGACACTTTACACACAGTGTTCGTTCTTTAAAGTAAGAAAATAATTTTCATATTTATGTAACGTAGACTTTAATTTTGTAGAATTGAACGATAAATAACTTTTAACTAATTACACATGGTTTAAATCAATCATACGTGTAGTTAATATGTAATAGATAGAACGATAATGGGTGAACGTAAGCACTAAGATTTGCAGTGTCCTGTTCTGTACAACTTTAGTTTGCGGGCTTGCTTGTACTTGCGGAGGGATGATTATCTTGGTCAATCTACTCTTCGTTCAATTGTAGGAGTAAGGCTTCTGTGGAAAAAGGTTCAGAAAAATGAAATGAAACAAAAATTTTCTGAGACTATAAATAAAACTATTCCTCATCGTAATCCGGCTATTACTAATCGAAATAGAATTCCTATTAACACTGCAACACAAGTTTTAATTACATCCTGACGTCAGATATAACCCGATAGTCAATAACTTTACTTCAACCATCCTAAGCTTAACAACCACACGCTCTTGTTCCGTACAACATTCTATCAACCAATATTATTTACACTATCTTCTCCTCAATTTTCAACAATGTTATTATTAATTTTCTTTCCGACCCATGCTTTAAAATTCCTCCATTAGAGTTCTTGTTCATCCAGGTATTCATCCATTACTTCTCTTAAGCATTAATAAAATATCCCTTTTCCTGGGCTAAAACATAATCGTTAGAAGCATATACAGTTATTACCTGCACATTTGTGCCATAGACTCGTATAGTTATCTTATTTATTCTATACTTTACTCCTTTGCCGTTGACTAGTCGCGATTTTCTTTTCCTTTTTATAAGACAGTCACTCCTGATTTTGCTTTCTTCGATGCAATTTATTCCTGTTGTTGTCCTTTCACTTTTGCTTTCGTTAAAACTTAAATATAACTTTCCAAAGGATCAGTCTCTTTAATTGTTATATCTATCATTTCACAATTCTGTCTCTTGTACGTTCCATGTTACATGCCTCTTTACTGAGCCAAAATTCATATCTGTTAATCCGTTCTGCTGTAGGTGCTTTTTCTTGGGATATGTAGCAAAATAACTTCTACAGGACAGGAGCGTTTGTTTTCTTCAGGATTTCTGATTCCCCACCATACATCACCCAAGTAGACAATTCAATACTTTCGTATCACTCCGCTCGGGGAGAGGGCCGCAGGTGTTGAATTTTGACAGGCGACTGGTCACATTTGATGAAAGATATTGAACCGTTACTTTATTCCAGTTCACAACATGTATGAATATCAAGAGTTCTAATGATGATATTTATAACTACTTCATTTTCAGCATTGCCGAACATCCATAGACAGAATTTTTACACTGTCCTTTAACTGTCCTTTAACTTCATTTGGGAATGGCACAGCCAACTTGTAGAACAAATGAAATGTTGAACGTCTAAACTTTTTTTAACACAATTTGCTTCTGGGCGAATTATAGGTTCCTAAAATGATATATGGGAATTACGTATATACTAAAATAATTCTACAAGTAACAATTCCACGTCCTCATATTTAGCATCATGAAGTTACTTATATTTATTTTTCTATTTTCTTTTTGAATAGAAATGTTTAAAGTTCGTTTTTACTACTGTGACATCATAGGCACTGATGATACGCGAGATGAAATGAAAATGTGTGAAATTTTATTTTTTGTATGAAGAAAGCTCTATAGGTATAATTTTGGGGTACTTCCCCGGTATTGGCCACTGATGAGGATTGAGTAAAACGTGTAATATCTCTACAAGGGAAGACGGTCCTGGCTGGATTCGAACCATAGACTTTCTATTCACAGCCTCGGCCACCTGTGTTGGTATTTTAACATTAATAGAATATTCACAATCCTGAATTATTTTAGATAAAGTACACTTTAAGATTCCAAACTGTTCAGCAATTATCTTCAAATTATTACGATTTATTTTATTCAGCATCTTTGATCTAACTGCTTCCTAAACAAGCAAAATAAATTTTCTAAAATATAATGAGCACAATGTTGAAATGAATTTGTGGTTAAAAATAAAAGTATACTCTCTACATAATAATATCCAGAGTTGTCCACCAAGTGATGTTAATAAATGACAACTCAGCCAAATAAAATTTGATTTGACAATGCTTGATTTAATCTACGTAACGAAAAAATAAATTAATAAATTGAATGGTGAAAGTAAGAAAATTCATAAAATATACATTTTAGGTTTTACTTGGTGTCGTTTGATATATCTAAAACATTCCCGATTCTATTCCCTTAATATGAAATATCAATAAATCGGGCATTTTACGAACTTTTTTATACTAGTGTAGGGGTAATAGAACAATATTGATCACTAGTCATCGTATCCATAGGACTAAAAAGAAAATTTTAGACTTCTAAAAAGATTATAAATCAACAAGCATGCGGGAAAAACAGATTGAAAGTTTTAAAATACACAATAATGAATTTGTTACATGTTATTTATCTGACTGATACAGAAACAATTTGAAATTGCTTTAACTATAAAATTAACAATTATGAACTAATTTGACACAATTTTTAATACTTTTCTGGTCTGATTTGATACTGTTAAAGCTAAAATGCTTAGAAACGTCATATTTTGGCATAGAAAATCTTATTTGTACATCTGCATATTTCTCTTAATTATTCTTTTATTCACAAATCTTAAATTGCAATTGGCCAATGGTTTGCACTACAGCATATCATCAATATAATTTTAATATTTTCAGTTTTAAATTTATGACATTTATTTTACAAAATTGGTTACTGTGCCGAGTAGCACCTCAACGCCACAGTAGTAGTCTAGTGGGAAAGTTTGCATTTCCCATGCGGGAGTACCGGGTTCGATCACCTTTGGGTTAGTATCCTAACTAGGTTTTATTTCAGCGGTTTTCCCTCAGTTCTTTATATGAATACTTTTGTAACCTTGAAAGTTTCGTAAACTCATTCGGCCAAGTTATCATATATCATCCATTAATTTTTTAATTTTTTTATTTGAATGGTGTTTAACTTTCGTTTTTACTATTGAGGCATCATAGGCAGTGGACACTGATGATATGTGGGATGAAATGATAAGTTGGGAAAGAATTCTTTTTAGGAAGGAAGCGTCCCAGGTCTAAGTTAGGGTATCTTCCCGGCATTTGCCGCTAATGAGTACTGAGGAAAATCTGGAAACAACCTCACTCAGGGAGGAATATCCCGTGGTAATCAAGCCCCCAGGCCTTCTGCTCACAAGTCAGCACCGAGACGACCTCAACCATCCGTGGCGGTGTGCATTAAAATGTTACTGTATTTAAAATTGATAAAATTAGCAATAATCTGTGTAATAAGAGATGTTGAAAATTATTCCCCTCAGCGGGAATACATTGCCGGCGTCTACGTAGAACATTTCTTTAATTTTCATCAGATAAGGCATGGTTTTAGCCATTTTTCGCCTGATATTTTCTTATAGGTCTTCTATACCTGTTATTCCGATACACTTTATTTCTTTTTTAAGTTTTCCGATTATTGAAAACCACAAGAGTTAAGTAGAGGCTGCTGGTCGGCCACCACCCAATATTTGAGAATTATGTTCTCAAAAATCTCCGCAATACAATTATGTTATTCATAAATAGTGCGTGTACCAGCGGAATCTAGCTCAAAAAGTGTTTCTGACATCTAATGTATCTCTTCAATGTCATTCACCATTGTTAGTGCCTTCATAAAAATAGCGCATTCAAACCACTCCACACATCAATATTTTCACCATGAAATGGAACTTCATTAATTTTGCGTTTTTGCGAGCTCTAATATCGTTTATTTCTTGAGATGACGTGGCCATAAAATTCGAACCAAGCTCCATCTGAAAATATGATAAATTCATAAATTATTCTGCTAGCAGCAACATACTCCAGTACCCAGTTACATAGTGGAACTCTAGTCATAGGATTGCGTGGTTGAAATCAGCGGCATTTCGTGCTGAGTATTTTGAAACGCCTGTTTCCTGAGCAGTCGAAAAAGGGATTTTCTTGAGCTATGATCGAGTCGTTCACCTATTTCATCTAACTTTTCTTGCGTAAGAGCACTGCAGTTTGGAGTATGTTTCTTGTCATTGAGATATTTTGTTTCCATCTTCACTTTTTTTACAATTTGGTAAACAATTTCTCTACCTGGAACATAATTGCCTGAATAGTCTTGCGAATCGCGTTACCAGTTCTCTATAAGAATTCGTTTTTTTTTTAACACTAATTATTATTTACATGCAATTATATACAATAAAATGCAATTTTAATGCTTTTGTATAATAGCGTTCTGCTTTTCTTCTTCTTCTTCTATTACTGTTTTTGTTTACCGTTCCGTTATTACATTGTTCATATTTTTAATATATAAATTTTATGAAATGTAGCATAACACTTAACGTTCATGTTGTTATAGCTACAAAAGAACAAAGCTCTAACAAATAACAAAGAAAATTGTCAAATATATAATGCAAATCAAAGTAACACAATCAGAACACAAATAAGAATCGTTGCTGCTTTCAGCACACATAAGTCCGTTTTCTTTGTGCATTATAGTCATTTGACACTTTTGTATACAAAAAAAATTAATAACGTGCAGAATTTCTTTTCGGTGCAGTAGATGAATTTTTGTTTGCACTACGCCCAAGAACATACTGTGCATGTCTTCCAGTCTGCTTTTTTAAAACATATATTACAACTCACCTTTTAATATTGCAATGTTAGAATTTCATTGTGTGTGTGTTTGAAAAAACACACACACACAATTGGTTTATTTGAATCTTCGAACTAAATTAAAAACTGCCGATTATAGCGCAACACTGCTATCAGTTGAGTTACTAGGATAAAACGAAATACTGGAATTTTCAAATATTGGTGTTCAAAATATTTCTCGGGGATATCCAGGATTTCAGCCTGTGTCCTCTTCCAGATTTATGCAGCAGCACCACATTCCAAACGATGGAGTATGGTACCTTCAAGTTCGAAATTGTCACAGTTTGGAGACATGTTCATGCCAATGCGATGCAGGTGTTCATTTGTAGGGAAAATATTGTTCACTAGTTATATATTCCGTTGGTGAGTGTTGAGTGCAGAACATCGGATGTTAGATCATATTTGGCGCTAGTTGCATACTGGGTGTTGGAGAACTACTTTAGAAGCTGGAAATTGAAATAACCAGGAGTATGTAAGTCTCTGGTCATTGGTGGTTGGCCATATAGGTTAACAGAGCAGTATGCTATTATTTGAAGTAACTTTTCAGCCTGGGTCGCCTGAATCGGCAAACCTCGAGATCTGTGGATTCTGGAGGCGGTGTTCCTATAACCACTGGGTGAGAATCTGATGGCTATAAGAATCGCCATAGTCTGCTAGATATGCCCAGTTGTCCGAAGAAACAGACAATTAGCGTTCGCTTGTGAATCAATGTCATTTAGACTCCTTCAGGAAGTGTGAGGTGATTTCTAGGAACTCGTATTAAGGAACCTTTCCAAATGAACCATCCTGTAGCTGTTTTCAACTTATCGGCAAAGATGGATTGTAGCACCAGAACTTGGCTTACAAACCATGCCTTGGATAATGAAATTATATTACAAAATGAACGCGCTGTAACAAATTTAGGGAACGAAATTGATGCTCTTGAAGAACTTTGCGAACACTGTTAACAATACAGTTCCAATTATATTGAATCGTCACAGGTAGCGTGGGTGGAAATGTAACGCCCAATATTTTAACGGAAGAAGTCACAGATAACTATGAAGGTGGGACTATAGAAGTGGAACCAACGAGCACATATCTTGATTTATTCACATTAAGGATCGCTCAAGAATCTACAATCATTATCCATAATCTCTTGAATATGAGGAAGAATAGAACCACCTGACTTCATCAAAGTAACATCATCAGCAAATGCTCTAATAAGAGTGACCACCAGAACGAAGGCACTGTTGTGGAGTGGAGTGATTCGATTGATAACACAAACAAGTGCATTGCTATCGGACAGCCGTGTCTTACAGACACTCTCATAGGAAAGGAATGAGTGAAACAGTAATTCACTAAAATAGTGGAAGTAGCTGCTTTTAATATATAGCGAGAGGAGTAACTATAGATATCAGGGATTCCTAATTGCATCATAGTATTAAGTAAAAAGCTGTTTCACCCGGTCAATTTTTTTGAGTGGTGTTTAACGCCCGTTTTTACTACTAAGGCACCACAGGCGGTACCCGGTCAATTGCATGTCAAAGTCCAAAGATATCAAAAGTTTCCAAACCAGCGAAATATGGGCGTCAATAAAAAACGTCGCGAAGAGCACATTTGGCATATAGTATGTTCCCTCCACGTCGTGTTGACTGTTGTACCGGTGCGAGGACATCAGCTATTATTGGCGATAAGTGGTGTTTAATGCATCTCATGAACACTTTATAATCAGTACATAGCATTGTTAAAGAACGAAAGTCTTGTATAGGATTGGGATAGCTACATTTAGGCACAAGAACCAGTATGCCATGAAAAAATGCGGAGGGAATCAAGGTGATACACAGCAGCTCATTGAAAATAGCAAGAAGTGCATTCTTCAGCAACAGCCAAAATGCAGAGCAAAATTCTGTAGGTAGGCCATTTGCTCCAGGTGTATTTATTTTGAGGACAAGCAGCTAAAGCAGCATGCGTTCAGAAATGGTAAAAGAAGGAATAGTACACCTGGGCCTAAAAAGATAGATCCGTGACTTGCTCTGTACCAAGAAGTTCTTCAAGCATATCATAATGTAGCTTGTGAAAATATTTATACACAACAGAACGAATATCCACTTGGCTACGTATAGCAACATGGGAACTATGTGAATACTGTGAATATATTTTGGCCTAGCACGCTGTTATTCACGAACGTGATATATTGATGGGGATTTGGAACCGGAATTATGGTGGGTTGGATCATTTTGATATCGATAGGGATTTATTATTATTTATTTAATCAATCAGATGTTCTCCTTGTCCCGCCTCGGCTCTTGGAGTCATGAGTTCAAAGCTTCCTGTCTCTCTGGTTCCAATACAGAGGACGGGGTCTCAGGGGAATTTGAACTGCTTTTAATGACTTGAAGTCATTAGGGAGGAAGGGGATTCTTCACTGTAATAATATAAGGTTCAGCTCTGGTTGGCATTTAATTTATTGGGCAATTTGGAAGGTTCAGGAATATGCTGTACTTCAGTCGGGTGGTTATTGTTCTGGTCCTATTGTACTTGATAATCTTACACTGGGGTTATAATTCACTGTCTTCACTCGAGTATTTATTCACTTTGACACAATTTTGAAATCTAACACTCACCTTATCACTGACTTACTCCGCGTGATTATTCTTACCATTACTCTTGCACTGACTGACTCTCACCGATCAACCGATTTACTTTGACTCTCCGCGACGGCTTAACTAATCTAATATGATACTGAATAACCAATGACTGATGCTGATACTGACTAACCGCTACTATTGCTACTCTTGTTACTACCGACTGTGATTACTGCTGCTACTGTTACCCCCTCGAAAGCTTCAAATTTACTTCTTATAGTTAATGTTAATATATTATGTGAATTCGCTCCTCCCTCGTGAAATTTTAATTCCTTTATATATTATTAATCTTGGTTCTTTATAGAATTTTATTGGATCACACAAGTTATGGTTTATTACAAATTAGCTTTTGTTCGTCAGGTTTTTGTAATATGTTGATTGGTTGAAGTTTATGGGTTTTACCAGGAAACATACATCTGTTATTCCCACGCTACGAAAGAGACATCTGTCCTTCACTAGATTCTTGCGATAAAGCACGCTTCAGCAAAATATGCGGCCTCCCTTTGAAATAGCTAATATCTTGGTTTCTGTAAAAGCACGTGTTTCTGTATGCGGTATTTACTTTTGACGACAAGTACAGTTACCATTTGAACTCATAATACTGCCCGTTAGAGTGTAATGACATATGGCCCCTTGGGTCGGCAAGTTATCTGGAAGGGTTTGAAAGAGAAAGGTTTAACAAAAGGCTTTTCAGGTAAAGCTAAAGCCCTTCTACTTTTACGACAAATGTTCAGCATGCTCATCTCTTTTACAGGAACATAACAAAGACATGTATGTGCACTGTCAATATTGGTATTACAGGTAAAAATTGAATATTATTTATTAGTCAAAAAGACATATCTATATACAGACACTTACAAATGTAATATTGAAGTCCTCGTTTTAATTGTAACATTGATGCCCTTGATTATTGTGCTATTCTTGGCATTAAACAATACCTGAAACAAGATGCGATTAATATTACAATTGCTCCCAGAAGCAATTGTAATTATGTGGGAAATTTTGAGACAACCTTTCCTGCTTCAGATTCCGTATTAATGAATGTAGCTCGGGAATGCGCCTGAGTGCCCCTCAAATCGTCCAGTTTAAGTTGGATAAATCTGAAATACCAGCTGCGATAAAGTATTTCGTTTTCAAGGGTTTAACCACAACATAAACACAAAAGCAATTGTATTCCATATTAAATTATTATTTCCTTTCATTTTTGACAGTTAAAATGGATTTTATATTTAAGCGTAATCGTACATCCATTTTCTGATTGGGTTTATTTACGGACTCTCTATAACATCTCAGATCATCAGTGTCCCATTCAATTCAGGTAGTGAAACAGCCCAAAAAATTTTCTCAGAGGCATCTTCTTTCATGCTTGAAGTTCTTTTACATGCCGTAAATCTACGACATGAGTCCCACGGCTTTACTTCCCTTCCGAAGGAAGCCATACTTAGGATTTTTACGCCCGAAAAAATCCATCGATCATGGTAGGGATCGAACCTGTGATCTTGGGTTTAGGAGCCAAGTATGGCTACCACTACGCCACATGGACCGATGTCAAGATGATGAGCACTTAGGGCTTCCCAAAATTCTACGACCGACGAGATTGTGACCAAAATTCACAATGTACGGCAATCAATGATAGTCGATTGAAAGTGCGCGAGTTATTTGACATTGCCAAGACCTCGATAGACCATGTTCACTACATTTTACATGAAGTTTTGTGTATGCGAGAGGTTTAAGCTCGATTGGAGCCACGTTTGTTGAAAATGGACCGAAAACGAATTCCAACGAACAGTTAGCAAGAGTGTGTAGAATTGATTAAATGCAATTTCAGTAAGTTTCCCGGACGTTTCTAACATTAAGTGAAACATGGACACATTACTACAGGCCAGAGACGAAGAAACAATCCAATCATTGGGTGGCAACAGGTGAAAGTGCACAAAAGAACACAAAAACGGTACTGTTTCCAGGAAAAGCAATTAATGGCTATAGTTTTCTGGAATTCTCAAGATGTTGTGCTCGTAGACAACCTCCAGGAGGGCAGAACCATCACCGGGGAGTATTACTCTTCACTACTGAAGCTACTGAAGAATACTATTGAGGCCCAACGTCCACACCTTCCGAAAAAGAATGATCTCTTTCATCACGATAATGCACCTTCACACACGTCTGGGATTATTGCTACAAAACAGCAATGACCTCGGCTCCAAGTGCTTCCACATACGTCTAATGCGCTTGGTTCCCAGTGATTACTTTTTATTCCCAAGCCGGTATAAGGAGCTGAGTGGACAAAGATTAACATGAGATTATGAGATTGGAGCTAAGACAGCCTTTTTTTTTCATAGCTGAATAAATCTTATTTTACTAACGATATTAAAAATTTGGAATGTCGTTGGATTAAATATATTGATTTATAAGGTGCATGTGTTGAAATGTTTTTTCCTTAAATGTATGTACTCTTGTTCGGGCGAAATATTTGGGAAAGCTCCTAGTATTTTATTCTAATTTCCACGATCTAAGTTTCTAATACAAAGTAGTACTAACAGAGTAAATCAGCTGACAGTACTGCGTAAAATATCTCAAACAAAGAAGGAGCAAGTAAAAGGTGTGAAGAAGTTATAAGCTATATTAATGATCTTTTCACAAGTACTAGTAATAGGTGTTTTTTCCTTCTCGGGACCACTCCACATGGAACGGCCATGGAACGTAGTTCGCAACTATGATATTTTTGTAAATTATTACTAACATTTAATTACTTAAAAGTACTTTTACTCACAATTATCAAGAAATAAAATGATGAAACTTGATATAAATATATTTCTGGCATCGGCTTATGAAATAAATTATACGCTGTATTTCTTTCTGAGAAATGGAAACATTTCTTCACAGATGTTATTTTTCAGTCTATTTAATGTGTGGATTTGTCTTGAACAGTTTTATCCTTTAATGCCCCCACCCCAGATATAAAAAGCTCATTGCGCTAAATCGAGGGCCGAGGGGGCCATATGTTGCTAGTGAAAACTCTCCCGTCGAATATGGGCTGTATGTGCCGTTTCAAATTTCTGTTGGAAAGTCGCGACCCTACGCTACCTCACAGTTAATTCAGGATAAAGGGGTTCCAAAATAGTCAACACTTGTCTATTATTATTAATTATTTCATAAAATAGAACTAAAATAACACCTGCTTATTATAATCTCACCGATAGTGCCGCACCACACTTCAATCTTATGATATTGCAGTGATTCCTCATGCAGGTTAGGTTTTTCTGAGCTCTAGTATCCGTTTTTTAATTAATATACGCACTTAAATGAAACAAAGAGCCGTCCGTAATGAAAATTAGACTAGCATTAATTTCTCAGTAATGCACAAGATTCAAAATCCATTTTACATAATCTGCTTCTGGGATGCAGGGTCGCCAGGTTTAATTTCTTGCACTACAGCACTTTAATAGGAAATCAGTAGCGTTTTAGTCGTTCGAACAGAGGAATTGAAATTCCAGTTTGCTGAGAAAGACGTGAAAGTGATTTTAAGGAAACGTTTCAGAACATGTCCAATGTTATCTCATTTCTTCTGTGAGTACTGTACATGGCTATGTACGCTTTTTATCTAGAATACTTTTGGATTTACGAAACTTATTTACCAATCTGTCAGTCGAACTACTACTTGGGAGTTGAATCTAAGGAAATCTGTCTGGAAACAATCTGTGTACACCAAGAGCCGATTGTGTCCGCACGTACGAATCGTAAATAAATACTCTTTGGGGAATTCAATACCCTAACTGAGCCGTATTAAAGTTACTACACTGTATTACACCGCCTATTTAATACTCAATACAATGTTACACATCACACAAAAAGGTGCACGTTTTCCTAGAGTTAAAATCGTACTGACCTCCCCTCCGGGTCCCCGGCATAGAAACGAGACGAAAACTGCAGAGCTTGGTCAAATTCGGCCAATTCTATATGAAGCGGTCGTGCGAAGGAAAAATCAACCAATTTAATAAAGGAGGCTTAATGATGCATGTCAGTATGTAGCTTAACACATTAAAAACAATTACTAATTGTACTAATAGTACAATTACAATGTACTAATTTAAATAAATAAATGAGTGAAAGAAATCTAATGCTATTGGTAGATTTTATTCAGGTACTCTAGTTTCCCCTGTCACTGATAACGCCAGTTGTTTCATTGTTTACACCATGTACATTGTAGTCGCCGCGGGGTGCGGACTTGAATTACTTAAATTTACTATACAAATACCCTCTGTGTCCGACGTTTGGAACTACAATGTCGATTAGACAAATGTGCTGAATTTACTTGGCATCACCTCATCATAAATTAACGATGCTTTCATAAGCCAAAAAACCGATGCAGTGAGGAAGTATCGAAGGTTTTCGTATCGGAGGCGTGCCTCTAATTTTGTGGGGGAGGGAGCCCAAGCAAAATAAGAACGGCTCTTTAAAACGGAACACTGACAAATCTAAGACCAATGTACACGTATAAATTATATGTGACTGGAATTAGTTGGATTGGACGTCTCTGGCTGCGAGCCTTGAGCACCCACGGGCAGTCGGGATAGATAAGCCGGACTCCTAATAGATATGCAACTCCTGCAGTGAGGCGACGCAATTATGACTATATACAGGGAAGCTGGGCATACACTCTCAAGTTTCATAGCACGCCTCGCCCTTGTATGGTTATTTTAAAATTTCTTGAACAGAAAGGAGAATATTCACAATATGCTTCTCTCAGGGAGAGGTCTTAATTTCTATTCATGTGTTACATTTCGCACTGAGTTATTTCCGCGATAAAGGTGATTCTTCTACCGGAGAAGAAATGCACCAGTTTGTAATTGGTTTAATTGGCAATAATCAAACATGCGTTCATCATTTTATAGGGAGGTCTCTTGAATTAAATCAGAACAGCAATGACAATTGAGGTTGCAATGATTTTTATCGTGAAACTCGTTCTGCGATCACAATAAATGATGAAGAACCGAGTTCGAAACTTCAACATGAATCCCCAGAACATAGTGATGCAACTAGTCTGTCTCCTTGTCCAGGTACATTCGCAGTCCAGAAAAGAAACATAAAGGACCCACTATCAGTAATGCTTATAAGGAGAACGCTGTGAAGATCTGAATTAATGAATGTGGTTAAGAAGTTGTGGCATTTACAAACGTTAGAAGGCACTTTCGCTTGGTTACATGGGAAAGTATACTTTACATGTGAAATATCAGCTAGAAAATCGAATTGAAGGAAAAAGTAGGTATACGAGAAGCTTTATTCCCGTTTTCAGGAGGCTAGAAAAGAAAAAAATAAAAAGTAACGAACAGCTGCAATTGTGCGCTCTTGAAATTTTGCAAAGACTTCGGTCTATAAATTGTGATTTCTGCACATCTCATGCATGGGTTGATCCTTTAAAGAAGTAATAAAATTAAGAGCAGGAAGAACACTAAATTTGTTTTACAATCCCATGCATATAATGATGCAGGAATTCACAAAGCAGCGGAGGAATTTGTGAAGACAGCCAAAGGACGATTTATAAACTATACTGCGTCCTAAATTTACAACACAGACCAGAGTGGATTTGAGCGAGAAACGCAGTATAAACGGACCCTATCTTTTGTTGGTGAAAGACACTCGCACACTGCAGCATAATTTATTAGTGCACTAACTCATTCATATACTATAATACCTACAAGCAACATGGACGGTTATCTGTTGCCAAAATTATTTATTGTGTAGCAGGAGCCTTCTGGAAACTTCAGCCCAATAGTTTTGAAATGGATGTTTAAAAGCTGAAAACATCATTATCACAGCTACAAAATCGAGGAAAATGGGAAATAGAGCATCAAAACAGTGGTTTAAATCAGCCTTTTCCCCTTATTTGTCGGATGTGCTCTGATTATTGACTCTTGGACTATACTAACAGAACTTGTTTTCATTCCATGAATATCCAGAGGGAACCGAACAGACCACTTGCTAACTCCTAACCAAATCTTTTACCTCGAAAATGTAAGACGCGTTGAATATATAAACTGCAATTTTAATTCGCATTATTACTAAGCTATATTAATATACATATGCAATTAATCTACAACTTTAAATATTCCTTGATGTACCTTAGAGTTTAACACACACTGTTTGCATTTGACCCAAAAAGAATAAATCTCGAAAGGACTTGTTTCAAACAGGAATGGACTCTGAGTTCTAGTGAACCACTGGAAATGTTGTAAAAATCAACATAGGTAAAATAAAAATAAAATTTAAGGGCCGTGCAATAAAAACGAAATTTTTGTTTCAGTTAGCGATGTTGGTTGAGCCTGAATGTCTGCCAAAATATTACTGCAATAATTTTAGAATATTACTATTTTTATCTCGGAATTTTCCGATAAACAACGCCCTCAGGGCCAAGCTCTAACAATTTTCGGAGTAACTCTGCAGGAGCCCCGAGAATTCTTTCTAATCGAAAACTATATTTTATTTACACAGTTGGAGGAGAAAGGTGATTTTCGTGAAGATTATGACCTTGTTGCTGGAGTAAATGCGGAGCGAATGGGTGTCATTAATTTCAAGTTTTTACAGCCGGGGAGGTTGATACAGGCTCATACAGTGATAGAGTGTCAGCAGGAAAGAAAACGGGGAGAAGAAGAGGCATTATATGGAGCACACTTAAAACCTCATCAATACTTCATTCTCTTCTATCTAGATATGATATACGCAAACCATTACAGCTCTGGAAGAAATCAATGTAAATAAATTGTTATATACTATTATACGTTTATTTCATAAGCCCTTTTAATTCATTTGCTATAAATGAGTAAAAACATGAACATAGCAAACAGCGCAATTTAGCATATATACATACCAACGCACAAATCCCAATGCTCAGTGAAAGCATGGTAAACCCTTTCCAATACGTTAGGTGTAATAATGGCCACTACAGCTGATTTACCCTTACAGATCATTAGTTCTGTTTATCTTAAACTTGTATATCTCTATCTTAACAAATTTCAAAAAAATAATATATAGGTGTGATATCAGGTGAACGAGGAGCCTAAATCAGACTGAACCTCTTCTTATCCACCTACCTGGAACATTACGTGCAGATAGCCACAGGCAAAATAAGATGGTATTCTATATTGCTGGAAGAAAACCGTGACACAATTTCATCAGAAACATATTGCGGCATGAAGGAGTTTTTTAATCGTGAATATTATCATTTACTATATGTTCAGCATTAAAAATATTCTTGGATACTTCAAATCTTATATGAAGTTGTGTTTGTTCATATGTCCACATGTGTGAAACATCTCCTCATCAATGAACCAAAAAGGTATTCGTGAGATTTTCTGGTTCTACAATTTCCAAAATATCACTACAGTGCATAGCGCTACTCGTGTAGCTTATGCAACATCTGAAGATAACGGAATTTTTAATGTGAAACGCAGAATTTTAGAAAAATTACATGCTTCCTGCTTAGTTTCTACATTGGTGCACAAGGGCTGCAATTGCGTTCTCAATGTGTTGCTCAGACGTTGGTAGTATTACAGGTCAGCCGTAAGTTCCCATCACTAACACTCTCTGTCCTGCAAATTTTTTTTACTCAGAGTCTGACAGCTATCCCGTTGAAGGTGACTCGTGGAATGTACATGATAACTCTTATCTCACCTGTTCAAAGATCACTCTACACGTTCATTTCGCAGAGCTCACAACTAATGCTATCCTTTCTTTAGTCTCCAATATGATGAAAAATCTAGAGAAAATAATTTTATTCAGCGTTTTGAGCAAAATGGATAGTTGCTTTATAGCACTATGTGCAGATTTAGATGGTTAAGGAGAATAATAAGTCAAATAGGGTAAACTGTACCTGTATCTTAGTTACTAGACATGTTGGTGGTCGATCGTGTTTTAGTGCCCTCTGTGATGGTGTAGTTGTAAACTGCAGGAGGTACGGAAAACTTTGGAGAATATAAGAAAGGAGATGAGATGCGGTTTCCAGCGGAGAAAGGTGCTCAATGATGTAGTGAAGAACACGGTTGGGAAATTAGTCTCCATCATGATTGATGTGATACATCGGGTCCAGAAGCTAGAGGGGGCCTGGATGCAAATAGATGACAAAGTGAGAAGCCTACAAGAGAAAGTGAATTACTTGTAGAATCAGTCTAGGTGAAACAATATTGTGCTGTGGGGAAAGAGAAGAAGAAGAAGAAGACAATTTGCGGCACGCAATATTCCAAATAGGAATTAAGTTCGGTGTGAATAACATCGAATAACTTTGGACAGAAAAAGTAGAATTTCAATACAGAGTAGGTGTGTGGCGAACTATACAGAATATAGGATCTGTGCGTTCACAGATACTTAGGTACATAACATTTGGGTGGAATCTTGGATTAAAGACTTTTCATATTTATATGTGAGAGGGACCAACTGAACGGGACCTGGAGTGAATAGAGAACAATTACTAAGGAGCCAATGGTTCCTGTATTAGATTTGGTAGTTACAAAGGAGGAACAAATAAATGCTACACATTCAATGATTAGCTATAAGGCAGCGGAAATGGATGACTTGCAAGCAGAACTTTTAAGGATTTTAAGAGAATTGAGGAGAGACTAGACCTGATAATGAATATGTTTAACCGTATTCTTGACTAGGGAACCTATCCGGACCAATGGACTTCTGAAAGTATTCATACAATTTTCACGGGTATTGCAGCATGATAAACTTTTAAAATTTCAGTCGGGGTTTAGGCAAATGTTTGGAACCCATGAAAACACTTTTATTTTAAAAAGGATGATGAATAAATATTTGAGGTGTAAGAGAGGAAACTCTATACTGTTCGTAAATTTTCAGAAAATATTTCACTCTGTGACACGTAATGCTTTATGTTAGAAATTGTGTGAGAAAGAGCTGTCAGGTGAAATGTTGAAAGTTCTGATAACAGTTTATGAGAGAGTTAATTTATGTGTTAATGAAAAGAAAATCATGTAACCCAGAATGTTATACAGGAGTTAAATTAGAACGCAGTCTTTCACCTCTTTTATTTAATATATTCATGGATGGCATTTCAATGGATTTGTATAGAACCGATTATGATGCACCAATTGTGGGAGACTCGAAAATTCCAGCACTCTTGTATGCAGAAGTTGTATTGTGCTAACTTCAGTGGCAGAACTACAGAGATGCAATGAATATGTCATATGGTTAATATAGAAAAAACAAAGGTGGTTACTTTTAAAAACATGTCGCTTTTCAGCAAGAAATAGTTTTTGAATTATCAGAGAGGAAGATTCCAAAATGTTAAAAACATGATATATTTAGGTATATACATAAAATTAAAGGCAAATGTACCTAGGCCAAAATTATTATTTTGCCCCATTTTTGAAGGTATTGTCAAGTTGGATGCCAGCGTTTTGGCGCCATGTTTGAAAAAAGAGGAGGGTCCCTGGCAGCTTTCGCGCCACTATTGTGCGTTGCCATTATGTAGGTGGAAAACTGCCTGTCAAATTTTTAAGACTTCCTCTTAAATCCACACATTTTTGAAGATATTGTTACGGTAAATATGAGCGCTACTCCACCTACCCTCCTAACAGTATATTTTTGAATGTATTGCCACGTTAAGTAAGAAAGAATTGGCTCTAATTCACTTCCGTTTAAAATACCCATCCATCCCTATAACAGCCATTTATTGATCGTATTGTCAGATTAAGTATGAAGGAATCGGCTGTACTCCATCTCAACCAAATATATACTGCTCACCCTCCTAGCACCGCACGTATTGTCACGTTAAGTATGAAGAAATCAGGCATACTCCATCTCGGTAAAAAATATACCACTCACCATCCTAAAAGTGAAGTTAAGCATAAAGGAATGGCTGTGCTCATTTTTAACCAAAAAAAAAAAAAAAAAACTCTCTCCTAACAGCCCAAATATTATAACGTTGAAGTATGAAGGAATCGGTTGTACTCCATCTCAACTAAAAATGCACCTTCCTAACAGTTCATGTATTGTCACATTAAATATGAAGGAATCGGCTGTACATCCCAACCAAAAATACACCGTTAACTCTCCTAGTAGCCCATGTATTGTCACCTTGTGTGAAGGAAACGACTGTATTAAATCTCAACCAAAAACACCTTCCAACCAGGCCATTTTTGAAGCTATTGTCACCTTAAGAATGAAGATATTGCCTGTACTTCATCTCAACCAAAAATACACCGCTCACTCTTCTGACAACCCATTTTTTAAAGTTATTGTCATGTTAAGTATGAAGAAAACGACACTACTCCACGTCCATAAAAAATACGTGAATACGTTGGGAATACGTTATGTATAAGGGAAACGACGCTACTTCACTTCCATCTAAAACACTCCACCCAGCCCTTAACAGGCCATTTTTGGTCCATGTTAAGTATGAACGAAATAGTGCTACTTCATCTCAATAAAAATACCCCGATTATCCACCGTAATTTTTGGTACATGATAAGTATAAAGGAACTCCATCTTTATCTCACATACCCCGCTCACCTCTCTATTACCTCATTTTTGGTCCCTGACAGTTATGAAGGAAACGGCACTACTCCATTTCTATTTAAAATTCCACTCCCAACCTCCTAACAGTCCATTTTTGGTACTTGGGAACAAGATAAGCATGAAGGAAACACCGCTACTCCACTAACAAGACATACTTAAAAGCCCACCTTTGGCCCTTGGGGACATATTAAATATAAAGGAGACAGCGGTAGTCCCTAAAATACCCTCATCATCCCCCTAGAATTCAATTTTTGGGCCCTTGGAGACATGTTAAATATAAAGGAAATTGCTTTGGACGACTTTTTGCGGAAAAGTGTTAATGAAACCTCAATTCACCACCTATCAGCCCATTATTCCTTTGTTTGCTTTCAATGGCGCCATTTTTCTGTAAATCTAGAAGAAGAGAAAAGGGCAATAAAACACCCATTTCTGCTTATTTATTCAGTGTGGAGTTTAACTCATCGCAAACAAAAGGTGAAGCAGTCTCTTCAAAGTGCTGATGCACTGCTTACGAGCAATAAAGCTTACTTCTAGTCCAAGGCTGACTTGGCTGCGTATGTTGTCACAATTGCTGTTGTCAAATCGCAGGGAAAACTGCTCTTCGATGCACTGTTCCGCAAGTGGAGCGAACAAGTCCTGACGATCATCGCTGGTAGCTTACGCCACCAATTCTTCTGAAAGCCCATGCCTTTTTCTGATGTAACAAATAACGCATCATATATTTGGACCTTCCCTTGCAACGTCTATCTGAAATTGCTTTTTACAGCGCCAGTTTGTCTAAGGATTTTGGGTGGATATGTGTTGGAAATTGGCTTAAGTAGCGCTACTCCCGTTTTCTTATGAACCTATTTTTTTGGTGCTGTAGGAAAACGATTGACTTCATCTCCATTTAAAAATCGCCGCTTATTTTTTGTTTGTTTTTATAAAAAGGGCCACATTGCTAGTTCCTGAAAACGAACGGTACTAAAACATATTTATTAATATGCTTGAAGGATAAAAGTGTAGAATTTATATTACAGACATAAGGTTAAACACCTTCTTTTTGAGATACAAAACTGCAAGGCCCTATTACATTATATTTAGCTGCTAAAACATATGTTGCAAGCAATATGTTTCTGTAAGATAAAGCTTTGTCTTTTAAGAAACCTCGCTGACCCCCCTTCGAGTTCATTTTTCTTTGCAGCTGGAAATTGAATTAAACAACGCTACTGCTCCTTCATCTAAAAATACCACCCAACCCCTATTGGCCCATTGCTTTTAAAATCACGCCCACTCTTTTATCAGTTCACCTCTGATATCTTCACTTGCGACGCTTTCCGGAAATTATTTTTAACGCAACCAAACATTACGCCCAATCGCCTACAAGCCCATTTTTGGTAACTTCCCTTACGACACATTCCGAAAATTGTTGTCGGTCCTGGTGGTGAAGTGGTTACCATACTTGACTCCTACACCCAAGATCGCGGGTTCGAACCCGGCCAGGACCGATGGATTTTTTCGGGCGTAAAAATCCTAAGTATGGTCCTTCTGAAGGGAAGTAAAGCCGTGGGTCCCGTGTCGTACATTTACGGCACGAAAAAGAACCTCAAGCCTGAAAGAGAGGCCTCTGAGCAAAATTTCTCGGCCGTTTCAAGCCCTGAGTTGAATGGGACGTGATGACCTGAGATGTTAAAGAGCGTCCACAAATAAATCAATAAAAAAGAAAAAGAAAAAGAAGAAAAGAAAAAGAAAAAAAAAAGAGAAATTGTCATAGAGTAAATAGCCACAAAAAATACCAAGTCACTCTCCTATTAGCCCATTTTTGGCGTCTTCCTTTGCAAAACTACCATAACTGCCATAACTACCATATATAAACTGTTTTAATATTGGGACTCCATTGTTCTTTGAAACGCCTTCGAGAAAAGTGTTGTATTTGGGGTCATGTAAAATATTGCTTTTAACATCCACCTATTTTTGGACTTTATCTCCAATCTCAAACATCCCTCAACAAGGAACCCCTCTGGTATCTTCCCTTGCAATGCCTTCCGAAGATTGTCATAAAGGAAATTGCGTTTAACATCCAACTACAAATCTAATGCTGGACCTCAGAATTATTTTAATATATATTTAAAATATAGTTCCTCTTTACATTTCATAGCTATAACATGTCAAGGTACTTACAAACTACCATCCAGTAAAATCCAAATCAGAATGTGCGTGAGTGTGAATATTACCTGTAGGGCATTATTTTTCCTCATCTGCAAATATTAAAAATAACTACTAATGGGAGAGACACAATAGATAGCGAGCTGTTCTTATTTACCTGCCAGGTGGTGGCTCATAGTGGGTGTTCATAATCTTCAATTCTGACAGTAAATTAACTTACAACCTACCACCTAAGACAAGAGATTAACTTAGAAAAAAATTGCAATTTTTGCTTTGATGGTCTTATATCAAAAGTTGTTTTGGGAATGCAGGAATACGACATTATGACACGACGTAAAATTAGGCAGAAAGTCTGTGTTGTTAATTATTATAAAGGTTTTCGCAATAATAAGCCATTTGAAAAACTAGGCCGCAGCTGTCTGCTTGAGGTCTATTGCATTTTAAAGAAACCCGGTGTAGCTGATTATCTGTTTTGCTTGTCTTGTTTTTTGTTTATTTACTAGTCATTTACTTTTGTAAGAATAAATATAATTTTATAACACATTAAGGGGTTAAAATATCTGCTCACGAATTATAAGCATAAGTTTTTATTACTATATACTTATTTCTTTGCTATTAAGATACATAGAAAACGTCGCGCATTACATTAATAGCATTGCAATAATATTTCATCAGTCTTTATTGTTACACTAATTGCTTAGTACTACCTTAACGTCGTTAAATGAAAACATCATTTCTGTCATAAAATGAATAATATGGTAGGATAACATAAAGGGAAAAAATATATATTACAGAATATTCGTTCCACAGAATGAATAAATAATTCTTACTTAAGAATGTGAAACTTAGTAATTAATATTAGTTACCAAATAAATTTGGTGTTACATACCTTTTGGGAAAAACATGCCACCGCTAAGGATTTTTATCCAAAATGAATCTGTAAGGTTTCCTCTGTATTAACGACTGCTTACAGCTTGGGCTAATATTTCATAAACGAGCTAAATGATCCTTAGAAATTAATAAAAGATTGCATTGATTTGAAAATATGAAATTACTTTATTATATAGTATACAAAATATTAATAGAAAATAGTTATTAATTTGAAACTAGTATCATAATATACTCTAATTCCTTTGGTATCTTCATTGTTAACAATTTTAATCGTTTGTATTTGATTTCTGTTGTTCAAATTATAAATCAGTTAATGACAGAGTCTGTTAATTTAATTGTTTTGAAGACTGGCTATAGGAATGCAAACTGTACTTTTATTTGTTAAGCGGAATATTTAGAGTTTTCGCTTTTCTTTGCAAAAGTTTTTATTGCAATGTCATATTTATAATGCACAAATTTAAATGTGTTAACATTTAGCAACGAATTTAAAAATCGTAGGCGATTTGATATAAAATTGCTAAAGCGAGAGAAGAGATGGAGAATTATTTTCATTGAAAGTTACAGGAAAATATGAAAAATAACGAACGAGAATATACTGATACAAATGGCCTGCTTGAAAATATTATACAAAGTAGTAGTATTAGTAATATATTTTCTACCGAATAGGACTTTGGAAAGTATCAGAATGTTTTGTCGAAAAGCTAATCGAGGATAATTTATTCCGCAGAAGTGGGAAGAGTAGGAAGGAAAGAAATTTAAAATTATACCCTAATGACTCATCATAATGGGGTGAATTCCTCATCTAGTGGAATAACTTTAAATGATGCAAATTATAACGTAATTAATTAATGAAATATGTTATGCCATTACTGTGTGGTGTTAGCATAACAAACTGTAAAGCTAAATAATAAAGGAAAAAGTAAACTATAATATATTATTTAACCAGGTTGGTTGTTTTTATTTTCTTTCATAATAAATGTCTATATTAAATTACTTTAACCAAGGGAAACAAATTAAGAATTTTTGCAATCTTACAAAAGAGAAATCATATTTTTGGAATTCTTGAGTTTAAAATACAAAAATTAATGGAACAACATTTATTAATGAAATGTATGACAACATATTTTTAAACATTGGTTTTTCTCCCATCTAAATAATTTCTATATTGAAATTACTGTAATAAAGGAAAACAAAATTAAAATACTTACAATTTTACAAAAAAGAAATCACATTTATAGATTTCTATTTGTTACTGAAATTAAAGCATAAAAGTTTATTAAATGCAATGTATGACAATTAAGGTTATTTTGTATGGATATTATTAAGTGTAACCATATTTATTAACTGAGCCATTGGCGTCATTAAACATAAAGGAACCTTGTGAATTTAAATAGTTCATGTGTAAACAAAAACATGCTACTATTTATACAGCAAATATACGCTATAAACAATCGATATGAAAAAATTGTTTTCTGGATGTCATTACAAAGCGCTCTTATGTGAAAATATTAGAATAATTATGTTATCTTAACTACAATGCTTTTATAAATATGCATGCAGCCTACAAAAGAGAAATCACAATGTTAGCATTCATTTTATAAGTAGTTAAAACACAAATATGTATTAAATTAAATGTATGACAAACACAGATATATTGTTGTGGGTATTATTAAATGTAATAATATTTATGAACTGAGCTCTTGGTGTCATTAGACATAAAGGAAACTTTTGTGAAGTTCAAATGCGGCAACAAAACATACTACTATTTAAACAGCAAAAACATGCAATAAACAATGGATTTGAAATTTTATTTTCTGAAATTCACTACAGAGCGTCCTTACTTGCAAATATTAGAATAATATTGCTATTTTCACGACAATGCTTTTGTTAAATATGCATGCAGCCTAAAAAAGAAAGACCACAATTTTTTAGTATTCATATTATAATTCAGATTAAAATACAAAAAATGTATTGAATGAAATGTATGACAGGTAAAACTACAATGTGTGAGTATTATTAAATGTAACTATATTTATGAATTGAGCTTTTGGTGTCATTAGATCATTAGATTTAAAGGAACTTTGTCAATTTTAGCCGTTCAAAAGTGTCAATAAAAACATGCTACTATGTAACTAAGAAATATACGCAATAAACGATCGATTTGAAAATTTATTTTCTGAATTTCTCTACAGAGCGCTTTTACATGCAAATATTAGAGTAATGTTATACAGTTCTATTAATGCTTTTGTTTATGTACTGAGTTAATTTATATTGAGAGAAAATTAAAAGATACAACGCTTTTCGTTTTCAGATCACCTCCTATTCCAAAAAAAAAAAAAAAAAAAAAAAAAAAATTAAAAAACTGCTAATAATAATATTAAACACAATAATAAATTATTAAATAAAATGTATGAAAGGTAAAACTATATTTTGGGTATTATTAAATGTGCAACTTGCCTAGAAATTACGATCGAAACACCAGAGATTTCGATGAGTGAATATGATTTTTCCACTCAGCAACGGAGCGCACAAAACGACTCTCTCTTTTCACCTTTTAATTGGGCCATACAGGCAGCATTAACTTTTAATAGTCTTTTACGCCCGTTTTTACTACGGAGGCACCACAGGCGATGGACACTGATGATGCATGAGATGAAATGATAAATTAGGAAAGGATATTTTTTAAGAAAGGAAGCGTTCCAGGTTTAGGGTACCTCCCCGGCATTTGCCATTTATGAGGACTGAGGACAACCGGAAAAAAGCCCCAGTCAAGGAGGACAGTCCTGGCGGGATTCGAACACAAACCTCCCGCTCACGAGTCGCTCGGCCATCCGTGGCGGTGGCATTCACTTCAATTACACCTACACTCATCAGAATGCAACTGACCGAAACTCGGATGCAAACACTTCATGAAGACCTTAGAAGATTGTGTCCCTTCTTGGTTCGATTATAGGCTTCTGCGATTAGCACCACTAGTGGAACGGCAGTGTCTTCTCGTACAACAGTCAGCAACATTGAGCCAGAAGAGGAACATTATTTATTATCTAATTTATAAAAAGTTTTATACATATAATTATGCAACGATTGCTGATATTTTATAAAAAATGTTGGACATTTTATACATATAATTATACAAAACGGTGGGACATATCACACACAGCAGCCAACAACAGCCGGTTAGGAGGGTTTATGTTCTTTATTATACAAAAATGGTGACCTAGCATATAGTAGCCAGCAACGGCCGGCTTGGGAAGGATGGTTTTTATTGAATGGACATTTGCTCCCTTTCCGACTTGCAAAAAATTAGGCTGGAAGATTTTTATTTTTATTCAATGTTGGGGATTTTCTTTCTGACCGACCTTCATGCGTGTGCAAATATCTGGCAGGAAGGGGATTATTTTATGGACTTTACAAATTATTAATTAAAGTTTGTTGGGCAAGCATACTTTCATAGGCGATCATTGTTTTATTGATTATACATAAAATTACACAAAGTATCCAAAACGGCGATGTGTGGAATTCTTAGTGAGAACTGAAAATTTGATGAAGTGACATGTTGGTAAAATGTATGGTGAAGTGTAAAATATATTAACGATGGAATGAACAAACATTGAAACAACAATTCTAACTTATATTAAAAAAATAATAATGTTGATAAAATAATAGTTACCCCGAAAGTAAACTGCTAAAATGTGTAAATATTTGTTAATTTATAACATTTTTGTGTATATTGTGGGAGGAAACGTGTTTCTACTCTAAAAATAAGGTGAAAAACTATAGTGAAATTATAAAATAACATTTATTAATAATATTACCTGTAACGACCTGACGCGGAGCTGCTTCGAGACGCTTTTTCTAATCTCTACCAAGTCAAATGAACGAGCTACCATTGAAGAGTTGTAGTGGAAAAGCACATGAGTGGTGTAAGCAAACTCACAGGCGTGAGCCTTGAGAGTTGACATTTGACAAGTAGAATCCTGTGCAAGATGTCTGGCGCCACGGTGCCGTAAACCTGTCAAAACCATCAGGTGACGTCATCAGCGATCTGCCGCTAGCCTATCCGGGCATACAGCAAAACCAAACTCGTAACTCGGAATATGAAAACTTTGGTGGAATGTGAATTTGCCGACCTTTTGGATCTTGCAGGGAAAGCAATATTTGCATTGAATGATGGATGTAAAGCATTTTGTGCGTTTGCAAAATATACCAAAACACATGGAAAATGTTTGTAAGTATGCAAAAGCACATAGTCATTAAGCAAACAATATGGAAATTAGGCAAAGAATGTTATAATTGAGAAAAAATGCTGCAATAATGAAAGCAACATTGATAAAATAAGGTAAATGGCTAGAATGCTAAAAAATTGTTTAAATGCAAATGACACTGGTAAAATCTATTTCACATTAATACTATGCAATACAATTTGTTAAATGTAAATGACATTCTTAAATTGCTAAAATATTGATAAAATGCAATTGACATTGTTATAATAAATATATTTGTTACAAGGCGAAATAATTTTTAAAATGTAAGAAATTGATTAGTTGCAAATGGCATTGTTTATATGCAATTTATACTGCTAAAATGCAAATCATTTTGTTACAATGGGAAAAAATTGTAAAATTGCAAAAAATAAACCCACGTTATGTAGATATAGAAATATATTAATTTTCATGAAAAAATATTAAAATAGTGTACTCTAAGCAGACTGTAGCGGGAGTGTTTCTACCTCTGGCCCCATCAACTTACTAAATGGTGGTGAAAGATGTGCTGGTACATCTGAATCAGCTTTGTACCTGTCCAGGTACCTGTCCATCTGCCTGAAAGTTTTCCCTCTTCAAAGGGAACAGATATTTCTACCTGTTATTGTTTCCCTTTGGACCACCCTGCTATTGTTCTCTGAAAGGTTGTTAAAAGCAGTGGCATATTTTCTCATTCAAGTTTTAAAAAGGTATTTTACTGTCGGCTTTTAGGGTCAGGGATTTTTTACCTGTTAATGCTTTCCCGTGGTTCAGTCTGTTAAAGTGTTTCAACCCTAGCAAAAATGACAATATAGGATGTTAAATGTTGTTCCATGTTTTTAAGTATTACTGTCTAATAGTTTTTGGTGTCTCCGTTTGGGATCAGATATTTCTGGAGGCAAAGAGATGGGGACAACAAATTTCATTGGTTGAATACCAAGAGGGTTTGGGACTAATGCGCATGTGCTATGGAGGCTGAATCGTTGAAATGGTCAAGTTTTGGTATAAAAGTAAGCATGTATTTATCAAGTGTGTGAATAATGATTTTGAAATGTGTACTGTATTAACTACAAAAATTTCATTTTTAGCGAAGTACATAGTATTGTCACCACAACATTCGCGTGGTGAGATAGGAGTATACGATATGAAGTATACCATTATAGGTGGTAGAGGCGTTAATGCGCGTACAGGTAAATGGGAGATCTGGGGTTCGAATCCCATTTGAACTATACTCCCTAACTAAGGGTTTTTCCAGATTTTCCTCAGTCCACATAAATTGCAAATGACAGGAAGTTCCCTAAATTAGGTTTGGAACGTTTTTTTCCAAAAACTTCCTTTTCCAATATGTTATTTCATCTCATGTGTCTAATGCCTGTGGTGCCTCAGTAGTTAAAACACCATTAAATAATATATATGAAATACTACTTAAATAAGTTTAGTAAAAAGTTCCAACGTTTATTGCAAAATTTGCGACAATTATAGGTATACTGAAATCAAAAATTGTGTTGTCTTTGCAAACCACACACCACATGGTACAAAAAACATCTAATAGATATACTCATATGAGTTTATAGTGCCAGATTCTACGTGCTTATAAACTCTATAATTCACCAAATCCGTAAGCACAAGTGTAAAAACATTACAGGACATCTTACGAATGTACTCGAGCAATTTCTATTTGGTTTTTAATTAATTTGTGTGTGTTTATAAAATTCAAATTTTATATATCATAAGTTTTCAAAAAACTGTCAGGTAGACTTCAATGTAAATAGTGCAAAAATATTTAGTGAATAATGCCACTTTTATAGTTGTTTGTGCAAGTAATTTTTTACGAATAATCCATTTGTCAACTTTTTACTTCACATACAATTTAGTAACATTATTATGGAACTAAATAAACATGTTTCACAAAATATAGTTTTTTAATTTATTTTCGCTAAAAATATATTTTACATACATTAAATTATATTTGCAACTTTTTTATTTTAATGCACATTTTTAAGAAAGTGGAGTTTTTAACTATAATGATTGAATGCAATAGTATGTTTAATTTCTAATTGCTAAAAGTGTATGTCATGTGTGTTTGGTCATATTTTCGCAATGGGGTTTTATAAATATACATTTCTAAAAAGATCAATTTTTTAACAATTTGTTTGTACTGTCGTAGAGTGTTTAAGTTCTAAAGTAATAATTAGTGCTGAAAATGTGTTTTGTGTGCGTTTAATAATATTTTTCCAATGTTTTGTGCTTTTTATGCACATTTCCACAAACAGGGTTTTTATTAACCAAAATGGTTGTACTGCCATAGTATATTGAATTTCTAAAGTAACAATTATTGATAGAAATGTGTTTGTATGTAATGAATATAGCGTTATAATAATATTTTCCTTACGTTTTTTTATTTTAATACATATTAATTTTAGATATAATGTAATCATTTTGCATGCTACAAGCACAGTGCATTAACCAAAATACTAATGTGCAACGTATGCTATCAAAAATGCTGCCAGTGCCAACATATGCAATCCTACAAGAACAGACGGGGGAAAAAAAGCTGTCTCGCCACTCTTAATTAAATATACTTATTGATTCCTTATTTTACTTTGTTGTTATTCCTCTGCTCATTCCTATCGATTCATTCTGATAATTCAGCAAATTCAGTAAATTTGTGTAAATGTGTCGTTAAATTGGCAAAAAAGAACATTTTCTCTGCGATTCACTCTTAACACACGATAGTGAAACAAATTTGTTTTTACTTTGGAATGTTGTACTGAAAAATAATGTACGAAAAAATAATTATCCCGTGATTCACTTTAAACACATGACAGTGAAAAAAAAAAAACTAGTTTTAAGTTTGCTTGTTGCGCGACCATTAAGTTGTGTTATGTAGTTTCAGGCGAACCTCAAAGCGTTAAGCTGTATTCTCTATACGAGCTACGTTTAATAGTCGCGGGATCACACCCACGTATGAGCTTCGAAATTCTATGTGAAAATATTTTTAATGTTTTTTTTGTTTCATTTTTAAGACACAGTCATATAGGTGTTTCATTTCAGCGCATATTGGCCTGAATTATAGGATAGAGCAAATTTTTCAGTTCTCTGTAACGTATATCTCGTGTTAATTTCATTAATTAATTTGAATATCTTAACGACAAATAATGCAATATGAATATGATTCAGTTCAAATATTTTCTTAAGTCCAAGAATTGTTACATATTTTATGATCTATTCATATTTCTATACAGAACAGCTGTGTACGAGAGGAAAAAATATTGTTTCCACTACGTTATTATGGACTCACTGAAATGGCAGATGATGTGTTTAAAAGGTATTAACATTTACTTGTAATGGCTTAAAGCTGAAAACTATAACGCCGCGTCTTTAAGTTTTACGAACATCCGTTGTGATATTTGGGTTACTTCTGATGTCATATAATTCAAGGTATATTAAAATTTATTTAATTTTTTCTTTTAACGGAAAATCAATGGGTGAAAAATATAATTTACTTGAAAAATAGCCTGTTCTCTAAGATAAAAATTATTTTAGTCATACAGGGACAGGTATATTTCATTGCTTTGGCCAGGAATGCGTGTGTGTTTTTGTCGTGTAAATCACTCCAACCTTCACATTCGCAATCAGATATTCACTCTAATAGCAGAACAACGGTTTCTTTTGAAATTGAATCCATATTAAGATAAATGTCATGTTGCTAGAGATAAGGAATGTCGTAAATTTCTCTCATTTCATTCATCGTAGTAATTGTGCCAAAATATTTCTCGCTTACCAAAAAGAACATCTTCTGTAAGTTAAAAATCTGATTTTTACAGTATACTTCAGATAATCTTTAGCTGCATGGGCAGGAGTGTGTGTTTTCGCGCTGTAGAAAAACCCAAGTTACACTTTCACAAGAAAAAAGATAACCGAAGAGTGTCAAGGTGTATTTTTGGAAAGTGATAATAAGTGATGTCATGTATAGGTTTTCTGTACATTTCTTCAAAGCATAATTAATTTTATGTAGACGTACTAGCTAAGATATACTTGTGAGAATTCGTAATAATGATTCAGTTGAAAATATTTAATCGAAAATGGCTAGTACTCAACAAAGAATTATTAAGTTTCTAGCGTTCTGGACAGATCAGGCTTATTGAATGAGTATCATGTTTATGTTGTCATATTCTCTCCCAGAATTCAAAGGTAGTTAGAACGACAGTGTATTGTCGGGGCGGGCTATATTTGGTGTCTGTAGCGGAGTTCGATGCTGGCCGAAGTATTGTCGGAAACTGAATAATTTTTCTTACCAAATTGTGTGACTATACTTGCGGAAATGGCGGTAAGTAAATTAAATGAACAAATGAAAAATATATTTTAATGCCATTAATTTTTTTGCATTTTTATTCTAAAATGCAGCAATGACATGGTCTTTTGGCGGTTAGAGTAAAGATACATAATTCGTACACAGATTAAGTATTGGTGTTATGCGGTTATGAAACAGTGCTCTGTTAATAAAAAATATTTAAAAAGCTATACTACAGATCAATCGTTGCAATAAAAGATAAAAACGAATCAATTTTATGTGAATGCGAGTGTCAAGTTTTATTGTGTAATTTTCAGTTGAATGGACATATAGAATAAAATCAACAAAACATCCCGCGTTTTTACAAATGTGGTACAAGAAATACCTACGTATAAAATCCTATTTGTATTACAGGACACAAAAACACAGCAGAGATTAATAAATACATCATTTTTCCTAAATTTAGATATATGCTTAAAACACTACTTTTATTCCATCATATATCTTTGAATGAATTAATAATTTATAGACAGTGAAAAGTATAGTTTAATTACATTTTACAGTTTTAGAGCTCCCTAACGTTTCCTATTTGAAGAAAACAGGAGTGAAAAACTAAATTAGCGCACCAGAGAGGATTAAATACAATAATATATTTAATTTTTTGAATGCTTTGAAAAACTTATTTTTATTATCAGCATATATCATTGAATGAATGCTTAATTTGCAGATAGTAAAAGGTATAGCTCAATTACATTTTATGTCTTTGAGTTTTCTAACATTACCTATTTTAAAAAATTAGAGTGGGAAAACTTAACATTAGATAAAATTAAGACGGTTTTCCTATCTAGTCATACTACCGGCCTGCCCTACCACTACCCAAATGTCACGAGACACCACCACCAGCACCCTTACCGTTTACATAGAAAACTTTGAGATCGCCAAACCGTCTTCAATGTGAGACTGGGTGTAGGGAAGGTGGTTACCATCAGTGTGCTTGGTAATAAAGGTTCAGGTACCACTAACAATGTGAAAATTAATAAAATATTTTAATGAATGTGAGATTTATTTTTTTAAAACATGTCTAACTCCTTTGATTAAGAAATGTATTTAGCAGTTAAAATATTTTTTCTCTCAACAGAGGACAGTTTTTTTTTCCATTGTCGCGTATTTAAAGTGAATGGCGAAAAATATTTTGGCACAAAAATTATTTCTTGTACATTGTTGCAAATTTAAAATGGATTTTTATTCTACTGTCGTGTGTTAAAAGTGAGTCGCTGAGAAAATATTAATTTTTTGTAAAGTTAATGACATGTTTGAACAAATTTACTGAATTATCGTGATAAAACACAAGTTCTCTGGCATGTATAAACTTAACATCGGAGTAAATCAATGGGAGTGAGTGGAGGAATAAAAACAAAGTCAAAATATGTCGTAAATAAATATATGTTATTAAACTGGAATGAGACCGCTTTTTGTCTGTTTTTTTCAGGATTGCTAATGTTGACACTGCTTTGATAGCATACTATACACAATAATCTTGTGGTTAATACACCGTGTTGGTAGCATGCAAAATGATTACATTATGTATAAAATTTATATGCATTTAAATAGGAAAAAAGTGGGAAAATATTATAAAACACAATAAAACACATTTTTAGCAATAATTTTTAGCATATTAATTGAATATACTATGGTAGTACAAACATTTTGGTTAAAAAAAACTGAATTTTGTTAAAATATGCATTAAAAGTAAAAAAAAAAAAAAAAAAATCCGGGAAAATATGATTTAACGCAAACAAAACGCATTTTTCGCAAATAATTAATACTTTAGAAATGAACCCCATAATGCGACTGTAAAAACACCCTGGTTAAAAATCTGACTTTTGTAGAAATATGTAATAAAATAAAAAACATGGGGAAATATGATTAAGGGCACATGGCACATTTTTAGCAAATAGAAATTAAACATACTATGGCTGTACAAACATTTTGGATGAAAGTATAACTTTTGTAGAAATATGTATTAAGAGCAAAAAAAAAAAAAAAAAAAAAAAAAAGAAATGAAAAATGAAATAAAAAATAAAAAAAAAAATACTGGGCGAATGTGATTAAACACACTTAAGACACACGTTTTTAGCATTTAGAAGTTAAACATATTCTGGAAATACAAACATTTGGGTTAAAAATCCGACTTTTGCAGGAATATGCATTGAAAAAATACACTTGGAAAACTTCACTAAACGCAGATACACATTTTTTTAAAAAATAAATTAAATACCGAACTTATGTAGAGCAAGTTCATGTTGTTCCTTACTAATGTTTTTAAATTCTATATCACGTTAAGAGTTGACAAATGTATCGTTCGTAAAAAAAAGGCTTCCAAAGCAACTATAAAAAGAGAATATGCACTAAAATTATTTTTACACGTTATACATTGAAGTCTATTTAATATATATATATATATATTTGGAAAATTGGCGAAATTCAAAATATTAATTTAAACATACATAAATTAATTAAAAAAACCAAATGGAAGTTGCCCAATGAGGACATTCGAAGTTGGTCTATAATATTTTTGTACATGTGCATGCGATTTTGGTATATTATAGAGTTTACAAAAATGTAGATTTGGGCACTGAAAACACATAGGAGTATATATGTTAGATGACTTACAGTATCACACGGTGTATGGTTTCCAAATGCAACACCATCTGTGGATATGGGTATATCTATAACACTCAGAACTTTTGCAATATTATTCACTACACTTATTTAATAAATATTTCATATCGTATCTCAACATAGGAATATTGAGGTGACAATGCTACAGTTGTACTTCGCTAAAAAGGAAATTCTTGTAGCTGATGCCATTCGTATCACAAACTTATGATTCACACAACTGATAAATCCTCGCTTACTTTTATACCAAAAACTTGATAATTTCAACGACAGAAAAAGATATTTCGTTTAAGTTGCAGGGAACGTATCCCACAAAACAATTGTGTGTCTAGCAGGCAGGCAATAAAGCTCGTTAAACTGAATGGTAGTGGATGGTAAGTATTCAACATATATGACTGAAGATCATTCCTCTTTTTAAATTACGGACAAGCGCTTAGAGAAAATAAGAAGTAAATCGTCAAATCGTCTTTAAACCTGAGGAGATGACTCAATTAACATATATGAATCATAAATAAATACAGGTTGTGCAGCAGAAACTTATACTGAAGTATAACTCACCTCGCGATTGAATACAGAACAAAATGCACCACTCTTGATACCGGACTGAATTGAACTTAATTACTATCAGGTCCACATTGACAGTACATTCCCTTCGCGATTAAATACAGAACAAAACGCACCATTCTTAATACCAGCTTAACTGAACTTAACTATCAGGCCCACACTGACAAAATGTGAACGTGATATTGCTCAAATCAACGGCTTGTGCACACCTCAGTGGAATAACACTCCATGTTGGTTCATAGTTCATTGGAAACCTCCGTACTAGGAAACATTTTCTGCAAGATAGATAATACCTTACTTTCTTTATCTAAATCTGAACAAAAGTCTTCATTATTCAGGCTTTGAGGGTAACGAGAGAACCAACCAATAGAATGTATGTATTGTTTGTCCTGGAATGAATTCCCACCTCGTTTGCTATTTATGCACAACGTAATGTGATTTACCTAGACTTCTAACACGGCTATCCCACATACATAAAAAGCAACACTGGCAAAATCTCCCTGGAAAGCGAAAGGCTATCTTAAATCACACAAATGTACCACTTAAAATAATACCGAAGTGGCTTAGATGCTAGCGCGTTGTTTGTCAATTGGATGGCCCGGGTTCTAACTCCGTTCGAAACATTTTACTTCAGTAATATTTTTCTCCCGAGTTTTTCCTGAGATTGAAAAGGTACCAGGTAGCTTTAAACGGGAAGGTTTGCGAATCCATTTGCTTCGCAATTTCTTACATTGCATTAATTGTATCGAAATACTTTGGCAGTTGGCAAGACTTAAACGCTTATTAAAGAAAAACGGAAAAGAAAGAAATGATTTACAGATTAAAACATTTTTAAGATATGCTTCTTTCTTTTAAGCCAACTGTATGAAATAACGGGGATAAGTTTTCATATATAGTATGCAGCATGCTTGCTTTTAAACTCTGCTGAAAGTAGTCGACGAACACACGCCTGTCATAAGGATTGGTGCTGTATGGAAAGATATTTCATAAATCCAAAATATCACTCCAGTAATACACATTTTTTCAGTGACAAAATGTTTCCAGAAAACTACTTGACGATTTCGAGTAACTAAATATTATGAACCCTGTGGAAAACAATTCCACTTCTGCAATCTCGAATTTAGCACACCAGTAAGTTATTTGAATAACTTTAAGTCATAAACTAACATTTAGCTGTATTTTAGTTTGTAATTCCATTGTGCGAATCTTGATATCTAGGCTTATATTATTCTGCTGCCTTCGAAATACTAGAGTATCTCAGTTGTTACTATTGTTCTCACCAATAATTCATGATTATACGCTTTTGGAGAGACTGATACTAGGAGGCCTTTATTATATAATGGTGAGTGGGATATTAGCACAATATATCTTTCGTTTACCCTTTTTTCTTATATCATAAACTTTTTTCATAAAGAGGTAGCATTAATTGACCTGTTTATGCTGCTCTCGCCACATTGTGGTCACATCATATAGCCACGTTCTACGATTCGCATGCAAGGTATAAGCGTCATTTTTGGTGCCCATTTCTTGTCCTAATCTCCAATTTTGCAGCTAAAGTACAAGAAATGGTAAGCCACATTACTTTGTGACATAGGGTAAATTTTCAGTACCTAACAAAAGCTATTTAGAGAATTAAGGCTCCTTAAATTCTTCATTTTACCTTTATTACAAAAGAAGAAAAAAGTAATGATCTTTTATAACAATAACTGAGAGGAAATATGACTCGTACACGTCATTTATTTAGTTCAACTAAAGTATTAGATACTACGCTTTTCACATCCCATTCTAATAAATTTATTTGTCGGTCCCTGGTCCTTAAAGTTTACTCTGACCATCCTAGCGTGATGATGATGATTATTGCTTAAGGGCGCAAAACTTCTATGGTCATTAGCGCCCAAGCACATCAAGTACTGTGTCAGAAAAAAAAAAAAAAAATAAACAAAGTACGCAAATCCTGCGCATAATGAACTAACAGTGGTACTTTGTGCAATAAAAGTTATACCCAAAAACAAATAACAAGGGTATAAGGCGCCACAAACGCAAGGGTGTTTCTAAAACACAGCCGCAAGAGCGGAAAACATAACAGTCCTCTAATGGACTAAAATCGTAGCAATAAAACCCCAAAGCAAACACAGGGTAACATGGTCAACAAACAAAGACCGGTAGGAAAACAAATCAGCAAGAGCTGAAGACAAACCAGTCTTATAAAAGATTAAAATGCTAACAATAAAACCCCAAAACAAATAACAAGGGTAATGTGCAAAACAACAATGAAAGACTAGTTAACACGATTAGGCAAAAGCTGAAAAAAACAACAGTATTAAAAGAGTCTAAAAATGCCATCAATGGTAAAAAGATAAAACCTCACACCTTGCTCCAAAAAACACAAACACGGATAAAACGGAATACTCGCTCAACAGCGACGCCATCATTTGCGAGGAGGTCCTCAATAAAGGAGGGCAAACCTAGGCTATTTCTAAAAGCCACCAGATGATGGCATTCAATTAAAATGTAAAGGGGTGGTCACAGTGAGGGCAAACTGGAGCGGGTTACCCATTAAAAAGGTGAGAGTGACTAAAACGGCAAAGCCCAATTCTAAGACGAGATAAAATTACTTCTTCGCGACGAAAAGCGCGAGAAGAAGTCGACCAGTTAAAAGGGGCGGATTTACATTCACGGAGCTTATTAGTTGGGAGTAATTCCCACTCCTCGCGCCAGCGCGAAATGATGGCTCTACGTGAAGAATGTATAAAATCCCCGAAATAAAAACGTTGCTCGTACTCAGCAGGGTCTAAAAGAGCGGATTTTGCTGCAACATCTGCGGCCTCATTACCTGGGAGTCCGACGTGCCCAAGCACCCATAAGAGTGTTACCCTGACTCCACCATCGAAAAGGGTTAACACTACATTCTGGACCATCTGTACAAGAGGGTGGAGGTTGTACAGATTTCTAAAACTTACAATGGCACTCAAAGAGTCGGAACATATAGCACTGTTCCCTAGCCCCTGATCAGAAATAAATAAAACCACCCGATAGATAGCATAAAGCTCCGCCATAAAAATAGATGTCGTAACGTTAAGACCATACGTAAAACTTGCTCCATTAATAACAAAAGAACATCCCACACCTGTGTCACATTTCGAGCCGTCAGTATATATAAAATTCCAGGCATTAAAAGAGGACTTGATCCCACTAAAAGAACAACGAATAAAATGTGCTGCGGTCCAAGATTTTGGACAGGACGTAAGCCCAAAATGAACGGGGGTCTCTGCTAAAAGCCCAGGGGGAGAAGAAGTTTCCTCGGCTAAGAAGAAAGCAGGTAACTCGACGTCCAACGTCCGTAAAATCTCCCGAAAACGAAAGCCAACAGGCTTAGGAGAAAAAGACCGAGCTGCATAAAAACGATCAAAAGACACATTAAAAAATGGCCCATTCGTGGGATGACGAGGTTGCGCAGCTAAGCGACAACCGTAAGCAGAAAGTGAAACATCCCTACGATAAAACAACGGAGGTTCTCCAGACTCGGCACATAAACTCAACACAGGACTGGTGGGGAATGCTCCAATGCCAACACGGATACCCCGCTGATGAATCGGGTTAAGGCGACGAAGCACAGAATGTTGCACTGAGCCGTAAACCACACAGCCATAATCCAGTTTCGAGCGGATGAGTGAGCGATAAAAGCGTAAAAGAACACTCCGGTCAGCTCCCCAAGATGTGCCACTTAAAACACGTAAAATACAAAGAGAACGTTCACACTTGCCTCTGAGTTGTGCTATATGCGATGCATAATTTCCTATCAAACACCAAGCCAAGGAACGTAACTTCGTCTGCGAAAGAGAGTGCGTCTGGGCCAAGATGGAGCGAAGATGGAGGATACTCCTTGTGGCGCCAGAAGTTCATACAGTCGGTCTTCTCTGCGGAGAAACGGAACCCGTTAGATACACTAAAAGCGTAAAGGCGGTCGAGACAGCATTGGAGGCGGCGTTCCAAGAGACAGGTTCTCCGAGAGGAAAGATAGATGACAAAATCGTCTACAAACAACGGCGATTGTATTCCTGGCGGTAAACACTCGGTGATAGAGTTAATAGCAATGGCAAACAGTGTGCAACTAAGTACCGAGCCCTGAGGTACACCGTTCTCTTGAATAAAACTAGATGATAAAACTGATCCCACACGAACATTAAAAACCCGGTCTTTCATAAATTCCTGAATAAAAACAGACATACGCCCACGTATGTGCCAATCGTGAAGCGTTCGGAGGATACCGCCTGTCCAGCAAGTATCATACGCTTTTTCTAGATCAAAAAACACAGAAACCGTTTGGCACTTCCGTAAAAAAACCGTCCTTTATGTGGGTCGAGAGAGACACAAGATGGTCGACAGAGGAACGGTGACGACGAAAACCGCACTGAGCGTTCGTCGATAGATGTCTCGACTACAGCCACCACATAAGCCGTCCGTTTATCATGCGCTCCATCACCTTGCAGACGCAACTGGCGAGGGAAATAGGACGGTAACTGGAAGTAAGATGTGGGTTCTTTCTAGGCTTGGGTATAGGAATGACGGTGGCCACTCGCCAAGCGCTAGGGAATGTGCCATTACATCAAATAAAATTAAAAGTTCGTAATAAAAAATCCTTGCCTTCCGCTGATAAATGCTGCAACATAGCAACATGAACGCTATCCGGCCCTGGTGCGCAGTGTGTAGAGTTCGTAAGGGGGTGCTCCAATTCCCTGAAGGAAAATGGAACATTATAACTCTCCTGCTGGTCGGAGGCAAAACAGAAACCCTTCGACTCGACCTGCTCCTTTAAAGTACGAAACGAAGGAGGGTAATTGGCGGAGCGAAATAGCAGCGAAAGTTCGTCCTAAAACATTGGCACTTCAATCGGAGTAGTGTGCACCCCATTTAAAATCCGAAGACCGGGTATAGGTGTAAATCTTGGTTTGCCAGCAACGCGACGTAGCCGTTCCCAAACTACAGATGAAGGCGTTGTGCGGTTAAAGAAGAGGTAAAAGAAATCCAAGAAGCCTTTTTGCTATCCTTAATGACTCGGCGGCTGTTGGCGCGAAGTTGTTGATAGCAAATCATATTTACTGAAGTACGGAGGCGACGAAAAACTCGGAGAGCACCTCGGCGTGCACGCAACGCATCCCGGCATTCATCGGTCCACCAGGGAACCGGCAAGCATCTAGGGTGACAAGACGACCGGGGAATAGCCTGGACTGCGGCTGTGATGATGACTGTACAGAGGTGCTCGATCGCGACGTCAATAGATGGAAATTCAAACCCTGAAAATTCGGCCATAGATCGAATGAGAGGCCAATTCGCTTTTCAATGAGCCATTTAAGTGCGCGCTGTGAATGTGCGTTTGAAGAGAGTACATGGATCTGACACGGAAAGTGGTCACTGGAATATGAATCACAGATAACGTTCCAGGTGAAATGTACAGCAATTTTTTTTTTTTTGAGTAGTGTTTAACGCCCGTTTTTACTACTGAGGCACCACAGGCGGTGGACACTGATGATACTTGAGATGAAATGATAAATTGGGAAAGGATATTTTTTTTTTTTTAAGGAAGGAAGCGTTCCAGGCCTAAGTTTAGGTACCTCCCCGGCATTTGCCAGTTATGAAGACTGAGGAAAACCTGGAAAAAACCCCAGTCAGGGAGGACGGTCCCGGCGGGATTCGAACCGCAGACCTCCCGCTCACGAGTCCGTGCCTTAACGACCTCGGCCACCCGTGGCGGTGTACAGCAAGTGAGGCAGAACAAATGGATAAGTCCAAGTGTGAAAAGCTGTGAGTGCTGCCAGAAAGAAAAGTAGGTTGACCAGCGTTGAGCAGAATGAGATGGTGACGGTCGAGAAATTCTGCCAACATGCTGCCCCTGGCACACTCCGTGTTGGAACCCCACATGGGATGGTGTGCATTAAAATCTCCCAAAAGTAGGGCAGGGGGTGGTACCTGAGACAGAAGATTGTCTAGATCAACTATGGCAATAGTGCCGGATGGAGGCAAATAAACTGTGCAGATAGAAAAACTAAGGCCGGAAAAGTGAACTGTAGCTGCAGCAGCTTTCAAAGGAGTCTGGAGCTGTAGTGAAGTACTGTACACGTCATCTCTAATTAAAATTAGAACTCCGCCGTGATCGGGAGTGCCATCTGCGGGAGGGAGATCAAACCTCACCGAAGAATATCCGGGTAAATTAAAAGAATCCTGTGGGCGAAGTTTTGTCTCTTGCAGACACACTAGCGGACAGTCAGTAGAACGTAAAATTAACTCGAGGTCAGGTCTGCGACTATGGAGACCACGCACATTTCACGAAAGGATAGCCATTGTTAAAATTATATAAAATAAATAAAAAATTATCCACCTTACTTTTTGGACGGTCCAGGACGAATAAGACGCCCATTTTTTAATCGCGTGGGACTCGGTGGGTTTGATGGAGCAGGCACATCCTGCTCCATCATATCCTCAGAGGGAGGGCTCTCCCGCTGAGAAGAATCAACCGATTCCAAAATCTGAAATCGGTTGGAGGTGGAGAGAGGCGGTGACGGCTACCGCCTAGCGGGCTTGCTCCCGTATCCATCGTGGGAGCTCGACCTCCGAGGAGCAAAAGGGCTCGATTTCTGCTTCGTATTACTCGCAGTGGATGATTTAAGGAAGTCAGTTCGGGTGTAAGCGGTCTTAAACTTAATAGATGGAGCATCAAAAACAATAGGCTTCGGCTTCTCAGTAGAACGGGTGGCGGAAGTTGGGGCACAAGGCACCCGAGTTAAAACAAGATCGCAAGTCTGCGTGCTAATAGTGCGCTTCTGGACCGCAGAAGAAGCCACAGCGCTGTATGTCCCGGTTTTAGGCAACACGGGTATGCGAGATTGGAACCGCTTCCGCGCTTCACTGAATGTAAGTTTCTCTTTAACTCTGATCTGGAAACGAGGACAATCGTGGGACGAAGCCGGGTGGTCTCCTTGACAGTTTACGCAGACAGGGGCAGTTGCACAAGCCCCCTCATGACTTTCAGTGCCACAGGTTGCACAGATCGACTTTGCACTCTTGCACGACACGCGAGTGTGGCCAAAACGTTGGTATTGGAAGCATCGCATGGGACTGGGAATATATGGACGAACCTCAATTGCCTCATATACAGCTTTGATCCTCTGTAGTAACTCAACCCGGTTGAAGGTGAGGAAGAGAGTACGGGTGGGCTGTGCTTCACCTTCCTTCCTAGCCTGTACACGATAGACCGATATGACTCCCTGGTTTTCCAGACAACTCTGGATTTCCGAGTCGGACATCCCGTCTAACTCAGTCGTAGTAATAATTCCTAGCGACGAATTTAAAGTTCTATGTGGCTCTACACGGATCGGATACCCGTGGAGAATCGCCGCCATGAGCAATGAGTTAGTTTGCGCTATTCCAAGTGTCTCTATCAAAAGAGAACCATTACGGAGACGTGTACACGTCTTCACTGGTCCAGAAATACCATCATTACCCTTCTGAATCTCAAACGGGTTTACTCTGCTGAATGACTGACCATCCTCCGTACGAGTAATTACCAAGTAGCGAGCAAATGGCTGCTCGGTCACTTCCTTTACATCCACTCTTTTGCGTTTAATATGAAAATCATTTTCATGTACCATAGCGCATTCATCCTCCACCATTACACCTGTCTCCGATGGCAGGCTGCATCCTGGGCGCCACCCCGGCTTAGGTTAGTTGCCCTGGCCTGGACAAAGTAACCTAAGGGTCACACCTTCCTGGGTATAGACAAAGGGACCCAATCACCTGCAGGAAGTTTACAGCGCATGTAATGGCCCCTCCCCGGGCCTGGCCTTTACCAGGGGATACGCTCTTGCCCTACATGATGGCCCAGTGCTGGGGGTCACGCCATTACCCAGTCACATTTTATCCGTGTCAAACACGGGGGCATCCATCAGACTAAAAGCAGGGAGGTATAAAAGATAAAAGTAAAATGGAGGCAAAATAAAAAGGAGTCAAACACGCTGAGCGCGGACCTGTGGGAGCAGCTCGGGTGCCTCGGGGTCGCTACGCCCCGTACCCAAAAAATTGGGCCCCTGAGGGGGACCATCCTAGCGTGGAAGATTTTTGGCACATGGGTAATTGTGGTTAAGTATGTATGCATGTTAGTGCAATCAATAGAAACTAAAACAATATCCACACTCTACTTGGTTGTTGACTTTTTGAATAAAAAGATAGTTACTTTGGTTTATAAAACATATATATTTCCAGCAGATGGTACGTAAAACTTTGTGTATTAAAGTGGCTGTAGAAAACAGTCCTGTAGCAACGGCTGAGTCTTTTTAAAGAAATATTTCATATCCTCTCTCACATTCTCACTGATACAGAAAGTAGTTTATTCATATATGCTATTTAAAATCATAAGACAGCCTACGTCTGAAAATCTAGGCATATTTGAAATTATAAGTAATATTTCGGAAACGTAGTTCTGAAATTCAATAAAAGCAAGTGTGAATGTCACGGAGGTAAATTTCATGTTGGGAGGTGATATTTGTATTTAATCTGAGAGTATGTTACACGAATATGTTAATATTATTTGGAATGAAAACACAACGGAATAAAATATTTTTTCTACGTCTGATGGCTCTGTCTAGTTCCAAATTAACTTTCTGAAAAGGAAAGGAGAGATATTTATTCAGTCAGCAATCGAGAGTATTTTATTCAAATATAAATAGCTTTATAGATGCCCAGAAGAAACTCATTTGTAAACGTCAAAGATACTAAATTTCAGCAAAATATGTTGAAGGGAGCGTTTAAGATGACTAAACCTTTCTGTTTTCTGACCATTTTAGTTCTATTATTTTCCGTAAGCGCTTGTCTGTAATTTAAGAAGAGGAATGGCCATCAGTATGATGAATACTTATTATGCACTACGATGCAGTTTAACGAATTTTATTGCCTACTAAACACAAAGTTGTAATATGGAAAAATGTAACAAAAAGTGTTAAGCATTTTTTTTCTGTATTAAATGATATAGAGGAATATTTTATGGGATACGACACGGAAACTGTCACTTGGGTGCTTTGAAGGTTGTAACATATGACTATTAGAGACCAAGGAATGGATTATGTCTTTGTGCATTCTGTTAACTGTCGCGTGGATCTTTATAAATAATGCCATAAATGCTATTTTAATAGGGGCAAAAAAAGGGACACTTTACTTATGTAAGTTGGGGTTCAAGGGTCTCGTTAATAGTCCCCTCCAGGTAATTAAACACGTCTGTTTTATCCTTCGTATACATAAATCTGGAATAAGTCTTGATATATCAATTAGGGGTTTGCAGACAATAATCTGAAAGAGATTTTAGTATGCTTAATATCTATAATAAATACCTGTTCCTGTCAAAATTAGGTACCAAACCAATTATTAAGATTGTTTCTCAACCTATGTGTTGGAAGTGGCTGGGAGAGTCTGAACCTATTAGGACGGGGGAAGGTAAAATCTCTGGTGTATTTTGAATGCTGTAAGGGACGCTCAAGCATAGAAACGCTTCCAATTTCACGTCTCGCTATATCTTACCTGTCATCTGAATTGTTAGATTTTTACATAAACTCAAACTTTAACTTTGTCTATACACAATGTTTAAACTTAGCTTGTGCTCCTTACATTATTATGATAAATTATTTGTAATAAAATGCCACTGCTACATAGTTCAATCTGATGACTTCCTCTATTTGAATAAAACATGCCGAATTATTTTCGTATGAGTTTCATGTGGTAAGTTTTGCACACTTATCTGGGAAAGTTGGCTAGACTAGCAGCTTTCTCCTACGTGAAACGAGGCAAACTTTTAAAAAAAAGATAAGCCCCACGTTTAGTCCAGTCCATACTCTTTGTTGTGTGCTTCTCCGAAAACAAACGTATACCAGACTTTGGCATGGATGGTTTAGGGGCTCCAACGTTGTCGAGGGAAAGAAGCGGGTGAAGAGGGTGATTACTCGTGCTACCGTAGTTTCCACTTGCCTATAAATCCCCAACGGAGCCCCTGTAATTATAGAGCAGTCCAGAGTCGCGTCACACCGCCGTGCAGCAATGCATAACACATGCAGTGAGGCGAGAGCACAGTCCTTACCAAAAGCATTTAATATAGTCAGTTCAGTATCACAGGCTTTCGGTTACCTAGCTGCAATGTGGCCAGTTAATATATAAGACACTAATGAAGAGAGAAAGCAAACACTTACTGCAATGTACTTTGGTTAGAATAGGAGTGTACCAGTAAGTGTAATATATGGGATCCTATGTTATTGAAATAGCTTTCCTGTAACAGTTTTAAAACCATCTAAACCAATGAAGAGATATTTATCGTTTGATGTACTTATTCTAATCGAATTTTTAGCCAATACCAAGTATAAACATTCTTAAGATTCATTGCATTAAAATGTCTATTTATATGATACGCCTTTATTTATGTCATCCATCCATCCATCCATCCATTCATATAGTGGCTCCATATGATATTAAATGGGTTATTTGAAACTATGAGATAGGTAAAAAGTACATAGAATAGCATTTAAAGCTCCACTCTCTTACGTATATGGAATTATAAGTTACTCAAAATAAAAGTGGAAAACAATGACAACTTCGCTGTTTATTAAAAAATAAACAATATTTTTATTTGAAACCAATCTATAAAGCTTTAAAATATCGTAAATAGTAGCTCGTAAATAATAAAATACTGGTTTTTCTATTAAACTTCTCTTACAAAGAAATTTCAATCTGTTCTTTTTTTTTTAATGGTATTCAACGCCCGTTTTCACTACTGGAGAACCATAGGCGATGAGCACTGATGATACGTGAGATGAAAGGATAAATTCGGAAAGGATTTATTTAAAGAACGAAATGTTCCAGGTCTAAGTTTACGGTACCTCCCCGGCATTTGCCATTTATGAGGACTAAGGAAAACCTGGAATAAACCTCAGTCAGGGAGGACAATCCTGGTAGGATTCGAACCCAAGACCTCCCGTTCACTAGTCCACGCCTTAACGACCTCGGCCACCCGTGGCGGTTCTGTTCGATTCTTTGGGTGTGAACATTTCAATCGTTTTCCACGAGTTGACAGAAGTGTCGCTTGTACATAGATTAGCTAACATAGGCTTTCCCATAGGCGCGCTTGTACAAGTACCTAAAGATCAAAATGTTTCCAAATATATGTACATTTGCCAAAAAAAAAAAAAAATTGTGTCTTTAAGAATGTCTAAACTGTGACATTTGCGGTAGACCTACTCTGAAATCCGATGTCATCGTTCAAACAGTGATATCAAATAGTTCATACCAAAGCCGTTGGAATAATTTGTGGACAATTCATCTAATATTGCAAACTTGATCTACATTAGCATTTTCATAATCATTGCATTTTTTGTCCCTGTGATCAATGGCTGTTTAAGTACAATTACTGCATAGTTATAATATATTCTACATCAATATATTCTACGTTACGGAGTTATTTGATTGATTTTTCCCAATTTGTCTGTTTTTAAGGCCCTTTTTCTTTACTTTGCTATTCATAACTAAGTTTTGTTGTTATATGTTTTCAATTTTGTCTACCTATCTTTAAGTTTAAAAATAGGAATTTTTGGCAATATCACTATAAGGTAGATTTCTCTTTTAAGGAAGCTCTAAACCTTTAATCCTCTACATGACAGTATAGAAAATATTTATGATCTATACAACTTAAAAGTTCCATTGAACTGGAGAGTGTTTAGTTGACATTAACTTTTTATGAGCTTTGTGATAAGATAACTGATAAGCGCCTTGAAGGGGAAGGTAACTGAAATTGGACCGTTGCCTAATTTGGACTACCTTTGTTTTCAATATATAGGAGTATTTTACAGAGTTCAGTTGGTACTGTATATGCCGGCAACTCAGAGGTGTGCTTGTGGTTCGTTGCTTCACTGTGAGTACAGCGTTTGAGAAAGTAGGATCATGTTACTGTGTTTTAATTGTTTGAGTTATAACTTTTGTGCAATAGACCCTAAGCTACTGAACAAGAAATAAAACATTCTACAGTATTAATAATGTCTACTTGCCTAATTTGGACCTAATTAATTAAAAAACACAGGTATTTATACGACGATTGAGTGAGTAACTGTAAGAAGTTTAAAAGTATTGGGAATAAATTATTACCACCTCCACAGAATCCAGAGTATTTTTTGCTCGGGGTAAGGGGAATGGAGTTTAGAGTACAGTTGTACTTACAATCAGCTCACACAAACTAAAATTGAAACAGTTAAATGCAGAAAGAAAAAACAATAATAGTAAACTTATTTTCCTAATAAGAGAACGAAGATAGGATGAAGACCACTCAAATTGTTCTGTAATCTTTGTGCGCAGGCAAAGGAAGACCTGATCCAGCGTATGCATTGTAGATTATGGATTCATAATCGGTGTGCCAAACTGAATCTCAGCATAAAGGATATATTTCTGTACAGACTGCAGGTATGATATTTAATGATTTAAATACATTATTATTTGATGTATTTAATACTATATGCAATTTTTAATAATGTCCAATTTGAGCAACCGGGAGTCCAAATTAGGCAACCGGTTTCATAACTTGGACCGTTTACCTAGTAATAGTTTATCTATTTTTGAGATATAAGAAGTCATGTATTTTAATATGTACTATGGTATATTTGAAGTATTTGCAATGAGGAATCTTTCAAAGAAAAGTTAATTTCAATCATATACTTAATAAAAACTTAATTTAAAATAATATAAAACTGGTCCAATTTAGGCAACTTTCGCTATCAGGTGCTTCATAACTGGAACACTGGAAGTATGCTAGAACACTCAAGTCATAAAAATTTCTTGCAGTGTTTCCAATTTTTTTGCTCCCGCTCTTAGTTTGCTTATGCTCATAATTAGGTTATAAATGAAGTTTTCAACATACTTTATTTTTTGTATAATAAATAAATTTTTCTAAACCAAGTAGAAATAAGACTTTCTGCCCAGTCCACAGGACATCAGGGCTCTATGTTAGATATTGGGATAAAACTAATAATTCATGAAATATTTTTTTCATAAAAAGTCAATATGGAAGATACGGCGTTTCAACTTAGCCTATTATGAGGTTCTGATATTTAACCTGGTATGAATGAACAAATGACACCATGCGCCTCGAGAATGCAATAAATAACAAGGCTTACGGAAAGAAGAAGCAAGTTTTGAGACAGTCACTAATCAAAAATCGAAAAATACCAGATATTCAGAAGTTGAAAGGAGGTCTAAAGTTTAAGGCATAACGTATCGCTTATGCACAAAATGCTGCTGTGGTTGGATTGGATTGAATAAGGTTAATAGGGACCGAGAAGAATATTACAGCTTTGCTCAAGGTCTGACCTGCACCTCGTGGGGGCACCTCCGTGAGGAAGGGATGAGGTGGAACACTGGGCGGCAGTATTCAGGATGAGGCAGCTACTTTGACGAGGGTCCGTTACATTGTTTCCAGATGCCGGCAGAGCCCCTATAAGATGTTGGGGCCCCTCAGAAGGACCGCTTCCATGCCAGATGCCGGGGCAGAAATCTTTTGAAAGCCAAGCCATGGTCACACAGCACCAATCCATCTGGCACTTTTAACCCCTGTATCAGAACCAACGAAAGGAAAAGATATTAAATGAGAGCGCTCAAATTCGTGGAAAGGAAAAGCATCTCAGCAGTCGACCAGGGGAAACAACGAAAAATCGCAAGATCAGAATGACCGTTCCAAAGGGATTTGAACTTTGAACCTCGCGAATGCGAGTCTCAAACCTTACCTTCTCAGTCACCATGTTCAATGTTGCTGCTGTTAAGATACTGCAGTAAGGCTATTTGCCTTTTGATATTAACATTGCCTGGTAAACGGTTGTTGATAGTCAATAAAGTTTTTCTTACTCTATTAAACAGACACTAACTTTGAATATTATAAGTATTTAAGGAACAAAACGAACCATACTATACGAAAAGCGAAACTTAGGCACTTCCAGTCCCTCATCTCCCCCGACGCAAACTCAACATATCTGTGGAAGGACCTAGGAAAAACAGGACATAACGCAGCAACATTCAGTTAGGCAGCATACCATTCACACTTGACGCTCTTTATGACGCTTTTGTAATGACGCAGCCAATGACCCTAAAACCACGGTAAGAGAAGAGGTAATTGAAGAGCTAACAAATGTCGCTTTATCTGTAAGAGAGAAATTCCACTTCACGTTTATTTCAGCTGATGATGTGCGCAAGACCATAAAGAGAATCTCAACTAAAAGGATAGGAGCAGACGCAATTCATATTATCATGATGATACTGCAGAAAACTATATACATAATACTACCATCATTAACTCACCTATTTAACGGTTCATTTATCACTAGTACTTACCCCGCAATGTGGAAACTAGCCTTTATCTGGCCTATGCCGAAAAATAAAGCAACCCGCATCTCAAGATTTCAGGTCTATCATCAACCTACCTGCATTATCTACAGTACTGGAACGCATTGTACACAAAGAGCTGACAGCCTATCTTAAAGTGTGTTGCATTTTTGACAGTCATCAATGTGGTATCAGAGCAAGTCATAACACCGCCACGGCACCACTGAAAGTGACAGACGATATCCGTGAAGCCTGCGACGAATAAAAACTAACTCTGCCTATATTACTACACTTCAGTAAAGCTTTTGGAAATATCAACCACGAACTCCTAATGTATAAATTTAAAAAATCGAATTGTGTTAATACCTGGTTTGAATCCTACCTTAGTGAGCGTCAACAATGTGTATTACCTGATAGTTGCTTTTCCCCCTGGGGTCTCATTAAGGTAGGGGTACCCTAGGGTTCAGTAGTTGGCCTGCAAATTTTTATGCTATATGTCAATAACATCGCTAAAGAGATAAAACACTACAATTACCACCTAGATGTTGACGACTTAGAACTCTACTTTCCTACCGCCCCTCGTTCTTTTCATGAGATCGTAACTGCTGCAAATGAAGATCCACCTCCATCTCCCTTTGGGCACCAAATTTTTAACTAAAACTGAGTCCACTTAAATCACAGGTTATGTTCATGGGACATAAACCTGCACAAGAGAAAATATATATGTATACAATGCGCCGCCCAATAAGGTAAACGACAATGTGATTAAGTGTACCAGAATGGCAAAAAGCTTAGATGTTTATACGGACCTCGATCTAGAATGGCACAGCCAGGTAATCCATACCATACATGCAACATATTTTCTTTGACTCACACATTAAAACGTGTAGCAAAATATCTATCTTTCAGTTTTAGAAAGAGTTTCATTCAAGTAATTGTTATGCTCCGCTTTGATTATTGTGATGTTATGTACTCTAATCTGAATATTGAGCTATCAACAGATTACAACGCTTTCATAATGCTATCCATTTCAACTTCAACTCTCGAAAATTTGATCATATAACACCCCTTCGCAACCAAATGTCTTGGCTATCTCTAAAAGAATGTAGGAATCTCCATTTTCTCATGCTTCTGTTCAAAATTCTCCGTACCTCCAACCCATCGCATCTTGCCTTGTATACCTGTCTGTATCTCCGACTCCGAACACGACTTTATTATCTGTCTCTCGTCACCGAACACATTTCTACTCAACCTCATTCAGCGTGTATGCTCCCAGAATCTGAAACTCTCTCCCTCTTGAGGTCAGAGATTGTAGGACAATAAAACTGTTTCAATCCAGATTAAATTGCCATCTCAACTCTATGAATCACAATAGTTAGTCTATTGCTTTCTCTTATTCTTCTTCCTGCTTTCCTTATTCTTCACGGAGTTTCTCTCTCCCTCCTCTTCTTCAGTCGGTCCTGGTGGTGTAGGGGTAACCATACTTGCCTTCTAAACCCAACATCGCGGGTTCAATCCCGGCCAGGACCGATGGATTTTTTCCGGCGTAAAAATCCTAAGTAGTATGGCTTCCTTCGGAAGGGAAGTAAAGCCGTGGGTCCCGTGTCGTACATTTACGTCACGAAAAGAACCTCAAGCCTGAAAGAAGAGACCTCTGAGCAAAATTTGTAGGCCGTTTCACGCCCGGAATTGAATGGGACGCTGATAACCTGAGATGTTACAGAACGTCCTTAAATAAAACGAACCCCCCCCCCAAAAATCATCTTCTCTCATTTTTTTCCTTCCCCTCCCCTTTCTTATCAGTTTCCCCCCTTGCACTGGAAAAAATTATTGGAGACAAATGGAATTGTAACACAAACTTTCTAACATGTAATGTTTTCAAACAATAATATTTACATTTCACTATAATTTGGTTTTATGTATAAATATAAACTATATTTGTACATAACTATGTATAGCTATGTATATTGTTTTCCGTATTTTTTGCTGGCTCTTTGCCTGGTAGATGGAAAAAAAGGTCCAATGGCCTTAACTCTTGCCAGGTTACATAAATAAACAAATAAATAAATAATCTGGATAAGTTAAAATATCCACTTTCGATGGCTCAGTATTTGTGCCTACTTTTCACTAATAGAGCCCGGATTCACTCTTGGCTGGAATATTTTAACTTCATTGTTTATTTTCGGAACAAGCAGAACTACCAGTTCTGCGTTAGGTATCCATTAGAGGGGGTTACCGCCTAAGAACGACTTTGTAATTTTTCTTTTGTACTAACCTCAACAGAAAAGGGTACCTCTCCTAACAAACAATGTAGTTGATTTTTTTACTATTGCCTATTTTGAAAGAAAAAACCTTCTTATTCAAATTCCCAGAAATTGGGTGTCCTACTGTCGTTTTACTAAACACAAATTTCATCTGTCCATTGAAACAAAACAACAAAGAGTTATAATTTTTTTAAAATAGGATTTCTTGATTTACTGTTTTTACTTTGAGCAATTGGGAAAGCAGATTTGCATTATTGAGGTTAAGGCTTCATTGAGCGCATATTGCGTTTACGACAATTTGAAACATTGCATCTTACAGTAAATAAATTAAGAAATATAATACATTAAACTATTTTTAACGAGTTTGTGTAATAGTTTGCCTTTCCTTGCCGTCGTTGAGTGAAAAACTAAAATAATTCTACACAGATTCCTTAACTCACTCTTGTACCATATTCGTTTTATCAGTGCATTAACTTTTCAGAATTAATGTCTAATTTCAATGCTTGACTTCTTTGCTAAAATTGTGTAGTTACTTCACTTCAAATTTTGCAATACACAAAAATGTTATAACACACTATTTACCTGGATTCACATAAAGGGAAGTTTATAAAACTGAACTGAGAAAGGATCTTTGTCATAATTTGTTAAATTAATTGTAATAATAAAAAAATAAGCCAACGTAGAACTTTAAACGTTAAACATACGTAACCTTTAAGTTTTAGAAGAGCGGCAATGGTCACAGTCTATTGTAAAATATAATATCATGGAAAAATGCAATTATTTATTAAGTTTTAGAGTTTAGTAGGACAGCACCTCCCAAAGTAAGAAGTCATATATCAGGATCAAGAACTTCTTCATAAAATTTTGACCTAGATTATTTCGAAAATCAATCGCGGCGCAATAATATTGTGTTATATGGTATACAAGAGGAGGAGAGCGAGAGCTGGGAATAAGTTATGCGTTCAGTGGTTGCCCAAATAGGCATCGAACTGAGGAATTTTGACATTAAAAGAGCTCTCCGAATATGGGGGGAGGAAAGAGGCCAATAGTGTGCAAATTGAGTTAAGTAAAGTATGCAAATTAGCACACTACCAACTGAAGGTAAGTGTACTTGGAGATACCAGATTTCTCCGTGGCACGGGAATCAGCATAGCAGAAGTTTTAAGCCGACGAATGAGGAAAGAACGCAACTTCTTGAAACTGCACTTGTTGGAGGCAAGAAGACAAGGGTGTCGTGCAGTGCTTCTTTTAGATAAATTAATCATCGATGGGAGAGTTTGAAGCCGGCACGAGCTGCAGAAAATGGAGCAGTCGGCGGAAGTAGAACCCAGCAGGAACGTGGTGAGTCAAATCAGGGAATGCAATGATGGAGGGAGCTGAAGGAGGAGAGGACGAACCCAGGCAACAAGGCCTGGAGCAGAACAAGAGGAAGCCTCCCCCTAACGATGTTGGAACGGCCAACAAACAACATAGTAAGGGTAATACTTCTTAGGCTTTCACGGCCGGTGTTGTCATTAAAACAATTAAATTCTCCCGGGCTGTTTTGCCGTGGTCCATGGTTTAAATTACTACCATAGCTTTCACCAACTACTTTCAAGTTTACTTTTTATGTTACTTTAAAGTTTAGCCTTTTTAAGCCGATGCAGGGACTACAATTGTATACCTAAATACCTACAGATGCGTAACAACATAAAGAGCACTGTTGCAAATAGGATTTATAATAGAGCCGGACGAGCACTTACTCGAGAACAGATACATTCGACGAGATCTCAACTTGCCTCTGTCTCCATGGAACTTCTAAAGCTACATATACACTTAGCATCGTCAATATCAATACACATGTGGAACAAGATAGATTCTATTACATTCAACTGTGCTGAACATCATGGCTTCATAGCAACAGAACGCCAGAAGAAAAAATTCGACCAGCTACATCAAAAAGAAACTAGTCAAAACTTGGACCCCAACAAGGTAATTGTGAATTTATCTAGCCACCAGCTATCTCCAGATTCAGTTTCACTTCTAGTTAAAGGAAACAACTTTGCCTTAGTGCCCAAGAAGATTCCTACGGAAACCATCATTACGCAAGTGGAAAACGCTATTTGTGATGTGCCAACAGCTGATGCAGAAGAGGTACGCTCAGAAGCATGCAGAATTTTAAAGAAAGCAAAGCCTCCTAAGTATAATCTTAATAGGAAGGAAAGAGCGCAACTCAAAAACCTACGTGAGAATGACAATATCACCATCCTGCCAGCTGATAAGGGCAATGCCACGGTAGTGATGGACACATCCGAGTATGAAGAAAAAATGGGTTCCTTATTAACACCAGATACCTACAGAATAGTACCAAAGGATCCTACTACAAGTGTGGAAAGAAAAACTGCCGTTCTTCTAAAAAAACACCAAGTGGAAACCCGAGGAAATAAAAAAGCTACGATCAACTAATAGTCTACCCCCTAGACTGTATGGACTCCCGAAGGTGCACAAACCGGGTGTTCCCTTAAGGCTATTGTCAACACAATCGGTTCACCAACATACAAATTGGCGCATTACTTGGCATCCTTGTTACGTCCGTTAATAGCTCACTCGGATCACCACATTAAGAACTCGAAATACTTTGTGGAAATCATCGATAGGATCAACTTACAGCCAAATGACATTCTGGTGAGTTTTGATGTAGAATCTCTATACACAAATGTACCCATTAAAGACACCTTGGAACTACTACAAGTCCACTTTAAAGCAGAAGAGATCACATTATTTGAACACGTCCTAACTTCCAGTTATTTTCTGTGGAGAACCAAATTCTACCAACAGAAAGAAGGAGTAGCAATGGGAAGTCCACTAAGCCCTGTAATAGCAAACTTCTTTATGCAACACTTCGAAAAGAAAGCTCTAGACACTGCTGTATACAAACCTTCACTCTGGTTAAGATACGTGGACGACACCTTTGTAATTTGGCCACATGGAAATCATAAACTACGGCTCTTCTTGGAACATCTAAATAGTCTCCATGAAAAAATTAAATTTACTATGGAAAAGGAAAGTAATGACACGCTTCCCTTTTTAGACGTCTTAGTTCGAAGAAAATCATCAGGAGCTCTTGGTCATCAAGTCTATAGAAAAAGCACACATACGGAAAGATATCTCAATGCCAGATCGAATCATCATCCTGCACAAAAAAGAACTGTAATCAAGACTTTAGTGCACAGAGCAAAAAACATCACGGAACCTGAATATCTTAAGCAAGAATTAAATCATCTCCGCGATGTTTTCAAACCCAACGGATACAGCAACAAAGATATTGACAGAGCCACTCGCCCTAAGAAAACTGCAGCATCTAACACCTATTCGAACAAGAAACCTAAAGCTGTTCTAACGTACATAGAAGATGTTACTGTACGTATAGCACGCTTATTAAAGAGAAAAGGCATACTATCGATCTTCACACCAACTACAAAATTAGGACAAATGTTAAACAATGCAAAAGATCCTAGGCATCCCCTTGACACCACGGGAATTTATAAAATACCATGTGAATGTGGCAAAGTTTACATAGGCATGACCGGAAGATCGATTAAAAACAATTAGAAGAACATCAACGACATTTGCGCCTTAATCAGCCCGAACGTTCCGCAGTAGCAGAACATGCAATAAAGGAATGCCATGGTATATGCTTTAACAAAACAGAAGTGGTTGCAAAAATTCAAGGCTTTTTCAATCTAGCCAGGAGGGAAGCATTGGAAATACAACAACACCCTATCAACTTTAATAGGGATGGCGGTTATCAACTAAGTAGCACTTGGAAACCGGTTCTTAAAAACAAGCAACTACCTCCCCTACATACTCCTCCCCTCCACTTCCGCCACACACATATCGAACGTCCTCTACAGCCAGACAGAGAAGGATCAATACTGTCGTCGTGTTAACAGTTAGGTGTTACTCTTCGTCCACTGAAGATGCCAACCGGAGTAGTTGGTGAAAGCTATGGTAGTAATTTAAACCATGGACCACGGCAAAACAGCCTGGGAGAATTTAATTGTTTTAATAACATAGTAAGGGAACTGTGACAGCATCCAAGAGGGTGCAACGAAGGTCATCTCAGCGGCTCTCAGTAGCAGAAACAGGTGGGCAAAGGAGTGGCAGAAGGAAGTAACAAGCGGAAATCCCCTTTACAATTGGTTGTTGGAGGATGGAGGGTCTAGGATGAAAACATAGTAGGTAGACTTCTTAAGATTTGTTAATACATTTAATATAGTGTGTCTGTCAGAGACTTGGTTTGGTCTCATTGATAAGTTAGATTTTAAGAACTTCCACGTTTTAATAAAACAGTAGCGTTAGAGGAATGAATGAGTGGTGTTTAACGCCCGTTTTTCCTACAGAGGCACCACAGGCGATGGACACTGGTGATACATGAAATGATATATTGGGAAAGGATTTATTTTTAAGGAAGGAAACGTTCCAATCCTACGTTTAGGGTACCTTCCCGGCATTTGCCATTTATGAGGACGGAGGAAAACCTGGAAAAAACCTCAGTCAGGGAGAACGGTCCTGGTGGGATTCTAACCCCAGACCTCCCCTCACGAGTCCGCGATTTAACGACCGCGGCCACCGGTGGCGGTAGCTAGCGTTAGAGGAATAAGGGGAAGATGGCCAGGGGGATTTCAATATTAATTAAGAAAAAATAGGGAGGGATGTCAAGGAAGTTGATGCACACATGGACTTTGCTGTTATTTAGTTATAGAAGGAAGGGTTAGAGCTTTTAATGATGAATATCTATAATGCATAAACGGCTTCTATATATTGTAACATGTTTTCTTGAGGACATAACAGAAAGAGTGGTGGACTTGTCAGAAATATATCCCGCAGCTATGGTGGAATACTTGGTGATTTCAACGCAAGAATGATGAAGGAAGATCTTTCACTAGGCCATCGGGGAAGGGGAGAGGGAATGTGAAGGAAGCAGAAGAGCCTGCAAAATAAGTCATGTTAAAGTCATAAATGCTGAGGGCAGAGTGGTACTTGCGTTTTGTATTGTTCTTCGTTTGGAAATTTCTAATTGTAAATACGGACAGGATCAAAATGGGGAGGTAGTATTTATAAACGTCAATGGGGGAAGTGTAACAGATTATATAATTTACACTTCTGATCTGATACCACATATTAAAGATTTATGGGTAGGGGACAGGGTAGATTCATGTCATTTTCCTTTAGGCAAATAGCAGTAAGCAAAGAGGTGGGGGACGATAGAGTTAGAGCAGTTGTGGGAACATTAATACCGCGTTACCGTTGAAGGGTAGAAGAATGAGATACTTACCAGTTACGACTTACAAAGAGAATGTGAGCCATCGAGGATGCTACAGTACAGCTAATGACATCTGTAGTACAAAATGCGGAAAATGGGATGAAAATAAAATACCTCAAAATGGGTCGCTAATCTGGCGTTTGGAGAACTTTGAAAAGAGGAAGGAAGGGACGTTATATTCCTAACTACAAAACTCCGGAGCAGTTGAGAATTCATTTCTAAGAAATATTTGGGGAAGGTAAAACTAGCAGGGACCAGCACTAAATGAGATGTAGCTATTTGGAACACCAAAAATTGAAATTGTAGAGTGAGACATTATGATAGGCAGAGTAATTAAAACAATAAAAAAATTAAAGAACAACAAAGCATCTGGGCTCGACGGACTGCCGTCTGAACTATTTAAGGAGGGTTTAAGATGGGTAAACTTATAGTTGTGATGACGAAGATAATGAATGAAGTTTTCAATGGGGACAAAGCCAGATGAATGGAAAATGGTAATTATATATCCAAGGAAGTCCAAAAATACCGGATAATTATATAGAGGTGTCACTTCTTCCGGTAATGGGAAAAAAGGCAACGGATAATAGAATACAACACAATTTCAAAAGGGGTTTAGGGAAGGATACAGTACGATAGACAATATTTTTGTAATAGACTCATTGAGAGTGAAACAAAGAAAGGATAACTGCATTGTGTGTTCATAGATTTTCAAAAAGATTTTGATTCCGTGGAAAGACAAGCATGACAGAGTAATTAATGGGCGAAAGGAATCTTGGGTAAAATGACCAAGGAATTAGAATCAATATATAGTAAGTTACAGTTCTGTGTAAAATATGATCACTATAATGTTTCAAAAAGTGTAACAGAGGAGAGGAGTGAGCAAGGCTGTATGCTATCACCCTTCCTTTTCAATTTGTTTGTAGATGACGTACCGGAGAAAATGTGTGTGGCAGAATTTGATGCTCCTAATATAGTAAGTATATCCATACCAGTGCTCCTTTAAGCGAATGATCTAATATTGATTTCCACAACAATTGACGGTCTGCAAAGTCAACTGGACTGCTTAGCGGCATATTTTCAGGAATAGGTATGTATAAGTTAATGAGGAAAAGACCAAAAACAATGACTTCAAAATCGGTGTGGTGTACAGCAGCAAAGAGTGGTGGGAGTATACAGGTCAAGCAGTAAAAAACGTAAACGAATTTACATAATTTAGAGTCACTTTAGCTATGAACGGGAGCTGGGCACATAGAAAATACAAAACGTAAGTGCATGATTAAAAATATAGAGGCATTAAATATCTTAGTAAAAATATCGTGAAGAGCGCTGAGAAATATGTAGATGTAGTGCAGGGCTGTTGTGAGGTCAAGTATGACGAACGGGGCCGAAATCAGGAGGTGAGAAATCACTCAGTTATTGAATCAGGAACAAACGCAATTTCTAAAACAGCTGGTATAAGTGGGAAGGGGTACAGCAAATTGTGGAATTCTTAAAGGGTTTGGTATCTTTAAGGAAGATGTGAATTTAAAAATAAAAACAATTAAGTACTGTCTAAGAATAACACGGAGGATCAAGCACTTCTTCGAGCAGTTTGTCAGAGGGAGGAAATATGGGAAGGGTGGAATACGGATTGGGCATGATAAATAAGGAAAGTTTTAGACAAAATTGTATTACGGTATATTTGGTTAAGGGGACATTACGTGAAATAACTGCAAAATGGTTAACGGATATTTGCGAGATATAGTCAGGCAAAATAATGAAACTCAATGCGCAGAAAAAAGTATCGCTTAACCTGCAGGTTCAAATAGATTAGTTGTGGGGGAAGAGAAATTATCTAGATGTCTGTGGTGGAGCAGAAAGAAGTGATTTCGCATGGCTCAGATTAGGGGATTGAAAAGGAAATAAAACAGTTAAATCTCTCGGGGAAAGAGTTTTCCCACTATGAGGAGAAAACGATACCTGGAGGCATATTCTGATATAATGCAGGGAAACGGGGATTTTAAGAAATGAGCTTTCACCTCTGCAATTTTTGAATTCCAAAAGAAGTTTGAACACCTGCGGACATTGTTGGTGCATGAGAAATACTCACATAATTCGGAAATATTTCTAGCAAAGACCAAACAAAGAAGGTTAACTACTACAGAGAAGAGGAGGAAGTTTGGGATGGGGGGTGAGTAAAGGGAAGGGGACTCGGGAGAAAGTGTTCTATTCATGTTTAAGTATATGTATATAAAAATTACTCATAGAAAACGTGGGATGTAAGTATACAGATGTGTTTGAATGTGTGTGTATATATGTTTGTGTGTATATGTAGGCCTATATGTATTTAGATATGTATGTATGTGTGTATTTAAGTATATTTTGATTGTTACAAGGACGATATTAGTAAGTACGGCAGTAAGGCCCATGCAACATTTGTACTTACTTGTGTGTATTTTAAAACTGCTACAATAAAAGTCCTTTACTCTACTACTATTTATATGTCGGTCCTAGTGGTGTAGTGGTTACCATACTTTCCTCCTACACTCAAGAACGCGGGTTCGAACCCGGCCAGGACCGATGGATTTTTTCGGTGGTAAAAATCCCAAGTATGGATTCTTTCGGAAGGGAAGTAAAGCAGTGGGTCCCGTGTCGTACATTTACGGCACGAAAAAGAACCTCAAGCCTGAAAGAGAGGCCCCTGAGCAAAATGTGTCGGCCGTTTCACGCCCTGAGTTGAATGGGACGCTGATGGCCTGAGATGTTAAAGAGCGTCCATAAATCAATCAATCAATCAATCAATCAAAAAAAACAAAAACCTGCTATTTATACCTTGCAGAAGTGAGAATGTTTCAGAGTAGTAGGTTTTCCATGTTGTTCCATGATATCAGGAGGACATTAAATCCCCCTTCAATAAATTAATGCAAGACAACTCTCAAGTTAAATATCTAGATATAGTCACTGGGTGTGTCTAAAACAATTGCATTAAGAATGATAAAATAAGTCTTTAGACTTCAGTGTTAGGGAATATAACAAGTCCAACTGCATCTTTAATCTAATCCAGTCTAATCTAATCTAGTAGTACAGTCAGCCATTTAGACATTATTGCAGCAAAAGTATTATATATCTTGATCTCAAAAATATACATATATAGTATATATATATATATATATATATATATATTTTAGTAGAATGTTTTAATTTGTTTTCTCTTTCTATTCACATCTTCAAAACTGCCATTGTTTAATTGATGATTTTTTTCTGTTCAAAATTATTGGCTTATAATATTCAAAAGAATAATGTCATAATTTACATGTTATTTATACATTGCTATAGATGTTTAAATGTAATACGTTTGACTTTCTTCTTGTAATGTTTGTAGAAGAACCCGCTATACTGCATTATGCGAGAATTTCACATTCATTTTAACATTGGTTAAAACATATTTTGTAATTTATTCACATTTATCAAATATCGAAGTTTGTTTTGTTTGTTATATAAGTATTTTAAACTGTATGATCCAGAGAATATTTATAATTTTAAACTAATACATTTACTTTCTAAATTAGATGGAAATTCATAAATTAGCATTTTTAAAAACTTAGTTTAAAAGCAATTCTGCTGCTTTAATGGAGTTTATGGAGTATGCCTATATCTGAAAGGATTCCCATCTCTTCGGCATACCTTTGTAAATAAAATTAAAAACATGTATGAAGGAAGGTTAAGCAAATGTACGAACATTATTTCTTGAGGACCAATACTCTTATCTCATCATTACTACGAGAATAAACTTTCATTCTTAGCAGATATTGTTTTCATATCATTGTGAAAGACAAAATAATATGAAACCTAGTAAATATTTATCCAAATATAGGATATTCAAGGGAGAATCAACAAGATATCTTTCTCTATAACCAACTTAGGTTTATGTTAACATAATTCTGTACCTTGTAGGCTTCCTATAATTTGTTTCAAATCAGTTCAGATAGTTATATTTCAACAGGATTGCTCCTAAGCTAAGTATATTTGTGGCCAAGCTAAAACATAGTTTTTCTGATCATGGCACTGCAACCTTAAGATCAATTGTACTAGATGAAGAATGATAGATATAATTCTGTCGGTTGAGTGCAGTAGTCTTTGTGGCCTAAGTAGCCTAAGCTTGCCAGGCATTCCTAAAATCTACATAAATAACAATAATATTCAAATCAGCTGTGACCTTCTTCTTTAAAGATGAAAAGAATAAACTACAAAGAAAATTATATTTAACTTAAGCCGTGTGCTTTTCATTTCTGAGTTCTTACTTTCCATCATATAAAGTGATGAATATTACAATAATTTCATATTCAACAAATACACTTACTGCGATAGAATGTGGAACAAAGATTCGACACTGTAGTTTTTTTTTTTTTATAAACATAGAGACTGAAGAAATCTATCTTTGTATATCTCAGCAGATCTTACGGTACAGTCTCTTGCTTTCTCGTAAATCAGGTATATGGAGGAAAATTCAGAAAAAAATAACCGTTCTACGACTCTTCAATTTGTAAGTTATTTTGTACAAAACCAACTGTTACGTGAAGCAATTGTCAGATATCTTGCAACGTTAGAGTTGCAGCTTAGTTTCTAGCTACAATTTTATTAACATACCAATGTAGTGGCGGGTACTCACGTGCCTAGGCTAATATTTTACAGACTATTTTAAAGCTAAATTATGAAAATGTTGTTCATGATTGTTACCAATCTCTTATATTTCGATTATTAAGGAAGCATGAGGCAATTCTAATACATTTTCACGGACTTAGTTTTAATATGCATTTTAAACACAAATTACAACTAATTCGGTAGCAATGAACATTGGCATTTTACACTAGGCTAACCATATTTTATTTAATGACGCTCATTCACCATCTTTGGTCATTAGCACCCCATTCAATTCAGGGCGTAAAATGGTCCATTAATTTTTCCCAGAGGCCTCTTCCTTCATTATTGAGTTTTTTTTTTTTAATGTACCGTAAATCTACTGTATAGGAAGATATTTTACGTCTGTGACGTTAGTTCCTCTATCTTAAATTACTTGTTTACGACGTCTTTATATAAAATGAAACTATTACGATGTTGTTTATTGCCACCTTGTATATAGCCAATTAATATTAAATAGCTTGAGCATCGGTCTTCTATTAAATACTCACTGTTTAGAAGAGAGATTAACTTCATTAATGATGTATATTGTAACGGTATACTACGCCACTCTCCAAGACTCCTACTTCAACCGCAAGCTTTTCCCTTCTTCATTTGTTTCTCCGAGAGGCCCAGATTTATCTGGCGGTGCTGATTTGAGAACTGCTCTTTCTGCGCTGGACGATCAGGGAGTGAACATGGGATCTCCCTGTTGTCTATATAAGTTTGCTTAGAATAGGTACTTAGTATTTCAGTTTGGCTTCAACATTTTGCAATTTATATTTAACTTTTATTTACCATTTATTTGGGCAAAATTTGTTTTTCGTGAGTTTTAAGTAAGTTTAAGTAAGATAATATCATCGTTTTGTAAAGGTTGTAATATATATATAAATTGTTTATTGGCTTGTGGTACTTTAAGAACTTTCGTAAATCGAAGGTAGACAAATACTTGTCCTTGTAATTGGTACGAGTATGCTTCGTTATTCTTTTTCATGAAGAATCAATTTACTGTATGGCCATGAGCTGTCAGATCATTAAAATTCCAACTTGAATATTTAATCGCTGAATCGTATTGTTTTCATGCTTGGGCAATTTTATAGACATCACCTGCAAAAATGTCAATAAAAGCACTTCCATTGGTTAAGGAACACCAGCATATATGCTTATGTATTTTAAAGATATGCACACATCGCTTCCCAATTCCTGCCTTCAAGAACATTCTTTCACACTTCGTTAAGATGAAGAATTTAGCTTACCTTCAGTAAGAGGATGCAAGTCTCTTGGTTGAGATTAGATTTTATCCATTCTGTCGTTTTGCTCTCACGTTAGGGAAACAAACTTCGTCTTATTGTATGCTGCTCTGAATATATTTAAACTTTTTTTGAAATAGATTAATTTATAATTGTTTTACTGTAAATGAGTTATATTACTTTCATTCATTTACATAGATTATAAAACAATTTATGTTCTGCCCTGTAACACAGTTTTCTTTATTATACAAGATAATATTATTACACATCTTTATTATATGTTACAATTTATACTCGGTACTTTATTGTGCAGAAGTTTAGACATGAGTAAACGAGATAGAGCAGCAGAGAAGGAGATTTAGGTTAAACTGCTAGACATTGTGTTATAAGGCAGTGTATATATTTAATTTGCTTTCCCTAAATAATGCACTCAAGGTAGTGTCTTGAGATGTTAACTAAGAGTAGCAGCTTGGCTAGTACATGCAAATGTATGGAAACTTACCACAGTTGAACGTGTTGACCAGCCTGTTGCTAGCAAGTGGCAAGCTAAATATTGGCTGGGTTTGGTTGGGATTCCTCTTGCTCTAAATTGAATAATTGTTACTGAATATTTTAAAATGTAATTTGTTACGAATTCCCCATTTAACTAAATTTCGTGGAAATCTTGTAGTAAATGAAGGTCCTACAAGTTAGAAAATGAATATTAAAATATTGATAATATTAATGTATAATATATTAATATAAAAGTTAACTGTAATAATAATGTTTTATTGTTCTCAAGTAATACTTTTAATACAATTAATAAAAGGCATTATCTTGAGCGTTATAAACTATGTTTTAAAAACACGAATTTGTGGTTTCAACATGCATATACTGACTTTATTCATTACCTTTATTTTTATCATCTAGTCGTCTACAAACAATATATTAGTAATATATGTCTCTTTTTGTAAAAAAAAATTTGAATTTATGTTCCATTTTTAATTAACCCATCCGTATAAATAACGGAATGGATGATGAATTTAACTTACCTAAAGTCTTTATTGAGCAATGTTTTTTCTTTAAACATTTAAGAGTCACTAGCTTTAAACAAAATATTTAGATTTCTTATATCTTTTAACTTGCGTCGAAATGAAATTAGCCAACTAAAAATAAACTGTTAATGTGTACGTTGAACACAATTTAATTAAATAAATTTACCACATTAACAAATAAAAGTTAATAGAGCTTCATTGTTTTTAGAATATGGGCCATAATGTACATATTTATTGCATTATAAATATTATTAAATGAATATACCCTAATATTTATGGAAATTCTTAGGGATATGGAAAAATTACAAAAAGAAAATGGAAATGATCTCAAAGTGCGGCCAAATGCATTATAGCGCATGCAATAATACATTACAAAAAATTTAATATTTGAGGATTAATTATATAACATTTTAATGTGTGTAGAATAATATATAGAATAGTATATACAGAATATTATATATAATTAGAGATTATTACAATTTTAGTTCATGGAGTCTTTATATGATATTAGAAATCAGTTGGTTATTTTGCTACTTGCTATTACAGAAACGTTACATATTTATATTTTGTATTTAACCTATTATCCAAGGTAGAATATTGCTTTTTCTTTTCTTATATATTAAAATATTCTTTAATTTTAGTTCCAAAATTCATAATTATATTTATATGGAGAATTGATTCCTTTGGTGAATACTTTCCGTATTCTGCGGATAAAATTACAATGAAATGCAACTAAAACAAAAAATTAAGAGTTTTGTGAAATGCTTAAATAATAATCATTAGACACTCAAATACTTTACTGATTACTTAGCAACAAAAGGAATTTGTCAATTTGTTTAACAATCGGAAACTAATTGTATTAGCTCTGTCTTCTTGCCGATCTTGGAATTTAACAGTAGAGTAGATTGTTGACTTCTGAGAACAAGCTTAAATTAAATGACACCTGTATTCTCCCTAGCTTCATTTGTTCAGTTATTTATCATGAATGTTGAGAAAGCTGATATATCCGTTCTGTAGAATAAGTTCAAGCCGAATACTTTAGCATGTTTTTTTTTAGACTAATAACAAAGAAGTACGTATTAAAATGTGCAGAAAGTAATAACTAAAATATTTTCCAAACTTCTTAATTATCAACCAGTATTCATTCTTTATTAATTTAAAATATAAATATAATACATGCACAGAAGTCTATGATCCTGAAATATACTCCATAATGAGAATAGACAAATGATCTGAATTTGAATATAACCAGAAATTAAGAACACTCTTGTACTTCTAAAGGACTCGGAATAAATCCCGATTGAAACAAATCGAATATGGTTTACCTCAGAAGTTTTCATCATCCGAATATGAATTACATCCACAATGGTGACGTCATTGATTTCATTTTCATCTTGAGCTTTGGAAAATGGCATGAGAAATATTTATAGAATGATTCAAAATAATGGACACACTCATTAAGCTATATTTCCAGAACTATATGTTGTATTTAATTCTGTAAATTACATATAATTACACATACATGGAGGTTTACAAATTTTTAATATGCCCCCCTACGGCTTCACGGATAATATCTAGAAGGTAGCTGAATTCATCCCACACTCGATGAAGAATGTCTTACGTCACTGAGATCACCGCAGCTGTGATACGGTTTCTTAGGCCATTCAAATTAGTGGGAAGAGGTGCTACGTAAACTATATCTTTCACGAAGCCCCGCAAGTAGAAATCGCAGGGTGTGAGATCAGGAGATCTCGATGGTCAGAACAAAAGTGCCAAGTCCTCCTTCCCCATGCGACCCATTCATCGTTGAGGCAGACATTCATTCAGGAAACGTGGAAATTTCCGATGCCAATGAGGTGGATCCCCGTTTTACTGGAAAATGTAATATCCTGAATCTTCATTCATTTGAACAACAAGTCAGTTTTGCATCGTGCCAAGATATCTTCCTCCAGTAACCGTCTTTTCGTCAAAGAAGAAATTTCCATAAATCTTAGTCAACGATGGGGGGCAAAATACATTAACTTTAGGATTTTTCCACACATGTTCCAATGTTACATGGGGATTTTGTAGCCCCCATATCCGAACGTTGTGCCTGTTGACTGTCCCACTTAGGTGAAAAGTAGCTTCATCACTAAAATTATACGAGGCAGAAACAATTCATCTTTCATGTTCGGAGCATACGGTCACAAAATTCTGCACGCTTTACCTTATCGCTTTCGTGAAGAGCCCGTACCAGTTATAGATGGTACGGTTTGTACACTAACCGGCGCCTCAATACATGCCAGACAGTTGTTTGCGGTAGTGTAAGTTCCTTACTAGCTCTACGACTTGATTTCATTGGGCTACATGCAAAGCACGCTTGAATGCGCTCCACGTTCTCTTTCGATACAAGAGGTCGGCCTGGGCTTTTATCTTTACACAGAGCCTGTTTCATCAAATTGTTAATTCCCATATAAATGTTCTTCCTCGTTGGAGGTTCAATAATAAACTTATGCCAAAATGCACGCTGCACCTCAGTCACACACTCGCAGAACTCACAAATGCAGAAAATCTTGTTGCATAATAGAAATTTCGCTTTCAAAGCGGTGGGTATGCGGAATATATATGTACATTGAAATGTATATATACATTGAAAAAAATATATGTGTATATAGGGTGAAATATTTGAAAAAGAGTACTGGTTATCCACTCACCTTGTGCAGCGCTGCTTCTAGCAATTTCGGACATCCTTAGTGGTCATTCGATAACTTAACGTGGTTTCTTCTAGTTTCTTCACCAGATATTGAATGGAGGCTTTGGCTGGTGGTTTCCGAATTTCAAACTGCGCAACAAGTTTTCTTTGGTACTTCTTTGTAGACGCAGTTTTTCCTTCCTTGTGAATAACAAACATAAAATATTTCGCTGTATACTGGTTCATACTGAACTAAAAGTAATGAATTACTCATAAGTATAACACACAGGGACTAATATATTTGAGATTCCGTAATAATAGTAGAGCAGATGCATCACACTGCAGCTCAGAACACCGAACAGTAATCGGCCTTCAGGCGCATGTGCGACACACGTACTAGGGATTAGCGTCACAGCTAGGGTTCTTTAATCACCATGCTTATCATCCTCAAAGTATGTCCCTGTCAAATTCCACTAAATTTCATCTGTCAACTTTAAAATTATAAAGGAAAGTCAGGGACAGAAAGTGAATGAAATACCCATTAGAATTAAAAGGTGAGAAAGTATCAATATATATCGTGTAGAGTTAATAAAGAACTTTATCATTGCGCAAATTAAATATCTAATATTTTATGCTGAATAAACCATTTAATCGGAAACTGCATGCATGTGACACAGGCTAGTACCTAAGAGGGAGTTCCATTCTTATAAAACTCCAAAGAAAGGCCTTAGCATTTCATACCGGAATGTAAAGTTATGGAGCTACGGTTTTCTCTCAGGATGGGGGTTTGAATTGCAAACTTCATTAAAAATTTAAATGTTTGGTAATGTGCGTTTCATAATTTATAAAATCTGATCTTTCAAATGGTGTATATTCAAGTGTTATGTGTTTTATTTCATAAATAGTGCTAATATGCATTTTAATCGTATGATGTCGAAGACAATTAGAAGAAAAAATTATATATTTGCGAAAATGTTATTATGGCTTAGCTTTATTTTACATTTTATTTTACATAAAGGGAAAGAGAGGAAGAGAGAGACACAGATAGAGAGAGAGATGGGATTTTTCAGAATTAGTTACAATTTTTCCCTATTTTTTGGTGTTGTGTATGTTATGCTTAAAAACCAATTGTTTCTTCTACAATATATAGATACATTACGTTGCCTGGTTTTAGTGCATGATTTTTTTTTTCGTTGTTTTGGAAGTAAATATTTGACGTCAGTAAAATACCCATGACTCAGCGCTTAAATAGAGAAAAACTCATAGAAAGGAAAATACAAAACACAAAAAGAGACTGGAGACTATAACTTCTACAAATCTCACTGAAAGCAATTCTTACTTCAAAAAGATATGTGCTAACGAAAAAGGCGAAACAGTCCATAATATGAATAAGTATGCCAAAAATACAGCTTCTTGGGGAAAAAAAGTTGGTAACAACTTTTTACCTCTGTAAAAATTATAAAATAATTATGAGTGACACAAATGAAATAATTAATACATCCATATAACTAGAAAAGTATCTTGGATTGCTGTTTGCAGAAAACTGTGAAAGTAACTTTTCCACAAGTCATGCTAGACTTGCCCCTGAAATTACTCTACATTGTAACTCCTCTGACAATATTTGATTTTACAATTCAGATAAAATGTCTTTTCATTGTGAAAATAAAGAATTTGGTTTGTATGATATATATATGGTTTGCGTACTATTGGAAAGGGACAAATCAGTTCCAACGTTATGTGTGTGGTGTAATGAATTTTCCTCAGGACGTTCTAGTAGCTTAGCTGTCATTGATAGTGCTGTAGAAAATGTGAGCATGAGCATCATGAAGGAGACTGTAGGAGAAGCTGTTCACATGAATAATGGGAATTGAGACTGTCTGTAGCTCTGGATGGCACTGGCAAATTAGAGGTTTAAATCTAGTACATGTGTGGTAACAGTTATTAGCATATATTTTAGCAAACTTTTACATGTTGCTATTCTTTGTAAATATTTTAAACGTGAAGACAATTAAAAGATATACATAAAAGTGATTGCATTAGAAACTCTCATGGAGTGAGCGGAGGAATGGAGGGTTGAGAGAGTAAAACAGATATTCAGGAGATTGATTGTAAATTACTATATATGGAATTAGATGATAGTAACATAAAAGCATTTTATGCAGTGAAGGAAACGGAGAAGTTGCCTAAGTTATAATGTATTGAGCATGTATACAAAAGAATGGGCACACGCCAGAAAAGTACATGAAAGTTTGCAAAGAAAAATTCTAACAGATGGAAAAACCATCAGTGGAGTCAACAGGACCACACTTCATCATTTATAAATTCAATATCATTACAATTATTTCCTTTATTAAAAAACTAAATGTAGAAATATTTCCTGGATAAAAGACATACAGAAAAGTCATGATTTTGCTCATGAAAGCTCATTTTTGTAATGAAATGACAATAAGGGGTGAATTTTGTGGGCCTTCAATTAAAATTGTCATACTCGTATTTCTCATGCAAGAATAAGTAAAATAGCTTATTGCCTAATTATTACAGTTCCATATAAGATTATATTCTTTAAAAATGAATCAAATATATTAAGGGAGCGATTTTTATACAAACTACATCTAATGTGACAAAAATGTAAGAGCATATATTGATAAACGGCTTCTTATGAAATACCTTCAATTATACAGTCCAAAATTGTAATGAAAAATTATAATATCCTCCACATTTTCAGAAGTGAAGGATGTTCGCCTGGACCTTGCACCTAGAGAAGATTATTTCAATTTTCACAAGAAGTTATTGGAACATATTTAAAGTTGACGATGCATAAAAGGGTCAATTCACCTCTCTTTTGATCTTCTCTTAACAGAGTATCGCCCATTCGAACCATTAACTTCATCCAGAATTTCTTTTCAACGTACCTGCAAATTAGGAAACAGCTAACTTGCCTACCCTTCAGTACTTTATCTAGCTAATCCTTTAAATTTTGACTATTTTAATGCCTTCGTAAGCTAAATTCCTCTGCTTTCAAGTTTCTTCAGCGCTGTTGGCAGTTGTACAAAATGAACCTACATGAAAGCAAGGTCAAACTGCAAAGTTTCAGAAGACATTGCTTCTTTTGCTTCGTAGATAACCCCAGTGCACCACTATCAAAATGATTCACAACCTGAACTACAACGAAAAAACAACGAAATACATTCCTGCAATAGTACAAAAATCATTAAAATTAATCATAGTAAATGCATAGATACTGCAGTGATACTTTTTAACAGTTTGTTAATTTTTCTTTGTTGCATGTCAAAGACAGAAGGCGGTCCAGCTTATATTCTCTTTAAATTGTTAGAAACGCTTTTTATACTTAAACATTGATATAGCACCGAAGAATATTATTTTAAAAACAATTAAGTTAAGAAGAAGAAACATAATATTTTTAGCATTTTAATGCAACCTTATTTTTAACATTTAAGATGCTCTTTTTTTACCTGACAGCTAACTATACAACTGGTTTATATTTAATAAATATTTCTCTCCTTTTTAAAATCCTACACAAGTGTTGTGAATAACAAAGTGCAGCCTCATTTTACCGCAGCAGCTACAGCTCTTGTTATAGTTTCAGGAAACATATAAATTGTAAGGTGATTCACCTGTGCTTGAATATCTGCAACTTTTTCAATGGCATAATAATATGTAGTGAGAAGCCTAAAGAACATCCTTTTTAAGTTTTCCTGCTTGTTTCTTTATGAAAATTTTCATTGTCAGTCTACAATCAGTAACATTTTCATTGTTGGCACTGGAACAAGTTATTGGAGAAAAGCAATATCATGTAGAACTATGTAGTAGTAGCGATTTTGTTTTATTAATAAATAATGTATCGCTGACATAATGAAGGAAAAGTAGGCATTTATAAGCCCTTATTATAAAAATAGGTGCTAACCTCAAAGAAAGTCATTTTTTCTTCTCCTCATCCTCAATGAAGCAACAGGCTGATGTCGCGCCTTTGCCCACCGCAGCGCACGCTCCGTCTTTTACCTTGTGACACCATCGGCAAAGAGCAATATTGCAGGGTGCATGTGATTACCACACAGATACTCCTGGTCGCCGTCATGCGGCTTCCGAGATCGAAGAACGCCACATTTCTATCAGGTAGCTCCTCACTTATCCTCACGATACTGGGTGAACTCCGTTCCAGATTGATTAGTTTAGAAAATTTCTAAGCAGATACAGGAGGTTTAACCCGGGGTCTTCCGGACAGCAGCCAGCAGCGCTGACCACTAGGACAAGCAGATGGTCAAAGGCATTTGTAGAAGGTATAAAACTTGCATTATATTATTTTAATGACCTGAAAACTGATTTTGGCTATGTTTGCTTAACTTTATGAGCACATAAATAAAATTGGCATTTATGGCAATATTTGCGCTTTAGAAATATATCGGACGCAGTGTCATTCTGTATGTTGCCCAAATCTATTCATTCTCCTTTCCTTATGAGAGCGTTAATATGTCTGTAGACCGACAAGGAATGGTCGAAATTGCCAAGGTAGATACTCTTGTACGGGGGACCAGCGGCTTGAACCCTGCCACGATTGTCCTCTCTGACAGGTTTTTCCTGATTTTATTCAGTCAAATTTAATGGTAAAAGCTGAGGAGGCACCTTAAAATTAGATCTGAAACACCTTCCCAAAAAATAAATTGTTTCTTTCCAATGTATCACATATAAACATTGTTCACCATCAGTGAAAACGAACGTTAAACACCATTAAAATCATCTAATCGTTGCCTGTTATTTTTACCATTGTTTAGAAACAAAGCACAGATTCCTGCTTTCCCATAGCTCACTTGTGTGTCCATGACACTATGCTCGTTGTTTGCATTGCGATTAGTTGCATAAACTATCTGCCCTCTCATTAGGCAACATTATCCAGTGACATGCAATTGAAGTACAGAAGCAAAGAAAGCCTTGTGCGGTCATATGTTAAGCACGCTTCATTTGAATGCATGTTGGGAAACACAAAAATAGTCCCATAACTATGTATCATAATTCAACCATGTTTACCTAATTGGGATTGATTTCATAGAACAGGAAAGAAAAAAGTGAAATGAGCATGAACATTTTTAAACACAAAAAATTGTAAGCACTACCATTTCTAAATCTTGAGCTCAGTGGCATCTCACGGTCACTAAAATAAGTGGAACACATTGACTTTTAAAATTAATTCCATGGTGCTATGGATGAACCTCATAAACCTCGTTGCAAACCTTTAACTTGGGGTCATCTGTCTGTTTTATCTATGCCCTTTCAACTCACAATCACAAGCCATAATTCCTGTAATCGGCACAGATTTTACACCATAAAGGGAGAAAGTGTGCATATTTCCATAAGATACCATGTAATTCCGTTAACTGTAAATGTCATTTTCTGAATTACATATGTGTATGGGTTATAGAGATCATGCACGGTGCTACAAACTTGAACTTAGTATAAAACATTTACTTTCCTGTAGAGAAGATCAATCTTCCCGCATTTCACTTGTGCGCATTGGACAGAGTTTGCTCAAGCATTTTCTTTATTATTTCACGCGGTAATTGAAACGAATCTGCAGATATTGACGTACACGTTTATCACACAGAGACAAAATAAAATTTCACTCTAAGTTATAAGCTATTACAACAGACTACGTGTTCCACATCAGTACTTTAGAGAATTCAGAAAGTAAAAGCGTGTTCGCAACGGAAATTTGCAATAATCCCCTTTTAACGGCACATTCCTGTTAACTTCTCTAACACCCCGAGCTGACAGCGGTAAGTCATTTTTCTCAATGCTACTCCTAATTGTAAGGTGGTTCCTTCTGGTTCCTAAAGTGACTACTTTTTTAGATATGCGATCGCAAACTCATTGTGATCCTCGAGCGCATAAAGATGTGTCTACCATTTGTCATTGTTGAAGACAAGTACAGAACAAATGGATGGTGAGCAAAAGACTTGTGACGATGCGTATGTTGCAGTTATCGCCAGACTTCTAGTAGTGCTACATAGTAGTGTTTGAAAAATAGGTGCGCTTTTCAAAAGAGAATGAAGAAAATATTAAGTGATATATTCTTAACTTTCATATGGGGGGCACTTGTTCCTGTGACTTTATGGTAGAACCGCCTCTGATGAAGACACAGACAAAGGTTATTGTAATTGATAGTGGATGAATATAATTAATTATTCTCTCTGTAAGTATTTTAATGCAATTTTTCTCTACGTGTACTTATACCACCCTCTACTTACTTATTCAATTGTTCACAATGTATTATTTATTATTTGGGCCTATTTGCACGTAAACAAATCATTGTGAATGTACATAGATCATTTTAACCGGATGGGTTTGATTTATTCGTATATTTGTTGTATTTTAAATTTGTCTATTCTTAAAGTATTAAATCGATTCGTTTGTCTACCTGAAAGACGACTTTATGATCATCTATCTTCCTGAAATGCGCATGCTCAACTGTTTTGATATTTTTCCTTAAAAGACAATTTGTTTATTTTGATGTAACCATCCTCTATGAAGTACATGTAAAAGTGACCAGTATAAGAATTAACCACTGGATTTATTTCAACGCAAATGGAGAAGCCCAAGTTTGCAAACGAATTTAAATAAACGTACAAGAGGCTCAAATCTGAATACTTAATCATATATTGTGCGATGCACAACCAACATAAATTTGCCATTGAGTGTTTAATATACACAATGTAATATCTTATTGAAATTGCCAGGAAAAAGCTGAACTAGTTTTGTATAATGTAACTGTGATATTCCCTGTTAAAATGCTCAGATATTTATTAGAGTAACTTCCTTTATACAGTTGCTGTACGGTGTCAACTGTTTACATGCTTACAAAACAATTTTTGGTAAGGCAATGCAAACCAGCGTCTGATAAAAAGTTTATTTGCCCAATATGACTGGTGGTGCAACATAATATCGCAGTTGTAATAAATATGCATAACTCTTTTCTTGTTAGTATGTGTGTGTCGGTTCTGGTGGTGTAGTGGTAACCATAGTTGCCTTCTAAACCCAAGTTCGCGGGCTCAAACCCGCCTAGGATTGATGGATTTTTCAGGCGTAAAAGTCCTAAGTATGGCTTCCTTCGGAAGGAAAGTAAAGCCGTGGGTCCGTGTCGTACATTTACGGCACCATGAAGAACCTGAAGCTTGAAAGAAGAGGCCTCTGAGCAAAAATTTGTCGGTCATTTCACGCCCTGAATTGAATGGGACGATGATGACCTGAAATGTTAAAGAGCGTCCTTAAATAAAGCGAATCAAATCATTAGTATGTCATAAATCCAATGTGTTGACTGTTTCCTGTAAGACTGCATACGTGCTGTATCTACGCGCTGCGACAGTTTATAAAATTTTAATACCAATTTTTGTCTGCATGAACGTGAATTTCAACTATACTATATTCGTATTCTAGATTAAAATCATGGGTGGCGACACCAACAAATACGTCAAACTCCTTCTGTAGTATCTATAATTATTATATTTATAGTTGAAGCCTTTGTTTGAAATGAATATGTCTGGTTTCATTATGTTTTGTTAGAATTTCAAACCATTGTGGCGTTTCCAGCAGAAGAATTATTTTTATTGTTGTTCCATTTGCTCTCGAATGAATCATCTGAAACGTTTGGTATTCCGTTTGCATGATGCAGAAGACGAATCTGTATATCAGCATCTTCTCGAATAGATTACATCTAATATGTCACTGTTTACCATGTCGCCAATCAAGTCGTGATTCTCTTTAAACAACATCCATGAGCATGCTACGACTCAGCATACTGTGACCCGCAATCAGAAAACCATTATGGTGTAGATAGTGAATGAATTCCAAATTTTGGTTTGTCTTATCGCATTAAACAGCAATATATAGCGTTAATTGCCGATATCCTTCATATATATTTAATTTTTGTCTGCTCATTATTGAATACCCATTATTTATGACCGTACGAGAAATGTAGCGCATGATCTTTGTGTATTTTCATATTCGTTCTGGCATTGGATATGACGCACATATGTAGGTCTCTGTCATGAACTCTTCAGGATCGTACATCATCTCTATCTTCCTATTACAGTTCGTTTTAAGGTGGAGTTAGACTCGTAGAATGTTTGATTTATTCTGGCAACCTTTATTCATTAATTTCTTGTCATTAAGAATTATATTTATTTAAGAATGATTATGAATGTGCTATTTATTTAGCACAAAATGGTGTATTTTTAACTTTCTCTTCATCTATTCAGCAGTACTGATATTTGATTACGAGTAACAGGAAGCAAAACTTTTGTTTTAAATATTTTAACTGGCATTACAGCAGAAAGGATTGAAATCAGATTTCATGCAAATGCGTGAATGCAATTAAGTTAAATGTTTGAAAAAGCAAATAACTCGCTGGTGAAAGTATGATCGTATAATCATTCATTTTCATAAAATTGGGTTTATAGGACTGCAACTGATTAATTACAGCCCCTCAAAGCAACGTATTTCCTTGCGTGCATACATTCTTGAGAATCGTAGGCATGGATTATTTATATGTCCGGTTAACTCTAGTGTTTCTTGCTCCAGCTGCATAAACTTGGAAGGTACATTTTGAAACAGTGCAAAAGTTCTTGAAATTACTAGTGATCTCAAAAATCTTTTCCTATTAATATCCTATTTATTAGTGCTTTTTTTGCTGGGCAAATGGCTTACGCCTGATACCAGCATTATTTTGAAACACATTTCAAGCAGAATTTAAAAGAATATCCAATTTTCAATATTAGTGCAAATAATTTTAAATTTGCTATTAAATGTGTGACGACATAATCGCATTTTCAGTAGCTCTATATTTTTTTCAGAAAAAAAGTGAAGATCAAAAAGAAAATTTGAAGAAATATGTTTAATAGAGGAAATGATAATGATGTAAGCAATTCAATGAAGGAGACTAAGGTTTTCAAGACAATGTCAGAAAGTCACGTATTCTAGAAAAGAGTTCACTTGAAAAAAGAAGATTAAACTTGGTACTTAATAATACACAAGTCTTACTGTACGCAAAAATGCAGCCATGTATTGAAACTGTTGCAGGAAGGTTGTACGGCTTTTACGCATTTAGTAAGAGATTGCGTACAGATCTTACCCTATCAGTCGGTATATTTACTGTAATTACAGCTCCAGGTACATTTTGGTTCTGCCGATTCAATAAAAAATCCAAGATTTTAAACATAGGCGTGGTAGCTGTGACTGGATTTACTCAGTTATTATTAACGTTAGGAATAAGAGAATAAATTGCACATGTTTAATGTTAGTCTGAAGAGTCCAGTTGAAAGCGCATAATAATTTAGTATTTTATAAAAATAAAATTTAATTATGGCGGTTGTACGTTGTTGCATTATTTGAAAATCGGGGTGATTACATGAATATCATGTACAAGCTTTTAAATTGCGAGGGCACATTTTTTTAATTATAAGAGGACATTTTCAAGTTTGTAAACTAACATACGTTTTACGATTCCTTATCTTAAACTTTACTAATGGGTAATTAAACTCATCACCATGGACTTTTCTCAACAACTATTCACAAATTCCTATCGACAAATTTATTAGAACAGCTTAACATGTAACTATGTAACATGTAACATGTAACAGCTTAACATATAACAATGTAATCTGTTATTTTATAAGAAATAATAAAAATTCTTATTTTATATGTAATTAGGCCTTTCTCTTTATTTTACTCAGTGTCAATAATGCACATACCAGATTCTATATTCTTCCAATGTGTTTTCTGTTCAGCAGGATTATTTCAATATGTTTTTTTTTATTTTAATTTTTTTACAGATTCTAATATCTGTATAATAGAAAACTGAATTCCATGATCAATCTCAGAAAAAAATACAGACTTTTATGTGTACCTCTACACTGGCAGAGGGAAGAATAACATGAAGGCAATATTGTTTCAAAGAATAAATTGTAATTAGCCGTAAGTCACTGTGCAAAATTTGGAATACTGGAAAATTTTACTTATAACGAACGCGCTTACCTACGCACTTAGATGTATAATGAATATAAAGATGTTCTACTTTCAAAGCTGTGAACAGTAAACCTATCGGGCGCTTAAATGTCATCAGGGTCAATGGTATACAAAACTCCTCTTGAACTTAGTTGATCAATCAGCTAAAAGTACTTCATTGAACCAATGGGAAAATGTTCGCTTATTTTTCCAAAAGCATATGTGTGCATTGAAGCAGGAAATAATGCTGCCTTTATTAATTTAATAACTAAAGGCTACAGAGTTATATTTATAAAGGCATGAGATTTGATAAGGGTAATTGTAATATATGTATAAGGAAACATTTTAGAGATAGGTATAACAGAAATTGAAATAATTTGTAACTAGTAACTTACAAAAGGTTTTGTATACATTTTGTAGTTAAGATGTTAGAAAGAGACAGACGTGTACCTGACGACTCGTCCACTGACCACTCCTTAGACAAGGCTGAGGAAAGGGTAAACTATCTTTTGTTAGGTCACGAACTTTCTGCCCAGGAAATACTTAGGAGTTGACAATAAGAGAAACATGTGGCCGTAACGGGACAGTATTTAACAAAGTCAGAGGTAGCCATAATTTGAGAGAAAATAAAAATGTCAGAACGGAGACGAAAATGTTTTATTACAGGAAAGCCGAAAACAGCCATAAACACGTGCATTATCTCTGAGAACATTTGGAAATCTACAAACTAAGGAAGGCAAAAGATTATCAATAGAAATCAGAATGTAAGGAAAGGGCCGAAATTTATGACAGGCTGTTCTGGGAAAATTCAAGTTAGTGGGAAGACATTAGATCAGGGGGGAAAGAATAATTCTAGCCAATGGTCTTCGGATAAAAGGCAACCAATAAGGAAAACTTAGTTACAAATAAATATTTGTAGGATAGCCAATGAGGAACATATGACACGGAAATAGGATAACATACGAGGGAATTTAATTTAGCGAGAGGCGTGGCGATGTGGTAGAAAAACTGGAGTACAGAAGTCAGAGGGTCATTCACGGAGACATTCACACACTCGCACATTCAGACACTCAGTAGAAATACATTCAGACACTCAGTAGAAATACATTCAGACAATCATTCAGGAGAAACAGAGGACATCATATGAGAGACACGAAAGAAATATACGGAATCAAGCAGTCTGAGTCATCCGAAAGTAATCAGTCTAGGTCATATCTAAAGTTCAGTTGAGGGCAGTGTAAGTCATTTCTAAGGTCAGTCTAAGTGTGTAGTGAGGTCAGCTACGAGCCGTCAGGAAGTAACCTGCCAAGTTGTTAAATAAATCAAATGTTCAAACAGTGCCGGACTTATTAATACAGTGAACAATCTCCTTCCCCCCCTAACGGCTTTCAAGTCGTTAAAAACAGTCCAAATTTACCCTGAGAACCCATCAATCCCCCTACATTGGAACAACTATATTAACCTACAGCAAATTAACGAACACAGTGGAACCCCAATAATACCGTTCCAGCATGTATGCGCACGTGCATGTATACAGCCAATATAACATTTCGATAGATACTGGTATATACATACAATAATCGCCAGAAGTCAAATCTTTGCTGAGAGCAGCCGATCGCATGTTTGTAACGAACTTCTCATGCTTATACAGAGTGTATCTTAATTAGACCAACATATTTTGCTATCAGATAGATTTCCATTATAGAACTCTTTTTGGGTAGAACTCTTTGATTCGGTGCAACATTAGTATAGATAAAGCCTTTTTTTTTTATAAAAAAGGCTTAACGCCGGATATACTGTTTAAGGAAAATCAGAAAAAAGTTTAGTTAGGCAGGACGGATCTTGGCAGAAATAGAACCCTAAACATCCAACTCACGAGTCCATATCTTAACGACTTCGGCTACCTATGTCGGTGCTAATAGCAATGGATGGGATCAGGAGAATGATAACTGCGAGGACCGAAACTTACGGTGGTGCACTCAAGTAATTTGTCCTAAACTGTTCGACAATGCAAAAACGTGATGCAATCATTTCTAAAGATGTTGATCTTCATTTCATCTCTTCAAATGCCTGTACTCCAGTCCTCATACGCTCAGTCCCCGTGTGCTAAAGCCCACTCTACATGCTTTTGCCTCTGGTTTCGGTTGAAATAAGACTTCTTTCTTGGGCTCCTTGGTCGTGAACCATTTTCGTAAATTGATTTGTCGGATTCTTCAGTTCGAGATTTGTAGCCCAGAAGTTCTCAAGATGACATTATGTCTTTTGTCGCACATTGGCGATCTTGTAGAGCAAGGCGGCAGACTTTGCAGTAGTCTGGAGCACTGCCACTTCTTAGAGACGTTCTTCTGCTCGAAACGTTGCAAACTTTCCTAATGCCTGATTTTGTAGTTCCACTGTCCAACTTTTTGGTTATTTCTTCAGAGGAATAGCCTTCTTCACGAAATGTTACTGCCTTACTCCCTTTACTTGGTAACCATCAGCGCGTTTTGTCTTAGGATCCTTTATTTTAAACTATAGGATCACTTTTCAAATTACTCTGAAAGATGATCACTTCACAAAATTAGTTGCCAACGTCAATGCAGCAATGATGATCACACTTTACTTAGATACTAAGAGAATATAACAACAATGTAGGAGCTCTTTTGGTTGAAAATACAATTATTACACATAAATTACATTGCTGTTGCAATAATATGGAATTATTGAAACTCAACTTTAATACAATAATGATGATCATACTTTACTTAGACACTGAGAGAATACAATAACAATATAAGAGGTCTGTTTGTTTAAAATACAATAATTACTAACAATTATATTGCTGTTAACTATTGAAACTACTGAACGACATTAAACTTGTTTCTAATATCTATACAGAATGTAACACAATCCATCTTTCTTAATAAATATGCCATAGAAACATCACAGACAAAATAAAAAACGCCATTTGTTTATTTAGCACAACACCATTTTTTGTATATGTTGTAAGGTTTAAAAATGATAAAAATGTTACGAAAAGTGTCCATAATTAATGTCACTAGGTTAACAATATATATGTATATCAAGTTTGAAGATGCTGTTCGTGGACGATAAGATTTTGCGTATAAAGCAATAACGCATTTGAACAAAGATAGGAACGGTTCCATTATTACTAAATTTAATATCTAATAAACAATAGAGACGATAGTCCTGCAATATATGAACAAATCATAAAGAACAGGAAAAGTTTAATTTTTCTCATTACTACAAATAATAGATTACATTGAACAATTCAAATATAAACGGCATTTTAAAGAAAAAACAGAAAGAAAAAGAGAACAAAATGTTCGTTAAACTGATATCATATAATAACATATACATATAACAAAGCAAAGATATTATAAATGATACATTATGTGCACAGAAAGAAATGCCTAAAAACGAAAAAGAGCATTAAGAATTTTAAAGAGCTAAGATGAAGTTCTTGTTAAAACTATTGAGGAATACATTTACTTAATAGCTCCTATTGAATTTATGATAGCATTATTACTAAATTTTTATGGAAAGTAGTATTGTCAACGGAAGAACAAATGGGATTTAGAATAAAAAATTCATATAGTAATGTGTTTGCTATAAATCAAATTACTGAAAAACATAGATTACTTCAAAGCGTTTGATTAACATATTACTCGACATATTACTCCCTTCATTTAATTATGATTATCATTATATAACTATTCAAATATAAAAATCACCAAAGTAATGAACTATGGAAAACTACGGTTTAAGTAACGAGTGTAATCTTTTACATATTTTATTTTATCTTATTTATATACAAGATACATTTCTAAAAAGATGAATAATTCTGTATTAATCTGAACTAAATTGTTTATTATACATTTTACTCGCTCACCACAAGATGATATAATTAAAACGGAAAAGCTATTACATGGAGCTTTATAGAAATGAAATACTATTTCTGAAAACTATAATTATTCTGTATTTAATTTATTGGAACTATATTGTGAAAGGAAAAAATGTTGTTGAAACTTAAAATTATATTATACAAAAGATGTAATTGTTTTGGATTCCGAGCTTTTAGTAATAAAGCATGAAGACTTAACATTTTATTAAGTGTTAAAAGCACATTAATGACTAAAACAAGCAATGAAAAAGAATAATTTTTATATAACGTGTTTTATAAATGGCACGTGTTTTAAAATTGTGAAAGTTGGATTGTAAGAGAACTGGACAGCATATACTATAATTTGGAGAAACTATATTTTATAAATAATAGTATCCACAGTTCTATTACAGATAATGTTAAAGATATGTATTTAAATATTAAGTTAAAGGTCTTAAAGACTTGTAAAAAACATATATAATAGCAAGATGATATGATGAGAACGAAGAAGAAACTTACAAAATATTTTTGGAAATATAAACCAACAAACGTTAAAGCCAAAGGGCGACTAAGAAGAGATGGAATGATCAACTGAAGTCGCAGCAAATATTATTATACCAAATAGAGAACCCTTGCTTGTCCGCGTGGCCGGCTTAACGGAGATTTGCTTGCCACCCGGAAGCACACAGCCTACGGAATCGCATGTTATAGCCCTTAAATTAAAAGGCAAATTTTTCTACAGCACACAAAACACAAATTTTATGGTCATACAATGACATTTCGTGTCCAGATCTGTTTTTATCCACTCCAGTATTTTTTGTTTTTGCGCTACTTGGCCATATAAATGAAGCTATGCTTTGCCCGTTAAAAAAAAAAAAAAAAAAAAAAAAAAAAAACGCTGGCCAACAGAGTGCACATTATCATTATTCAGCCACCAATGCAGATATTAACTCTACTCACTACATTATCGCGTGGTTACAATTCCTGAACTACAGTTATTTTATAGGTTTTTAATTTTAAAAGTTTAGTGGCATTCCAAACCGAGGTTTGCAAAATTCCTGTGCATGCTTTCTCAGAGATTTCTTTAGACTTCGTTCTAACTTTTCCTCTATGTCATCGAGATTTTACTCTGTAAGAACATGGCGTTTTGGTTTCGATTTCTTATCAAGGGTAGACCCCGTTTCATTAAATCTATTCACAAGATTACGTACCGTTTTTTCTGTGAGGCACACGAAAAGCGGGAATTTGTCTATAAATCCCGTCTCACTTCTCTACATGAGTTTAGTATGTTTTCACATAGGAATTATACATGAAGATTCTTTGTGCTAACGTATACGAACTTTTTGGTATTATAACAGCATTAACTCTCTATAACACTGAAACACGTGGTCTCAAAACGCTTCAAATCCTATACAGCAGAGACTTAACGTCAGCACACGGGGAGGCGGGAAAATTGAGGAGGTAACCGAATCTGTTAGAAACAGGGCAGACAAATCTCCGTTTAGCCAGCCACGCGTCCAAATGAAGGTACTTAAAACAGAAGCACTTACTACACTAAAATGCCTTAGCGCTAACTAGAAACCACATAGTCTCCTTTTATCCCCATTTTGCAGATGGTGTGTTGTAAGCCGCCATTCCTTCGAAAACATCTATAAAAGGAACTCGCATGTCTCTTGTCTTGAAAAATGAACAGATTTAGCGTCCGTTTGTCCGTTAAAATGAGTTTCTATGGAAAACCTTGTAACAATACGGAAAGTGTCACAATAGGTACATGCATTACATGTCTACCCATTTCCGCCTAAAACCTTCCTCGTGACCCCAGCATTTGTCCTGTTGTGGTATGTGGTATCTACCTTGCTATTAATCTTGAGGATTTGTATTTCTTCTCTGAAGACGTGATGATGACTAGATATTTGCTATTTCCGCCGTTATGAATTGCATCTATCTGCTTGTCTGAATATTTTGGCGGAATGTAGCAGCTTAGAAATAGGGGACGGGGTAAGCCTTTAGTCCACCCATTCCTCAGCAGTGGGCCGTGGGTGTTTGCTTCCTTTCCTCTTGCCCACAGCTCGGAGCTTCTATACGTAGCTGGGATGATTGGTATGAAAAATGGCCTGCACTGGAATCCGCACTATGGGATTAATGATTTCCCTCTTTGCTGGAATTTTGATGTATGTCGGCATACAACAAGAGATGCAGGAACCACAAGCGGTGGTAACGGGTTTTGGGGGAAAGGCCTGTGGAATGGGATGAGCCTGGCACACGACAATGACGCAACATTTGTTCACGTCCTTTGCCGCCACAAACTCTCCTAGAATCGGCAGTCAGGCAGGCACTTGCTCTTAGGATTTGTTGTGCAACAAAGCGCTATGTCCATATTCTTACTCAAGCGCTTGATGCTGCTAATATCAACAGAGATTTATAATCTGCCAATTAGGAGAAACACGAGACTTCTCGCTTTTTTAATTATTTTCCGACGTGTGTAAGCAATACTAAAATCAAGGATGGTAAAATTGAATCCTTCAAATGTGTTGTCCACGGAAGAAAAAGATTATGTTCTTTTCATTTTCTAATGAAGACCATGTAATTTTCTACTCATAAATACATTAGAGAGCAGAATTTCAATTAGGACTTTGTCCACCACAGTGGTTCAGGAACAAGTAACTGTCTGTATTATTTTGGTGAATAAAGAACTGTTTTGTGATTGGGACTTTTAGAAAAATTTCTATAGGCCTGAAAAGCTAAATGCTAGTTAAACCTCGGTGATGAATTAGTGTTTCGTCATAAATTAATTAAATTAATATTTCTAAGAGAGAAGTAAATTCTTTTGGCTTTCTTCATGTAAAAATGTGTATTTTAAGGTTTCAAATAAGGCTGGTATGCATAATTCTGGGGTTCCTATGTCTCAATTGCTAAATCAGATATGCTGATTTCAAACCTGCAATTCCTTTTTTCCTAACACGATCAAATTTCTTACTATTAGCAATTTTATCTATAATGTTTTCAAAGCAGTTGTGTGTATAGTGCTTGCTTGAAGCAAAGGAACACTATGAATTTCATTGTTTGACAACAATGGCACCAATCTAACATACAAAAACATTTTTCTTGTTTTCATTTCAATTCCTGGAGTTGAGCTTGTAGTTGGTGCTCAAATACCGGGCAAATGTTTTTGTGAGTGGCAGTTGCATTTCATAGATTTATTTTATTTGAAGTAATATGTCTTCTAGAAAGTGTAAAAATAACCCTGATATATTTTGCCATAAATGTAGTAATTTCGTTATTTAAAAGAGAAAACGGAACATTATAAAATTTGTTAAAAACTTTATAAACTTATTTTTAATTTGAACTTTGAGACCTGGACAAAAATGGATCCAAAAATGTATAGCATATATATGCCCTTCTATTTCGATGATTTGGCATGCACCTCGAAACCATGTGGATGATTGCTATTTTTGTGTACGCGATGTTGCAGGCTACAAACATGAAAGAAATCACTTATCCAGATCAGGGACCGTTTTCCCTGACTGAGGCTTTTTCCAGATTTTCCGCAGTCCTCATAATTGGCAAATGCCGCGGGGCACCCTAAACTTAGGCCTGGAACGTTTCCTTCCTTAAAAAAATCTTTTTCCAATGTATCATTTCATTTCATGTATTATCAGTGTCCACCGCCTATGGTGCCTCAGTAGTGAAATCGGGTGTTAAACACCATTCAAAAAAAAATGATCTGTTGTTAGCAAAAAGACCTATACTACATGGTCCTGGTATTTTTCAGCCTTTTATACCAGAAACCTTTGAAAAAATAATCAGGAAATTCTGAAACGAATTCTCAAGAGAGTGGCAGTGATTTCGATAAGAGTTCAAGAATAGAATTTTAATCAATCTCAAGAGTTCAAGCAGACAGAAATTAATGATATGGTTAGGAGCTTAAATCTTCCAAAGATTTCTGTTGAAACATTGGGATTCAGGCAAAATGAAAAAAAAAATTCCTTACTTCGGGAACATAATTTTCTTGGTCAGACACCGTGAAGAGAAATTTGCTTCATATTTCTCTTAGGTGGAGTATCTTACATACTGTCATAATATTTCTGGTTTAGTGATTGCCTGAGAGCTGCAGAATACATGCCGGCTGATTGGAAACATATTATAGACTCCACAAAAATAACACCTGATAGGAGTACTGTTGTATCAAAGAAACAAATATGCGTGATTCCAATTGTAGATCCAGTTACAGTTTAGTTCACTTCAAGGACACATATCAGGACTTAAAATTATTCCTAGATAAAGTCAAATACAAAGAACATAATATGGCAGTTGTGTGGAAATTTAAAAGTTATTGGCATGCCGCTAGGTCAACATCAGGCTATATTAAAGTGACAAGTTTTGTATGTGAATGGGATAGCAGAACCCGATCGGATCATTGAGCAAGAAAACATTGAAAGCAAAGAGACAGTCTCTCGCCAGTAATGAAAAACGTAAATCACGAAAGACGTGTGAGCCCAAAAAATGTCCTATAGCCTTTTATAAAAATATAATATTAGGTTTAATGAAACCATTCGTAAAGCTTTAAAACAAGGATGACAACTGTTACAAATGCATATGTAAGAGGCTCCCTGGAATGTCTGATGCGAAAGTTCAAGAGGAAACCTTTTGGATCACAGATAAGGAAACTGATGTATGATACCAGTAGTATATATCCCTCCTCGCGTGATTTTTATATCAAATTGATATCAAAAGGGGTGGGGGGTGATATCTGCAAAACATTGTAATTTAATATATTTCTTGAACAAACTGAATTACAATAATCCTTTAGAATGTTTAATGTGTCAGGTAGTAATTAACAATTCGTGACATTAGATTTCGGAGTCAAAGCTGATTTAAAACAAACTAAAAACTAAAAAACATACCTTCCGAAGGAAGCCATACTTAGGATTTTTACGCCCGAAAAAAAAAAAAAAGAAATCCATTGATCATGCCCGGGATCGAACCCTCTATTTTGAGTTTAGGAGGCAAGTAGGTTACTACTACACCACTAGCACCAATTTACAGTTTTTGTAATCAGTGATGATATTATTATTTTCAATACTACAAAACTTTTTTCCTGCTTGTTTAAATGACAACGTATTAAAGAAAAATAAAACTAATTAAATGTAAAGGCATTGTGCATACACGCTAAAGCAGTGGATTTTATACTTTAGCATTCGTTTTTCTCTGAAGTTTGTTATTTGAACTCTCATCGTTCTTCCCGCCAACTCTTCGTATGTGTCTTTTAAAAATAATATTTTATTGTTCAAAGTAAATATTAACAACAGTTTCATTGCACACATTTAAATGGGAGTAAGTTTTCTGAAATATGTATGTTTTATGTTGTTTTCAGAAAAATCCACATTGCTTTAACTGTTTATTAATAGTCCGCATGACTGAACATTTTATATACAGAGGGTGCCAAAAATGTATGCACACTTTCACAGTAGATATCTATTTAATATATTTCAAAGTTGGACCGAAAAACAACAGTAATGTATAGTATAATGTTCTGTAAATAGATGTGATTCACATTTTAATAGCGTTGCTACGTGACAGGTACATGAACAATGAACAAATGAAGCCAAGATTATCTCGTATGATATTCTGTAAACAGATGTGACTCGCATTACGTTGTTACAACAAAATGGAACCAAGATTATCGTTTGAACAGTGGAAAGTGGTTTTGGAAAACCGAGAATGTTGAAGTTCCAAGGCAATGGAGACGTGTGTACAGAACGGAACCGTCAACGCGATATCAATTGTACACATTCAAGACAAATTTGAGATTCATGGTACCGTATGCGATGTTCACAAAGGCAGATCTGGAGACCTCGCACAGCAACAAGCCCCGCGTCCTCGGCTATGATTTTGAACACCCACCGCAGAAATCTACAAAGCAATGTGTACGTGAGACTGTTGCCTAACGGAACAGCGCCCAATGCAGCTAGCCAGCGTATAAAAATAAAACGAAGCTCAAGCTCAATGAGGATCGCTGCAGGATGAGTCGACAAGTATTTGTACATTACTTAACATAATATTTTAATTTATGTAATTTCTTTCCTTATTTGCATCAGATTTATAACAGATTATTGCAACCAAAGTATATTTATTAATTTTTTTCATCAAATCTAGAGAAATTTTCCCGCAGAAGTGTCATTATTTTAATGTTTCTTTTGAGATTTACTTTGTCTACTACCATTTTTTCACAAAACTTTCTGGTGTTCTACGTGAACCTGCACTAAGTGTAAATTGTCATCTCAGAGTGAATATTTTTTGTGTTTTTATTAACTTTTCGAGTAATGCTATTTAGCTATTTAGTTTGCAGAAGATGGAAACATAAAATTATAAAACATACATAAACAACAACACACGTTTAAAATATATGAACTTAAAGTAGCAGCAGCAGCAGCATGAAAAACTTTTAAAACACCAACAGATGTTAATTTAGAATGAGAAATCAAATTAAACCATAATAAAGGCAAAACGATTGAAAAAAAACACAAACTGAGAAACAGAGAAATTTAGGGATATGGAATTAGGAGAGAGAAAAAGTTATATAAACACACCTACATATACACTGTGTTCCAGAATTGACGTGCCTTTTGTTATACCCTCATGAACTTTCATGGCATGCATAACATATTGGTTGCACATGCAGGGGTTTTGGGGATGAACAAAGTTACACGTTAGGTGTATTTTTAAAATTTTCTTTAACTTTCCTATTACCGAATAAATTACAAAACTAGTATTCAATGTTACACAGTTATTAATGTACGTTTATTTTACTCTCTACTTTGGTACCTAAATTAATTACGATATATTTGATCTATTAGTGATTCTGAATTTCTAAATTTAACGTTAGTTAGTGAAACAAAGGCAACACTTTGCAAAGAAAACACGAGTGTATGTACAAAGTATCTAACACGTTCTCAGTAGTCAGGTATTGAAGGTTGTTGAACTAGCCTTTTATGGCGCTATTGTATGGCCAATTCCGGAAAATTATACGGCGATTCTGGAACATAATGTGTATGTATATATATAAACTTGGCCCCCGAAATACTTTGGAATAATATAGAAGAAAAATTACTCGAAAAGTTAATAAAAACACAAAAAATATTCACTCTGAGATGACAATTTACACTTAGTGCAGGTTCACGTAGAACACCAGAAAGTTTTGTGAAAAAATGGTAGTAGACAAAGTAAATCTCAAAAGAAACATTAAAATAATGACACTTCTGCGGGAAAATTTCTCTAGATTTGATGAAAAAAATTAATAAATATACTTTGGTTGCAATAATCTGTTATAAATCTGATGCAAATAAGGAAAGAAATTACATAAATTAAAATATTATGTTAAGTAATGTACAAATACTTGTCGACTCATCCTGCAGCGATCCTCATTGAGCTTGAGCTTCGTTTTATTTTTATACGCTGGCTAGCTGCATTGGGCGCTGTTCCGTTAGGCAACAGTCTCACGTACACATTGCTTTGTAGATTTCTGCGGTGGGTGTTCAAAATCATAGCCGAGGACGCGGGGCTTGTTGCTGTGCGAGGTCTCCAGATCTGCCTTTGTGAACATCGCATACGGTACCATGAATCTCAAATTTGTCTTGAATGTGTACAATTGATATCGCGTTGACGGTTCCGTTCTGTACACACGTCTCCATTGCCTTGGAACTTCAACATTCTCGGTTTTCCAAAACCACTTTCCACTGTTCAAACGATAATCTTGGTTCCATTTTGTTGTAACAACGTAATGCGAGTCACATCTGTTTACAGAATATCATACGAGATAATCTTGGCTTCATTTGTTCATTGTTCATGTACCTGTCACGTAGCAACGCTATTAAAATGTGAATCACATCTATTTACAGAACATTATACTATACATTACTGTTGTTTTTCGGTCCAACTTTGAAATATATTAAATAGATATCTACTGTGAAAGTGTGCATACATTTTTGGCACCCTCTGTATATAAAATGTTCAGTCATGCGGACTATTAATAAACAGTTAAAGCAATGTGGATTTTTCTGAAAACAACATAAAACATACATATTTCAGAAAACTTACTCCCATTTAAATGTGTGCAATGAAACTGTTGTTAATATTTACTTTGAACAATAAAATATTATTTTTAAAAGACACATACGAAGAGTTGGCGGGAAGAACGATGAGAGTTCAAATAACAAACTTCAGAGAAAAACGAATGCTAAAGTATAAAATCCACTGCTTTAGCGTGTATGCACAATGCCTTTACATTTAATTAGTTTTATTTTTCTTTAATACGTTGTCATTTAAACAAGCAGGAAAAAAGTTTTGTAGTATTGAAAATAATAATATCATCACTGATTACAAAAACTGTAAATTGGTGCTAGTGGTGTAGTAGTAACCTACTTGCCTCCTAAACTCAAAATAGAGGGTTCGATCCCGGGCATGATCAATGGATTTCTTTTTTTTTTTTTTCGGGCGTAAAAATCCTAAGTATGGCTTCCTTCGGAAGGTATGTTTTTTAGTTTTTAGTTTGTTTTAAATCAGCTTTGACTCCGAAATCTAATGTCACGAATTGTTAATTACTACCTGACACATTAAACTTTCTAAAGGATTATTGTAATTCAGTTTGTTCAAGAAATATATTAAATTACAATGTTTTGCAGTTTTTGGTTGTTAATTTTCTCAAAAACATTATCAGCAGGCTAATAAAGATAAGATATAACGGTAAAAATGTAAACTCTCGTCACATTTTATTTAATTTAAATAAAAAATATATTTATACAAACTATTTTCTGTGTCTAAAGTGAAGTTTTGTAGTATTGAAAATAATAATATCATCACAACATACAAAGACATCGCAGTGGCTTGGCTTGTTGCTGAGTGGGTAGGTATCACTTATTCTCATCGAACCACAAGATACCAATAGTGGATGAAGTCTTCAGTAGGAACCATAGGAACCAATGAATTTCAGTGAATGCTTTGAAAAGAGATCTGATTTTTTGCACTCAATGTCATACCACAAGTCATTTTGAAAGTTTCTGGTCTGAATTAGAATAAAAAGGCCAGTAACACACATAATCTTTTCTCAGACCAAGAGAAAATATGACTGAACGTGGCATTTCTAGTGATGAAAATTCATCAGAGTAGAGCTTACAAAATATAAAAAAGAAGGTAGACTTACTAATGCTGATAGGTTTATTTGGGCTATGAGCTATGCCTGGTGAAGATTATAAGTGCAAGAAACAATGATTCAAGATCACTGAAAAAGTAGATATGATAATTTATGATTCACGGTCCCTTTATCGGATGTATTTGAGATGCATAATTATATAAATTTACATAAATTCAGTTGAAAAATTGCTCAATGTTAAAAGATTTGTAATGGTTGTTGTAAAGAACAAAAAAAAAAGGCTACAGCATTTGGTCAAAAATATCAATTACGGCATTTTAAAAGAATGCGTTGCTGCTCCAATGTTAAAAGATTTGTAATGATTGTTGTAAAGAACAAAAAAAAAAAAAGGCTACAGCATTTGGTCAAAAATATCAATTACGGCATTTTAAAAGAATGCGTTGCTAGGTGGATAAAATTTTGGGAAGTTACCGGATTGACTTTGTGAGACTATTAATCGTTGTAAATACAGAGTGACCCAAGGGAATATGGGGTTTTTCAGAACCTTCTTACTGGTCTGAATTAGAATAAAAAAGGCCAGTAACACACATAATCTTTTCTCAGACCAAATGCTCGGGTAATTCTGTAAATTTTCTCGTTGGAGAGATATCGAAGTAGCAAAGCTGTGAGAAGCTATGAAGTACGTGTGCTATTTATGTACCGCTCATAAGCACATCGTTGCGGAATGTGTCCGGAATTTCATTGCTGCATACATGAAACCGGCGCTGAACGCATACAGCTTGCCTTTGGTGCAGAAGTGAACAGAGGAACATCAACGTCGTCACAGGTTTCACACACCACCCGTTCTCATTGGTTGTGTGGCACTTTCGACTCTGTAACAGAATCAACGGAATGAACTGAGGTGGAATGGGAGGTTTCTACGGCGCATGCATAACCCTACAGCCAATCGTCGTACAAATGGTGGGGGAAGGTATATTCATTTTTTTAATCTTCCATCGGGTACGCGGTGGGAGTTTGCTAGAAGAAGAAAAAAGAATCCCCTTGTTTTTGACTTTTTTTCTGTCACTGTGTGAGAAAATACAGAGTTTTGTTAAAAAGAATATATACAATCGAATTTATAAGAAAAGAAATCACCCATTGGGTCGGTTTTAGAAATGTGTGCGGAGGGAGTTTTTGCTAGAAGAAAAGATGCCCCGAATTCTTTTTTAAAAACACGCATGAAAAAGAACAAAAGCAAACGTATACAGGTTTTGTTTCCTTGTGAAAATAATAGATTTTTAGAAATACAGAGAGAGCCAACGTGTTAGTAAGAAAAAAGAACTTTTAAAATACCCACATATTGTTTTTGACTTTCTAACCCTGTGTGAGAAAAATACAGAGTTTTTGTTAAAAAGAATACATACAAACGAATAAGAAACCACACATTGAAGAAGAAAAGATGCCCCCCGAATATAAACACGCATGAACAAAGAAGAAACTTTTAGTTGGCTCTGTAAAGAAAAACCCACACATATTGTTTTTGACTTTTCTAACCCTGTGTGAGAAAATACAGAGTTTTTGTTAAAAAGAATATATACAAACGAATAAGAAACCACCCATTGAAGACCGAATTCACGCAAAAGCATTGTGCGGGCGGCGAACAAAGCGAGGGACACAAGGCGGGCGGCGAACAAAGCGAGGCGGGCGGCGAAAGCGAGCGGTGGGGGGAGCGAGCAGTGGCGAACTGCCAACGCAGTGGCGGAAGGGCTCTCCATTTTTTTACAACGTAATTAATTGATCACACACACTTTTTTCGGGAGATTTAAATCCAACACTCGATCAAACAGAGATTTTCCTATCGCTTAATCAAACAGAAATTTTGATATCAATTCAAATTGAGATTTTGATATCAACACCCCACCCCCACAACACCCACACCACCACCACCACCCCCACCACCACCACCCCCACCACCACCACCACCACCACCACCTCCCACCACCACCACCCCCACCTCCCACCCCCACCTCCCACCACTTTTGATATCACCCCCCACCCCTTTTGATATCAATTTGATATAAAAATCACGCGAGGAGGGAGTAGTATATATCCCTCCTCGCGTGATTTTTATATCAAATTGATATCAAAAGGGGTGGGGGGTGATATCAAAAGTGGTGGGAGGTGGGGGTGGGAGGTGGTGGTGGTGGTGGTGGGAGGTGGTGGTGGTGGGAGGTGGTGGTGGTGGTGGTGGGGGTGGTGGTGGTGGGGGTGGTGGTGGTGGTGGTGTGGGTGTTGTGGGGGTGGGGTGTTGATATCAAAATCTCAATTTGAATTGATATCAAAATTTCTGTTTGATTAAGCGATAGGAAAATCTCTGTTTGATCGAGTGTTGGATTTAAATCTCCCGAAAAAAGTGTGTGTGATCAATTAATTACGTTGTAAAAAAATGGAGAGCCCTTCCGCCACTGCGTTGGCAGTTCGCCACTGCTCGCTCCCCCCACCGCTCGCTTTCGCCGCCCGCCTCGCTTTGTTCGCCGCCCGCCTTGTGTCCCTCGCTTTGTTCGCCGCCCGCACAATGCTTTTGCGTGAATTCGGTCTTCAATGGGTGGTTTCTTATTCGTTTGTATATATTCTTTTTAACAAAAACTCTGTATTTTCTCACACAGGGTTAGAAAAGTCAAAAACAATATGTGTGGGTTTTTCTTTACAGAGCCAACTAAAAGTTTCTTCTTTGTTCATGCGTGTTTATATTCGGGGGGCATCTTTTCTTCTTCAATGTGTGGTTTCTTATTCGTTTGTATGTATTCTTTTTAACAAAAACTCTGTATTTTTCTCACACAGGGTTAGAAAGTCAAAAACAATATGTGGGTATTTTAAAAGTTCTTTTTTCTTACTAACACGTTGGCTCTCTCTGTATTTCTAAAAATCTATTATTTTCACAAGGAAACAAAACCTGTATACGTTTGCTTTTGTTCTTTTTCATGCGTGTTTTTAAAAAAGAATTCGGGGCATCTTTTCTTCTAGCAAAAACTCCCTCCGCACACATTTCTAAAACCGACCCAATGGGTGATTTCTTTTCTTATAAATTCGATTGTATATATTCTTTTTAACAAAACTCTGTATTTTCTCACACAGTGACAGAAAAAAAGTCAAAAACAAGGGGATTCTTTTTTCTTCTTCTAGCAAACTCCCACCGCGTACCCGATGGAAGATTAAAAAAATGAATATACCTTCCCCCACCATTTGTACGACGATTGGCTGTAGGGTTATGCATGCGCCGTAGAAACCTCCCATTCCACCTCAGTTCATTCCGTTGATTCTGTTACAGAGTCGAAAGTGCCACACAACCAATGAGAACGGGTGGTGTGTGAAACCTGTGACGACGTTGATGTTCCTCTGTTCACTTCTGCACCAAAGGCAAGCTGTATGCGTTCAGCGCCGGTTTCATGTATGCAGCAATGAAATTCCGGACACATTCCGCAACGATGTGCTTATGAGCGGTACATAAATAGCACACGTACTTCATAGCTTCTCACAGCTTTGCTACTTCGATATCTCTCCAACGAGAAAATTTACAGAATTACCCGAGCATTTGGTCTGAGAAAAGATTATGTGTGTTACTGGCCTTTTTATTCTAATTCAGACCAGTAAGAAGGTTCTGAAAAACCCCATATTCCCTTGGGTCACTCTGTATTTACAACGATTAATAGTCTCACAAAGTCAATCCGGTAACTTCCCAAAATTTTATCCACCTAGCAACGCATTCTTTTAAAATGCCGTAATTGATATTTTTGACCAAATGCTGTAGCCTTTTTTTTTTTGTTCTTTTACAACAACCATTACAAATCTTTTAACATTGAGCAATTTTTCAACCGAACGACTCGATCTTAGATTTCGGTATACCTGTGGCCTTGCGAAGTTTGTCTGCAGTGCCAAAACCAGCATAGTGTTCAGGATTGAAATAGATTTTCTTCAGTGCGTTCATAGTTGTTCCCTGATATTTTGTAAGCAGCAACGCATTCTTTTAAAATGCCGTAATTGATATTTTTGACCAAATGATGTAGCTTTTTTTTTTTTGTTCTTTACAACTACCATTACAAATCTTTAAACATTGGAGCAGCAACGCATTCTTTTAAAATGCCGTAATTGATATTTTTGACCAAATGCTGTAGCCTTTTTTTTTTTTTTTTTGTTCTTTACAACAACCGTTACAAATCTTTTAACATTGGAGCAGCAACGCATTCTTTTAAAATGCCGTAATTGATATTTTTGACCAAATGCTGTAGCCTTTTTTTTTGTTCTTTACAACAACCGTTACAAATCTTTTAACATTGAGCAATTTTTCAACCGAACGACTCGATCTTAGATTTCGGTATACCTGTGGCCTTGCGAAGTTTGTCTGCAGTGCCAAAACCAGCATAGTGTTCAGGATTGAAATAGATTTTCTTCAGTGCGTTCATAGTTGTTCCCTGATATTTTGTAAGCTCTACTCTGATGAATTTTCATCACTAGAAATGCCACGTTCAGTCATATTTTCTCTTGGTCTGAGAAAAGATTATGTGTGTTACTGGCCTTTTTATTCTAATTCAGACCAGAAACTTTCAAAATGACTTGTGGTATGACATTGAGTGCAAAAAAATCAGATCTCTTTTCAAAGCATTCACTGAAATTCATATTTGAGTATCGTAAAACAGCACTGTCAGTTAATTCACTGCAGGAATTGAACGCCATATGACTCTAGATCCGGTAGATGTTCCATCACTTAGCGGCTTGACTGATTGCTGAACTGGCACAGAATCATCCAGTGTGTAGGCGATGTGACCCTTTCTCAACAATACAGTAATCTTGGACTTTTGCTACCGGATCTATTAGCTAGACAATTTCCATGTGGTAATTGGTTCCTATGGTTCCTACTGAAGACTTCATCCACTATTGGTATCTTGTGGTTCGATGAGAATAAGTGATACCTACCCACTCAGCAACAAGCCAAGCCACTGCGATGTCTTTGTATGTTGTCCATGCTGTCGCTAATTGCAATTCTTGTACCATTGCATGAATAATGTTCGCTTTGTATCGCGAACAAAGCAATTTGTAATATGCCAACATCACATCCAAGGCCAGGTCTCCCTAGGACTATTATAGTTTATTATTATCACATCACATCATATTTGTGACAAAAAACTGTGTTGTTTTCTTAATTTTTATCGCAAAAGTCACTCTATTTTGAGTTTAGGAGGCAAGTAGGTTACTACTACACCACTAGCACCAATTTACAGTTTTTGTAATCAGTGATGATATTATTATTTTCAATACTACAAAAACTTCACTTTAGACACAGAAAATAGTTTGTATAAATATATTTTTTATTTAAATTAAATAAAATGTGACGAGAGTATACATTTTTACCGTTATATCTTATCTTTATTAGCCTGCTGATAATGTTTTTGAGAAATTAACAACAAAACTGCAAACATTGTAATTTAATATATTTTCTTGAACAAACTTAATTACAATAATCCTTTAGAATGTTTAATGTGTCAGGTAGTAATTAACAATTCGTGACATTAGATTTCGGAGTCAAAGCTGATTTAAAACAAACTAAAAACTGTTAATATCAAAATATTTTAAACAAAAACATACCTTCCGAAGGAAGCCATACTTAGGATTTTTACGCCCGAAAAAAAAAAGAAATCCATTCATCATGGCCGGGATCGAACCCTCTATTTTGAGTTTAGGAGGCAAGTAGGTTACTACTACACCACTAGCACCAATTTACAGTTTTTGTAATCAGTGATGATATTATTATTTTCAATACTACAAAACTTTTTTCCTGCTTGTTTAAATGACAACGTATTAAAGAAAAATAAAACTAATTAAATGTAAAGGCATTGTGCATACACGCTAAAGCAGTGGATTTTATACTTTAGCATTCGTTTTTCTCTGAAGTTTGTTATTTGAACTCTCATCGTTCTCCCCGCCAACTCTTCGTATGTGTCTTTTTAAAAATAATATTTTATTGTTCAAAGTAAATATTAACAACAGTTTCATTGCACACATTTAAATGGGAGTAAGTTTTCTGAAATATGTATGTTTTATGTTGTTTTCAGAAAAATCCACATTGCTTTAACTGTTTATTAATAGTCCGCATGACTGAACATTTTATATACAGAGGGTGTCAAAAATGTATGCACACTTTCACAGTAGATATCTATTTAATATATTTCAAAGTTGGACCGAAAAACAACAGTAATGTATAGTATGATGTTCTGTAAATAGAATGAAGCCAAGATTATCTCGTATGATATTCTGTAAACAGATGTGACTCGCATTACGTTGTTACAACAAAATGGAACCAAGATTATCGTTTGAACAGCGGAAAGTGGTTTTGGAAAACCGAGAATGTTGAAGTTCCAAGCCAATGGAGACGTGTGTACAGAACGGAACCGTCAACGCGATAACAATTGCACACATTCAAGACAAATTTGAGATTCATGGTACCGTATGCGATGTTCACTAGGGCAGATCTGGAGACCTCGCACAGCAACAACCCCCGCGTCCTCGGCTATGATTTTGAACACCCACCGCAGAAATCTACAAAGCAATGTGTACGTGAGACTGTTGCCTAACGGAACAGCGACCAATGCAGCTAGCCAGCGTATAAAAATAAAACGAAGCTCAAGCTCAATGAGGATCGCTGCAGGATGAGTCGACATCGTATCGTATTTCTACCTTAGTATGACACTTGTAAAATATATCGCGTATATATATGTGATCTTAGGGTAAGATTTTTTCATCAAATCTAGAGAAATTTTCCCGCAGAAGTGTCATTATTTTAATGTTTCATAAAGAGATGTCAATAATTTTAATTTATTTGGTTTGCAAGGTAATTAATCACAGATCAAACTGCACAATAAAATATATGCAGTGATAGTGATTTAAAATGCTATTTAGTTGCAGAAGATGGAAACATAAAATTATAAAACATACATAAGCAACAACACACGTTTAAAATATATGCATTTTAAATCACTATCACTGCATATATTTTATTGTGCAGTTTGATCTGTGATTAATTACCTTGCAAACCAAATAAATTAAAATTATTGACATCTCTTTATGAAACATTAAAATAATGACACTTCTGCGGGAAAATTTCTCTAGATTTGATGAAAAAATCTTACCCTAAGATCACATATATATACGCGATATATTTTACAAGTGTCATACTAAGGTAGAAATACGATACGATGTCGACTCATCCTGCAGCGATCCTCATTGAGCTTGAGCTTCGTTTTATTTTTATACGCTGGCTAGCTGCATTGGTCGCTGTTCCGTTAGGCAACAGTCTCACGTACACATTGCTTTGTAGATTTCTGCGGTGGGTGTTCAAAATCATAGCCGAGGACGCGGGGGTTGTTGCTGTGCGAGGTCTCCAGATCTGCCCTAGTGAACATCGCATACGGTACCATGAATCTCAAATTTGTCTTGAATGTGTGCAATTGTTATCGCGTTGACGGTTCCGTTCTGTACACACGTCTCCATTGGCTTGGAACTTCAACATTCTCGGTTTTCCAAAACCACTTTCCGCTGTTCAAACGATAATCTTGGTTCCATTTTGTTGTAACAACGTAATGCGAGTCACATCTGTTTACAGAATATCATACGAGATAATCTTGGCTTCATTCTATTTACAGAACATCATACTATACATTACTGTTGTTTTTCGGTCCAACTTTGAAATATATTAAATAGATATCTACTGTGAAAGTGTGCATACATTTTTGACACCCTCTGTATATAAAATGTTCAGTCATGCGGACTATTAATAAACAGTTAAAGCAATGTGGATTTTTCTGAAAACAACATAAAACATACATATTTCAGAAAACTTACTCCCATTTAAATGTGTGCAATGAAACTGTTGTTAATATTTACTTTGAACAATAAAATATTATTTTTAAAAAGACACATACGAAGAGTTGGCGGGGAGAACGATGAGAGTTCAAATAACAAACTTCAGAGAAAAACGAATGCTAAAGTATAAAATCCACTGCTTTAGCGTGTATGCACAATGCCTTTACATTTAATTAGTTTTATTTTTCTTTAATACGTTGTCATTTAAACAAGCAGGAAAAAAGTTTTGTAGTATTGAAAATAATAATATCATCACTGATTACAAAAACTGTAAATTGGTGCTAGTGGTGTAGTAGTAACCTACTTGCCTCCTAAACTCAAAATAGAGGGTTCGATCCCGGCCATGATGAATGGATTTCTTTTTTTTTTCGGGCGTAAAAATCCTAAGTATGGCTTCCTTCGGAAGGTATGTTTTTGTTTAAAATATTTTGATATTAACAGTTTTTAGTTTGTTTTAAATCAGCTTTGACTCCGAAATCTAATGTCACGAATTGTTAATTACTACCTGACACATTAAACATTCTAAAGGATTATTGTAATTAAGTTTGTTCAAGAAAATATATTAAATTACAATGTTTGCAGTTTTGTTGTTAATTTCTCAAAAACATTATCAGCAGGCTAATAAAGATAAGATATAACGGTAAAAATGTATACTCTCGTCACATTTTATTTAATTTAAATAAAAAATATATTTATACAAACTATTTTCTGTGTCTAAAGTGAAGTTTTTGTAGTATTGAAAATAATAATATCATCACTGATTACAAAAACTGTAAATTGGTGCTAGTGGTGTAGTAGTAACCTACTTGCCTCCTAAACTCAAAATAGAGTGACTTTTGCGATAAAAATTAAGAAAACAACACAGTTTTTTGTCACAAATATGATGTGATGTGATAATAATAAACTATAATAGTCCTAGGGAGACCTGGCCTTGGATGTGATGTTGGCATATTACAAATTGCTTTGTTCGCGATACAAAGCGAACATTATTCATGCAATGGTACAAGAATTGCAATTAGCGACAGCATGGACAACATACAAAGACATCGCAGTGGCTTGGCTTGTTGCTGAGTGGGTAGGTATCACTTATTCTCATCGAACCACAAGATACCAATAGTGGATGAAGTCTTCAGTAGGAACCATAGGAACCAATTACCACATGGAAATTGTCTAGCTAATAGATCCGGTAGCAAAAGTCCAAGATTACTGTATTGTTGAGAAAGGGTCACATCGCCTACACACTGGATGATTCTGTGCCAGTTCAGCAATCAGTCAAGCCGCTAAGTGATGGAACATCTACCGGATCTAGAGTCATATGGCGTTCAATTCCTGCAGTGAATTAACTGACAGTGCTGTTTTACGATACTCAAATATGAATTTCAGTGAATGCTTTGAAAAGAGATCTGATTTTTTTGCACTCAATGTCATACCACAAGTCATTTTGAAAGTTTCTGGTCTGAATTAGAATAAAAAGGCCAGTAACACACATAATCTTTTCTCAGACCAAGAGAAAATATGACTGAACGTGGCATTTCTAGTGATGAAAATTCATCAGAGTAGAGCTTACAAAATATCAGGGAACAACTATGAACGCACTGAAGAAAATCTATTTCAATCCTGAACACTATGCTGGTTTTGGCACTGCAGACAAACTTCGCAAGGCCACAGGTATACCGAAATCTAAGATCGAGTCGTTCGGTTGAAAAATTGCTCAATGTTAAAAGATTTGTAACGGTTGTTGTAAAGAACAAAAAAAAAGGCTACAGCATTTGGTCAAAAATATCAATTACGGCATTTTAAAAGAATGCGTTGCTGCTCCAATGTTAAAAGATTTGTAACGGTTGTTGTAAAGAACAAAAAAAAAAAAAAAAGGCTACAGCATTTGGTCAAAAATATCAATTACGGCATTTTAAAAGAATGCGTTGCTGCTCCAATGTTTAAAGATTTGTAATGGTAGTTGTAAAGAACAAAAAAAAAAAAGCTACATCATTTGGTCAAAAATATCAATTACGGCATTTTAAAAGAATGCGTTGCTGCTTACAAAATATCAGGGAACAACTATGAACGCACTGAAGAAAATCTATTTCAATCCTGAACACTATGCTGGTTTTGGCACTGCAGACAAACTTCGCAAGGCCACAGGTATACCGAAATCTAAGATCGAGTCGTTCGGTTGAAAAATTGCTCAATGTTAAAAGATTTGTAATGGTTGTTGTAAAAGAACAAAAAAAAAAGGCTACAGCATTTGGTCAAAAATATCAATTACGGCATTTTAAAAGAATGCGTTGCTAGGTGGATAAAATTTTGGGAAGTTACCGGATTGACTTTGTGAGACTATTAATCGTTGTAAATACAGAGTGACCCAAGGGAATATGGGGTTTTTCAGAACCTTCTTACTGGTCTGAATTAGAATAAAAAGGCCAGTAACACACATAATCTTTTCTCAGACCAAATGCTCGGGTAATTCTGTAAATTTTCTCGTTGGAGAGATATCGAAGTAGCAAAGCTGTGAGAAGCTATGAAGTACGTGTGCTATTTATGTACCGCTCATAAGCACATCGTTGCGGAATGTGTCCGGAATTTCATTGCTGCATACATGAAACCGGCGCTGAACGCATACAGCTTGCCTTTGGTGCAGAAGTGAACAGAGGAACATCAACGTCGTCACAGGTTTCACACACCACCCGTTCTCATTGGTTGTGTGGCACTTTCGACTCTGTAACAGAATCAACGGAATGAACTGAGGTGGAATGGGAGGTTTCTACGGCGCATGCATAACCCTACAGCCAATCGTCGTACAAATGGTGGGGGAAGGTATATTCATTTTTTTAATCTTCCATCGGGTACGCGGTGGGAGTTTGCTAGAAGAAGAAAAAAGAATCCCCTTGTTTTTGACTTTTTTTCTGTCACTGTGTGAGAAAATACAGAGTTTTGTTAAAAAGAATATATACAATCGAATTTATAAGAAAAGAAATCACCCATTGGGTCGGTTTTAGAAATGTGTGCGGAGGGAGTTTTTGCTAGAAGAAAAGATGCCCCGAATTCTTTTTTAAAAACACGCATGAAAAAGAACAAAAGCAAACGTATACAGGTTTTGTTTCCTTGTGAAAATAATAGATTTTTAGAAATACAGAGAGAGCCAACGTGTTAGTAAGAAAAAAGAACTTTTAAAATACCCACATATTGTTTTTGACTTTCTAACCCTGTGTGAGAAAAATACAGAGTTTTTGTTAAAAAGAATACATACAAACGAATAAGAAACCACACATTGAAGAAGAAAAGATGCCCCCCGAATATAAACACGCATGAACAAAGAAGAAACTTTTAGTTGGCTCTGTAAAGAAAAACCCACACATATTGTTTTTGACTTTTCTAACCCTGTGTGAGAAAATACAGAGTTTTTGTTAAAAAGAATATATACAAACGAATAAGAAACCACCCATTGAAGACCGAATTCACGCAAAAGCATTGTGCGGGCGGCGAACAAAGCGAGGGACACAAGGCGGGCGGCGAACAAAGCGAGGCGGGCGGCGAAAGCGAGCGGTGGGGGGAGCGAGCAGTGGCGAACTGCCAACGCAGTGGCGGAAGGGCTCTCCATTTTTTTACAACGTAATTAATTGATCACACACACTTTTTTCGGGAGATTTAAATCCAACACTCGATCAAACAGAGATTTTCCTATCGCTTAATCAAACAGAAATTTTGATATCAATTCAAATTGAGATTTTGATATCAACACCCCACCCCCACAACACCCACACCACCACCACCACCCCCACCACCACCACCCCCACCACCACCACCACCACCACCTCCCACCACCACCACCTCCCACCACCACCACCACCACCTCCCACCCCCACCTCCCACCACTTTTGATATCACCCCCCACCCCTTTTGATATCAATTTGATATAAAAATCACGCGAGGAGGGATATATACTACTGATACCTTATCTGAAGAATCTATGACAGATACTGAAAAACCAGTTTGGATTGCTTTTAAAAATGTGAACCAAATATTCTAGGAAATTATTACAATTCAAATTACAAAAATATTGTACAAGACATGCTTGAGAAATTTCGAAAGCTGAAGTTCAAATTTCTGTCAAACTTCGTTTCCTACATTATCATTTGGACTTTTTCTTGGAAATTTTCGGTTGTGTAAGCGAGAAGCAGAGTGAAAGTTTTTGCCAGAACATATAAAAACGAACGTGATAGCAGACTATTGCTGTTCACTAAAAAGAATAGAATCTACGTTTTTTCCATAAAAGGAACTCAAAAAGCGTTTATTTCAAGATAACAAGTCAACATCTAAGCTGGTCGCGGGTTCAAATCCGGCCAGGATCGATGGATTTTTTTCGGGCGTAAAAATCCTAAGTATGGCTTCCTTCGGAAGGGAAGTAAAGCGTGGGTCTCGTGTCGTACATTTACGGCACGAAAAACAACCTCAAGCCTCTAAAAAGAGGCCTCTGAGCAAAATTTGTCGGCCATTTCACGCCCTGAATGGAATGGGAAGCTGATGACCTGAGATGTTAAAGAGCGTCCGTAAATAAAACGAATAAAAAAAAATCTGAGCTAATATTAAATATAAGTGATTAATTAAGAACAGAAGTCAAACATTAATTTATACTGAAGAGTGTGTGGATTGATTAAGTTACATTTAACAATATAATATACATTTGACAGGACCGAGTGTAATATAATGTATTTTATTATTTCTTATTTTGTGGAAAATTGGGACGTGATGGAGTGAAAACGAGTTCATATTTACATATAGATTGGTCTAATTAGGCGTTTTCATGTATTTTAGTAAAATCCCCAAGAAAAAAGTTAAAATATGCGTTCCAGTGCAATTATAGCCATTCTGAAAGATGAAGCAGATCTTCCACCTCCAAACCCGGAAGGAAAGCAAAGTTGCATACTACATATATTATAATGAACTTTTAATATCTAGCCTACATTGCATACGTTTAGAAGCGAGATAGGATGACCAAAGGTCTCATGCAAACAGTATGATTAATAATTAATAAGTTGTGATATGAATACACAGGATATTAGGTGTAAAAATAAGTGTTTGCAGAAAATAATACCGTCTGGTACCACTGCTTTAGAGCCTCCGGCGAAAGACGCGAGCTAGGACAATGAAGAACAAGCACTGCAAGGAAAGGCCAGAACAATACTCTATTGTATTTTAGAGAAATACGGCAAATTCCTTAGGTACCGTTGAAAATTACTCAAGAGACATTAAACAGGTGAACGGCCTCTAGCACCGCGTGGACGCGTGTTAGAACGCACACCTATCAGGGGCAAGGACTTTGAAATATTAAATATGAGCGCCTCAGTGTGAGTTCCGACACACCAATGGCGGCCTTAGATTTTGAAAGCCCAGAGTCCATGGGTTCAGTTATGAAACTCTGTGGGAGCTAAGAGCCACGTGGCCCCGATTCGAATCCAGTCGAAATCCCCCAGTAGGGAAATTTCATGCACAAAATACACAATTGTGGTTTTTCAGTAAACAGTTGCAGTGAATAGATTTGCAGTAGACTGTTCCGAGCAAATGAAGGAAATTGCGGTTTTCCAGTGTAGAATTTTTCACAGTAGGCAGTTTACAGTGAGCAGCTTTTCAGTTTCTCAGTTTCTCAGTCTACAGTATTCAATGGAGCAGTTTTCGGAACTTTTCAATTTCATTCAGTTCGCAGTACTAAATGAAGCAGTTCTGAATATTAATTTCGTTCCAATTCAGCAGCCAGTAGGATTTTTATCAAGAGTCATTCTGCTCTCAAGCCTTTCCTGATGCGAGGTGCACAGCCATGCAATGTCGACATCCATTGAGTTTCGAGATTCTTCCATGAGCAGTCGGGTACATGGTGTACTGAATTAACGTCGGTGGCCAAAGCAACGGAACCAGGAAGCAAGCAATTGATTCTGGTTGTATAAATCTATTGACAAGTTCAGGCAGCAGAACGTAGTAATTCTCCTAATCTCCCTCCCACTCTACCTCGCGACTCCGAGAACGTGAAACCACACAATCGGTCCTATCGATTATCGTCCATCTGCGTCCATTAACTACTTTATAACAAAAGCAAACGGAAAGAGTTTTCTGTTGAGCTAGTTTGGAGCATTAAAACACTTATCAAAATATCTAGGAATTTCTTGCACATATTCCCATAGCCAGAACACGACAATGGAGGCCAGTTAATCAGTATCTTATTCCTATATGCATAGCTACCATAGAGGGTGCATAGATGTTTAGGATAAAGAAGAACTGCATATGCCGGAATATTGGGAATACTATAACTGCCAGATATTGTGCTCTTAATTTGATAGTTACTTTTGCGCTCAGTGTACACAGTATATTCAGACCAGAAAACTAAATCAGGTAAACGGGGGCTATTTAATTGTTAATATATAAAATGCAGATGAGATTTATCTTCAGTTTTACAAAGTTACACTTTTTCTAAGCTTACGAAATCTCTCGCAGATGGCAAAATTCTTCCAAAATAGAAATAAAAAACAGTTGTTAACTATGATTAATGCAAGTCAGTAGATTAACTCTGTTAACTAAAACTGCTTAGAGCTTAAAACTAGCATTGAAAAAAGAAATGTAACATAGTAAATATCCTAACCATAAATGTGCCCGCTGGAGAGGAAACTAAGTCATTGAGTTAGGAAATACCTACTGATATTCCTTGTACAAAATTACATTTGAGAAAGCAGTTCACTTAGAATAGAAGGATAATTTAGGGAAATAAGTAGCCATATTTTCCAAACTGTTACAGGAAGGTTGTGTAGGTTACTGCTTTTGCGTATTTAGTAAGATATTGCGTACAGATCTTACACTATCAGCCGGTATGTTTACTACAATTACAGCTCCAGGTACATTTTGGTTCCTTGCCATTCAATAAAAATTACATGATTTAAAACAGTTTTGGTAGCCATAGCTGGATTTATTCAGTTATTAATTACGTTAGAAATAGGAGTGTAAATTGTATACTTTTAATGTTAAGTCTCCGGAGTCCAGTTGAAAACGCATACCGCCTTTTGTTTAATTTAGTATTTCAGAAATATAAAATCTTAACTGTGGCGGTTATTCTTTATTGCATTATTTTAAAACTGGGGTATTTACGTGAATATCATCATGTACAAGTTTTGAAATTGCAAAGCAACATTTCTTGAGTTATAGGAGATCATGTACTAGGTTGTGAGCAAACATACGATTTACGATCCCTTATCTAAACCTTAGTAACCGGTAATTAAGCTCATCACCTTTAATTTTCTAAACAGTCATTTACGAATTTCTAGCCATAAATGTATAAAAAGGGCTTAATACCGCCCATTTTTATTTTTGGAAATACATATGTCTTTCTCTTCATTTTACCCATTATCAATAATGTATATATTAGTTTCTGTATTCTTCCAATGTATTTTCTGCTCAGCAGTACTATTGCCTTACATATCTTCATTTTATTTTTTTTCTTTATAGATTATTATACCTGTATAATAGAGAACTAAATTTTATGTTTATTCTGCAAAAAAAAAAAAAAAACAGACTTTTATGTGCACCACTTCACTTGTAGAGGGAAGAATAACATGAAATATCCTAAAGGCAAAATTGTTTTAAAAATAAATTGTAATTAGTGGAAAACCACTGTTCTTGATTTAAAATGCTGAATTTTTTTACATATAACAGACGATCCCACGTACGCCCTTACAGGTACAATGTTTCCTAAGGTTTTTCAACTTTGAAACAGAATTTTTGATGTGTGTAGACGGATCAAAGATAAAAATGACTTTAGAAGGTGGTTAATGAGTGAATATTGACCGAGTAGGAATCTCAGTATCAGAGGAGAGGAAGTAGATTTAAAGTAAAGGGTTATCTCAGGGGCTGTATGAGGGATGCAGTCAATGGATTGCAGATTACGGGGAGTTGACAACCTCGTAACTTCCTCCGCTGATCCCGTCTTCCTTTTCTCGGTTCCAGTCTTCACACCTCGTTCCCGTTTCAATTTGTTATGAAGAGAAGAATCTCTTCGCTGCGCTCGCTAAAATGAGAAATCCTGTGCTTTTCGGGAGACGCCTCAGCACTCCTCGGGTAGAAGAATTGGAAGGGCATGTCCAAGTGAGAACCACTGAGTCAATTATAATCACTAATATGTATAAGATTTTTTATTTAACCACATTGATCTCGGGGAAACCACTACTACACTTGGTTGCTTGAAAATGTTATATCACTCAACAAGAATGAAGTCTGACCAAAGTAGAAAAAGAAAATTGAATGGAGCTCAGTCGATATAAATACGGGCGAAGAATTGTAATTTGCTTTATCTCTATGGGAGATTGTTAAACTGATGGGCAACTGACTACACTGCAACTGAACTGAATATAACTTGAGTATGCCCCTGCAACTGAACTGAATCTCAGCTGAGTCTGCCCCGACTATAACTTGAATGTGCACTGAACATGACTACGCAAATGACAACGAACTCGCGGCGTTTCGATGATTTTAATCTATTTCAGTCAGGCGGTCTCCCAAAGCCGTTAGTATTTAGAATTCGCTACAATTTAAACATTTTGATCGCTGTTGTTCCCTTCCCATTGGTGACTTAATTTCGCGCTTTTCTCGCCCTTTGTCACTTATTGCGTCGGTTCTCTCACCTAACTTTACGCAACGGATGCAATAGGGGTTGTTTACATGACCCTGAGGAGGGAACGGTGGTCGAGTCTAACGGTTCTGAAGAGAGCTTTGTTTTCCCCTTGCGTAGCATTTAGAAAAATCCTCCAAGGTTTTATGGCCTTGGGTCAGTGTAGGCCATAAACCATCTCAGTTTTTCACCCTCCTCGACAATTTTTGTGCAAAGCAACTTTCTCTTTAATATCAAGGAAACTATGAATACTACGATCTTGTGAGAATTATAAGTTAATGCGTATATGAAATTTGACACTATCACTCTTAATTACTTTATTTTAGGGGGTAGGGGAAATCCCTGTTTTAACTTCCATAATTATGAGCGGCAAACTTATCTTGCTCATGAATGTCATCTGGGTCTACGATATACAAAACTCTCCTTGAAGCTATTTGATCAATCAACTAAAAGAATTCCATCCAGCAAAAGAGGTTAATGTTCGTACAGTTTATTAAAAAAAATGTATTTATGTTTGTATACTTACGTGCATATATATACTTAGTATAACAGTTCGATTGGTACTGGTACATATACCGAGGGTGCCAAAAATGTATACACACTTTCACAGTAGATATCTATTCATTATATTTCAAGTTGGACCGCAAAATAACATTAATGTGCAATATGATGTTCTGTAAACAGATGTGACTCACATACATTATCACCACACTACCACCAAGATGTACGTGCGTACCTTAATGACAATCTTCCAAGGCACTGGATAGGGCGAGGAGGTCCGATTGAGTTTTCCCCGCGTTTTCCGGATTTAACTCCGCTGGACTTCTACCTATAGGGGAATCTTAAGGATGTTGTATACCGCAGAAAACTAGCTACACTGGCAGAATTTCGGAAAGAAACTTAAACGGCATGAACTGCAATCGCTGAGGACACTTTCTCAAACGTTGCTCAATAAGAAGTTCAACGTACGCAGGTGTATCGACACCGATAGTGAGCATTTTGAGCAACTGTTGTAACTTTAAAAGACTAATATGATTAGTGCTCATCATTTTCTCTTTGTGTGAATTCAGTTTTGTTATATTAACACAGTTTTTCTTTGCTTGAAGTGTGTAAAATTTTTGGCACCCTCTGTTTACATGAATAGCCAGAAGCTCAGCCTTTTGCTGAGAACATTATATAGCTTGTTTGTAAGGAACTTCTCCTGTGAAAACGGTGTCTCTGAATTTGACCGACATATTTTTCAATATTTTTAAAACTTTTTTGAGGAAACCTGGGCAGAGAAGCTTCGGTGCGAGATTAGAATAGTAGGATAGCCACAGCCTTTTTGCTAATATAATATAAAGCCCGATGTACCTACTGCTGAGGTATCACAGAAGGTGAAAAAGAGGGATACAAGAGATGAAATGAGAAATTGGGAACTACTCAATATTTAAACGGAAGGAATCGTACTAGACGTAATAATAAGATACCTTGTCGGCATTTGTCATTTATGAGGACTGAGGGAAATTTGAAAAAAAAACCTCAGCTAGGAAGGAGGGATGCTATCAGAAATATAACCCTTAAATTCCCACTTAGAGTGCCTGCCTTACTGACCTCTACTAACTTATTGTTTTTTGTAACAAATTGTGTGTATCTGTACTGCGACTCATAGTTCAGTCGCGATTCTGGGTATTGCCCATGTCTTTATTAATGCTTACAGGCAATTTGTTTACTCCCTGGGATCAGCATTCGTCCGTACACTCTGTTGACTTCTTGTGCTTAGTGTCATTTTCAATATATACAGTATAGTGAAACGAAAATTTAAGCATGGAATAAATTGACGAACACGCTTATGAGGAACAGATAAGAACTTCATTCTGTTTGTTTAGAAGATTTACATTGAACCGCAACCAAACCGACGAATTTATCGCCATCCTGCACTTACCAGCATTGATCGAAAAATTACGCCAACTGAGCTCGTTAAGTAATGGAGCAAAGTGTCAAGACGGCGGTGCTCTGTAGGATATCCTGAAGGTGTGATACCGTGTGTAGCAATAAAATCTTCGATAACAATCACCAATTGAAAACTAGTCCTGGTGGTCTGAAGAATTCTGCGAGACCAGCTGCTACATTCCTGTCATCTTGAAACGGTCCATGCTACTTATCCAGGAGTCCGTAACTTTTTCGTTAGTATTTGGAACAGGCTCTACAGCAACTGCACTTTTCAACCCGTAATGATGTTCACGAATAAAGCATTCTTCACACGTAAGGGACTGTTTAATTACAGTAATTCACATGTTGAGATTTAAATAAACTATTATGCTATTTTGCGCGATTACATAGGATGAGATTAGGTGCCAATAGGTGGGTGACGATTGTGAATGACTTATTTTTGGGAGTATACATTTTGCCGAGATTACTTAGCGTTAACAATTACTCGTTATTTTTCATGAAGTTCGGCCTGAGCTACTGCACTCAATTTCTCTTAATATCATATAAGGAACGTGGTTTCAACATAACACAACACCAGATCGTTTTGGGTATAAAGTAGGTCGTTATGTTACAGCTATACATTCGACGGACCCTGAATTGGTTGCAGTGGGCCCGTTGCATAGTCGCTGCGCTCTCCTTACTTTTCCTTACTTGATTTCTTTGTGTGGAGTCGTTAGTATGTATACTCCCAAAAATAAGTCATTCACAATCGTCACCCACCTATTGGCACCTAATCTCATCCTATGTGATCGCGAAAAATAGCATAATAGTTTATTTAAATCTCAACATGTGAATTACTGTAATTAAACAGTCCTTTACGTGTGAAGAATGCTTTATTCGTGAACATCATTACGGGTTGAAAAGTGCAGTTGCTGTAGAGCCTGTTCCAAATACTAACGAAAATGTTCCTTCATTTTATCTTCATGACCACCCCCTAATTCATAATGATTATGCTCATCCCTACTATTCCATTTACAAAGAAAACAGCAAAATTTTGGAAATCCTGGTTGCTTTCCTGTTACATACCAATCACTTTTAGATCTGCACAAATCTGCCACCCATGTTCCGGATAGTTCAAAGCCTTAAGTATTGTTCTCATACTCACATTTCTTTAATTTTATCAGAAAAAGTTACTGGGACAGATGGATATACATTTCCGTTATTCAAAGGCACGACCTTTAAAGTCGTTTTTGACGAATCTATGGAAAGATGCCAATCTTCAGAATTATGACCTCTTCTCAATGCCACTATTAGACCATTAACATCATTACAGTAAACTAATTGTTGCCTTTCTGTAAAATGTTGGCAGATTGTATTGTTTTTCTCTGAACTATGTTATTTATTATGTCAGGTTTTAGAAAGTTTCATCCCTCAAGAAGAGATAATCTCAGTTTGTGTTTTAGTTAATTTAAATTTTTTAACAAGATCAATTAATTGGGCTTTCGATATCACACGAAGTTCTCGAAATACAAAAAATTCAGGTTCAGTAAGGGATGATATATCAGGAGAGGGACTAGAGCCAGGAGAGATACATTGTTCCTCCAAGATCCAGTTTTTAGGTTTTTTATTTCTTTATTTCTTTATTTATTTTGGAATTGGTAAATTTTCGCTATGTTTAACAGGACCTGTCACAGATCGCAAATTGGGATTCTCAATTGCATGGCTATTTTTTGAGGCAAAACCACATACAGTGGCCATATAGAAATAACAGTCAGTAGTGTCGTCCATAGGTTCCCTCCATAACATTGGAATGGCAAAGTCATGTACGAATATGTGCGTTTTATCAACCAGTTAAAGATTTTTGGCAATTTTTATAGCTAGAGTTGGGCGTCCAAAATTTATCTTTATATCTAAATTTACTATAATTCCCAAAATTATAATTTTAAACCTTCATAAGTAGGGATATGGTAGAAGATTTTGGACAATAAACTCCACAAAGTTAGCAAAATAAATTAGAGGGGTTTTTACAGCAGCGAGACATTGCAAATGGATGAAACATAGCCTCCTTATGTAGTCTACTAAGGCATCAAATAGAGTGTTTTAATCACAATTCCTTAATACCGCTATACAATTCTTTTAGTAAAATGACACTTAACCACCACAAAGATTCACTCACTCACTCACTTATAACACCAACTGCAAGAATAAGGTATTATAGTGCGACAACTTACTAAGAATTATGCGCAGAAACCACGCGCAGTACAGTAGATTTGGCAGTGGGTGGAACGGAACAAGTATACGGATATAATTGGCTGCAGTAAAAATACTGAAAGATGATGTTAAACGATGCTGTAATATATGCTCAGCTTTGCAATTAAAAGAATGTACCTTTACTTTGCTAAACTCGGTATATTAACACATAAGTAAGGCTGAAGTTTATGGCCTAAAACGTGAGAAATACGCATGCATGTATTACCTGAAAACTGTAAAAATAAGAAAATATGATATAAAATGAAAATTTCTGTCTCATTTTCTAACTCTTATTTCATTCTTTCCCATTGCACACTATAACAATATAACACATTAAAAACTTTAAATATTAGATAAAACTCAACACCACACACAACGAAAGAAATGTTATTGCATTCGCTTGAAGAACCGGGTGTTTTGGCACATATTATTTGAAGGTCTTCGGCTAATTATTGGCTATGCTGGAGGACAAATTCATTTTCATTAAAAATGGATGACTTATTTTTAAATCTCATCAATAGACAGGTTACTATCATGATGACATGAACTTTGAATAAATGACTTTGTTATCAGATTATTCCAACCTATCTTCCAGTAGTTTTGGTTATGGTAATAAAATCAAGTTATAATATTTAGTTGAACCTGAAATCAATTTCTGCATATCTAAAATTGTAAATACTTTGAATGACTTAGAAATAAGGCTAAAGAATTTCACTTTAATTTTAATATGCGGAAAGCAGATCTCTCTCTCCTAATCAAACCAATCCACACAGAAAAATCCTACATTATAGACAAAACATTCGTGAAAATAATATCCTTCCTTTGCGGCTCCCGCCATATTATGCATACCTTTAATCTAATAGGTTTAGTTTGGGAAGAGACCAAAGATACCGCTAAAAATGATATTTGGACATTCATTATAATATAAGCGAGAGAAGGTATTGGAACTTTTCGACAACTACAACACACAAAAGTGGTCAAATTTCTGGGCTTGATGTGAAAAAAGATGATCTTCTTGACGATGTCGTGGACAGTTTTATTATTACAGAAGATGCCGTCACACAGATTCCGTTATGGGCACCGTGTAACACGAACTTTTCGAAGCAAGGGGAGGAGATCCACCCAATCCAACCCAAAGGAGGTGGGTGAATAACACAACAATCTTTTAATTCAGACACAGCTATACAAGACATTACTTCATAATATTCACAATAGCAATCAGATAATTCCGTATGCCTGGACATTCCTGGGGGCTTAACAATTCCTTAGAGCAATAAAACAGAGGGATACAATGAGAAAGTTTCCCAGACTGAGAGACAATAGCGACTTCCACGCCCCATGAAGGCAAGCAGTTCCGCTATACGGTGCATACAAATATCTCAACACACACGAAAAATTTAATGATATTTTCATGTTCTGCATGTCCAAAAACGTGGTAATTTATATATTTTGTATCTGAGACATCTATTAGTCGCATACGCATCCGAGCATCTCTGACAATACCAAAGAGTACACAATTAAACTCATATAGATTCATCCGCGTACTAAACACTGTTAAATGCTTTCACTACTCATGGAACGTAATATAGTATACGTATTACTCGAAACCAAAGTGGAAAGTACTTGAGCATGAGGAAACCATGAAACTGCTATATGAATATCCAGTAAAGAAACCAATTCAGTATAAATTTTGTTATTCAAACAGCGAAATTCAACCACCGGCTAAAACCAGCGTCCAACTTGGGCACAAACTAAAGATTTGATAATAATTTGGGATTGTATCTTATCTATTATAGCCTTCAAAGTTGTAATTGCGAAGAACTGTCACAGAACAGAGGCAATTGGAGAGTGATCTAAAAGCTGAGTTCAATATGCACTTAAAATATATAGAAATATATTTACATTACCAAAGGGAAGCATCACTCCTGAAGGGAAATCAAGGGCTAAGATAGCTTGCCGTAATTTATGATACTCCAGTTCTTATCAGAAAATCTGCGTCTAAGAGAACGTCAAATGGCAAATGATTCTCAACATAAATTATACTTGGCGATCCGCAGGGATGCTTCAACTTCCTTGAGGTAACTGCCCATTTGATCATGAGCTAAAAGCATGGCATATGCACGGAAAACACCATTTTCTTAACGCACGTAGAATCAGTGAAGCCGGGCTATCCTAATCAAGCAACGTATCACATGAATGCTTATTTACTTCAATAGCGCACAAAGTTCTTATTTAAAAGAATAGCCACCTGGTCCCATTACGTTGTTTTTTCAGAGAACAAAATAATTTTGAATCACTAAGCCAATTAATTGCACTTGACCGTAAACTTGGCCGATTCTGAAATTCGTGCATTCTAAGGCAACATCTAGCATGTATATACTATGATCCGTGTGTCATCTTTTGAGGATGTTTCAGCTTCACGACGCTGATTCGATGACACAAAGATGTGATGCCATTCCAAGTAAAATCCATGCGCAGACACCAATACTAAGTCTGTGCGCTGACATAGTAGATTGCGTGGAAAATGTGGCACTCAAGAGCAAGATGGCTACTGATACATGCTGAGGTGCGGGGTTGTGTGAAAAAATTTCTACCAATATCACAATGTTATTTTACCGACCTAAATCGGATTTTTCATTCTGCCAATAATTTGGTAAATAAATAAATCTTGAGTAACCTCCAGAAGCTAATATAGCAGGTCTGGATATTACCCTTGTGTAAGAGTCAATCATAATGTGCCTATTTTAGTCGCAAACTCCTGCCTTATTTTCCTTTTTCAGCTTACAATGTACTGCAAACCTGCTATGCAGTTTCACTCGTCATCCAACCAACAAGACAAAGTCACTGAGTAAAGTGGCTCAGGTGATAACTTGTGTTGTTTGTTTTATTTGTGGACACTCTTTAACATCTGAGGTAATCAGCGTCCCATTCAATTTAGAGCGTGAAACGGCCGACAAATTTTGCTTTTTTTCAGGTTTTCTTTTTCGTGCCGTAAATGTAAGACACGGGACCAACGGCTGGAAGGCCATACTTAGGATTTTTACGCCCCGAAAAAATCCATCGATTCTGGCCGGGTTTGAACCCGCGATATTGGGTGTAGAAGGCAAGTATGGCAGGTGATAACGACTGGGAATTCGAATCAATATGTCCCGGGTTCAAATCCCTTGGCGCCGACCATCCTAGCCTTAGACTTTTTCGTGGTATACTCTAGTGGCATAGGCGAATTCTGGATGGACCCTTTCTTTACATGCTCTTCCATTTCATATAATTTCTTCCGCTGATTCCCTTTCAGGGCCGACGGGGCCGAAAGTGACAGGATGAGGTGGGTTGATGCTGTGTAACAGTTGCCTGCGCTTTTCTACCTGCGAATTTTCTGCTTCGGCCTCAGGTATGGTGGTGGATCTTCTGAGTGAGTTCTTGGAGGATGCTCAGCCGATGTTTTCTATCTGGAAACAATGCTACGGCTCCTCTGCGTCCTTTGATCGTGGACGTTCGGTATCTCCCTAACCTAATTCGTTCCTCTAGGATGTGCCTTCAAGAGACGTATACATAAACCTCTAGCCGTTGAACAAGGCTTAAGTACCGAAATACGTTTCTCTGTTCCTATAAATTCAGTTAAAGCAGAATCAGAAGGAGTCTATCTTTCCAAGAACACAGGCATCCACTAATTAATCTCTCTTCCTAAAGTCTTTCTAAGGTTGAGGCCCCCTTCTACAACAAACTGTCTTTTGCCCTTGTTTTTAAAGTTCAATAAATCTTAATTTACTACGGACACTGTTATATTTTACCGCCAGCTTCTAAGGAGAATTTTCTGCTACACATACACACACACGAAAAAAAAAAAAAAAAAGAAAGTTTGCATTTATTATTGCATGCTCATTTAAATTTCGCTCTTCTTATAAATATGAACCTCCTCCTACGCCCAAAACGCGGGTTCGAACTCGGCCAGGATCGATGGATTTTTTCGGGCCTAAAAATCCTAAGTATGGCTTCCTTCGGAAGGGAAGTAAAGCCGTGGGTCCCGTGTCGTACATTTACGGCATGAAAAAGAACCTCAAGCCTGAAAGAGAGGCCTCTGTGCAAAATTTGTCGGTCGTTTCACGCCCTGAGTTGAATGGCACGCTGATGACCTGAGATGTTAAAGAGCGTCCATAAATAAATCAATAAAAAAATAATACTTACTTATCATCTACTCATTTGATTCAGCGCGTAATTGAAGGCAGGAAGGCAGCAACTCTATGTTAATGGCCTACTTAAAATTCCAGGATAAACTCCGTGCAGACAATAATCTCTTATGCACAATATATATATATATATGATAAGGACTCATCTATTGTTATTTTTGATGGTGATGCTTATCTCCCAGTAGCTTACCAGCAACTTCATAATAATAATTACTATGACTCTTTGGCCGAAGACTCCACGTGAATTCAGTATTGAAATGTCTATTACTTCGTAGTTCCATAATAAGGGCACAATAGCAATGAAACTTTTTTAGATAATCGTCCACTTCCACACACATGTCAATTTATTTTATTTGTCAGCTTATGAAAATAGTTCTTGAAAGCTTTTAAGTTCGCAGACAAATACTATTTACAACTAAACATTAATTACAGCTATGTGTATTAGACTTTCATAGTTCGCATCGAAGAACAATTTTACAATATGAGCCTTGTGTTCCTTTATTGTAGCTTAGGTGCATCGGTAACATTTTTATAATCTGGACACATGGTATATGTTCTCTAAACTATTACATTGATACTAAATTTCAATTTCTCTGTGATCATTTCCTTTACTATTGAGCCTATTTCATTTACCTTCTTGGATGTAGATATTAGTCTTATTGACAACATTTTTAACGTCTGTGCTTATTAAATCTACGAACTTGCAACAATCTCTTCATCCAAAGATCTATTCCTTTCTCTTTGTCCATTTGAGGAATAAACTCATTGAATAAATACATTTTTAACTTATTGATTACTAAACATTTTGATGCTGGATATTCTTTGCCTTTATCACGTACATTCATTATTCTGGTCCATAAAGAGTTTTGTGTAGAGAGGTGTTAAACCTACAAACAAAAATATATTTAATTTCTTTACTTCTTACTTCCTTGGCACCGAGCATGTGAAGGTTATCCCTAAGGAATGCTACAATACAATTCTGCCAGGTAAACTTTTCTTCAAAGGATATCTCGTCTAAGCTTTAAGTCTTTTCTAAAACTTCACAGTATATTTTATGTAATTTACCCAAGGATCCGCGTTTGGACCCTGCATCATACCCTTGTCTACGCCCGAACTTCAAAACCTGCTTCAATATCACGTCAAGTTCCACCTAAGGAAGCCCGAAGAGCCTCCATCTTTGTTTTAAAATATACTCTTTGGTAAAATGCGCTTCCAAAGACTATATATAAGATAATTGCTAATAATGCAAAATATATAGATTGGATTAATTTCTACAGAGGTTTTCCATAGGTTTAATAACCATAGATGGCTTTCAATGTCAAGTTTTCCCTACCGTTTTGCTCACCATACTATTCATCATATTTATCATATTAGCTCTTTTTGATGCTCTGCCCTTTTCTGCTGCTGAAACAAGCTCAGAGACAAGATCACTTCTGTAATATTATCTGCACTCTCCCAAGTCTTAAATTAATGTTATAATGTATTTCTATATACAATAATTTGATTAGTGTAAGCCTTATTACACATTTATTATTTTTCGTTGCACCTCTCTATTTCATTCACGTTATCTCATTGATATTCTTCTTCTTGAACTAGTTAATTTTTGGAGTTTGCTACTCTACATGTTCTTTGTGTTCGTTTCCATCTGATTGGTATAAGTTACTACTATTTTTTTATGTGCAGCGAATCTTCTACTTTACTTAACTGAAAATATTTCGTTTGTTAAGGAGTAGACGAGCTTCTAAACCAGTACGGGCACATTTCTCTTCGCTGTCCGTCTTACATGTGCTAATGTAATGCACTGGAACTGATTTGGGCATCAAACAGAAACTCTCTTGAAATTGTTTCCAATTATAATGCCTATTAGACCATTTTCTTATTGCCAGCAATTTTGGAAAGTCAAATTGTGTCTATGCAAGATTTATCGAGATAAAATATCTGTCCTTAGCTCAGCTCTAAACTATTTCATTTTTATGATATATATACTACTCCAGGTGATAATGCTCCGTCGTTTTCGAAGAGCTTTCGGTTCTGTAATCTTTTTCTCACATTTTCCATGTTTTTTCACTTTTTCAATGATGCGTTACCCCACTTCTACTCTATATTTCCTTTTAGCTCAGGTTTAATTTGCTGATAGTGGGAACTGTCTTCAGTTAAATGTAGAATTCCTAATATGTATCTAATTACTTTTCAATCGAAGTCATACATGACTATATTTTCACGTTTTCTGACGCTGTAATTAACGAATTCTATAGCATTTATCTAATTAAAAATTATCGAATAAATATATATTTATAATGATTTTGTTGATTGTTGATTTAGTTTATTCAATTTCATTGTCAATTACGTTTTCATACGATTCTAGGCTAAATAGATTACGAGATTTCCATTATATGTAGGGTTTCGGCTTGCAGTACTTTTTGCTGAATTCCCAAGATCATTAGGCAAAAAAAAAAAAAAAAAAAGTACATTTTCCCGATTTTTAGGCAAAACATTTAGGTCTGTACTTGTTTTGTCTAAAATTTAATGAAATTATCAACAGAATGTTGCAGTTTATATCCGTTGTTTGTCTGGATACCTCCCAGGGTAAACAGTACAAGATTTTTTTTTTTTTATTAATTTATTTACGGACGCTCTTTAACAGCTCAGGTCATCAGCGTCCCATTCAACTCAGGGCGTGAAACGGCCGACAAATTTTGCTCAGAGGCCTCTCTTTCAGGCTTGAGGTTCTTTTTCGTGCCGTAAATGTACGACACGGGACCCACGGCTTTACTTCCCTTCCGAAGGAAGTCATACTTAGGATTTTTACGCCCCGAAAAAATCCATCGATCCTGGCCGGGTTCGAACCCGCGTTTTGGGAGTAGGAGGCAAGTATGGTAACCACTACACCACCAGGACCGACACAGTACAAGATGACATGGTATTTTTACTACATTTGCATACACTGGAATTATATCGGCTTTTTCTGCATTAGTATACAAAACAGTGTTTTCTAGCACATCCAACATGTCTTATTTGTGTACCAATGTACCATATCACGACTTGTTGATAGGTACATCTCACTGTATTCCATGTAAAGGAAACTAAATGTATACACAAAAATATACATTCAGTCGCGGTATGCAGGAATATGCGGCACAATTTCATTCTGGTACCTAAACAGTTAAATGGGGTAGAAACTTTATTTTCATATGACTGACTCGAGATTTTAGACTCATCCAGGAAAACTGAAACATACTGTTGATAATTTGCCCAAATTGTAGACAAATGGGGGGCAGACATGTATCATTTTTATCTAACAATTGTGGAACATGTTGTTTTTGCCTAACGATCACTTGGATTCTCTAATAAATAGTCTGAAATCCCAAGGGATACATATGAATATATCTCGTATCTACTTAGCCTAGAACAGTGAAAAATCCCATTGACATTCCAAGCTCATCTGGTTTAATTTTGATGAGGTTAATAGAAATAGTTATATTTTAAGAAATATAATGTTTTGTTAGAAATCAGAACTCCAATTGTTGGAAGAATTGTATGGTGTGTATTGATGAATCGTTGTCTGAAATTGAATGGTAAAAATAGTCATCAATAGTAATTTTTGTTCAAAAATATTTGGGGTGACAGGTTTAGGTTATTCGTACTGTATATGAAGCCCAAAATATAGCCCAAAATGTCGAGCATGCAGATAAACCCAGCTGACTTGGTCGTAATCATTGAAACAAAAGAAAGTATGAAACACACACAGAGGATTGATTGATTGATTGATTTAAGGACGCTCTTTAACAGCTCAGGTCATCAGCGTCCCATTCAACTCAGGGCGTGAAACGGCCGACAAATTTTGCTCAGAGGCGTCTCTTTCAGGCTTGAGGTTCTTTTTCGTGCCGCAAATGTACGACACGGGACCCACGGCTTTACTTCCCTTCCGAAGGAAGCCATACTTAGGATTTTTACGCCCGAAAAAAATCCATCGGTCCTGGCCGGGTTCGAACCCGCGTTTTGGGTATAGGAGGCAAGTATGGTAACCACTACACCACCAGGACCGACGACAGACAGTGGGAAAGGTGAAAATGTTGTAGGGTCGAGAGTTATTATATATGATAATTTTATTTAGACATACGAATTAGAATTGAAGTTGAATGGATAATGCTATAATGGCCAAAATGAGAAAATTGCTATAATGATAGTATTGGAAAGTTTCATAGGATTAAACATTAGAGAAGTACCGATAAACAAAAGAGGTGTCGCAATGCATACAGGCAGAAACATTAAAATAAATACCCTAAATACCATAACTTCTTAATTGTAGGAACCAGGAAGAAACTGAAATCAGTGGAGGAAGATAAATAAATATCGAGGTTCAGTTAGGTCAAGACTCACATAGGAACTTGGGCAACGAACTAGCAGGTCGTCTGGAGAAGCAGGCAGCTATAAGATAAGATTAGTTATCAGATCCCGATTAGTGCTGTAAGGAATCAACTGGATACAAACGAATAAAAATGCGAAAGAGAATGGGAATGGGCTTCCGAGGTATCTTTAACAAAATGCTTCTTCCCAAGTACCAAAGATAAATTAAAACAGAAAATACAAGTGACTACAACTTTGCAAATCATACGGCTTCTTTCATCACTTCAAGATTGACATAATACAAGGTGCGTGTGTGTGTGTGGAGCTACTAAATAAAGAATATTTACGTAATATATGCCTCTATTAAACAAAAAAGAAGGAAATAGATTCTTATCCAATCTGTAAATAGCAGTGGATAAAAGTGTACTATAGATAAAAGCAAAATGGAAAAAATAAAAGTTGTAGTAATATCTAGTAAATTTTGCGACTAGTATAGACTAATAAAACTGCAATATTTGCATATATGTACATGTAATAAGTAATATAATTGATGTTACTTATACACTATAAAATAAATTGTAAAGGTGTAGAATTTAAATAAATCACGTAAAAATGTACATGAATGCACCATAAAAAGAAATAATGCAAGTATAGGATATATAGCTAAGAATGAATCATTTTTACATAAACAGATTTTAATAATAAAATATTACACGATTGTAAATTTAATATAAAGTAAAAGTAATTATGTAAGAAAGTAATATATATATATATATATATATATATATATATAAGAATGGGCAACAATATTAATTTTAGGTTCATTCCAACATACCTAGCAATGTTCAATTAATTTATTACACTCTTAGTCTAAAATAATTCAATCAGCTAGACAGATAATGTTAAAGACTGTATAAGCAATTATGGTTATCTTATTTTATCAAACTTCATCTCTATTGATACCCGCGAAAGTGTATGCCCTTCCCAGCAGACTTACCAGCTTCTGCGGCTATCACCACCAATGGGTTAGCACCACCAGTGGCCTCGCACACAGCAACCAGTAACAGCCAGATATTAGTTTATTGGATTTACATATAGTTATACCACATGATTAGCATTTATACATATAATTATACAAAATGGTGGGAATTTTATACATATAACTTAACAAAAATATTCATTACAAAATGGAGTGAATTTTCTTCCTTATCGACCTTGGTAGGTAACCCGCAACAAAGATCAGATAAGAAGCAACTTTATTTTATTGATTATACAAAATATTAATTCAAATTTGTGTGACTGGCATACTTTCAGGGGAGATATTTCATGGGTATACATTTGATGGAAGCAAACTTTCAGGAGGTGAGTATACTTTTTATGGATAATACGTATATCCAAGCACGCTTTCAAGGGCAAGTGTACTTTCATGGGCAGGCGCATTTTCATCGGCAACCATGCGTTTAGTGGCAAGCATGCTTTCAGCGGTGAGTATACATTCGATGGCAAGCATACTTTTAGGATTGAGTACAAATTCATGGGCCACCATACTTTCAGGGACAAGGATAGTAGAAGCATACTTTCAGGGTCATTTATCATTACTATGAATGGTTAAGTAGTGTCCATTGTTTTATTGATTATATATATAAATACCCAAAATGGTGGAATTCTTAGTGACAAGTAAAAATGTGAGGAGGTAGACATGTTATTGGAGCGTAATTGTAAAATATATTAACGATGGTATAAACAAATGTAAAGTAAATCTCACATTGAAATAATAATAATAATAATAATAATAATAATAATAATAACAATAATAAAATAATAACAATATAATAATAATATTATTATTAATAATAATAATAATAATAATAATAATAATAATAATAATAATAATAATAATAATAATAATAAGGATGATGGTTAATATGGTGAGCATGGTGAGCATGATGATAATGATGATGGCGATAAAAGCTACAAGCAAAATGCTAAATTGTGGAAATATTTGTTCATTTACTTTATAAACAATATTTTTGGTAGATATCAGTGGAAAATTATTTTTCTGCAAATAACCTGTTACGATGAATAAGAATTTATAAACAGAAACTAATATTTAATAATAATATCATGACATACTTTAAATGAGGTGGTGGTCCGGGCGCTTAGCTGGACGTAAGGTACGCTACGCAGAACCGTAGATACGGAAACAAAATGAGAGTTGTGTGACACTTTAGTAATTTGGCATTTATCGTTGTGGATCATGCTGCCTGCTGCGCAAGTTTCTCAGCATTGGTTCCTTGCGAGACTTGACATTAACCGCCGGGCTGAAAACATTCAACTGCTGCAGCTGCTGCTGGCTCTAAGTGCCCTAGTGCCCGAGCTGCTAACCATAAGTGAGCGACAGCGGAGAGAGCCGAAGGTAGTGAATGGCACAGCTATTAACTAGATAAAAGCGCTTCACTATAAACGGTATAATACCGCAGGCAGTTAAAGTATCATGCTGTAAATGTAAAGATAGAATAGTGGGTTGGAATACTACCACGCTATGCTTTTTTTTTTTGTTGGAGTTAAATAAATTTGCCACAATTACAATGATTCACTCTTTGAATTATTTGCAAATTCGAAGTAAAGCAGGTTGCCATAATTGCAATGGTTTACTAGCTAAACCACTATGTGCACCGGTTTCTAGGATTTGCCCGAGATTAGCCGACAGATTAGGTTAGTGTGTGTATATATAAATTAGTTGCGAAATGGAATAAGAGCACATTCCCCACCGTTACATTAATTCACCTACCTAGCAATGGTTTGTCACAATTAAAATGTTTTCTTCATTAAAATACTGGGTCCACCGGTTTCTAGGAGGTTAGCCGACACATTAAGTTTTTGTATATATATATATGTGTGTGTGTGTGTGTGTGTGTTTGTGTGTGTGTGTGTGTGTGTGAATTGTTGCAAAGTGGAATAACAGCACATTTTCTATCTTTACAATATTTCATTCGCCCAATGATGCCCTCATTACAGTGGTTTACCTGTCCCTATTCATTTATATTTACAAAGTAAAGTACGCGTGGATAACTTCCGCTCTCTAGTCTATTGCTCGCTTCTTGCTAGCTGCGGGGCACTTCGGTACTTAGCTGCAGCAGCAGCAGCAGCAGCAATGCAGCTGTCGAGTACTTTCAGCCCCGCGTCTAACGTAAATTCTTTGCAAGAGAGAAGGCTAAAAATCTACCTGGAACTGCTGGTGACGTCATCAGAGGGAGGGGTACTTCCAATTGTTCTAGCGCTGTTGCAAACCTACCTGAACCTGCACAAAACCAAACTGGTGACATCACCAGGGTAGGGGTAACCCACACAGATGTTCTGGCAACACAGTGTCGCAAACCTATATGGACTTATACAGTTACTTATGGAAATAAAGTACAACGCTTATCTATGTAATGGTGGAAATAGAGGATGAATAGACACGATCGTGTATTACTGAATATCACCGATTAACATGTGGATAAATAAAAAATAATCTGTTTACGAAAACGTAGTTAAACTGGATAAAATGAAGTTATGTTGTAATCAAGAATATTTTCACCTAGCGGTTGACTATTTATAAATTAAAATGTTGACAAAATTAGTTTCTCTGCAAAAATGTAAGTTATATTGCAAATAAGTAAGTTATGTTACCATAAAAATTATGTTGCAAAAGGTAAGTTATATTATTACAAAAAGTAAGTTATGCTAGAAAAAAGTACGTTATGTTCCAAATAGGTTGCTATGTTGCAAAAAGTAAGTTATGCAGCAAAAAATGTTATGTTCGATAAAGGTTAGACTGCAAAAAGTAAGTCATGTTGCATAAAAGAAAGATATATTGCAAAAAGGTAAATTATGTAACAAAATTATGAAATGTTGCAAGTGAAGTAAGTTATGTTGCAATAAATATATCTTCATACCGTCATTGACTTTTAAGGACGATTGTTAAAAACAAAACAAAAACCTATTTAACTTCGTAAAAATAAATAATGTTGCGCGAAGAAATAATTTTGTAGGCCGTCGCTGGGACATACTTCTGTTATGTTGCAAGCAAAATGCTAAAGTGATTAAATGTTTGTTAATTTTCAATATTTTGGGGTGGATGGAGGTAGAAAATATGCGTAAAATATAAAATAGTATTTATGACATAGCTCAAACAAGCTGACGTAAAGTTGATTATAGCTCGGCTTCCAGTTGTCTATTGAGTATGTGTATCCAACAGCAGAAAGTCACGCGGCTGTGTACCTGCTCTGGCGCCATGGAGGGTAGGCCAGCCTGAACAAGGAAATGTAAGGGTAAAAGCTTTTTTTCCTATTACCTATTAGTGGTATATTACAATTTTTACCTTGGGGCAGGAATTTCTTATGGGATACCTTTTACCTGCTAATGAATTGCCCCACCCCATCACTCCGTTCTTTCTTTTTGCTTAAGGCGTAGGGCCAACGGGCGGGACCAATGAGCATGCGCAGTAGAGAAAACGAACCTCGTGGCGCACCTCGTAGTTGTAACAACCATTAGGGTTATTGTGCCCCTACATTCTTACTTATATTATTCCATTTATAAAAATATGTTTATGTGTAGTTTTGAAATAGTCTTATTTTGTGTCGTATTTCCATTTTACTTATTTTTATTCCTCTCTACCATCCTCTCCCACCTCATCGATACGAAAATATTTAGCCCAGAAGTAACCAATATATGTTGTAAAGTTTGTTTAATTATTTCGAAATCTGCGTACAACCTGAGGTGTGACTCAAAACGTGACCATTAAGTTTGTTCTGTTCTTTTACTTAATTTACGTGGGTCGTGGTCCGAATCATACCTCGATCCTACCCCGCGTACTCATAACCTTCTACGCTGATGACCTGAGATGCTAAAGAGCGTCCATAAATAAAAAAAATCACAACCTTCTCCCGAGCACACACCCACGTCGAAGGCTATATCATACTTTTTAAGAGTGAAAATATTCTTTTTGCAAAACTAAGAAGTAGCTCTTTATGATTTCCCCGTAGTGTATCTTATGTTAATTTCAATGGTGTAGAGCCTTTTATTTACTGTATCCAACGTGAAAGCGTTACAATTGTAAAATTTTCTTTGGCATATTAGAATAAAAAAGTACTAAATGGTACTAAAATAGGGTAAAACGCAATTTTTTATTCATTGTTTTATTTTGACAGACCTATATATAATTGGAGGTATACGCACACTCCGAAAAAAAACTTTAAGACAAATATGTAAATGGTGTACTGCCGAGTGAAATTATTTCCGTTTTTGTTTCACTTCACAAACAAATAAGAACATGTATACGTCTGCTGTCAGTTTATGTGATGTAAAGACACACTGTTCTATGTTATAATGTTTTCTTATATCCAAGAATTGTTTTACATATTTTATACTCCATTCATATTTTTCTAAAGAGTAATATGTTGCAAGCTGCAAGGTTTGATGTTTACTTGAAAATGGGAAATAAAAAGGGCTATTTCATGCCATTTTTGTTCACGGGGTAAATTATGGTTTAATTACAGTAAATGTATGTTTAATTTATATTAAGTAGGACTTTTTGTCTTTTTCGATATATTAATATACCTAATGTGAGAGCTATTTCTAATGATATGTGCATTATCATATACGCAAGATGACAGTGAGGAAACGTTTGGCCCGTCGCTTTGGAGGTCTTATTGTCTGGATTTATATTCAGTCTAATGCCAACATAAAGTTTTTGTTGACATGGTTTAATTATATAATTACAATGCCAAGTGAAGATTTGGGAGAATCCATTGAGATTCATCCTATCTTTCCATATTTTGGTTTCTGGATTTAAACAAATTCACACTCTATTTGCCAATTTTAGCATTTTGCGTCTATTTCTTAAACAGGTAATTATTTCATAAAGCTTGATACCGTTTCCAACAAAATTCTCAATAGAATATTTTAGTCAATTTTTTTTACAGTTTATATAAAACGATCAATATTGTTTACCTATTTTAGCATTTCAGAGCGTTTCCTAGGTAATTATGCTTATTTTTACTTAATTTATCAGAGTTCATGCTGTTCCCTTAGAAATTCATTCCATTTTTACCTATTTTTGCTTTTTTGATTTGACACAAACTGAGCCTACATTTATCTATTTTCACTTTTTGCCCGTTTTTTCAGTTTTTATGTTTATTTTTACTAAAAATGCCATTTTTCATACGTTTCTTAAGAAATCTTCTGCTTATACTTGTTTATGCTAGCATTTTTCAACAGTTTGCTAATAAATTCTCCATATATTTACCTATTTCCTTTTCTTATAGGTAGCAAAGAATTCCTGCGTACCTATGATTAATTCATGATATTCCCTACCGTTTGCAACGTAATTCTGCCTTACAGCATATATTGGCCAATACATTTCTTTTTTTCAATTTATTAAAACGACCACTATCTATGCATATTTTAGCAATTTTAAACTGTTTCTTCTGTAATGATTATCATTTTGCTTAATTTGTCAGATTTCTTGCTGTTTCGTAAGCAATTCTACCCATTTTTTGCCTATTTAGTGTTCTGATTCACCGTATTTTAGCATTTTCCACCTGTTTCCTAAATAATTTAGCCTATTTTTACATATTATAAGTGTTTTCACGTTAGGTTTAAAGAAGTTCTGCCTATATTTGCCAATTTCAGCCTATTGCTAACAGTTTAAGACTGCGATTTTAATGCAGCAGTCTTTTCCAGTGTTGACGTGTATTATTGAGACACACCATATTATTTTTCCGTTTATTTTGTAGCGTATATCATGCCAATTTCAATGAGGCAGCAGACTCCGAAATAATTTAAAACAAACTGTAAGACAGATATTGAGCCGGTGTATGGCAGGTTTTTTTTTTTAATAGTGTTTAACACCCGTTTTTACTACTGAGGCACCACAGGTGGTGGAAACTTTTTTTTTTATTTTTGATTTTATTTATGGACGCTCTTTAACATCTCGGGTCATCAGCGTCCCATTCAACTCAGGGCGTGAAACTGCCGACAAATTTTGCTCAGAAGCCTCCCTTTCGTGCATGAGGTTCTTTTTCGTGCCGTAAATGTACGACACGGGACCCACGGCTTTACTTTCCTTCCAAAGGAAGGCATACTTAAAATTTTTACACCCGAAAAAATCCATCGGTCCTGGCCGGGTTCGAACCCGCGATCTTGGGTTTACGAGGCAAGTATTGTAACCACTACACCACCAGGACCGACTACGCGGTGGATACTGATGATACATTAGATGAAATGGTAAATTTGGAAAGGATGTTTTTTTAAGGAACGAAAGGTTCCAAGCCTAAGTTTCAAGTACCTACCTGGCATTTGCCATTTATGAGGACTGAGGAAAACCTGGAAAAAAACCTCAGTCTGGGGGACGGTCATTTGAACCTCAGATCTCCCGTTCACGAGTCCGCGCCTTAACGACCTCATCAACCCGTGGCGGTGTATTGCAGGGTGAAATGTAAAACCTTCTGGTTATAAACGCTTTTATTTGCGACCTTATAAGATTGAAGAAGAAATTGTTTAAGAAAATTAACAGCGCCACCGTCGACGAAGATAACTGGTATGAAATGACAGCTGTTTCTTTAAAGATATTTCCGTTATATACACCCATTTTCAAATGAAAAAGGATGTATGCAAGACTTCTAACATCAACTATTTTATGTAAATATCTTTTAATACCAGTATCATTATTCATGGCCAGCAGTAGTGTATGTTTGGAATGTTCAGCTGAAGTACTTACAAGTGAAAATTATAAGCTTTGCGTTCTCTAATTATTGAGATCACACATCGTACTTTCAATGGTTGCATTCAAGCTGTGGACATTAGAGAATGTTAATACACCTATATGCTTTATTATATGTAATTAATATGTCCTATAAGTCTAGTGGTAAACAATAGATTCGTAAAACGAAGACCAGGGATTTAATCCCGGCCAGGGTTAACGGATTTATTCAGCGTAAAAATCTGAAGTATGGTTTCCTTTGGAAGGAAATTAAAGACCTAGGCCTCATGTAGAGTTAAGGTAATTAAAAGAAGCTCAATTATGAAAGAAAAGACCTAAACAAAATTTATCGGTCGTTTCACGCGTTGAATTGAATGGGACGCTGATGACCCGTGATATTAAAGAAAATTTCGTAAATAAATCAATTCAAAGGGTACCTAAAACAATATTTTAAACATTGTATAATTCTGTGCAAAATTAGATAGAAACTCAGAATTGTGTTACAATGTTCAATATTTTTTTTGTTTACAATACTGGTTTTTGTTCAATAAGGTCAACTGCTAAGTGAAAATATTTATTTTTACAACATAAACTACTTAATCATATCTTCCTTTTCAACATAACAATTTTTTGGCAAAATAACCTTTTTCAACATAACCATTTTGCAACATATTTCAATTTTTGTAGTATAAATGTTTTGCAACATAATTTATTTATTTGAAACATAAACACTTTTTGCAACATAACGTTTTTTGCAACATAGCTTTGTTGGGAACATAACTTTTTGTAGCAACTTTTTTGCAATTTAAAACTTTTTTCAACTTAGTTTTATTTTTGCAGCATAATCACTCTTTTGGTACATAAAATTTTTCTTTGCAACATACTTTTTCAATATTATTTTTCTGGAACGTAACAACTTTTTTTGCAATGTAATACAGTTTATTGTTTCTAATATTCGCTTTGATTATCAAAAGTAAATGCCGCAATGAAAGTACTATTTTAAAATACATAACTATTTTGGCAAAGCTAAACATTGTATTGGACACATTTTAACAAACAGATGTGTTTGCTGAAATGTGTTTTACTGAATTATAGTAATAAAACAAAAATAAATGTTCTTCTAATGTTTCATTGTGTTAGATCTTATTTATAACTGAAGTTTTACGTAGACTCCGAAGTAATTAAATAAACTTTTCAACACATCAAATAGGTTAATTCTGAGCTAAATAATTTCGCATGATGAGGTAGGCGAAGATGATACGAAGTAATAAGAACAAGTAAATATGAAATACGATTAAAATTAAGACTGTTTCAACTTATACATAAGCATATTTTTATAAATGGAGTTATACAGGTGAGAATGTAGCAATATAATAACTTTTATGTTGGAAGCGCCTGGCCCCGACCGCCGTACCACGCCTCAGGCAGAGAAACGAGTGAAGGATTGGCGCAATCCATTTTCAGATAAAAGGTAGCACCTAAGAAATCCCTGTCTGAAGGTAAACATTGAAATGTAATTGTTTACAACATAGCATATTTTACAGCATAACTTGTTTTTTGCAACATACAACCTTTCTGCAACATAATTTAATTTTTGCAGCATAACGTAATTTTCATTGCTTTTGTTCATGAAAAAGCAGTTGAGCGGTGAAAATATGTTTGATTGGAACATAACTTCTGTTTATGAAGTTAAACACTGTATACAATACTTTTACGTTAACAGGTGCATTTTTATTTATCAACATGTTATTCAGTGATGTTCAGCAATTCAAGATCCTCCTTTTTACCTGCAATTTCTACCGTCACAAAGATATGCGATACCTTATTTCCAAAAGAAACTATGCATGTCCTCAAGTTTGCAACACCGTGGCGCCATAGCACCTGTATAAATTTTCCCTCAAGCTGATGACATCCGAGCTTAGTTTTGTGCAGGTTCCGGCAGATTTACAACAGCCCTAGAACGCCTGCAAATGCCCTCTCTCCCTTAGTGACGTCACGAGTAGTACCAGGTAGGTTTTCACCCCTCAAAGCACCACTACTGTGACATTAGTGGAGCAGGATGCATGATCCGCGACGCTTTATGCTAACTTCCTGAAGTCTCGCACAACTCTGACTTTGTTACTGTGTTAACAGTACTGCGGAACGGGCCATTACTCGTGCTAGGCGCCCGGATCACCCTCTAATTTAAGGTAAATCATCATATTATTAAACGTTAATTTTATCACTTACAAAATCTTTTTCATCGTATCAGCTTAATTCTAGCGTTAAAATATTTTTTCCACCAAACATCTATCCAGAAATATTTTATACAGTAAATTAACAAATGGTTACACAATTTTGCATTTTGCTCTGCAGAGTTTATCAACATTATTATTATTATTATTATTATTATTATTATTATTATTATTATTATTATTATTATTATTATTATTATTATTATTTCAGTGTAAGCAACATTTACTTTAACATTTGTTTATACCATCGTTAATATAGTTTACAACTACGCCCCACAACATGTCTACCTCCCCCCTTTTTTCCTTCGCACCAAGAATTCCACTATTTTGGGTATTTATATGTATAATCATTAAAATAATGGACACCACTTAGCCATTCACATTAGTGATAAAGGCTCTGAAAGTATGCTTGTGCTATACTTGTCTCTGAAAGTATGGTGGCCCATAAACACGTGCTCAATTATACAAGCATGCTTGCTCATGAAAGTATGCTTGCCACCAAATGGTTGGTGATGAAAGCATGCTTGCCCATGAAAGTATACTTGCTCTTGAAAGCACGCTTGTCACTGAACGTATACGTATTACCCATAAAAGTGTACTCACCCCGTGAGAGTATACCTGCCACCGAACGTATACCCATAAAAGTATACTTGCCCTAGAAAGTGTGCCTGCCACACAACTTTGAAATAATATTTTGTATAATTATATAATGTAAAACGTGTGAATGTAACAAACATTTAATTTCCTCCATTTTGTAATTAATATTTTGTATAATTATATGCAAAATATTCCCAATATTTTCTAATTAATATTTTGTGTAATCAACAAAATAATGACACAACTTGCGTGATATTTGTAGCCGGTTACCTACCAAATTCGATAAGGAAGCAATGATCGCTATTTTGTAATTAATACTTTGTAATAATATATGTATAAATTCCCGTCATTTTGTAATTAATATTTTATATAATCAATAAAATAATAGCCGTTCTTACCTGATCTTTGTCACGGATTACCTACCAAAGTCGGTAGGAAAGCAAATTCACCCATTTTGTAAATAGTATTTTGTTAAATTATAAGTATAAAATTCACAAAATATTGTAATTATATTTTGTATAATCAATAAAATAATGACCATCATTGTTCTCTAAGCCCTATCCTCTGCAAAATAAACATCTCGTCAACAGAAATGATTGGACCATTATGTCAGAAAAAATTAAATAAATATGCAATAGCTCGCTACTACGAGTACAAACCGTTACATAACTTGATATCGATAGTGATATCGCATTATAGGTCTAACCAAAGGTTGCACCTGATGGTTTGCATGACCGGATGTAGTCTAAATATACCATTTTGCATTTAGACTGCCTTAACTATTGTCATCTTCAGTAAAATCCCTGTAAACTTGCTAGAAATCCGCACCGAAATATGAAGCCAAAAGACACGTTTGCCTTTGCAAAACAACCTGCCTTCTGTACCAAGATTTAGAAATTAATAAGTGTATAATGGTATAAAGTTACAGTTATGTTGTCCGGAAAGTGAGGCCCGTCTATCTTATGTTTTTATGTCCTAATTAAAGTCCCTAGGAACAAATCTCCAAAATTTAAGAGTATCTAATTTTTAAGCTTTAAACCAAATGTAAATTTTGACCTTTACAATTACCCACTGTCCTGAGAGACAATGTTTTTTTTTCTGTTTAAATCTTAACTCCTGAATTTTATACAACCTCACATCTGACCCGTGCAATATTCAGCAACCAAAGTCCTATTGCGGCTATTATAATGCTTTGGATTATTCGCATTTTTTGAAACCCAATAAACATGCATAACACAAAGCACAAATCATATGTGTATCATCGTCATTATTTACCACCACAAATTCTCAGTCCAAATCATCTTGAAAAGAGTATATCTTTTTCTTTTTGTCAGTATTTTTGTTGAAGTTTGTATCGATGAAGACGGTAACGGAGAAGCTGACTTATGTCTGCTATGTTTACGTGTAAAAATTATTCTATAAGGAAACAAGCATAAAATACGGTTTTAAGAGAAACGAAAAATGACAGCTCAGCTAAGAAAGAAGTATCATTTTGTTTATATATCTGATTGTCTCGTGCAAGAAAATACTCTTCCCCTACACAGACGTTATTTTTTCAGGTGAATGAATATTCCTTGTTTTGAAAAAATTCTCGAAAAATCACATTTTATTAACTTATCCAAAAGAAAATATTTTGTATTTCTGCGTGACCAAATTTATGGGAAAGTTCTTTACATTTCCAAATATTGCTATATGCGGGACAATAAAATATTTAATATAATGAATATTGTTTTGCGTCTGCGCGTGTTGCATTAAATTTTCTGGGATTCAGATATTCTGGCATAGATGTGTAGAAAATATAAGTGCTTTCCTCACATAGGAATATTTCGAAGCGAACGTCATAAAATCGACATTCAGTCAAAATGGAGACTATACCTCTCTTTCCATTGCTTCAAAACTACTAATCAACGTAATTTTCTGCACAGTCAACGGAAGTAGTGTTTGGAGACCTCCATGGCTTGGCTTTCTGGCTCACTTACCATTTCACAAACAAAACCTTCAGAAGGGCGTGAACACTTAATACTGGAATCTTTCTGCGTTCAGAATTTAACTACATTTACAAAATTGGTATGGAAAGTTAAAACATAACGAGATTTATCTCATTTTAAATATAAGCTAGGGAAACACGCTTAGAATATTATAAACTTCGGAAACAACAACGCTCACGAATGCCGGCGAACTTTATTTTACAACCACGACAAGAACACCTATTTTAATCACGGGATCGCTAGGTCAGAACGTCTCGTTTAGATAATATAACCTAACAAACGTTTTTAATATGTATAACGCTCATCTTTACCACTGTGCTGTCACAGACGAAGGACTCTGGTGATTCGTGAAATGAAATGATAAATTGGGAAAGCTAGTTTTATGAAGAAAGCGTTCCAGGCTTCTTTAGGTAAACTTCCCGGCATTTACTCGTTATGAGTAGTGAGGAAATCATGGAAAATCCTCAATGAGGGATATAGGTCCTGTTAGGATTCGAACGGCAAAACTCCCGTTCAAGCAACTATACCTTAGCTATCTGTATCATCTTTGTCTATGTGACTAAAAGCACATTTAAAATAGAGCTGCATAAAACTGAATTACTAACGTAATTATATTATTGGGTAGAAGTTAATGTGGATAAAAGAGAAAACTACTAATTTGCGACCGTTTTAATGCAAATGGCTTGCACTATGATATTACAAATATCCATTAACGAATATATAATGGAAATAGAATCAGACATGGATTTAATAAAAAAATGTTGGAAACAAATTACTTGTGCATTATTTTATGACAGAGCAATCTCCACATTCCTTAATATGATATACACAATTTGCATGGGTTTTACAGATGAGTAACGTTCTAGATTCAAAAAATGAATAACATTTTCTCATGATTCATATACCATTGTAAAAGGCAGGATTTCTTCTTTAAATTGACATGTTCTTTGCGTCAATTTAAGGTATTTCAAAACCCTTGTAGTTCTAAAAGGAAACATTGCAAAGGTGTAATTTGAAATACCCAGTTCAATTACATTTAAACATTTGCAGCCCTTGTAGAGTAAAATACAATCGCCATGAGAGTTTTCTTGTGAACTGAGAGTTCTAAATAATATATATGTATATAATTTTTGATTGATGAATTATATATGAAAATATTCTTTTAATTAATATAGATCCTTTGTTTGACTGCCAGTTCTTTCTCCAGCTTCAAAATTCATGTCAATAACCTTGCAATTCATATGTCAAGCTCTGCTCATCTGATCTGTGCATTGTCTCAGCATCGTAATAAATAAATTAATCAAGTTTTTTCTAGAATTAATTACAATATAATATTTAGGGGTGCAACAGATCAAAATTGATCAATAAATTTTTCATAAAAAAAGATAGTTATATATATTTTAAAAATTATTCTATCTTAATTGCTTGTATGATAATATTAGAGTGTTTCTTATATGCATATAATTACATTGCCCAGTTCAAAAGAAATTGCCTTTCATTCGAACGATACCCGAAATAATCATGTCATAGCTATTTCAAACTTTACACTTTTATTTTCCCCGTACTACATTACTTCAAACATATTTAATTCTCTTGCAATGAACATCTGCTATTAGAAATCTGAAAATTCTTTTAAAAAGGCGCTTAAGCGTTTTCTTATAGATGATACCATTTTGGGACCGGATGAGTATTTAAAGAAATTGTGAAGTTCTGGCAAACAGAAATACTGTTACTCTCCCTCCATAATGTTATTGTCTTCAAATAGGTATCTATTGAAGCTATTCTATCGCTAATCTTAAGTTTCAGTTGTTAAATGTAAAATTCTGCAAATGATCATTTTCACAATCACCAAAATGTTTATTATAAATTTTTCCCTATAAATATTGTAACTAAAGTAAATATTATCATCTTGTGTTATACCGCCATGAGCGGCCAAGGTCTTTAAGGCGCGGAATCGTGAGTGGGGGTCTGGAGTTCGATTCCCACTAGGACCGTCCTACCTGACAGTGTTTTTCCAGGTTTGCCTCAGTCCTCATAAATGGCAAATGTCGGGGAGCTACCCTAAACTTAGGCCTGAAACGTTTCCTTCTTTAAAAAACCGTTTCCCAATATATTTCATCTCATATATCATCAGTGTCTACCGCCTGGGGTGCCTCAGTAGTAAAAAAGGGCGTTAAACACTATTAAAATCTTGTGTTACGCATTGTATCATTGCGTGTTAAAAACTGCATATTTTGTTATATTAACCTTAGGACTGTGTATAGGCACTTAATCATTTATTCCTAGTCTAAATCCTTTAGTTGAAGTGTAACACTTTAACTGTTTTTCATAGTTACACATACTTATAATTGTTTGTTTCACAATGTACATTTTTGTGATCTATGCAAACAATTTAACTTATGTACATTTACTATGTCTACATATTGCTTCTATTTCTACTACTACTACTACTACTACTACTACTACTACTACTACTACTACTACTACTACTGATACTACTACTACTACTACTACTACTGATACTACTACTGCTGCTACTACTGATACTACTACTACTACTACTACTACTACTACTATTACTACTGCTGCTACTACTACTACTACTACTACAACTACTACTACAACAACTACTACTACTACTACTACTACTACTACTACTACTACTACTACTACTACTACTATTACTACTACTTTAATCTTCCAGCCCCTTCAGTTCGGAAATACATTTTAAAACATTATTATTTCCAAATATATAAATACCAATAACAAATATCTCTTTTACCGATAACACTAGAGGGAAAGTGAGAATAGGAAGGCCAATTATAGTGTTTCATATTCAGGTTAACTGCCCAGTCTTAATACTTTCAATTAAGTGGCCACTATATAATCCCCTTATGTAAACCGAAGGATTAATGTATGTAAAGATGTGCTGTTTTTAAAGATATTATTAAGCACAAAATGTTGATAAAGTATTGCATTTATTTATATAATATTGTGATTGCATTAAATATGTAATTATTTTAGATAAGTTAATAAAGGTAATATTTAGCACAAATCACAAGCAGTAAACTGGTATTTAGATGACCGTTACACATTTAAAGAAAAGAAATTATAATAAAAAACCATAAAAATTGATTTAGAATGCGTGACTCTAATCGAGTGAGCATTTGAAGAAAACTTTCAAAAATAGTACATTTTTGGTTTATTTTGTGATCACTAATCATTAACACATTAAGAATGTCTTAGAAAAATATCGTCTATAGCAGATTGAATCCAATCAATAGATTGCTCTTTAATTTTTTTTTGTCATTATTATTTTATTTCCGATCATGCAAACCTAAAAATTTAATTACCAATATGGAAGAGTAACGTCGAAGTAACTAACAATATTTCTTTAAAAGTGTTATCTTATGAAGCGTTAACTTATCTGGAAATATATAAAAGACAATGCTATAATGCTATTTGTAGTAGGAAATACTTAAAATGTAAAATATTAATATTATAAATTTTCATGTCAAGTAGCTCTGGGACACAGGACAGTAAATAAGCGTACCTTTGTTGTAATATTTTACTTTGTCAAAGGTAGTTTATTTGTTTTTCCCATGTTTAACCAAAATGAGCTTTTATTTTTTCATGGCTACTAATGATAATATGTGAGATTATGAAATATAAATTACAGTCAGTCTAGAATTATTAAGAATAATACGCTTTTCGTAATATGTCCATCTCAACATATATCATTGAAGAAGACGCTTCTCATTTATGAACTGGTCAATACCTACGTTGAAAGTATAGCTTATATAATAGATAAGCGGTTAATGAGGAGAAGACCAAAACAATGAAGTTCAAGAACGGTGGCGCTGTACAGCAGTAAAGAGTGGTGGGAGTATGCAGGTTAGGCATTAGAAAATGTGAAGAAATTCACATATTTGGCAATCTCTGCAGCTACGAACGGAGTTGGGCAAAACACATAGAAAACACACAGTGCAAGTGCATAATTCAAAATATAGAGGAATTAAATATTTTGGTAAAAATACTGGAAACACAACAATGGATATGGTGCACAGGGCGGTTGTGAAGTCAATTATGACGTACGGAGCCGAAATCTGGGGGTGGAAAAACACCGAAGAATAAAATAAATTACAAACGCAGTTTCTAAAACGGCTGCTACAAGTATAGAGGTGTACAGCAAATTGTAGGGTTCTTAAAGATCTTGGTATCTTCAATGAAAGTGTGAATTTAAGAATAAGAACAATTGAGCTCTAGTTATGAATTATACTGGAATCAAAAATTTTTGAGAAGTTTGTATGAGGTTTGTATATGTATCGCTTAACCTCAGGTTCAAATAGATTAGTTGTAGGAGAGGAAGGATTATCTAGATGTCTTTGGGAGGGAATAAAGAAGTGATCTTTCATGGCTCAGATTAGCGGCTTGGAAAGGAAATGAAACAGTTAATGCTCTCGGGGAAAGAACTTGCCCCCTGTGCAGAGAAAATGATACCAGGAGATATATTCTGGCAGAATGTAAGGAAACGGATATTTTAAGAAATGAGCATTTACCACCACAATTTCCAAATTTCAATAGAAATTTGAACATCTGCCGGGAAGTGTTGGCACACAATTCGGGAATATTTCTAGGGAAGATCAAACAAAGAAGGTTAATGGCTATGGAGAAGAGGGGGAGTTGGGGAGGTGAGGAGTAAAGAGAAAGAGGTTCATGAGTAAGGTTCTATTCATGTTTGTATATATATATATATATATAATTACTCATAGAAAACGTGTGATATAAATATATCAACGTGTTTGTATGTATGTGTGTATGCATGTAAATCAGTATGTATGTAGTATGCATACGTGTATATATGTGTATTTTGATTTTTACAAGAACAGTATTAGCATGTATGGTTTATTGTCCACCACCGGGATGAACAATAAACAAATGAATTAAAACGTAGAGATTTTTTTTGTCTTAATGCTGCTACGCGTTGTAATTACCTTATACAACTTGAATAAGACTTTGTAATGTACCGTTCCCAGGAAATTAGAACGGGAGAGGAAGTAATAAATCGACAATTAAAATCCATTTTGGCAGGAAGTGGTCATCATGGGCAAAGGACAGAAAGGAGTAGAAATATTCTCTGTAGGATGCAGTAAGACAGTCATGAGGATATTTTCCAAAGTGGCTACTCGAAATTGTCCATCCAGATATCTCCCATAGGAAAGAAGTCCTTTACCTCCAGTGATTTCACCATCACTAAAACAGTGAACACAATAGTCATTTGTTATACATATTCCAATTTTCTGGTACATAGCATGATTATTATTCAAAAAGTGTTTTGCGGAAGCCAAACGGTACACTTGATTGTGTTTAATAATAGCTATATTAAGCAATTAACGACATTTTCTGTTCCATAATTTCTTATTCGTGTAATATGAGTGTATAAATGGTTAAGGGGTCTGTATCAATGGGTTTTAATAACACATCTCAAGCTGGTGTTTAGGGAAATAAAACCTGGACATTCAAATTCCTTCCAAGTAATAATGTTATCGCCAATCCATTTATCAAACATTTCTATCTCCCCTTTATATAGGGCTGTAAAGAATGGTTTTCCAATTATATCTTAAAATTGTCTTATGTTCTGAGGTATGGGGGTGTTAAAGGCAGATTGTGTAAATACAATAGATACATGGACTACATGAGAGAAACAGACGTGAAGGGCGAAACTCACGCCGGACAGCAAAAGTGAACTAGTGCAAATGGCAATACATCAGTGCGACTTGGTTGATGTTGCGTACCGCGACAAGAAATGGAGTTATCCTGTCGGATTCTACCACAAACATATCTCATCAATCTTTACTTCCCCTTTCCCATCCTCCACATAGCTCTGATCCCGTTACACTCAGCCACAGTTTCCGATTTTTATTCCCGTAAAACTCTGCTGTTCCTCACAACCCTCTCCACTCCACCTTACCATGTCATATCGAGTACATTTTTACTTATTTCTTTTACACATTTATTTGTGCAAAGAATTGAAATAAATATGCAGCGCACCGATTTTGCAGCGAAAAGAATTATAAAGGCACCATTCACTTCCTGGAGGAGGAAAACGTGCTAGCCAATAGCCCTATATATCCTAAAATAGCTTTATGTTCAATGTTTCTCTTGGTTTTCATTTGTTCTGATTGAAAAGTATGCCAACCTCTTTTGCATTGAAATAATTTTTAAATATAGAGTATTTAAATTTTCAGAAATATTAAGTACACTACAACAAAAGGTGTCTCTATAGTATACGCTGATTAAAAATTGTTCTCAAAATGTGTAGGTTCAGAAATAACAAAATTATATTGTTTATACTTAAATATAGGTATGTATGCTACAGCCAATCTGTTAGCGATGCAGCGCAAAATCACAATATCCAAACTAGACAGCTACTTGTGCATAGTATTTTCATTCTTAACTTAACATGATACTTTCAGGTTTAATGAGTAGCATGTACTCTTTTAGTATTGTATAGGATTTTGCTTTACATTTAACTTCTATAAACGTTTTTTACATTTTTATATTTGGAGCAATAACAAAGATATACACTACTAGTATGACAGACTTCTTCTGGCTACAACAGAATTATTTTTCATTTCTTCTCCTTGAGTTCTAATACTTTAAGCAGCGGGTGCACTCATGAAGACATCTAATTTTCTTGTGGAAAAGATGTATTTTTCTGTGTGCTCCTTAATTCAAACGGTTAATATAATAAGTACCATCATTATTTTATTAGGAGAGAGAATGTCATTTATGGCGTTTACATGACCATTTGTTCTGAGTATTGCTAGAACAACATTCTCTGATGGAAAAAATATAAATAGTTATCGGTATAATTAAAATATCTCAAAATAACAAGTAGTCATTAGTATATTTACAATATGTATGCCACTATTATAAGTTTTGCTTATTGCAAATGCCAGAAAACTAAAGAATTAATTATAAGAAAAGTGCAACATAAAGTATATGCTAGAGGCATTGGTTTTGTCTTAAAGAGATCAGGTAAGTTTTCTAAGTCATTCAGAATTGTATAAATTACTCCGCAGAATGGCTGGATGCTTCTATCTGTTCAGAAAATGCCAAATGTTAATAAGGTATTGGAAAAATCTATTACCCTCATAAAACAAGAAGAAGAACCTTTAGCATAGTTTTGAATATAACTGAAATACTGTGGCTTTACTTAAATGCAACTGAATAAGATGAAAATTACAAGAAAATAAATAAAGAAAGTATGGAACATAAAAAATAAAAAATAAAAATAAACTAAAATAGAAAAAATAAGATTGGAGCTTACTCTTGAGAATCGTGTTGGTTTTTTCTAGTGAGACTGTCAAAACTAGTCTAAAATCGAACAAATAGATCTACTAAAGAAAACGTCGGTTAAAATGGTTACTTAGATTTAGCAGATGGCTTTAAAACTTTTAGACCGACTCGAACGAATATGAAACTTTGATGAGAATGATTCTAATTTTGCACCAAAAATTAAAAATATTCAAGCCCAAAGGGCATCAAAAGCATTTTCCAGCAGATAACTTTAAGGGAAAACCCGCAAGAAAGGCTGAAGTGCCGAAGTACCCTGCTCCGTCCCAAACAATCCAATTAAATAGAAGCCAAAGCAACAGTTTTGGTCATAATACTACTGGAGATTTCATCCTTCTCTATCATATTCAAGGATGATATATGACTTCATAAATTCTTAACTGTTCTTGGAGTTTGTGAAACACATTGTGCAGTTCATTTATGCAGCAAGGCTTGTGATGCTTCCATGTACATTAGCTTTCACCTGAAATGCTTTCATTTAGTGATGAAAAGTTTATAGGTGTGTGACCTTTTCAAGCTACAGATCTGACGTTGGAATGCAAAATGTTATCAAGGAAGCATGATGGAAAAAAATGCATGATCATATTATATTTAAAGTATAGACCCACAAGGAGAGTATTGCTTCCTATATTCAGTGATAATATGTAAGAACGAAACCCACAGAAATATAATTATATTTGAACTTTGAACAAATAGGTATTTATCCTCTGAAAGGAGAGGGAATTATAGAAACTGTTTTCCAGGCTAGCAAACCTCTTGGGATTGGTGAGGTAGAAATCCAAATTCCAATAAACGTGTGAGCTTAGGAACCAAAATTAATCACCCTTTCTAAAATTACACTAAAACGCATTCATTCCATCCTTAGTTCAAGCAATCTGTTTTTCTCTGGGAAAGTTGAGTGAGAACCAAAAAGGAATCTTTGAAGGACTAAATAAGAAAAAATTAAGGTAGATAATTAGTGAGAAATTGTAATATAGTCGTGATTACGAGCAAAATAAAAACAAAATATTCTATAAAAAAAGGAAGCAAGCCATATGTTTGGGTCATTCTTGGGAATGTTCAAGGATGGCAACTATGTTGCAAGGTGCTACTAGTGCGTCAGTTGCATGAAAATTATCAACATCTATTTTAACTACCCTCAAGTGTTTGGTTTGAAAGTATGAATAATACCGAAAAGTGTAAAATTGCAGGAAATTACCTTCTTGTTGCTAATTTTGAGTACTGCAATTAAATTACCACAAAAATACATTGAGAGCAGTTTTAAATATCCGAAACTTGATCTGCCGACTAGCAGTACTACCCCCTCCAAATACCGTGGGTAGCCGAGGTCGTACAGGCGCGCACTCGTGAGCGGGAGGTATGGGGTCCGATTCCCACCAGGACCCTGATTGAAGTTTCTTCCAGGTTTTCCTCAGTACAAATTTCCAATGACGGGGGTACCCTAAACTTAGGCTTGTAACACTTCCTTCCTTTAAAAAAAATCATTCCCCAATTAATCATTTCATTTCATGTATCATCAGTGTCACTGCCTGTGATCACTCAGTAGTTAAAGCGTATTAAACACTACTAAAAATCTCCAAACGCTGATATATCCAATTGTAAGCGCAGCAATATTTTCTTTTCCAGTGAGCTACTAGAGGAATTTCGAAACGGTCGGGCAGTTGTGCTGTGCAGCCGAGAGTAATATTTCATTAAATAGTTCAGTATTGTTGTTAATGGTAAGATATTCGCTGGGTCTTCGTATGTCATCTTCAAGGCATACTTCTGCCACAGAAAGTCAGTTGTTACAACGAAACAATCATTTGGCGTACATTTCCTTGCAATCGGCTCTTAAACCAAAAATAATATTAAAGTTAGTACATAAGTTTAGAGAAATAGGTTCTGTTTATGACAAAAAAGAAAATCGAAGATTGCTCATTAACTCATTATGAAATTGCTCCTTATTTTGTTCCAGAATTGTTTTCCCTGGTTTATGATGTCCTCTTACCCTAAATTCTACAGTTTGGTGCTTTTTACCTTCGAGGAACATTGAAAAACAAAATATATTCAACTAATCCTCACGCATTGCAGGAATATAAAGGTAGCATTCGAAACGATGGCCAACAATTCCAGCATTTACTGTAAGGAGGGTGAGTACCAAATTTGTTATTTAATATGTTGTAGATGGGTTTTGAAATGGTTAAGAGCTTGAGCGCCACGAGTCCTCGCAAGAAAATATCGGCAGCTACGAAACGTCTACCTGCCGACCGGCTTAAACTTGTGTCGGTAAATTTAAAACTGCTTTCACTGTATAACGAAATTATACTCACTGCTTTAAAGCGATATTTATTGTATTTCATTATGTACCATCAAAAGTTATTAATATTATATATTTTAAACGCAATTAAATAGCATATAAAATAGCTTAGTAATTAAGATCACAAATTAAGATGATGATGATGATGATGATGATGATGATTATTGTTTAAGGGGCGCACAACATCAAGGTTATTAGCGCCCAAACACACTAGAAACTGCGCCAGAACCAAAAAATAAATATTTAACTCAAACATTGCATAAACCCATAACAAATAACAGGTGGGTGTAATGGTCAACAAACAAAGGACTGGTATTAAAACAGTAGCAAGAGTAAAAAAAAAAAAAAAAAAAAAAAAAACTATAACGGTCTAAAATGGGTCAAAAATCCCCAAAACTAACAACATTTATTTCAACAAATAAAAATTGGTATTAAAACTCGACAGCAAAAGCTGAAAACAAACCCGTATTATAAAAGGCTCAAATGGTGACAATAAAACCCCAAAACAATAACAAGGTCAATATACCACAAACTCAACTAAAGACTGGTACTAAAAACGATACAGCAAAAACTGAAATAACAACAGTCTTAAAAAAGTCTAAAAATGCCGTCATGAGTAAAAAGACAAAACCTCACACCTTGCTCCAAAAACCATAAACACGGATAAAACGGAGCACTCGCTCAACAGCAACCACATCATCTGCAAGCATCTCCGCAATGCAGGAGATAAAACCCAACGAAAGTCTCAAAGCCGTCAAATGATGGCATTCGAGTAAAATGTGACGCACTGTATAGGGGTGGTCACAGTGAGGGCAATTTGGAGCGGGTTGACCATTAAAAAGGTGAGAGTGGCTAAAACGGCAATGCCCAATTCTAAGACGAGCTAAAATTACTTCTTCGCGACGAACAGCGCGACAATGAGTCGACCAGTTAAAAGGGGATGATTGACATTCCCGAAGCTAATTGGCGGGTGGTGAATCCCACTCATCGCGCCAGCGCGAGAGAATGCCTCTCCGTAAAATACGTTTAAAATCCCCAAAATAAAAACGTTGCTCGTACTCAGCAGGGCCTAAAAGGGCGGATTTAACTGCGACATCTGCGTCCTCATTACCTGGGAGTCCCACAAGTCTAGGTACCCATAATAGTGTCACCTTGACGCCAGCCTCGAAAAGAGTTAACACTATATCCTGGCCCTTCTGTACAAGGGAGCGGTTGTTGTACAGATTTCTAAAACTTAAAATTGCACTCAAAGAGTCAGAACAAATAACAGTATTCCCAAGCCCGTGATCAGAAATAAATAAAATAGCCCGATAAATAGCATAAAGCTCCGCCATAAAAATAGATATCGCAACGTTAAGACCAAACGTAAAACTTGCTCCGTTAAAAATAAAAGCACATCCTGCTCCTGTGTCAGACTTAGAGCCGTCGGTATATATAACATTCCAGCCATTAAAAGAGAATTTGATCTCGCTAAAATAACAACGAATAATATGTGTTGCGGTCGAAGATTTTGGACAGGACGTAAGCCCAAGATGAACGGGGGCCTCTGCTAAAAGCCAAGGGGGAGAAGAATTTTCCCCGGCTATGAAAAAAGCAGGTAAGTCGAAGTCCAAGGTCTGTAAAATGCTCCGAAAACGAAAGCCAGCAACTTAGGAGTAAAACACCGAGCAGCATAAAAACAATCCAAAGACACATTAAAAAACTGCCCATTCGTTGGGTGATTAGGTTGCGCAGCTAAGCGACAACCGTAAGCAGAAAGTGAAACGTCCCTACGATAAAACAACGGAGGTTCTCCAGACTCCGCACATAAACTCAACACAGGACTGGTGGGGAATGCTCCAATGCCAACACGGATACCCCGGTGATGAATCGGGTTAAGGCAACGAAGCACAAGAGGTCGCGCTGAGCCGTAAACCACACATCCATAATCCAATTTCGATCGGATGAGTGAGCGTTAAAAACGTAAAAGAACAGTCCAGTCAGCTCCTCAAGATGTGCCACTTAAAACACGCAAAATACAAAGAGAACGTTTACACTTGCCTCTGAGTTGTGCTATATGCGATGACCAGCATAATTTCCTATCAAACACCAAGCCAAGGAACGTAGCTTCGTCTGCGAAAGAGAGTGCGTCTGGGCCAAGATGGAGCGAAGGTGGAGGAAACTCCTTGTGGCGCCAGAAGTTCATACAGACGGTCTTCTCTGCGGAGAAACGGAACCCGTGAGATACACTCCAAGCGTAAAGGCGGTCGAGACAGCATTGGAGGCGGCGTTCCAAGAGACAGGTTCTCCGAGAGGAAAGATAGATGGCAAAATCGTCCACAAATAACGACGATTGTATTCCTGGCGGTAAACACTCGGGGATAGAGTTAATCGCAATGGCAAACAGTGTGCAACTAAGTACCGAGCCCTGAGGTACACCGTTCTCTTGAATAAAATTAGATGATAAAACGGATCCCACGCGAACCCGGTCTTTCATAATTTCGTGAATAAAAACAGACATATGCCCACGTATGTCCCAACCGTGAAGCGTTCGGAGGATACCGCCTCTCCAGCAAGTATCATACGCTTTCACCAAATCAAAAAATACAGCGACCGTTTGGCACTTGAGCACAAAACCGTCCGTTACATGTGTGGTTAGAGACACAAGATGGTAGACTGAGGAACGATGACGCCGGAAACCACACTGAGCGTTCGTTAAAAAATGCCTTGACTCTAACCACCTCATAAGCCGCCTGTTAATCATTCGTTCCATCACCTTGCAGACGCAGCTGGTGAGGGAAATCGGACGGTAACTGGAAGGTAGATGGGGGTACTTTCCAGGCTTAGGTATAGGAATGACAGTGGCCAACCGCCAAGCGCTAGGAAATATGTCATGGCACCAAATAAAATTAAAAGTGCGTAATAAAAAAGCTTTGCCTTCCGCTGACAAATGCTGCAACATAGCAACATGAATACCATCTGGCCCTAGTGCACAGTGTGGAGAGTTAGTAAGGGCATGCTCCAATTCCCTGTAGGTAAAGGGGACATTGTAGCACTCCCGATGGTCGGAGGCAAAACAGAAGCCCTGAGACTCGATCTGCTCTTTAATTGTGCGAAAAGCAGCACGATAGTTGGCTGAACTTGAAACGTCAGCGAAACTTCGTCCTAAAATATTTGCGACCTCAATCGGAGAAGTGAACACCCGATTTAAAATCCGAAGACCGAGCATGGGCGTAAACCTAGGTTTGCCCGCAACGCGGCGTAGTCGTTCCCAAACTACGGATGAAGGCGTTGTACGGGAAAAAGACGAGGTAAAAGCAATCCAAGGAGCCTTGTTGCTATCCTTAATGACTCGACGGCATTTGGCGCGCAGTTGTTTATAGCGAATCATATTTGCTGAAGTAGGGTGGCGACGAAAAACTCGGAGAAAACCTCGGCGTGCACGCAGCGCATCCCGGCATTCGTCGGTCCACCAGGGAACCGGTAAGCGTCTGGGGTGGCAAGACGACTGGGGATTAGCCTTATCTGCGGCTGTGATGATGACCGTACGGAGGTGCTCGATCCCGACGTCGATAGATGGAAATTCACACCCTGAAAATTCGGCCATAGATCGAAAGAGAGGCCAATTCGCCTTATCAAAGAGCCATTTTGGCGAGGCGCTGTGAATGTGCGTTTGAAGAGAGTACATGGATCTGACATGGAAAGTGGTCACTGGAATATAAATCGGAAATGACGTTCCAGGTGAAATGTACAGCAAGTGAGGCAGAACAAATGGATAAGTCCAAGTGTGAAAAGCTGTGAGTGCTGTCAGAAAGAAAAGTAGGTTGACTAGTGTTGAGTAGAATCAGATGGTGACGGTCGAGAAATTCCGCCAACATGCTGCCCCTGGCACACTCCGTGTTGGAACCCCACAGGGGATGGTGTGCATTAAAATCTCCCAAAAGTAGGACAGGGGGTGGTAGCTGAGACAGAAGATTGTCCAGATCAACTATTGCGATATTGCCGGATGGAGGCAAATAAGCAGTGCAAATAGAAAAACTAAGGTCGGAAAAATTAATTGTAGCTGCAGCAGCTTGCAAAGGAGTCTGGAGCTGTAGTGAAGTACTGTACACGTAGTCTCTAATTAAAATTAGAACTCCCCTGTGAGCGGGAATGCCCTCTACGGGAGGGAGTTCAAACCTCACCGAAGAGTAACCGCGTATAGTAAAAGAATCTTGTGGCCGAAGTTTTGTCTCTTGGAGACACACAAGCGGAGGGTCAGTCGATCGTAAAAGGAACTCCAAGTCAGGTCTTCGACTGCGGAGTCCACGCACATTCCATGAAAGGATAGCCATTGTTAAAATGATATAAAACAAATAAAAAAAATGAACCACCTTACTTTTTATTCGCTCCAGGACGAATCAAACGTCCTTTTTTTAATCGCGTGGGACTCGGTGGTTTTGCCGGAGCAGGCACATCCTGCTCCATCACATCCTCAGGGGGAGGGCTCTCCCGCTGAGAAGAGTCAACCGATTCCAAAACCTGGAATCGGTTGGAGGTGGAAAGAAGCGGTGACGGCGACCGCCTAGCGGGCTTGCTCCCGTATCCATCATGGGAGCTCGACCTCCGAGGTGGAGAATGGCTCGATCTCTGCTTCTTGTCAGTGGACGATTTCATAAAATTCGTACGAGTGTAAGAATTCTTAAATTTGATAGCCGGAGCATCGAAAACAATAGGCTTGGGCTTGGCTGGAGAACTTTTGGCGGAGCTCGATGCACTAGGGACCTTTGAGAAAACCAAGTCACAAGTCTGCGTGCTGTTATCTCGCTTCTGGATAGGAGATGAAGCTACAGCGCTGTACGTACCCGTCTTAGGCATCACAGGTAGACGAGATTGGAATCGTTTCCGGGCCTCATTAAAGGAGAGTTTTTCCTTCACCCGGATCTCCTGGATGCAGCGCTCTTCTTGAAAACGAGGACAATTGCGGAGATGAAGCTGGATGGTCACCGCGGCAGTTCACACAGACAGGAGCAGATGGACAGTCTTCTTCGTGAAGATGGTATGAGCACTCTTACACGACATGCGAGTGTGGCCGAAGCGTTGACATTGAAAACATCGCATGGGGCTGGGGATATATGGGCGCACCTCTATAACCTCATAACCAGCTTTAATCCTGTGCGGTAACTCGACTCGGTTAAAAGTGAGGAGGAGAGTGCGGGTGGGCCGCACTTCGCCTTCCCTCTTCGCCTGTACACGGTACACTGAAGTGACTCCTTGGTCTTCCAGACAACCCCGGATCTCCGAGTCAGACATGCCATCAAGAACATTGGTGGTTATAGCTCCTCGCGACGAGTTGAGAGTTCGGTGTTGCTCAACACGGATCGGGTATCCGTGGAGTATCGTCGCCTTGAGCAGTGAGTTAGTTTGTGACATTGATTATGTCTCTACCAACAGAGAACCATTTCGAAGTCGTGTACAAGACTTAACAGGTCCAGAAATGCTATCAATTCCCTTCTGAATAATAAAACGGTTTACTCGAATAAAAGACTGACCTTCTTCACTTCTACTAATAACTAAGTAATTAGGGTAAGACGGCTCTGTTACTTCTCTTATGTCCACTCTTTTACGTTTTATTTGAATAGGTGAGTTATTGTGTACCATAGCGTTTTCATCCTCCACCATTGCAGCTGTCTCCGATGGAAGGCTGGTTCCTGGGCGCCACCCCGGCTCAGGTGACCGGTCCTGGCCTAAACATAGTCACCTCAGGGTCAAACCTCCCGGGTCCAGACAGAGGTACCCAAGTGCCTACAGGACGTTCGCAGCTCATGCAATGGCCCCACCCCGGGCCTGGCCTTTACCAGGGGATACGTTCTCGCCCTACATGATGGCCCAGTGCTGGGAGTCACGCCATTACCCAGTCACATTTTGACCGTGTCAAACACGGGGGCATCCTTCAGACTAAAAGCAGGGAGGTTTAAAAGTTAAAAGTAAAAAGGAGAGGAACTAAAAAGGAGTCAAACGCGCTAAGCGCGGACCAACGGGAGCAGCTCGGGTGCCTCGGAGTCGCTATGCCCCGTACCCAAAATATTGGGACCCTGAGGGGTTACAGATTAAGCATTGTCTTAACGATAATCTTGTAAAATTTATATAAGAAGTGATAATTAAGTGCACATGGGAGAAGACAAAATAAGTAATTAGATATCCACAGGCTACTGAAGTAATACGAAATTTAGGTTTTTTAACGAAAATATTTGTTGCAAAGCTAGAAATAAAAAAAAAACCCATGCAAGGCAGAATATTTCTGCACTTGCTTTTTAACGAAAGGCATGAAAAGTATAATTCGCATTTTTCAAGAGGTTAAATATTTGAGAAACAATATATATATTGTTATCTTGGCCAAATAGTCATTTTCATACTTATCATAATTAATGGAAGTAATAAACTTTATAAAAATAGGGCAAATAAACGCCCAAAGAAGTAAATTGGTCATGTTGGAATTAAGGAGGCTATCAGAAGAACTGCAATTAGATATTCTGTGCATACAGGAACCATATTGCGTAAACGGTAAACCAGCACACATGTCGACAAACTTTAGAATTATAATAGATAAAGGAAACCCTATGGCAACAATAGTAGTTATTAACTCGGAAATACAAGTGGTGAAAATAACGCAATTAAGTGATACACATACAAATTGCATAGAAATAGCACTAAGAGGGAAACATTATGTTTTGTAAATCAATATTTTCAGTTTAGCGAACGAATAGAACCATATATAAATAGATTAAGAGAAATAGAAAATGGTTATAATAATTCTCCAGTAATATATATGGCGGATGCTAATGCACATTCCCAATGGTGGAACAGCAACTACAAGGACAAAAGGGGAGAACTACTGGAGGAGGTAATAGCGGAGCTACAGCTAAATGTAGAGAACAAACCATGTAACCCACCCACTTACAGTAATAGAACAGGAGCTACATCCAACATAGACATCACATTGACAAATAAAAGAGCAAGCAAAAGTGTTACAAATTGGAAAGTAGGTCAATCACTGACGTCAAGTGATCACAATATAATTTAATTCGAATTACAAATTAACACAAACCAAGAACAGAGATGGAATGAGAATAAAAGACCCTACAATATAAAGAAAGCAAACTGGGATAAACTAAAACGGAATTTAAACTGCCTACAATGCCTAAACCTCAAGAGGACTGTAACAATAAAGCATTAGAACTAACCAAAGCCATCCAAAAAGCTATGAAGTGCAGCATACCCAGAATTAATAACAAACATAATACTTCCCCAACATTTTGGAACAATAATCTGTTAAATTAAGAAGATCAGTTAGAAAAACTAGAAGAATTTATCAGAAATCTATTATTGCCTCAGAAAGAGAAAATAACTTAAATAAATATAGAGAAATTAGGAAAAAATATAAGGAAAATATAGAAGAATATCGCCAAGCTGCATGGAAAAATTTCGTAGAGATAAACCTTTCCAACAACATATGGGGTACACCTTACAAGCTAATAATGGAGAAAGTAAAAACCCCCGAAATAATATCCACGCTGGATAAAGGGGAGGTTAAAATGACTGTCAACTGGATAGACTCTATAAATCTCTTACTTCTAAAACTACTACCTAATGATATTGAAGAAAATGATAACTCAGAACACACAAAACTAAGAAAAGAACTCATTATTGTAAAAATAGATGAAGGTGTCATTTTCCCCTACCATGAAGTTGAAATAAGAAAAATTATAAAGGAATTAAAGAAGAATAAATCACCAAGACCGGATGAAATAAAGTCGGAATTGCTCCAACAGTTGGAAGATGAGATTACCCCGTACCTGTGTCAATTGTTTAATAATTGTCTATGGCAGGGAAGAGTGCCTTACTGCTGGAAGGAAGCGAATGTGATCATTTTAAACAAAGGGGCTGACAAAGATCCCACGCAACCGAAATTCTATAGGCCTATTTGCTTATTAAATGTTTTGGGCAAAATCCAAGAAAAACTTTTGAGCAAAAGAATAGATGAATATAGATCAATGATTGGTATGACCAGCAAACAGTTTGGATTTACAAAAGGGAAGTCTACAGAGGATGCCATAATCGAGGCAATAGAAACTTCAAAAATAACCAATAAAAAATACGTAATAGTAATATTTTTCGATATTGCGGGGGCGTTTGATAATTTATGGTGGCCAGTACTGTTTCAAATTTTAAGGAAAAAGAAATATCCAGAGTGTATCTATAATTTGTTAATAGATTATTGTAAAGATAAAAGAGCGTACGCTAAGGGTGCAAACCAGATTATTACAAAGGAAATTACCAAAGGATGTCCGCAGGGATCAATTTTAGGGCCGATATTATGGGACATATTTTTGGAATCTCTAATAGAAAAAATAGAAGGATTAAACAGTATAAAAGATATTATCGCATATGCAGATGACTTACTAATAATAATAGAAGGAAATAATAGAAAGGAAATTGAAAAGAGATCAAATATAATAACTGATCATGTAAACAATTGGTGCATAAAAGCAAAATTGGAAATTGCTCCTCACAAATCATCATATATGTTTTTAAAAGGAAACTTAAACAGAAATCCGAGTATTAAAATTAACAATAAAAATATTAGGAGACAAGCAGTAAATAAATATCTAGGTATATATTTGGAATGAAAAACTAAATTTTAAGAAACATGTTGAAAACACAAGAACTAGAGCAGAAAAAGTTATGTTCAAGTTAGCCAATATTGGACAAATATATTTTAATATACATGCTAACGGAATAAAAATCTATCATAATAGCATCTTTGCAGCCATATTAAACTATGGAGGAGGACTTTGGGGGGAAAAGGCACGCGAGGTACATTTTATACGTACTTTAAGAAGTTCCCAAAGGAAAATTTTATTGAGATGTACAGGGGCATTTTCCACTTCTCCAACAATGGGACTTCTAGTAATATTGGGTATATGGCCAATTGATTATCTAGTTCGAGTAAGAGCAGCCTCTTATTGGCTTAAAAAACAAAATTACTCAAAAATAATGGACATTGTTGGTAAAAAGTGTAGGAATAAAAAAGAAATCAAAGATTCTTTATTACAAATATGGTAACGAGAATGGGATGAAATAAAAGAAGGTAGAAGAGTGCATGAAATATTTCCATCCATAAAGGAAAGATTACTATTTAAGCACATTCATCCCAATAAGGGTTTAGTGCATTATGTAACAGGCCATGGTCCATATTGCTCATATTTGCAAAGATTTAAATTACAAGCAAATAATACATGTACGGACTGTAACGTGATCGATACACCGGAACATGTCTCATTTGAATGCCCTAAATACCAGTCATTTGTAGCAGAAGAAAGACGACTACTTGCTGGCAAAAGCATCTGGAACATCATGAGAGACGAAGATGATTTTAGGGCATTGAACGAGCTAACAAATAAAATATCAAACAAAATGGCAGAAGAGTATAAAAACGGCAAAAAACAAACAAGAGAAAAAATCCAAAGGCCAGAAATGGTATATTCCCCTAGAAGATCCGAGAGAATCAGGGAAAGGCAAGAATGATATCTACAACTAAAATTAGTTGAATAAAAAGATGATAAAGAAGATAACACCCAATTTGAATAAGAAGAAGAGAGCAGAACTGACAGAAGAAAGGAATAATGGCAGTTTTCAGGAGGAAACGAAGCAGTTGAGAGAAGAAGTAGACAGAGGTCAAGAGAAGGAGAGAAGCGAAGGAAACTACACTGTCAACACACTATGGTCCAGCATAGCTGTTGCTTGAGACCGGCAGCAACTCCACTGACGTCCAGGTTCTGTTGCCAGGAATTCCAGTGGGGAGCAGCCCGGATACCGAGCGTTAGCAGAAATGAAGACGCATAGAGTAAATTGGATAATAATTGTAAATTAATAAAGTTTAAATGTAATCATTGCTACTGGGTACCAGTTGCAATTGTAGATGTTATTGTAAGTCATAGTAAATAGCCGTAGTGCTGGATTCCAGTACCGGTTTTGTTTTTTGAAGTTTTAATTTTGTTTAGTTATAGTATTAGTAGTGTAGATTTTAAAATCTGTGAAATTTAATTGTAATTTAAATTGTATTGAAAGATATAAGAGGAATAAATAAATGAAATCTGGAGTATTACATCCTGATGTAGAACCAAGATATCAGGATGTAAGTATTGCAGAATTAAAATTTAATATATATATTCAAAATACAATTTAAAATATAAAATACAATGTCATATCATAGTAAAAGTTTCACAGAGACGATGGGATAAATGTATACAATAAAGAATTAATTCACAAAGATTTTGTAAAGAAACCTCACTTAATAGTAATTGCGCAAGGTAATAATAAATGTACCTTTTTAGACATTGCCATGGAACATGATTTTAACTGAAATGTAAGTATTTATACGCGTTATAGTGTGAGTGTATTCAGGAAAGTAATGTAATGTCCTTAAGGGGTAATTTTATGACAATTCCGATTTAATGAGTCAATATGAATTGGCAAAGGGTTTTCGGATAACCATGTGTACAAAGTAATAACCAAATATTGTGCTGGGATCAGAAGCAACGTAAAAATTATATTCATGGATTTTATCTTGTTAGCGTGTTACTGCATATCTTAGAAATCTCGGCAACAAGCATGGGTGTAGAACGAGTGGGAGGGAAGAGAATATCGAAAGTTACTAACAATTCAACTCACAAAACTTGTCTTACAACAAAATATTCCCAAAATCCTGTCGTTAATCATACAATTTAACAATGTACTGCTTGGTATACAAGTTATAACTCAGACACCTATATCGTATTATCTATAAATTTTCTTGTGTACCTTTATTGCACATTGAACATCTAAGCAGCACACCGCTTATTAATTTTTAGTGAAAATTGATTCTTAGGGGTTTTAGTTATAGAACTTTTAAATTTATAATGAAAAACAATAATAAACAGGGTTAGAATTCAGGAAGTTAACTTACAGATAAAGTTGGTTACGGGAACAGAGAAGAAGTTTGGGCAAAGTTCAGCTCGCCCATACTCCATTGCGTTTTGTAACAGGAAAATATTGAAAGAGGGAAGAAATATCATTATCCCGGGCAGAAATCGAAACCTAACTTTTCAGATTTGAACTTGAAAGTCTGCACCTCGACCATGTGTCATAATACTAGTAATGTGATAAATGAGAGACCACAAGATAGAACCATACCCTTGGCATAAACACAGATGCAAGAACGGCGCCTTCACATTGTGTCAAATCTCGGGATAGGAAATGTGATGTTAACTTAGATTTTATAGCTGAATTTAACAAAACATTAACAAAGTGCTTCTTGATATTGAAATAATCGTTTAAGACCTACTGGGTCAGTTAATGATGTCATAGGATCGTCATACCCTTTGAAAATGTGGCAGACGCAGCTTGGTGATTGCTGTACCTGCTTCATGGGGCCTCTATGATGGCAACCGTACAACTCATCGCCGTCACCAACTAGTCGTGGAGGGAGAAGCACCGAAGATGGAAATACGCAAGATGATGATTGTTGTTTAAGAGCGCAAAACTGCTAAGGTCATTAGAGACGAACCACACTTTAACTGTGTCAATAATAAAATAATTAAATAATTTATGTCACCTAAAATATTGTGCAGAATACAAGTGACATAATCAAATAGGCCAATACATATAAAATCCCGTTAACAAATAAAAAAGGCAAAAAATTAACAATGGACAAAGTGCTGAGCATAAAATACACCAGCAAGAGCCGGAAACAAAATGGGCTTATATGCACCAATAGAATTCTGCGGAATATAAATTTAAAAAATAATTACTTCCCCCAGATTTTACAAATAATCCAAATACGGAGCACTCATTCGACAGCGATGACATCATACGTAAGAATTTCTCAAGAGAGCAAGACAAACCCTAGAAAATTCTAAAAACCGCTAGATGAAAACATTCAATTAAAATATGAAGCATTGCATAGGAGAGGGATTTGTACACCCTGGAGCAGATTCAACTTTAAAAAGTTGGCGGTTACTAAAACGACAGTGCTCAATCCACAAAGTTCTAAAATTACTTCGCGCCAAACTACGCAAGAAGAGGACAACGAATTAAAAGGAGCAGGTTTGTTTTCCTGAATTTTATTGTTTGGAGCAAATACCCTTTTCGCGCCAGCGCGAGAGAACGGCTGTAATTAAAAATGACTAAAATCCCCAGAGGAAATATTTGTTAGATTGTGGAAGGTTCTAAAACAACGGTTTCGCTGCCATATCTGCAGCATAGTTGCTCTGAATTCCCAAAATGGCCAGGAACCCATTGCAGTGTTAAACTGACATCCTCGCAAACGCTGCGTGCTGAATCTTCTGTATATGAGGATGGGAGTTGTAGGGTTTCGAAAGCTGGAAAAAGCACTCGGGAATCAGAACATATTACACAGTCCCCCAACTGTTGTTCAGATACATATAGAACCACGCGATTAATAGGTAAAGTGCCGCCATAAAAATAGACGTCGCAAAGTTAAGACCAAATATAAAACTAGAACCATTAAACAAGAAGACTCATTCAAAACCTGTGTCTGCTTTCGAGCCTCGGTATAAATAAAATTGCATCTCGCAAATTAAAGGAGTACAGTGTTAAAATGACGACCAGTAATGGAAGCTGCACTCGATGATTTAGGACAGGAAGTAAGCCCAAGAGGAATTGGGGCCTATACTAAAGGTCAAAGGAGAAAACAAACTTCCCGGATAAGAAAAAAGCAGGCACCTCTACGACCAACTTCCTTAGCATCTCCTGAAAGCAATAGTCGGGATGCATAGGAGCCAGAAACCAAACACGGTAGAAACTATCAAACAAATATTAAAAAAATAAGGCTCAATCGTGGGGTACCGAGCTTTACTATCCAAACGGCAACCGTATCTACCAAGTAAAATGTGCCTACAAGGAGGTTCACCGCATTCCGTGCATAGGGTGTACATAGGAGTTGTAGGAAATGCCCCTATGGCGACACGGTTTCCCCAGTGATGAATCTGGTTAAGGCGACGCAACACTGAAGGTCGCACCGAGCCATACACAAAGAAGCCATAATTAATTTTGACCGGATGATAGAGCAGTAGAATCGCAAACGTACCGTCCGGTCAGCACCCCCGGATATACCACTTAAAACACGCAAAAGACATAGAGAACATCATACCAGCCTTTCAGTTGTACTATATGTAGTGATCAGCAGAGTTTCCTGTCAAAATTCAAGCTAAGGAACTGTACTTCGTCTACTAAACAGAGCATCTGTGCCAAGGCGGAATGACGATGAAGGATACTCCTCAGAAAGCCGTATATTCATGCAGACGGACTTTGAGCATAAAAACGGAACCCGCGGTTGTCACTCTAAGCATAGAGACGATCCAAAAGCATTGAAGAAACGCTTCAAAAGAAAAGTGCGCTGAGAAGAAAGAAAGAGTGCAAAGTTGCTGACGAATAACAAATATTGTCTCTGGCAGTAAACACTCTATAATAGACAAGGCAAACAGTGAGACACTAAGTACGGAGCGCCGAGGTTCTACGTTCTCCTGAATAAAACCAAAATGTAAAAGAGAATCCATGCTACATTAAAATCCCGGTCTCTCATGAACTCTTGAATAAAAATTGACAGCCGACCACGTATATGCCATTCATGAAGCGTTCGAAGAATACTACTTCTCCAGCAGGTATGCTTTCTCCACATGAAAGAAAACGGCGATCGTTTGGCACTTTTGTGCAAAACCGTCCATAGGAGTAGCAAGTACATAGTGTTGTATCTTGAGACCGGGTATGTGCGAAAACCTAGGCTTACTTACAACGCGGCGTAACTTATCCCATACAACAGACATAGGTGTTGAGCAGATAGAAGAAAAGCGAAACCAATCCAAGGCACCTTTTTCCTATCTTAATTACTGGACGGTATTCGGCGCGCAGCTGTTTATATCGAATCACATATTGCAATGTAAGGTGGCAACGAAAAGTTGTGAAAGCATCTCGGCGTACATGCAATGCGCCCCGATATTCATTGTTCCACCAAGGAACCGGACATCGTCTGGTGTGGAGAGAGGACAGGGAAATAGCCTGATTTGCGGCAGTAATGAGTACTCTATCTAGGTGCTTGACCATGGGATCAATAGACATAAAAGCACATCCTAAAATATGGCGTGAGAATTGAAGAGATTCCAATTCGCCTTGCTCATAAGCCACTTCGGCGCGCGCTGGGAATGTACGTGTAAAGACACGATATGGGTCTGGTACGGAAAATGATCGAGTATAAATCAGAGAGTACGTTACAGGTAAGATCTGCAGAAATAGAGGCGGAACAGAAAGATAAATCCAAATGTGATAAACTGTTTGTACCATGGGAAAGAAAATTGGGTTGACCTGCTTTAAGTAAAGTAAACTTGTAGCTATCTAAATGTCCACGACATACTACCCTTCGTACACTCCGTGGAAGATACTCTTCGGGTATGCTGCGCAGTAAAGTCACCCAAAATTAAAAAAGGGAATGGTAGTTGGGAAAGAAGATGATCTAGATCAGCCGCTGCGATAGTAGCAGATGGAGGTATGTAAATATTGCAGACAGCGAAATTAAGGCCGGTAAAGCAAACGGTAGCTGCTGCGGCCTGTATAGGACAATCAATGGAAAACTGTATACGTCATATCTGATTAAAATTAAAACTCCGCCATGAGTGAGTGTGCCATCTTCTAGTGTAAGGTCCAGTATCACCGAAAAGTAGTCGAGGAGGAGAAATGAGTCTAGAGGTTGAAACTTTGTTTCTTCCTGGATATACTGGGGAGGGGGGGGGTCAGTCGACCGTAAAAGCATCTCCAGTTCAGGTCTTCGAGTGCGAATTCAAAGTACATTCCACGACAGGAGAGCCACTGTAAATATATATGCGAATAAGTTTATCTACAGTCTTACATTTCAACCGGTGTAGTGGTTTAACAGGAGAAGGCAAGTTCTGCTTCACTACTCCCTCAGAGGAAGGGCTCTCCCGCAGAGAAAGCTCAACCGATTCCAACACCTGGGATCGGTTGAAGGTGCAGATAGACGGTGATTTCGACCGCCTAGCGGGTTTGCTCATTGAACCCTCAGAGGAGCTCGATCTCCAAGGATAAGATGTTCTCGAAATCTTCTTTTCAACCTTAGTGGAAGTTTTCAAAAATTCTTTCTTGGTGTAGGCCGTCTTACATTTAATTGCCGAGCAACAAAACAGTCGAGCACTGCCGTATTTTGGCTTCTCGGTAGGGCGATTGAAGCAATTTTCAACTCTAGGAACTTTGGTGAAAATTAAATCACAGCTCTGCGCGCTGCTGTAACTCATCTGCATTGCAGTTAAGGCTATAGAGCTATATTAACCGGTCTTACGTAACACCTAGCGAGCTTGAAAGTACTTCTGGGCATCTGAAAACGAAAGTTTTTCTTTCACCGGGAATTCCTGAATAAAGCGCTATTTGCGATAGCGAGGACAATCGCGGAACGAAAATGGATCATCACCGCAGCAGTTCAGGCAGAAAGGAGCGGATGGACATGCATGAATTTCCTCACTATAGGTTGCACACATTGAAATATAACTTTTACATGCGAGTGTGGCCAATATTACTGAAAACATCGTAGTTGTCTGAGAATATACTGGCGTACCTATTTAACCTCGTGTCCAGCTTTTATCTTTCGCGGCAGGACAACCTATTAAATGTAGGAAAGAGAGTACGGGTCATTTGTACTTCAACACCTTTCCTTGTCTGTACGCGATAAATGGATGTAATGCCTTGCTTCTTTATAAAACTTGAATTTCAGTATCGGACATGTCGTCGAATATGCTGGTGTTAATAACCCCTTGAGAATAATTCAGGGTTGTTGTGCCACTCAATGCGGATCCAACACTAGTGAAGTTTTTTTAACCTTGAGCAATGTGTTTTGCTTTATTGTACTCCAAGCACCTCCACCAAAAAGATCGGTTTCTAAGTCGCGGGCAGGATTTCTCGGTGCCGGAGATGTTATCTATACCGTTCTGAATGATAAAAGAATTGACACTACTGAACGACTATTCTTCTTCAGCTCTACTAATAACTAAGTATGGGAAAAGTAATTTCGGTCACTTTCTCACAGCTACTCTTTTTCTTTAAATTTAACGGTGAGGATTATTTTTCACCATAGCTAGTTATTCCTGCACCATTGAAAACATTTCCGATAGTAGGCTGCTTCCTAGCCGCCACCCCGTTTTAGGTGAGTTGTTCTGGCTTGAACAAAAGTCACCTCGGTATTACACCTCCCAGTGTACAGACAGATGGACCCAATGGTCTTTAGGAAGGTAAATGATCATAGAATGGGGCCTGGCCTTTACCAGTTCTTTCGTGTCCTACATGATAATCCAGTGTTGGGAGTTACCATTTACCCAGTTACCATTTACCGCGTCAAACACGAAGGCATCCATCAGACTAAGAACAGGGAGATAAGAACAATAATAATAAATATTAGGAGAAATTGAAACAGTCAGACACGCATAGCGTGGACCGGAGGGAGCAGCTCAAATGTTAGTCGGTCCTGGTGGTGTAGTAGTTACCATATTTGCCTCCTAAACCCAAGATCGCGGGTTCGGACCCGGCTAGGACCGATGGATTTTTTCGGGCGTAAAAATCCTAAGTATGGCTTCCTCCAGAAGGGAAGTAAAGCCGTGGGTCCTGTGTCGTACATTTACGGCACGAAAAAGAACCTCAAGCCTGAAAGAGAGGTGAGCAAAATTTGTCGGCCGTTTCACCCCCTGAGTTGAATGGGACGCTGATGACCTGAGATATTAAAGAGCCTCCATAAATATAAACCAATGAAAAAAATCAGCTCTGATGCCTCGGGGTCGCTGCGCTGCTTACTAAATAAGTGGGTCTGTGAGGAGGAAAAGACATAGAAGAGAGAGATACTACACATCTCGCCTTCTATAAAGATTTTCATTCTTACGAATTTATGGCATCATTCCAACCATGATTGCCTATTACCGTAACGCAAACCACTCATGCACAAAAGCGATTCTTGAATGGCCTGACTTTGCTATTTCTTTGAGGGCTAAGAGTTCGTATTACAATGCCGTTGTTTTTATTAAGTAAATTAACGAATGTCTACACAGTTTAGCATTTTGCTTACGGCATGTTAACTTTTTGTTTTAAATTAATCTTTTTTTTTTTAGTATTAACTACACAAAAAGCATTTTCCATTTTTAATGTAAATCTATTGTCTTGATAGAAATAAAGCAACCTCAAAAATGGTTTTCAGTATAACAACACTTTTGAAAAATTTAAACTATTGTACAACAAAAGAACAAATATTTTTAAAATTTAGCAAATTGAAAACGTTGTAAATAATTTTTGTTATATACAACAGTATTGTTATTATTTTTGATTTATTAACATTTTTAAATTTCAATGTTACTATATTTTCCCTTTTTAAAATAAATAGTACTTATTATTATAAGCGTTTATTTACTATATTTTGATGAAAATAATGCCATACATCAATTGTAGTAAATATGAAAATGAGTAATTGGTCATTTTTTTAAATCGAAGACTATCCTTCCGTAACTATGTACGAAATTGTAATACAGTTCCTCAAAGTCTAAAGTTTCTTGATTTTCATTCAGACACCCCACCGCCACGGGTGACCGAGGTCGTTAAGGCGCCTACTCGTGAGCGGAAGATCAGGTGTTCGAATCCCGCCAGGACCATTCTCCCTGACTGAGGGTTTTTTCCAGGTTTTTCTCAGCCCCATAACTGGCAAATGCTGGGGAGGTGGCCTAACTTAGGCCTGGAACGCTTCCTTCCTTAAAATATACATATGCATATCCTTACCCAATATATTATTTCATCTCATGTATCATTAGTCTCCACCGCCTTTGGTGCCTCAGTAGTAAAAACGGGCGTTAAACACTACTGAAAATAATTCAGACACCACTTGTTATGAATTTCCGTAAATCTGTTGGATTTGTAGGTAGGTTTTGTGTTCTTACTTCTAATATATCTGCTGCTTCTGTTATTGGAAACAATGTATACTTTCCTTTAAATTGTGATTTTCTAGTTTCTAGTCGTAAAGCTATTAATAGTATATTTCTGTTATCTAATATAAAATTGTGGATTTATTTAAAATTCAGCATCAATGTTTTTGATTTGCGATTGGCTAACATGCTTTCTTTATTTGAATGGGTTAGATTATCCTATTCTCTCTTACTGTCGTGCTGCTGGAACGTGTAATGCCGAGTCACCCTCTTGTTAGATAGCTGTGTAAAATACCTTGCGTCCAGCATTCCCTTCGGCCGTTGCTATATCACCACCATTTTATAGGAGTGGGATTGGTTACTTTCCTCATCTGTTTCACCCGGCCCTTTTGCACAGCTATCTGCTTTTCATAGCAATATCACAAGAACTCTGTTTATCTTCCTCTTCTAGCAGACGGGTTTATAGGCCTTCATATGATTAAGCAGTAATTAAAGTTTTTATCGTCTTATTGTTCTTGCTTATATATATTAGCTACTATAAGTCTGCATGCTTGTTTATTATTCATGTTCTTTCTATTTTTCTTGTTTCAAAATATTTTTAAAACGCTGAATTTCTTTTCTGTTTCATTGTTTGTTTATTCTTAGTTAGTATCTGTATATTGGTTACAATTATAATATTCCTCTTCATTATCTAGAGAATTTGAATAATATCATTCTCTTCTTCCAATCTACTTTCTGATATTAGTGCGCTGTAATCTACGCGAATATTTTTTTCCTATGGTATAATTATTCAAAATAATATCTTGCTGAATTTCATTTCCTTCCGCCTGGGTTACTTTTTCTTTCTAGGTAGTTTTTATATCTATCCATATAAAAATCCTGCAATAGCATTTTTTTGCCTGCTAGGTGTTTATTTATTTACTTATTTATTTTTTGACCTTTCCTCCATAACACCTTTTTCTATTTTGTTACTCATAGTCAGTTTTAGAAATTCATCTTTTCACAGATCATTTTACAAGTTTGGCATTCTTTTTTAACTGAACGTTTATTTTTCTTTTTATGTATGGTGCACAGACTGCTGCTTGGCCTTTTTTCCTGAATTTATTTCCTGCGTTATTTTCTTCTCCACAGTGAGAGCATGCAGATTTTTGCATTTGGCCACGTGCCCAAATCTATGTGTTTCGCACACCTAGTGGCAACGGTATAAATTTTTACTGCAATTGTTTGGAATCCTAAGTTCCATCTTCATGTTTTGATTAAGATAAATATCAGTTTTGTAAACACCTCTATACCGTGGTGCACTGTTTCTGTGTTTCTAGGGCTAATTTTAAAGCGAAACCTTAGGCTTTAATAAAATTCTTCCTTTGAAATCCCCCTATTTTTTTTAAAAATATAGTCTTGTAATTCATTTGTTTTTGCTACAATAAGAATATCATACATGATCATCAGACTTTTTTTGCTTTGTAGTTCCATTTTTAGTCTTGTTATTTTAGTTGTATAGTTTCTAATAATGTAGTCAAGTAATCTTTTGTCTCTGTCTCCAAAATTAATTTCTTTGCGTATTTTTCGTATATTTTATCTTGATTTTATATTACTTTATTACTGATTTTGTGAAAAATTATGGTATTTATTTTAAACTTTTTCCTTTGCTTAAAGCTACAAACAATGTTTGTTTCTTAGAATGTACTGTTTACTGACATGTGTATTCTTTGTCTGTAATTTTTGGTTTTGATACTGTCTGTGCATAAATAGGAACAGGATAGTGGATCTTTCCTATTATTATTTGTACTACCATATTTTCAGCTTTCTACGTGATATTTTCTTTCTTTCATTCCTCATACATACTTATAAGTTTTCCAAGTATTTAAAAATATGTTTGGTTTCTTTTATGTCGTTAATTTCACATTTACTATGCATGTATTAAAGGACACCGTGAGTGAATTTTCAAAGTCCCAAATTTGTATATGGTTTTAGTTGAAATGTTTACTGCGAGTGCATTGTTGTTAATTTATATGTAGCCCAAATTTCATTCAAATTAGATAATTACTTAGCGAGTTATAAATTAATTTATGAATATTAATTTTTAAATATATCGCGTAATCAAAATAACGCATGTGCCTTACTAGTTCACGAAATTGTTTGGCATTTTTTAAAATAGAACTTTAAATTACGTACAAAAATTTACCAAGAGTTATTTTAAATAAAGTGAAGAGCTAATGTAATATTTTTGTAAATCTATAATAAATTTCGATCTTCCAAATTAACCAATTTTTTTCTTGGAACATATTTTTTTAGTATGAGTGGTGATAGCAAGTATTTTGTGTATTAGAAAAATATAATGGACCCTTGTGCACTTTCGGGAAAATTTTAATTGACCTTAAACAAAAACTGAGGAGCCCAATGTATTTTTGAATTTGTGAGAATGCAGTTTTGAGAAAAACGCTGTTTTATAAATAAGTGTGTTGGGAAACAGTGAATTGTGTGCTTTACATAATAGACCCCTCCTTATTTATAGTTATTTGTGTTTTTACTTTCCTTCGTGTTCTTCTGTGGTGTTGTTGTGCTACTTTTGCCACCTGCTATTCTTTTCTTGCTTGTGGCAGCGGAACTCCTGCTGTCGTGAAGTCGAGTCGTATCCCAGGTCTCCCTAATCTATGAAACAGTTGCTGAACATCAATCCCCCTTTGCCATAAATCTCAGCTCCTTAGAAGGTGAACAGCTTACATTAAAAGGAGAAGCACCATTAAATGTCCAAATTTCTTCCCATTTTAAAAATAAAAATATATTTGGGGCACTTTCTGCCAATGAGTGAGTGAACACTTTAAATTTAATTTTGTATCCCTCCAAAAACACATCATGCCTGTAGTTCATTACAAGCAAGTCTTTGGTAAATAGGGATAATTATCCTAACCATACTTCATTAAACTGAACAAACAATTTGCAATGACTCTGTTGAGAAATACCATGAGCCTATCCCTGTGAATCACTTCTGTTATTCTGAAAATTGCTTTGCTGCTAATATTATTGTTACTTAAAAACACACACTTATAGAGTCCAATTCATTAGCTGGCCATTTTCCTCCACTGTATGTCAGATTAATGCAGTTTCCTAAAATGTAAGTAATTTCATATCAGACTTACAGTAATTTTGGTCTTCTTATTGTTATATTGTGATTTAAATGAGTGTATGTAATTAAATATCTGAAAATAGAATGGCACGCAATACCCAATTTTTTTATCAGAGTTGCAGTGCGTTATTTGCAGTAGACTATAACCTAATTGTTTCAATGTTTAATTTCTGGATTAAATGAAAGTTATTTCCCGTAATATCTGCAATAAGTTTGGTTTTACTCTAGTCATATTGTGTATGGAAAAAACGACGGTGTGTGTTTAAATATCTCAAACTATAGAATGCCATGAAATACAGAATTTTTGTCAGAGCTTCAGTATTTTCTTTGCATTCGGATATAACCTAAATGTTGCAATGTTAATTGCTAATTTGGAAACATAGATCAGCATCATTTTCAGGTTTTTGTTAATTACAAAACGGAGAACAATTTAATTTTGATACTCTAAACTTATTTACCAATTTTGTGTAACATCACTTGGGTTCACATTATTTTCGTTTACGTAAGATTCGGCATCCTTTGTTTTCTTGCGGGTGGCTCTTATTGCCTGTAAAAGTTTCTTCTGTTTATTTTATATTAGTTTTAAAGGATGCCACCTTCTGTTAACAAAATGCATAAATTATTCTCTCAAACACTAGTCACAGAAATATAACTCACGAGATGATAACTTAGTACATTAAATTTCTTACTGGTCAAATCAAATTACCTACGTAAAACATATTATTTGCAGGAGAACAGCAATGGTTGGCTAATTTCCCAAGTATAAAAGTGTTTTTATTCATAAAAGTCATTACAAAATGTATATAATATAAAACCACCGAAACAAATCCACAGTCATATTTCATTGGATAACATTCCCAGAATTGGATCACGTAGTTATCAAACCATGTACCACACGGCAGCTCAAAGCAAACATTTTCATTCAGTATGTGTTCACTACTTTCCAGGCGCGGAAAAGGTTATAAGATTCAAGTAAAATGCGAAAAATGGGAGTAATTTGTGCAGATAAGCTGAACGTGTGTAGCTGGCTGATTTAAGAGAACACGAGGAGGATTTTTAAATAGCTGTGGAACCCGAAAGTTGGGGGTATGTATATATTGACTCTGTGGATGCCGAAAGGTTCAAGGTATCATTTGCAGAAAAAAATGATTGTATAATTTTTTATAGATTTAGGCCAACAACTCATAACTTCTTATTCCTTCAGTACCGAGTTAAAAGTTTCTTCCTGGATAATTTTTGCCTATTCAGTTGTGACACCTGTGTTCATGTTCCTAATATTATCTCACTCTGAGAAGAGCCTTCAGTTCGTATAAGTTAAAGAATTAGAAATCTTCTTGTAATAAAACTATTTCCCTATTTAGAACCAACATGCCATAGTTATGTACACACACACACACACACACACACACACACACACACACACAGATTCGTTCAAAATTTGCCGCTAAATATTTTGCCCTCCCGCATACTTTGCCTTAATCATACTAATGTTCAGTTCACAGTTTTGCCGCCAAGGGATTCCCCAAACGGCCGTATGTATATATATATATATATATATATATATATATATTAGTTCCCAATTTGACCACCTCTACCACCTTCTCTTAATAAAACTAATTTTTAATTAATAGTGTTGCCACCAAGGCTTTTCCCAAGTAGCCTTATGCGCCATTTTACATTTTATTAATGTTCATTTACTAGGTATATATTATAAAATATTCCCGCATTTAGTAATTGGGAAACCAATAGTTTTATCATTAGATGAGAGTTTCTCCCTTCACATGGACACGCCAGTTGGAGGGGAAGGATTAAAAGCGAAACTAGCGTCATCTGGTGGCAAGATTATCGTTATTATAATTGCTTAATTATGGTTTTTAACTACTTGGCTTACATGAAATGACACAATCCCTTCTTTACTAAACAAAATCTTAATGTTACAAAATTACCAGAGATTGGCCTAATATTTTTCTTTTGCAGGTTTTTCTTGTCAATTTGTTCAATGTGGGTGTGTACTTAAAAGATGTATGTTAATGTGTTATATATGGAATATTGTAAAATAATGTTTCTTTGGGGATGCATATTCCCGAATCCTTTTTGGGATCCTTTGGTGTGGCAGCTGACCTCTTTGCCATTATTTAAAGCAACTTTTCTTTTCCACTTTGCACTTTGGACTGCCATCGATAAAAACAATTGTATGGTTAAAAATGTTACTTTTAGGCAGGAAATAAAAATGGGACAAGAAAATGGAGACTTCCTTACGATAATTTTCTATTTTTGTAAGAAGTTTATTTCATATCTTCTTTGCATTATAGAACCTGCTAATTTTTATTGGTGTGTAGAATATTGCTTGATGAATGGCTGTAATGCCATTCCTTTCAATATATTTACGCGCTGCCGCGTTATTTATGATTTAACTTTCATATTTATGTATTTTCTTGTACGTTTTTAACAACGTAAATTTCATTGAAGTAAGATTCTTGCACTGGACGCCTGTGAGGATGACAGAATATGTTATTTAGGATAATTGAAAGAATTCACATACATTTTTCGTGAACATTTAAATAGAAGGTAATTCCACCGACACACTTGAAGGAAATTCACTGTCATTAATGATATAATTTTCAGAAACGTAAATCACAGAATTCCTACATCTTGCTATCTTTTGATTGAATGATCATGAGTTTATCCGATTATCCATAAAACAATTTCCAATCCCATCTGCGGAAAGGAAAGAATTGCCAGAAAACAATTTCAATAGTGTACGAATTGCAGAATGACTTATTTTATACTAGGTAATGCTCAGACTTTGAGAAATTTTCCCCCACCATATTGGCCCTAAGTAAAATAGGCAAACCTTTTTTTGTACAGTTTTGTATTCGTTTTATTTCAGGACGCTCTTTAACATCTAAGGTCATCGGCGTCCCATTCTATTCAGGGAGTGAAACGGCATACAAATTTTGCTCAGAGGCCTCTTTTTTCTGGATTGAGGTTCTTTATCGTCCCATGTACGACACGGGACCCACGACTTTCCTTCCCTTCCGAAAGAAGCCATACTTAGGATTTTGAAGCCCGAAAAACTTCATCGTTACTGGCCAGGTTTGAACCAGCGATCTTGGGTTTAGAAGGCAAGTATGATTACCACTACTCCACCAGGACCGACATTTTGTACACTGGATAAAATGTTTTAAATATCCCATCAATGTATACAGTTTCATATTTATTCACATAACTAAGAAAGTTTTGTTTCACAATCGTTTAGGAACCGATACTGCTTACTTATGTTTGTGTTAAACTTGCTGAAATCGCCTAACGGAAAATGTATATCAACTATCGTGCTTGATTATTTACGGCTTGTCTTTGATGCGCATAATATATATTGTTAAGCATTCTGGAAACATCCGTAAGGACAAGACTTTGAATATAATTTTGCATAAATTCAATATGCAATAACTTTGAAAGTTTATCATTGGTGGTCTCATGTGTTTTTTCCCCAGGATATTATTAGATATCTGCTTTTTATAAAACTTTCAGAAACTTTCATATGCCTATAACTTAACATTCTGTCTGTTACCCTGTGACAGACGGGTATATGACAGCAGCACGCAGCATTGGATAAGTAGACACCGTCTGTGATCCCTCAGTAGCTAAAACCAGCATTAAACATTAAAAAAAATTACAGGCAAAAGGACGATTTCAATTTAGTTTGCAATTATTGTACGGCAGCACTGAGTATATTTGTAATTTATTTATGTATTATTTTTTTATATTGCGGATTTTAAATTTTGTGCACTTAATGTGTGGTATAACTGAGTCCCATTTTTCCTTATATTACTTCTATCAATCTTCGAGTTCACTTCAAATAATAACAAAGTGTAGCTGTTTATTTTTTTCAGTGACAGCACATTATCTCATAAACTTGTTGGACTTTTCTCTTTGCATTGTGGTGTTGTAGCAAATCACTGAGGCCGAGAGGCTCATAGGACGTCGCTGCATTATCCCAGTGGAAATGATGGTGCTATTATTAAGACTCGCCAGGAGGACGAATGAATGTATGATGGCGGAAATGACCTCATTGTTCTTGGTGCCTTAAAGCTATCTCGCATTTTCCTTTTCACAGTAAGGAAAAATACCAAAACTGCATTACCGAGACTACATGACCGAGCCGTGAATCGATCCCAGGACGTCCGAATTAGTAGTCGCAAACACTATCACTAGACCAAGAAGGCAGTCATATCTGTTATAATTGTATACTGAAATGATGAATTGTAAGTTCCGAATTGGCCTATTAACTGTACGACCAAACAATTTTGAAAACTGCAGTTAAGAACCGCAACTACTTACCTAAAAAAACTACAAGGATTTCGAGTACGCCCTACTATCTATCATAGCTATGCATCCTCATGAAGTTACAGTTCCAGGTTTAAAACAGTTCACTAGAGTTCAAACACCTGTCCTTATCAGCTGGTGGTAAATTTGTCTTCACTTCCGACAGTAACGAGCAGCCTAAGTTGTGATTTATCCCAAATTTTCCTTCACTTTGAAAAGGCAAGGCAAATTCCAGATAAGATAAAGTGCAGATGGCGTCCAGATTCTTGTTTGTAATCATCAATTAATTGTATTCATGCTCACGAAAAGCCACGATATTATAGCAATAATTATATTTATCAGCAAATATCTACAGCCGTAATTTACAAAAATTTCCAAATGTTTTATTCCCATTTGTTATTTAATTGGTTTCTTTTTTTATTACTCGGGTGAAAAAGCTAGCAAGCAGAATAGTTCCTTTACTTAATTGTATATTATATATTTGTTTGTGGAATTTTTATATAGTTTATTTGGAACTTATTTGATAATTGTTAATATGATAATTCTTACTTCTAACCGCAAAGGGTGGCCAAGGTCGTTAAGGCGTGGGCTCGTGAGTGCGAGGTCTGGTGTTTCAATCCTGCCAGGACTGTGTTCCCTGACTGAATTTTTTTCAGGTTTTCCTCAGTCCACATAAATTACAAATGCCAGTTCAGCACCCGAAAACCTAGGGCTGCAACGCTTCCATACTTAAAAAAAACCATTTCTCCGTTTATCACACCATATCATCAATGTGCACCGCCTGTGATAACTCAGTAGTTAAAACGGGCGTTAAACACTTAAAAATGCAATGCATTTGATTTTACCTACAATGGAAGTAGTAGGTTACCGACCTTTGCACAATCACATTGTATTAAAAATGTGTCTAATTTTGTTAGGAAAATACGTTAACCCGCGTTGTTGTACAACAGTGAGCCCTGGATTTTAAGTCAACAATATAATAAAAGAATATGAACATGAGAAATTAGATATCTACAGCAGTCAATAGAAATCATCAGGAGATATCGACTGACTAAGAACAAATTTTCAAGGAACTACAATTAAAATCAATTATAGAGAAATTACAAAACTATCAGAAATAATGTTCTCTCAGTTCAACTGATATTTCATATTCGATTTCCAATTTCTATGAACTACAGGGAGGACGAGATGTTGGTCAACCCCTTACAAAATAGAAACAACAAATTTGTATTATTTCTGAGGACTACACCGTTACTTGATATGGCAACATCATTATTATCACCACCACTACCACGAACAACAACAACACAACAACAACAATAATAATAATAACAAAGAATGAAAATATTAACATAATTTGGCTCATATATACACACTTTTTTACTGTTGTATATCCCAGAATTTCATTTGACGAACTTCTGCATTTAATTAAACTTTCTAGTCCAAAGATGTTAATTGGTACATTCTTCTTGAAGACTTAAACAATTCATATCTCAACTAATGTAATCTATTCTAGCAATATATTTGCATTTTACGAACAAATTATTGTGTTTAAGCAGCAGGAGTATATTTTATTATCGGCTGGGTAAGTTTCCTAGGATATAGAATGGCATTCGAAGTTTGGGAGTCATTTGCAGATGTTTCTATTCTGAGTACAAATTATATCATTAATAATTTGCTCTTTATGATAATTGAGTCTCTCGGGCTGCAAGGCAAAGATCCATTGGGTTCCTTCTACTTCAGTCTTCCCAGACGTTTCGTCCAAGACTGTGGTGGACATCTCCAGTGGTGTGGTCGCCGCGGTCCTCTTGAAGACTAGGCAATGACTGACTCGTTGTTGGAATTGATAGCGTTATATACCTTAGAAGTCCCCTTGGAACTAAGCTCTGATTAATTCGCATGGTTCAGAAGGTTGGATCTAGCTTTCAGCCCCTGGGCGTGGCCAACGGAGTGTTGGTTACTGTTTGGTTTCTCGTTGTTTCTTTGTTAAGGTGTTTTGTAAGGCCAGATACCATGCTGAATGCGATTTCAGTGTTTCTACTTTCATTTTAAAATGTTGTTTTTATGTTTGTGAATTTCAATTGCCTTCCGGTATAGGGGAGGATGATAATGGGATGTTGAAGCTAATATATCAATGAGTTGAAAACCAATTTTATATTCTCCCTCAGTTAGGAGGGCACGCTTAGCGACGGATGATTTGTCTGTCTGAACTAGGCTGCATTGTCTCTTGTGTTCTGTCAGGCACGTATTAATGCTGCGCTTTTAGCGCCAATGTAAACGTATCCTCAGGAGCACAGTATTCTGTACATACCGGCTGAGGTAAGTGGTTTCCTTGGGTCTTTACTGGAGCGGAGTGTGTTAGTCGGTTTGAAAATTGTTTCTATGTTATGCCATTTAAGTAGTTTGGAAATAGCTCTGTGACATTTTTCAGAAACGGAAGATAAGCCGTTCCCTTCTTCTGAGATAGTGTATTCATTTGTTTTGTGTTGTTTCTGGATGTAAAGCTCTTCTCAATTTCTTGGCCCGTACCCATATGTACGTAGTAATTGTTGTACGTGTTATTTTTCCTCCAGTCCCAGGTGTTTTGGTTCACATGGAGGCTCGATCTACGAGAGTTTTTATCAATGCACGTTTTTGCCTCGGATGATGGTCTTATGAAGATATCTATCTGAGGGTAGACTTATGGTAAACTTAATGTCTGAGGGTGCCATCGCTCTTCTTGTGGACTAGGACACCCAGGAAGGGCAGTTTACTATCTGTCTCCATCTCTATTGTAAACTGCATTCGTTCGTTGAGAATGTTCAGATGTTGCAAAGAATCATGAAGTGCAGGCTCTCCTTGGTTTCATACTACTAAAGTGGCCTACATACCGATAATAATATATCGGCTTGTTTTGGAAAGTCTGTAAACTTAAATTCCAATTGCTCCTTGTAGGTGATGACAGGATTAAGAGAGCTGCCCTTAACCATGCCATCAGTTTTCTCGTAGAACTTCTTATTCCACTGAAAATATGTGATGGTCAGGACATGCTGGAAGAAAGGTTAAATTCCTTATGGAAATATTTTCTTGTTGCGAAACGGCTTCATTAGCCGAAACCATTGTAAAAAGGGGCACGACATCGAAGCTTACAAGAAGGTCTTCATGTTGAAAAGTAACAATCTTGAGTTTTTCAATAAAATGCCCCGAATCTTTTATGTGAGTATCAGTTCTACCCACATGGGATTAGGCATGTTGGCAAGATACCTGAAGAAATCCTTACTTGTGTAGTTTCGGTAAGCCATAACGTCTCGGCTGATGGGCTTCCGTTCTCTTAATGTGGTACTAGTACTTTGGAGATATGGAAGAATGTCTTATGACTAGAGTTGTTTGCAGTAGAATACGCAAAGTAGGAATTCGAGAAAGCTTTTCGTATATTTGGGGGTAAAGTAAATTCTTGTTCTTACTTACGTAGTCTATCCAGGGTTACTGTTGCATTTCCTCTGTCAGTAAGGATCGTAATAATCTCCTTGTTGGAATTGAGTTTATTGAGGGCCGATATTTCTTCTCGGGAAATGTTACATTATGGTGACTGGGCGTTTTGTAAGTTCTTCGATAATTATTTTTTACAGGGGCCCCCGTCTCTGCCCTCAACGTGGCAAACTTTTGAAGTGGATCTACACTGCCTTCTCTACCAGGCACTATGACTACTGTCTACGTGAAGGGTGGGAAGTTGGTGAAGGTACCGTCGAAGCACTCTGGAGTTAGTTAATGATTCCACTAAGACGCACAATTACAAGAGAGTAATCGGAATGAGGTGGGCTAGGTATCGAACTTGGTATGTAGCTCAGAGTAGGACATACGTATTAATGGTGAAATCATGCTCAAGATGTGAAGAATTTTGAGGTGTAGTTTCATGCTAATTAATATTGGGTGTAATTACTTACTTGACTTACCTACTTGTGGTCATCAACCGGGAAAAGGGGGGAGGGGTTGACATCTTTGGCACTCTCGCTGTTTTGGGAGTTTTCTGGAAAATATAAGAAACAATATAAATTACTTATGACGGTGTATACATGCATATTCGTAATTGTTTGTGCACTTGCCCTGATTGGGGCGTAGTCTTAAGTGTGTAATTGATACATAGATTATTTATGGTATAATTGTGCTTCTACTTTGTAATGTTGTATGTGGAGACCCCAACAGACAAGATCGAAACACTGGCTGATGCCATGGAGGAAGCATACACGTCAAATGCTAAACCAGTCGACCCAGATTTCGACGCCCTTCGTGACATACGTCGGAGAGCAACCAGCGGCGGCCTCCGGCCGGTCCTCGTTAATGAATAGACGACTACTGTCGCTGTAACTGCTCAGACTCAGATCCAGGGGTTTTCTGGGCATCGACTTCTTGCTGTCTCCTCGCTTAGGTATGCAGTTAGTTTTCCTAACCTTGGTAGTTTTGCCCTGCGGCGTATTCTTCATTGTTCTGGTAACTTCCTTGGAAGTCGACGTGGTTTAGAGGGGAGAATATCGCTCCATCTTGGCAGTTGTTATTACAACTTAAGTTTTTCTAGGTCATAAGGGAAGAAAATATAAATAAGAAAATTGAAATTAGAACCTAATAGTTTTTACAGCAGCATTAATTTTATGACTGAGCTAACTCTTATTTTTATGCTAACCTGCAGTAAACGTGATTATTTAACTACATAATCTAATAGGGAACTTAAACACTAGATAGAATCGAGGAAAGATAGAGATATTAAGAGAAATAATACAGATTGTGGGCACTGAAAAGCCCGGGGAGCAGCGGACCAACCCCTAAAGATGCCTAGTTATACCAGTCAAAGACTATTGGCTATGATCGTGCTTCTATGTCCAGCTAAACTGTGTGTGTAATTGAATTTCTGTGCCGCTGTAGAGAGGTTGAAGTTTAAGCTTCTCTGTAGTCCAGTTGTGCAAGCGGACTGCCACACTGGCCTCGGAGATTCAGTCACGACTAGCTGGTCGGAATCTCTCGGCTTATCTTGGCGTCTCTCTGCTTCGCTCCGCTCACCTGTTCACTCTTCAACCGATGACCGACGAAAAACTGAGAAAAAGAGAATAAAGAACAAACACTGACATTGCATTCAGAATGGTAAACGGCCTTATAAAATATCAAACCAAGAAACAACGCCAACCATTCAGCAACCTTCATTCCGCTTGGCCACACCAGCAGCTCATAGCTAGATCCAACCCTTCAAACCAAGCGCACCAATAAGCGCTCAGTTCCAGAGGCACCCCTACCGTATATAAAACTGTTAGTTCTAACAACGAGTCCGTCACTGACCCGTCTTCAAGAAGGCCAAGGCTACTACACACTGAAGATGTTCACAGCCGTCGTGAACCAAACGTCTGGGGAGATTAAGGAGAACAATTCCATTGGACCGCGACCTTACGGCCCGGAAGACTGGCCGTGAAAAGCCTACGTTCTACAATTTCAGCTACGATTTAACAAACATTTATACCCCTAAAAATAAAGCATAAAAGACTGTCTATTTTAATTATCAATACATGCACGACTTAATGAAGTGAGATTTGGCAATGAAGGAATGTGTAGATAAGGTTGGTTGACAGCCCTGCTGTATTTTCTTCTGATAAAGAAAAGTCTGATAAAGAAAAGTCACACTGTATCTTAACTGTCATACTTGTACATTCAAATTGTAGTCAGCCGCTGGCTTAAATTTCCTGTATAGACCCGGAAGAATTCTGTGTCCCTAGGAGGCTATTTTCTAGCGAGCACCATACAAATTTATACTAAAAGATTACCTTGCTCATCATAGAACCCCCCCCAAATAATAAAAATAAAGTTAAAATATAACAATATAAAATAAAATAATGAAAGACATTTAATTTTTTCCATACTTTTACAACAAAAACATGTTTGAGAAACATAGCTTAGAAGATGCTGGAATCAGTTGTCGAAATCAACATATCTAAATGGGATAGAAGAGATACAACATGTAAGGGCTGCGGGCGGAAGAACAGAGTGACAGATTAACTGTAGATCAAGTAGCATTGAGTCTGGTTTCCATTCCAGACGAAATCCTTTCCTGGAATGAAATTATTTATAAAACTTTACTGGGTGTGGCAGGTTGAAGGGTATCTCCGGGTTTATTTATAGCATTAGGAATTGAGTTCCTTAATTGTTTGGAATTCATCTTGTTACATTACACGTTAGATATAAATAAAAAGTGAGTTTATTCGTTCTTATGTTATATCTTTTTCAAATACCGCTTGTCAACTGCTGAATGCTAAGATGAATGTTATCAGTCATGCCATTATTAAAATTGAGGACTTTGCTCCATTTGAGTAATATTTGGTGTCGGCAGATGATTTTGATTTATCATTCTATCCTGTCAAACAGTGATCAGTGTACTATGCATTTCTAATTTTAGAATAAAAGTATATCCTGTTTTTAAATATTACGCATATTACACTTTTGATTTTAAATTTTAAAATGAATCACAGAAAATAGTGGTTCATAAATTTAAGGTTTTATTATTTTTCATCTCCCTCACCGTTGATGCGATAGGACAGTGCAACAAATAATAATTTGAAGTTTATAGTTCCCTGTTTTAACGTGTATGGTGGTAACTAGAACAACTGGTCACAATATTTTCGCCTCGATGAGCAAGGCTACACAATATATAATATAGCTATCTCGCTTCTCAGTTCCTATGTAGACTACACTAACAGTAATTCTAATTAATAACCATATTGTACGTCAGTGGTGCTGCTCGTGGGGTAGGGGACAAGGTGGAGTGGGATAAGTAGTGGGAATTTACCGGAACGGAGAGAGAGAAGGGAAGTGGGGTGATGAATCGTTGTATGATTCAGGCAAGGGCGTGTGCTTTTACTATAATCGCAGTTAGTAGCTGTAATTAAGAGCATCACCAATCGTATACCTTTGTGTGCTGAGCAATAAGAACTGCTTGGAATTCAAATTCGTTAATGTGTCGATGCGGAAATCATCGGGACTTTGGAGTCATCATGTCTGCAAGTGGCTGGGCAATTCCTTTTTTGCAGTACTGCTAGGCATCCCTTATGGTACAATATTAATATTTTATGATCTTTGTTATCAAGACGAAAACATAAGTCTTCGCTTAAGAATGCAGAACACTCTGCACTTAATTGTCTTACTTCTATATTTTATTTCTTTAATGCCTTTTCTTAATTTCATAACGCATCATACTTCTTATGTTTTCTTCCACCAGCTAGTTTTATTTATTTATTTGCATGCCAAATATTAAAATCTGGATGTTCTTTTTTGCAACACTCATCCTAGATTATTTTATTACACCACCAGGACCGACATTACTTTTTGCAGCATACAACTCTTTGTACATATAAACATGCAGTGACATAGGCTGAAGATATTTCCAAAGACATATAAGTATAACCTTATTAGGATTTACAAAGTTCTGGAGTTCCAGTATTAATAGTATTCCTTTCTATGCTTCTTCGAATCCAATAAATTTATAACGCTGAAACAAAGTACGTGCATTTAATATATAAATTCAGTGTATAATGTATATATACTACATAAATTATTTAGTAAATATTACATATGTATGATATAGTACTGCTTTCTTGGTTTAAAACCAAACATGGCTCTATTCTGGAAATACATTTTCCAGAGATAAAGGAAACTATTCTTTTGTTTTCACATTTAACTTGCTTTTGAATGAAAAGCTTAATATGAATATTTACCTAAATTTAGCAGCATGGGTATATTCTGAAACTAAATTATAATAATCACGGGGAAAATTAGTAGCATTTAACAATTTATCATTGTGCTCTGTAGTTACACGTATACAATGCCCGTTCAATGACGAATGATCATAACTTTTTTGGCAAATTGCTTTTATCCACCTTCAAAATTTTGACGATCTTTCTCAAAGTGGTTCCCTTTAGATACAATGCACCTCTCGAACAAACTGGAAACAATTTTGAAGGGATTTTCAGAATCGCCTCCACAATTTTCACCACTTTTCCTCATGGTGAAAGTGCGTCCGATGAAGTTGTTTCTTCAATTTTGAATATATATATATATATCACACGAGAATAAATCTGGACCTAAAGGAGGGTGAGGAGGACGGTGAGGGATACACTTTTGAAAGAGATATTGAGCAACATAATTTGTTATGTGCTACCATGCATTATCGTGGATTGGTGGCGTCCAGTGAAATGTTCAGAATTTCTGAAAGTGTTTTTAATGTTATTCGATTATCTTGTCTCACAATGACAGCTGCAATGTTAATGTGTTCTTCCGCTAGAACACAAACTGGACAACCGGGTTCACCTCTCTTTGAAATTAATTGCCTCCCATTTTTAACATTTTAAACAATCTTCGAGTTGTGTTTTAGGGAAGAACACTCCATAAGCCTCCTGTAACATTTCAAAGACCTCAGCTGAAGATTTGTTGAGACGAAAGCAGAATTTCAGAGCAGAATATTGGTTATCACGTGTTAACTCCATTGTGCTATAGGTGGAACTGAATATGTCCCAATTTACCCACTTCTCAAGGAGGGGACTAGTAGTAACAATGCAACTAGTACCGTGCGTACATTACGCATTGCATGACGACTACAAATATTATAAAGGTAAATTTTCGCGATGGAAATTAACCTGTAAATATTATTATCATTCTTCTTTGAACAGCAGCTACAGCAATAGTCAAATATGTATTTACGATTATGATTGCAAAATTTTTACGCAGAAAAAAATCTTTTATACGGGGGAAACGTTTCATTCAATATTTACACCTATATTACTGGCACCATTTGCATGACTACCATGACGACCGGCACCACTATTACTAATGGTAATAATCGTACAACTTTTTATATTTATGTCAATGAAACGCTGCAGAAATTATAATAATGGAAGAACTCTGATGTTGGTTGTAATGAAGTTGATATATTCCCTTTTTTAACTTTTGACCTCATGAACTTAAACACTGTGCACCAATGACACAAGCAAAGAGTGACATTTATATATGTTCAACAGAGTTTTCTTCAGGGAGAAATTAAAATTATAGTAGCATAGAGTATAGCATACAATAGAGTGACGCATTTTTGTTTCTTACAAATAGAAATAAAGCGGATTTATGCAGCATTTAATTAATTTAAATGTTGTATACTAAAATCCAGGTGACGAATTACTAGAAATAGACCTTTCCCACCTAATATTTTCCTGGTATCGTTTGTCACTTCAAAAACAATGCTCAAGTATTAATAACCACCATATAATTTCTATTAATGAGAAAGACACAGCCTAAGAACAATTTCCTTTTCTGTTTTTATATTTTATATCTTTATTAGGTGTAGGATATTTATTCATTTTGAAATCGTTAAATTGTTTATATGTATATTTGTTTATTTCACACAATTCACGCTTAGTTCTCAGAACGTTTAAAGGTAAATCTGCTACAAACATAAATCCTATCTTAGTAGTAGTAGTAGTAGTAGTAGTAGTAGTAGTAGTAGTAGTAGTAGTAGGAGAAGTAGAATATTGTATTATTAGTAATAATGGTAGTTGGCTTAATGATAAACAATACATTTTCTTAATTATAAAATATTCAGCTGCAGAGAAAGTTAGGGTTTCACTCTATGTGTGAGATGCTAAGGTAATTCTATTTTGTAAGGTTTTTACAAATTGCCACTTAACATTATAACCTGAATAGTATGTGTGCACATGTCTGTAAATTCATTCACTCACAGATAAACAAAAAATAACTAAACGCTCACCGTTTAAAAACACAGGAAAACATTGTAATGATTTGCATCTACAAGACACAGAAACGCTTCAAAGTTATTCAAAAACAATGGAGTGAAGAAAGTATGCATGCGTGCTTATGCACATATGCGCCAATGTTTCATGCGAGGAAAAGCCTAGTGCTACTTATTCAGTGGAGGAACTGACACGCTACTAAAGCAAGCATGTGGCCTCACAACAAAAAATTCCCGCAAGCTATGAAATCTGTCATGTCGTACAACGCCGTGTTCGCTGTGAGCAGAATGAGTGGAATCTAAATGTCTGCAAGGTAACTGCAAGCGCAAATAGCAAGTTGTATTGATTGTTCTCCTAGTCTTGGACAATTTCTGCTACAGGTTATGAGAAAATATACGTTAAAACCGTTATTTGTACTTGAAATTATTTATTTCCTTGTGACTTAAACATAATTAATGCATACTAAAATTAGCCTTAAATTCACTGAACTATTCTGGAATTAGATATAATTTGGTAATTAAAACGAATTCTTCATTAGTATTTCATATCAATCACTTTAAATGACCATTATCTATAAAAACATGAATTTCTTGAAAATTTAACAAAGACATATTGTTACTCATCTGTCTTGTATAAGTGACATTTGTTGTATTTTCCCTTGAGATTTTCTTTTGTAAGACATATATTTCATTCGCAGACATTAAAACACTTTCTGCACTTCCTCAGCATATATAGGTTCTCTTTCAAAAAATGTCACCAAAATAAGGTTGCTTGTATACATCTTTTTCGTTATCTCCTGTGTACAGAGATACGCTTCTGTTGTGGAATGAGACTTGTTCAAAATATTGATTCTGAATTTTTTCATTATTTCAAGTTGAAAAGGAGGAAGAAGTATCGATATCCGCAATTTAGAAATGAATACTAGTCGACCTATTGTGAGGATGTACTCAAATATATGAGTAAAAGATTTTTATGGAGGTAGCGGGTTCCAGCATCTTCTCCAGCATCACTTTTATGAGCTATATCTCCTATGTATAGCATTTACATATATGCAATTTATACACAATATACGGTATGTTTATTTCTGACACTTATTTACAATATATACAAAGTGTACACAGTCCTCATCATCTCGTTTAGAATATTCTTATTCTTTATGTTTTCGGTGGGCTGAACCCCCATGATCGATAATGAAATGACGCCGGATTCTCCTCCAAGCACACCTGGCCCGACTTTCTATCGGCTGCGTTATCCGTCTGTTCATGCATAGTGGCGTTTGTGGTGAGGATGGGCACTTTTAACATTTTCCGTAAAGAGAGATTTTATATTATTTGCTTTGACGCGTGACCCTGGCTATAAATGCTACAGATCGCTCTCTTTAGTGTATCTTTTCCCAAACTTAAAAATATCGATTCCAAACCACATTTCGATTCTTCGTCCTTATTACATTATGTCTAACCTTTTCCTTTTTACCTTCCATTAAGGCCCGCCCACCGCCGAATTACAATTCCAATATTTTTGCTGTCCTCACGTAAGTTGTCTAATTAAGGAGGTTAGTCTCCGAAAGCTCGGATATCTACAAACAATTAACCTGGCTGGAATCCCAAGAAGGATTGTTTACAGCCGGGAAAGATTAAGATTTTATACGAAAAGTATTATGTGTTATTCAATGTAAACACATTTTTATGTGAATTACACCGCGACAGATATGGAATGGAAAACTAAGAAAATCACTTCCGTAGTTTTCCTACACAGCGTTTTCTTCTGTTGGACATAATATTTTACGTTTGGGTGATGGAATGGTAATTATTATCGAGGACGTTTTTTATGATTTTTAAAAGTTGTCATATGATTGAGGAATATTTAGCCATAATATTTTAAAGCAAACCATAATTGTGTTATATTTCCATTTTTCATATATGGACAGACTAGAAAAAAAGTTTTACCAATAATTTCATGAAAACCGGGTATGTCCATATGCTTTGAATGTAGTGAATGTAACCATAAGATGCACAATAATAAAATAGCTGTAATATGTATAACTACTGTTATCACAATAAATGTTTGATTTAATTCCAAATTGGGTATATGAGAGAGAGAGACAGAGAGAGAGATATAGAGACAGAGGTTCAGACAGGGGGTGCTTCTTAACAAAATTACTCCCGTTTCAAATTACATGTTGCGATGTAAAATCACTGAATAGAACTTACTTTATGATATAATAAGACGTTAATTAAATGTATTTATTTTATTTAATAAGCGCACGATTTAACTCTAGCGCTTTTTATGCTACACACATGCGTTTGGCAGGCTGCAAGACCAGTAGTTGTGCAATTCTTCTTCTATAACTATTTATCCTACCCCGATATTAGGAATTACATTTCCTGTGATTTACAAACCAAAACTTGGCTCTGTCGACGTTCAGAAAGTAACTTGTTTTTGGACAAACATTAGAGTACGCATATGCACTTAGGGACTCCGAATGGGTGGTCAGTTCAATGTCAGAGCCACCTCGAAGACACCACAAAAACACAGGAAAACGTAGACACAAAGTGAAAAAGGCCATCGCCACTATAACAAAAACAATCAAAGCTAAACTTATTATTAACAACAAAATATATTCATAAACCATTATACATAGAGAAATGGAATGACATTGAATATTTAAATAGAAAGTAAATCCATGCAAAGAAAAACGAGTCCGGCATTTGTTCTCTCTGAAAGTGAACTGAGGAAAACTACAAAAAACATTTGTCAAATTAGTGGATTGCAAGATTTAAACTTAGTATCTCCCAAATTCCAGTCCCAAACGTTACAGTCTGAACTATCCCGCTGGGGCAACTGTGCTCAAGAAACTTATTTTTGAAGCTAAAATCGAAGATTAATCAGAAACGTTCCTCAATTTTAATAGCTTAATTTATAATTTTTCAGAAAGAGGGAAGATGAGCATAATAAGCAAACTCTTGCTTTCTGTAATTGTTTTCGAATTGTACCTATGTTTTTGACCCGTTTATTTTATTTTTATTTATTTTTTTTCATACTTCCATATACCAAAAAGGTTTAACGATTTGGAAGAATAATGGAAGTAAGTCTTATGCTGAGAGCATCTTTGGATACTGTGACCATAGCTTCAATGAAAATGGGGGAAAGGACGAAAATGTACTTTGAGGCATGTGGAGGTACATGTATAGCGTGTGAGATCCACGAAGTAAGACGGGATCGCCTGCCTATAGGATTAGTGTACGGAAACAGCGATATGTCTTCATCACCACTGTCACTTCACATTGTTCTCTAATTCATCCCATTGATCTTGTTAGAAGGAGGGCGAGAAAAACGATAGGGGAAGGTGGATTTAATACATGGGATTTCATGGGTGGGAGGGAGATCCGAAATAAGGTGTGGGAATATATATGGGTAAGGCCGCTCGATAAAGTACTTCCTTCTTCTATCCCCTTTCACTTCTTTGTGCTTGCTTCTGCACCTTTTATTTTATTTTTTTCTGCCCCAGTCTTTCTCCTCTTTCTGCTCTTGTCCTCGCTATTACGATCGTTTCTCTTCTCTTGGATGACATAAAAGGATGTTTCCAATGCCTATGTGACAGAAGCATGAACGGCGGTAAGGTTGTGCTGGCAATGTTTTTTTTTTTTTTTTTTTTTAATTTTTCCCACTTCTCATTTAGTGCAAATTATGCCTCAACCTCCCTTAATCTCAATCTGTGCAAGATTAAGTGTAAGCCTTAAATGTAGTGAAATAAAACGGAATCAAAGTTTTGTTATTAGCATTATAATTGGAATTCTTTTAAAACCAACCATTTGAGTTTTAGTACTGTAAGTATGCTCAAACATACGAAGTTTTTCAGCTTCATTATAATATAGGATGCTTTACACCGGCAATTTCTGAAGCACGTTGACTTTGCAACAATTATCATTTCCCCTTATATTGAACAGCTTCTTATTTTCCGATTAACCTAGTTTCCATTCGCGATGAAGTGTATTACCTGGATTAGATTGACGGTGTTATGTTTGTTTGATCTGAGAAGGCGAATATTTACTGACTTGTGGCTTATTATATTTTGGGATCATTTGCACGCTACTGAAATAATAATAATAATAATAATAATAATAATAATAAAAATAATAATGAAACGCTAATATTATGTGACTTCAAGGTTCGTTGTGGTTGGAGTTCAATCGCACGGCCAATAACAACAACAACCACAACAGGTACACATAATTAGCGTTAAAATATTTTTATGCCTGTAATTATTTAGCCAACCTTGGTACTTTTTCACCATGCAACTATGTTGAGACTATATGCAGTTCCATTCCTTTAAATGATAACACACTATTTTATAATATTTAATGTTTCCAAAATGATACCAATATGTGCTTTTTCTTCCTTATAACTTTAACGATTGAGCTACAGCTGCTCTTGGAAATTGTATTACTACTTACATTGCCTTTTAATTTGATGTATTGTTCTCTTCAAATCCATGGCAGGGGACTTACAATACTTTGTATCATTATATGAAATTTTCTATTTGCACTTTATTGTAGTTGAACTTATGTATACTAAAATTTTTATGAAACATGTAAGGAGTGTTACTGACCACTTTTGCATCCATTTTTTGGAAGAATTTTCAATGGGAAGGGATGATGTAACACAACAGTAGCAATCCTAATGGGCATACACAAATATAGAAAGCAAATAGCATGCCTGAAACTTTTGAGGCCAAAATACGACATATGACCTTAATACGATATCATATTGTTCAATCTGTGCGTAAAATATGTGTCACATATTGTGTAATTTAGGAGTTAGATAAATTATAATGGAAAAAGTTGTTTTCAAATGGACAAGGTAATAAGAGCGTTCTTTCATTTATCTATTACGGTTTTCGTTTTATATATATATATATATATATATATATATATATATATATATATTATGATATAATATACACTATAATCATATTCATTTATATTCCTTTCATGAAATTGATGATATTACATCTATAAAACAGAGTGGAAGGAGGTAGCAGATACAAGCAAACGGAAGAAAAATATTGTTAGAAAGCCTGGACGAGAAGCAGTAAATTGTATGTAAGCAGAAGATGGTAGCTAATACCATAAAAGAAAGTAAAGATAAATTTTGTAATGTTAAAAGTAGTATTATTTCCTTCTTTGAGCACTCTGCCTACTCAACAAGGTGCACATTCTGCGGTGCGTGACCAGCTGGCACAGTATTGCAGGCGACCACACGGGGAAAGATACGCTAAAAAGAAATGTTTTTATACAAATTAAAAAAATTATTTTATGCATATATTTATACAAAAATGGCGAATACAAAAGGGCGAAAATATCATTATAAAAACCGGTGGATATATAATTATACAAATTAATAATAACATAACTTATTATACAAAATATTAATAATGGAAATTAAACGTTTGCCGCATGCATATTTTTTACAAAAGTAATGCGTTTTCCCCCATTTAAATTATTTTAAAAAATGTAGTATAAGCCCTTCTAGTAAACGCTACACCATCGTTACTGTCTTCGTTTCTGCTGCTCTCTGTTTGATCCTTGTAAAGTTGGTGACGCAGATGAATAGCATATGAGAAAATTTGTTGAGGTGTTCCTGGGCCGATGAAATGGAGATGGAAACGAATCACGGAAGGTAGCGGTGGAGAAGCACGGCACCGATGTAATTTTGCAGTATAGGGCTGGCGTCTTGTAGATGGTTCTGAGGTAAATGGTACAGCGCGCGTCTGTATCGTAATTGAGTATTTTTGAAGGCAAGCATTTGACTTCCACGGAGTCGGTGTTGTTGGTTGCGAGTTTGACGGAGACTCTTTTGTCCACTCCAAGAAAGGATATTTGGGCGGAGATCAGGTTGATGTTAGTTGGGCTTGTTGGGACGTAGTTTTGCTTGTCAAAAGCGAGTTTTAGAAGGAGATTTTTGACAATTCCCGGGTGTGTTAGGCATGCCGTGCTTTTACGTGGGTGAAAATTTTATGGCGTGCCTCCAGTAGTCGTTTCGGAGAAACTCCTCTCCTTGGTTCACGATGTAAAAGGCAAAAGAGTTGGGTTGGTTGACGAGTTCTGTAGAAAAATTGCAGAATCTTGTGTGAAGAAATACTTCTTTTTCCCCTTCTCGAGGCGGAAAAAACATGTTAGGCCCGTTCTTGGTCGTGATCGTCTGGACGCCTAGCACGACGTACGGCACGTTCTGCTGTAGAATAAACACGAAACAAAATGGAGTAACGCGACAACTCTACTATTTGCGAGTAGCGAGTAATGGGGTCATGTTGTCTGCTGCGTTCGTTCCTCAGTATTGATGCACATTGGTAAAGTGAATGGTCCATCATTGTGGTAGAGGAAACCTTGTCCGAACCTGCACGAGATATCATCTGGTGCCTCGGTGTCGCAAACTTGTTGGTATATGCACGTGAATTCATCAGAGTGCTGGCAGGCCTCTCTATACATGTACGTGACGTCATCTGACACCACGTGTCGCAAACTTGTTCGAACATGCTCGTGGGGTTGGAGAAGTTATTCAAATAAGGTATATCACACCTCAATGTGAAAGTAGAAATAGAAGATGGAATACTGAATACCATCCAATATCATGTTAAAAAGAAAAAATACAATTTTTTTACAAAAGCAAACAGTATATAACGTTCCCTTTGTAAAAAGAAGTTATACTGTAAAAAGTAAGTCATGCTACCAAAAAGTTAGTTTTAGCAAGAAATTTTAAGTAGGAATATTTTCTTATCGCGGTAAATTTTCAACATAGATCATCGATGCAGAAAACTTTTTAACTTTGTAAAAATAAACAATATTACACGAAAAAATAATATTGCTTGAAAGATACTGTTTAGTCTAACAAGACCCTCAATAATTTTATTAAGTGAAAATGTTTAACTTTGTTAATTACCGGGAAAAATATACTATAACTCCTTTGTGTGGGAGCTGTTTCGCCCATGTATACTGTGCATAATGAAAGTTTAGTGTGTTGCATAGCTCGGGGGCCGGCGGGATTTTACCTGCTTACGAAGGGTAGTAAAACGTTTACCCTTAATGGAGTGTTGCTGTTAATGTGTAATTAAATTTCCATGTTTTGGAATTCGGTTTAAAAAGCTTTTTACCCTTGGTGGTGATGCGGCTGAAAGTGGTCAAATTTCAGGCAATCGGGGGCATTACTTTTATTGATTGGTGGATGTGACGCATATTGTGATTTAAAACAAATTAAGTCGTGTTATTATATTTTCGTTTATTGTTCTACTTTTAATGTACAAAAATTTTCTAATTAGGCAAAAAATATTCCCAAAATGGAAAAAAAATTGTCAAAATGCAATAATTTTTGTTACGAAGAAAAAACTTATTAGGGTACACAAATTGTTAAAAGGCAAAAATTTTTGAAATGAAAACATTCATAGTTGATATGAAAAAGTCGATAAAATGCAAAAAACATTGTTAAAATAAAAAACTTAGTTGTTATGCAAACGACGTTTTTAAAATACAAAAATAATGATAAATTCAAAATTTATTGTCTTTGCTATGTTGTGGGAAAAACACTTTAGTGTAACAAAGGGTGCTCACTGCTTTTGTTACTTTATAATTTAAAGTACATTTTCCAGAAAAATATAAAATAACTCGTGTGGGATTTCTTTGCCCGTGCCTTCCACGGTCCACTAAGTAGCAAAAAGTTAGCGTTGTCAGTTTGAAGGTTTCTCCCTGGTGCTAGGGATTCGTTCATGGCTAAAAGCTTTCCGTCCTCCCAGTGTGGTACTTTCCCCTTTTAATGGATTCTTCCTCGGAGAACAGGTTGTTAATAGGTTTCTAATGTCTTTTAAAAGCATTTTAATGTTTCAGAAATTTATCTCTTAATTTTTTTTCGCCGTAAACGATGTTCACGAATTCATGTCTAAAATTTTATTTCCGTAAAAGTATTTCTACATTTTTACCTTGAAACTGCAATTTTCATTTTAAGTTGTACCACACTTTCACTGTCTCAAGCGCGGACACGCTGAAAAAATCCCATTGGTTGTAAACCAATTGGATGGGGTTAAAATGTATATGTAATATGAAAAATCTAATTCGCGATTTCACTGATAAAGTAGAAGGTGTTACCGCATAAACGTACACGTAGCGACTGGCTAGCGCATCTCGTGGCATTGAAGTGCAACGATCTACACTACTTTTTTGAGTCAGCATATGTAGCAATATGTCTTCTACGGCAGCAACACGTTTCCTTTAGGAATGGAGGGGATCCTCAGGTAAGTGCAGACCTGGTTTTGAAATTATCCTTTTTGAACCTAACTTTGAAATTAACAATCACCGACAGAGGACGTTAAATAAATTTTATTTGGGTTATTCCAAAACTAACATTATAGCAAGTTCGATGCTCATAATGCAGATACAACCCAATGAGTTTCTAAAGTTTTTACGGTTTCTTTTAGCATTTATATATATTTATTTGTTTAACAACGAGTTTGGTTTTATGGGAACTATGAATCATGACACGAAATATGCTGTTTGATCATTTAACATGAATGTGCGTAGGTTCGACCAAGTGAATCCAGAGGTCATACTAAAATACACTGAGAAACTAATGCATAGTAATAAGGAATTCTTGTTAGGGGGCCACTCAAAATTTCGTGTATTCGAAAAAAGGAAGTATCGGGCTCATGCTACAAACGCTGCAACGACTATAGTAAAATTAGAGGAATCTGTTAAATCTAGAACGATGACAATCTTTGTTTAGCTAGTGTCATCGCAGTGTGTAAATCCAAAATTGACAAGGTTGCAAGTTTTAACTGCACAGTACGTCAAATTCAGCAAACACAAGAACTGTAGAACTGTTGGAGAAAAGGGGTAAATCCGATGGTCCGTTTACTCTCGACGACGTGAAACAATTTGAGATGGACTATTCTATTATTGTTTTTGTGACCACAGCGGGAAAAACGTGTTTTACCAACCAAAAAGTGATAATGATAAACATATAAATTTAATATTGCACAAATGGCATTTTAATGCTATTGTGAACCTGCACAGGGCCTTCAAGTGCAAATGGTATTGCCGACCATGCAATTTTCCCCCACTAAATAATAAAGGAATACAGATATGTGATCTAAAGCATGTCAAGTGTCGCCAGCGGTGCCCACCGTCATTTGATAGGCACGTGAGATGTGACGCGTGTCATGGCGATTTTGATGGTCAGACCAGTTTTAATAATAATTTGATTAAGGGAAGTTATTGCCCTAAATCCATGTCTTTTTGTGACATCGAAAAATTTCGTCTTTCATGCAATAATTTTGTGAACATGAGGCTTAGAAAACTCACCAGTGCGGACAAATTTTTTGTATATGTAAGATTCATGTGGATGCCTACCCACGAGTGCTGCATTCAAACATAAAATTGGCGAAAGAACATTAAATTCATGTTCATAGATTTCGAGTGTACGCAGAAGTCCCCATATTCCGCTAAGGTAAGCGTGTGTGAGCATGTTCCAAATTTGTGCGATTTGTATCAAGCCTGAGATTGTGCATTGAATAGCCTGACAAGATTACTTATTGCACCTAGGTGATGTTAAGGGATGGTCGTTAGACAAGTATCCAGTGAAACAATTGTTTGATAACATCACACAACCGGGATTGGAATCCTGTGTCATTGTTGTTAAGATTGTCGAGCAATTCTTGCTAAAGCACATGATAGGCAGTCCTAATTAAGCACCGGAGCTCATCATGAATGGGAGTAAAATTTACAGAATAAAGAATGGCAGTTTGACCATTCTAGAACTGAACTTCTTTCCTATGTCACTGTCACGCTTTCAATTCCTCCAATCCAAAGGTTATTTTCCTTATATATTCAACACCAAGGAAAAAGAATCGTATGTTGGCCTTGTATCGAGTCAGAAATATTACTGCCTGGATGACACGAATGTAGATGCCCGTAAGACTTTCGAACAGTAACATAATGAGGTGGTGTCCTCAAATTAAATCTTCAACATTAATAAAGAAATGGTAGCTTACGTAATGGTCGTATTACTCTTGAGTTAGGGGGTTTCTAAACATAGTAAACATTTCCTTGGGGAGAATTGTATGACCCGTTTAAAGGATGTGTCACAATTTCATAGGCATGTATGAACGTGTACAGGAAACGATTCCTGCCACCAAAATAAATTCCGTTATTTCCAGGAGGTGGGTAGCGCTTAGCTAATAAGCAATCTCGGTTACCGTACATATTACGAAGTTGATGAGAGATTCTGGGGCTACCACGAGACTGAGATGTGGAGTGTGAGTTTAATGCCACAACTTGGGCTGCGGGGCTCTGACAGAATATGTCAAACATTTCTTGATCCCGAATTTCTCAATCCCCGAATTCTCTCTCTGGGGGAAATATAAATTGTATGAAAATCTACTAGCGCCATATGGAGGCATTAATATCTTTTACAAGTATCTATTGTCAATAAAACCAAAGTTTACCACGCGGGGCATCCTAAAATCTACGTGGATAATTATCCAATTTTGCAAAAAAAAAAAAAAAAAAAAAAAAAGAGGTTGTGTTGTGAAATTCAAAATTTTCCCCAGGAAATACAGTACCATCTCGTCCTGCCATCCCGCATCAACGACAAATTTATATTTCCAATATGTCGCGCATGCGCAGAGGTGGAGAATAAGATAGAGTGTGAACATGCAGAGGATGAAAGATGTGGACAGGTATCTGCATAGTGGAAGAGGCTAGAGTTGCACTAGAGGAACGTTATAGGGTGAGTCATGTGTATGAAATATAGGAATATGACATGATATGCTATGATACCATGACTGGGGGAAAGGGCCTTTTTCAGGAACATGTTAAACGGTTTCTGAAAATTAAAACCGAAGCCGCCGGTTAGTCCAAAGTCTGCGATATTCCTGTCAAAAAAGAAAAAAGAGTATATCAAGCGATTTTTTAAAAGAAGGCATGGCAGTGAATAAAGACACCATTGAAACCAATCCTGGCAATCGTGAGTTTACATTCTTAAAAGACGTTCTTAATGACCCAGTGAGGTCCATTCTTACCTGTCTGCCACAGAGGAGGTGATGTACGATGTATAGAAGTATAGTGAACAGAATAAAAATTAAATTTAAGAACTGAAATCGTTATAGCAGCTTACACAACGGCCCATGCAACAATCGAACTATATTCCTACCTTAGATCATTGGGTGAACGCATTTGTTATTTCGATACATATTCTGTTACTACATAAAATCGGGGGAATGGATGCTGCCCAAGGAGTAATTTTTTGGCTATATGACAGATGAATCCGAGAAGTACGGTAATGATGCTTGTATTTCCAGGATTGCATCTACTTGCCCTAAAGTTACATCATAGAGGTTAAGCGCGGGGAGAACAAGCACTCTGTCAGAAAAATTATAGGCATTGCCCTCAATTCTGGAAACCGTCAATTCTAGCATCATAAAAGACGCCGTTTTGAGGGATAATGCAATGTCGGCGTTACTGGAAGGCACACGCATTTCGAGAAAATTCTTGGATACAGTGGTTACCTTCGGTGAAAACCTATATGTTGGGATCCCCGAGAGTTTAAATAAGCCAACAACCAGGACTTTCTGTCATTTTTTGTACAGACTCAAGTAGGATGAGCATTGCTAAACTGACTGGTCCACTGATAGCAAGGCAGCATGCAAACTTCACACTGCTAGCTAAGGCAAAGTCAACTATGCGAGAAAAACTGTTGAACTGCGGCAAGTCAGGGATATTAAATGCCATTTACGAGTGTGTACTTAACGTGTGCAAACAGCATGTAAGTTTACTTATAAAATGTTTGAAACGCTTAAAGAAACGTAAAGTATTCTGGAGAAAGTTAATCAACAAACGACATTCCGTTAGAAAAAGAAAAAGCTTCTTGTAGAGAAAGGCGATAGTTAGTCCGATATTAGTTACACTGGGTAGTGCACTCGTGTCAAAATTGACTTAAGGCCAGCAAATTATTGTAACTTCGCAGCCAAAAACTGTTGAAAAGCTTCATCTCGTAGACAAATAAATTAATCAATTAATCGGAGAAATGAATAAAGTGCAGCGTTCACCTTTGCAGCTCCCGAAATTTGGCGGATGTTAAAATATAAATTGCGAAACAATCTCGAACTTATATCACAAGTAAGAAAACGAAATTTTCAATCGAATCATAATGACGCTAATAGTATAGGTAGGAATATATCCTGTGCCCGAGGATATTCAGTTGAAAAAATGCCATTATTTTAAGGTTAAATGAGAAGTTTTTTTTAAAAAAAATCTTTTCATAGCCCCAGGCCACCTTTTTGGCCAACTGATAGATTATGTTTTAAAAAAAAATATTTTTATTTGCCAAACTTTTGTTTATGCAGTAATTTTAATACTTTTATTTTACGTTTTTTAATATTAAATTTGTAATACATTTATATTATTCTATATGTAATATTCAGTTTGCAATTGTAATAATATAAACATTTATTGCTTTTAATACTTTTATATTACTTTTATATTTAAAATTAAATATATAATGAAATAAGAACCCTCCTTGCTAAAAACGTTTAGTTGGTAGCCAGACAGCTACAATAAGAACCATTTTGCGGCCAAGGTATTTCCTGGTTACAGACTGCATTTAGCCTTCAATGCAATGTGTGTCAACTGTGACCTCCGTTTCAAGGTTTGCAACTTTTGCCGTTAAAGCAACGATCTTACGAAGCCTACTAACCTTTAATACAACACGGATTGGATAATATGTTTAATTTTTAGGAATAACAAAGTTAAGTAGTTAATGGCTTAAACTTATTTAATGATAGTTTGAACGGATATAGGAATGATTATATATAATGTTAACAATTTTTAAAAAATCATATTTATGGACAATTGAAATGGTTTTACAAAAACATCACTAGTTATCCTTTTTCTAAATCATTTCAGTAATAAATGAATCTTTACAAATTAAAATTTTCATAAAAATGATTTTTGTTGTTGTTAACAGGATAATACATGGCAGTAAGATTTAATACAAAATGAAATGCAATAAATATGTGCTAAATTGCATTATGCTTCAACTTTTAATACATTTAGATTATGTTTTTAAAATTAAATACAATTGAAATAAAATGAAATTTTAATTATTGGTTAACATTCCCGTTAATATGAAACTTTTTGGTAGTCTTAAAGCAGTTTTTCCTTGACAGGCGAATGCAAGGTTGTTTCCTGGTTGAATGCAGTTTTTGCCTTGGCGAATGTTAAATATAAAAAGTAGGAGTTTTAGCAATTTAACAGAACACAAACAACTGTTAAGGTGAGTGCAAGTTATTGGCAGCATACATTTAAAGACCACGGCAAATATTGACTACAATAAAAATATGAGAGTTTTGGTGGATATGTTACATTAATTTATTAACAATTTTACAAAAAAAAAACCACTATCATTTATCCTTTTTAAGCATTTCAGTAATAAATGAATTTTTGTGTGTATAATATAAAAATGACATTTTTGTGAGTGTTAATAATATGGCTGTAAGCTTTACAGGAATATTAAATTTTTATTTAAAATGAAACTTAGAGAAGTTTACAATTATATAATTATAAAACAATTAAATAAAGCTTTGGTTTTTAATTATGATACAGGATTAAAAAATAGTTGTTGTTTTAAAAACAATTTAAAAGATAATACATAAAGTTACATGTTTATGAATATGTGTTAACTGAATGTGGATTTCATATTTTTTCATTTTTTTGTTTCCTTTTTAATAGCAAAATGACTGGGTTTATTATTAAGTATTTTTGTTACATAACAAATGTTATCATTATATGATAGGGGTTGACCAGTATTTAGACTAATTATGAACACCAGTTTTAATCCATATTTTTTAGTTAATTGGTTTGTAAAATCGTGCATCGCTTATAAAGATATTACTAATATTTTTGTAACCTTCGTTTTTTATATTTTTCTTTAGGTGCGTATATTAATTTTGATTTGTTGATATGCTTTATATTGTACAGGTGTAGTTTTATTTATACATTTTCCTTTATAATAGTGCTAAACTAGATTTGTAATTAAGTGCGCTTGGGATAATTTTGTTGGGGTTGATTTGGGTGAAAATATGTTTAAGCCTGCTGATTTTTAGTGCATTTAATAGGAAGTGTAGCGTTATTGATAATTAACTTGATTAAGAGTTAATTTAGTTATTTTTGAAACGATATATTGTAGGCACTGTTAAACTGAAACGTTAGGCATTGTTTTTAATATATAAATTATTTGTGTATTTTTAATTTTTAGGCGTTTTGGAAAGCAATTCCAAATAATATACATAAAGTTACATGTTTATAAAAATATATATGTGTTAAACTCATATTGTTTAAAGGTAAAATCCTTTACAGGTACTAGTTATTTGAAGAGAACATTATTTTTGTGTTCCCTTTTTGATATTATTAAATACTTTTGTTAGATAACAAATGTTTTCATTACACGAAAGTGTTGACCAATTTTTTGGAAAATGAACATAATAAAAGAAATTTTAATCCATATCTTTTAGTTAATTGGTTTGTGAAATTGTGCATGCTGCTAAAGGCATTACTAATATTGTTTTAACCTTTGTTTTTTAAATTTATTAACATATTTAACCTTAGATACGTATATTTTAATTACTTTTTTATTTGTTGAAGTGCTTTGTATTTTATTTGAGTTGTTGTAGTTGCACATATTTTTATTTGTGCATCCTTTTTTAATAATAGTGCTAAACTATATTTGGAAATAAGTACGCTTCATTTCACAAGTAGTATAATATTATTAATTAACTCCATTAAGAGTTAATTTTAGTTATTTCTTTTAAAAGGATATATTGTAGGTATTCTTAAATTGAAACGTTAGGCATTGTTTTTTGTTTATTAATATTGTGTATTTTTTTAGGTTGAATGGATATTGAGGGTCCATACTATATTACTATTTTTGATAAAATTTGAATTTGATTAAGTTTACTAAAAAAAACATTTTGTAAAAAAACAGTGAAGTGTAGTGTGCATATTTTTATACCTAGAAAATATCAGTTAACGGCATAAGCGGAACTGCTATATAAGGAAACGGTTTGCCGGACTTTCTCTACAGTTGGCCTTTTGTTAGCGCAACAAACACATTACGCAAGTCTTCACCAATGTAAGTATTAGAATTATTTTTTACATTTGTGATGATTTGCCTGAATTAAAATGTTTATACATATTTTATGTTTTTCAGCATGGAAAACATTTCAGTTGTGAGCGAGCCACGTAGGGAGTATAGGAGGTTTAATGCCCATGGGAGGCATTTTGTTATTCAAATTAAACCATCTCTTAACAACGAAAATCCTATACTTTTCTTTAAAAATAGCATGCAAACTATTTTAAATACTGTATTACAAAATATTGAACCACATCATATGGTTGGTTTATCAATTACTAACTCTATAAATTTACAAGATAAACCTATAGGGCTTAGTCTTCGTCGAAAGGATCAAGTTCATTTAAATGTTATAATGACTTTAATGGAAAACGTATGCCAATCTAACTGCAATTTTTATGCTACGGATACCTTATCCATAAAAGTAGATTATATTGAAATGCCTTTAGGCAATGGAAATGGATTGGAGACAAAGGGCCGCGACGTGTCTGCTGTGGCACATTTGAAAAGAAGCGTTGTGACATTTAAATCAAATATAAATTATTTAGCCCATGCGTTAGTTATAGCAATTGCTCATTTTAATAAAAATCCAGACTGTAAAGGTTTCACACAGGGTAGAAAACTCCATTTTAATGTTGATGATCTTTTAAAAGTTACAAATGTTGATCTTAGTAAGGGGGGAGGAATTGTAGAATTACAACAATTTCAAAATTATCTTTCAGCGTATAGAATTGTAGTTTATGATGGACTGAATTGTGAAAATATTCTATTTGACGGAAATTTAAATTCATCCAAACGCCTTAATCTTTTATATGATGCTCAAAAGAAACATTATAATGTTATTGTAAATCTTACAGGCGCTTTGGCTAAACTATATGTATGTGAAGGGTGTAACAAGGGGTTGGAGGGTTACAATGGTGTCAAAACCCACAACTGTCAATACAAATGCACGGGATGGTTCCACCATGTAAATTTGACGGAAATTATTTGTTTTGTTATATTTGTAATAGATATTTAAGAAGCCAAAATTGTATGAATAATCACATGCATAATAGATTTGGGAAAAAAAACTATTTGCGAATGAAAGCGGCATTGTTCAACTTGTACTTAGAAGCTAAACCCTAGCCATGTGTGTAACATGGTATAGTGTAAAAATTGTAAGAGTGAAGAAATGCCTGGACACATATGCTTTATGCCTACACTGAGCCCTAAAATTCCCTGTTTCGAAAAGGTTTTGTTTATATCAAAATACTCGCACAGGGAATTATTCTACATTTTTACATGTTTCAAATTTGCTTTGCCTAGAACAATTTTGCTTTTTTTTGCGAAAATAGCAAAGACTTGGAATGCAGTCAATGCGGAAGACGCAAAAACTCATGGGGAGATAACTGCATTCAACAATTTGTAGAATATTTAAGAAAAGATAGACCATTTTTTAAAAAATTATAGCCATAGCCCATAACGCCCGGGCTTATGATCTTATGTTTATTTTGGATTATGCCATAAAACAGAGTTGGGTATCCGATTTAATCATGAATTGTGCTAAAATTTTGTGCATGAAAATGGAACATATAACCTTTTTGAATAGTTTAAATTTTTTACCTATGAAATTGCGAAGTTTGACCAGAGCCTTTGGCATACAGTCTCTAACAAAGGGATACTTTCCCCATTTTTTAATACTTTGGAAAACATGAGTTATGTGGGTGTTTATTCTGATCCCTCTTATTACGGTGTCAACCAGATGATTCCAGATCAACAAAAACATTTTTTTTTCATCTGGTATAGCACTGTAAAAGATGGAAATTTTAATTTTAAAGAACAGTCAGAGACTTACTGTCGGGCAGATGTTACCGTGCTAAAAGAAGCGTGCCCCATATTTAGGAATACCTTGTTAACCATAGGAAATATTGAGGTATTTCAAGAATCAATTACAATAGTTTCAGCGTGCAACAAAATTTTAGGAAAAAATATTTACAATCACAGACTATAGGGCTCATACCTTATGGAAGGTATATAAAGGCAGATAAGCAGTCTAGGAAGGCTGTCATGTGGCTTAGATATGAGGAAATTAAACGAAATATTCGCATTAAACATGCCGGTAATGGTACAGAGGTCAGATTACCAGAGATGCCCAACCTCAAATTGGATGGGTTTTGCGAGGAGACGAGAGTAGTTTTTGAATTCATAGGGTGTTTGTGGCATGGTCACACATGATTAAATAATAGAGATGTTCCAGTCATAGACAGCAAACCAGAAACGCTTGCAGATAGGCACGAAAAGACTTTGAATAGGCTAGAAAAATTGTGTCTGGAGGGTATATCGGTCATGTTATGTGGGAGTGTGAAAATGAGGACATTTTAAGGCAACATCCAGCACTTAGTTATGATCCCGTTGTGCAAAATGTTCCTTTTGCTCTCAGAGACTCCCTTTATGGGAGTAGAACGGAGGCGCTGAAAACCTTATCGCAAAACTGAAATTAAATAATTTGATATTATGGCATTGTATCCATATATTTCCAAATACTTTTAAATTTCCTATTGGTCATCCTACAATTCATATAGATTGCTCTAATATTCCCGCAATGCTTAAAAAAGAGGGGGTAATAAAGTGTAAAGTTTTGGCGAAAAATCGGGAGCTTTGTCATCCCGTACTACCCTATAGATGCCGTCAAAAATTGTTGTTTGGTCTTTGCGCCAGTTGTATGGAACAGGGACATGAAGAAACCAATTGCAACAACAACGAAAATGAAAGAGAATTCATTGGTACCTGGATCGTGGATGAGGTAAGAAAAGCTGTTGGGATGGGCTATGAAGTTTGAGAAATTTATGAATTTTACGAATACAGGGTAGAAGAGTATGATAAACGTGAAAACAAGGGGGGTTTGTTTGTAGAATACAAAATAGTTTTTTAAAATTAAAGGCAGAAGCCAGTGGCTATCCTTCCTGGGTTAAGAGCGTGGAGGACAAGGAATCCTATGTAAGAGGTTTTTTCAAAGTGAAGGAATACTTTTGGATAAAGCGGCAATAAAAAAATCCCGGTGCATGGTCTTTGGCAAAGTTGTGTCTAAATAGTTTTTGGGGGGGAAAACGCACTGAACAGGGCAATAGATCGTGAACAAAAATGATTAGGGAACCTCAAGAATTATTCACTTTTTTGATCACCCCCGGGATAGAAGTGCAAAATTTAATGTTTGCAAGCGACCAGGTCGTTTGGCTCTGGTGGAAATATTCGGAGCAGGCCGACGCTCCTTCACTAGCACACACCAACGAAATACTCGGAGCATATGTCACTGCTGGTGCAAGACTTAAGTTATATACATATTTGGAGGCCCTAAATGAAGACATTTTGTAGACAGATACCGATTCTATCATTTTTGAACTTAGAAATGGAGAAAATTGTAAAGTTAAATGTGGAGATAACTTGGGAGATATGACCGATGAACTTGCAGAATATGGATCCGACTATGAACATTTCAGAATTTGTATCTGGAGGATCAAAAATTACGCTTACAAGATTAAATTGCCAAATGGAAATTTCAAAACTATATGTAAAGTGAGGGGAATAACATTAAATTATGCCCCTTTGCAGCTAATAAATTTTGACACCTTTAAAAATTTAATTTTGAATGAAAATGAGGAGCAAAACATTGTGGTTAGAACGGAAAAGAAAATTAAACGCAAAAGATCTGATGGTGTACATGTCGTTTCCGAAGCTGAAGATAAAATCTATAGGATTTGTTTTCACAAGAGGAGACGAATATCAAATTATGATTCGGTTCTATTCGGGTATATAAAGCCCGGCTGACCGAATCATTTCCCCTCATTATGGATTTGGAGGTGAAGGCAGCTGTGTTAGAGTATTTGGAGAAGCGAAAAGGGCAAAATATTGTACCAATGAAGAGCTAAGGCTTATTCCTTTGAAAGTGTTTAAGCAATATCCACCATACGATATAGATTATGTATTGCATAGGCTAACAGATGAGTTGAGGCAAAAACTGGGAAAATTTCGGCGTTGTACGCATGGACAAAGAGAGTGCACAACCTTTCGTAAAATTTCAGCACCCGTTCACTCTGATAATTAGCGACAGTTCGGACAAAACGATATTTTGTATAGAACTGATTAAAAACTTAAAACAATTATGCCCTATTAGCCAGTTTAAAGAAATATTGTGGTGTTATAGCGAAGAGTCGGCGGTGCCCAAGTTAAAGCATGTAAAATTTCACGTTCGTGTTCCAAAATTTGAGAACCGGAAAAGAGAGTCAAAGCTAGTGATATTAAACGATTTGTGTAACTCTGTTTATTCGAGAGAAGTGTGCGATTTGTTTACAAAGGGTAGTCATCATAGAAATATAAGTGCAAATTTAATTACTGAAAATTTGTTTCATCGGGGTAAATACTGTAGAGATATATCATTAAATGCTAAATATATTGTAGTTTTCAAAAACGATAGGGATAAGAATCAAATAGCCCATCTAGCCAGACAAATATACACAGAAAATTGGAAATCTCTTTTTCAGGCCCGTTTAGATGCTATGAAAAAACCTCACTGGTATATGTTATTTGATTTGTGTCAGGAAACCGATAACATATTACGCTTCAGAACCAACATTTTCCCGTCGGAGCTTCCCACTGTAGTTTACCAGCATGAGCAAGCGGATAAGATCGAACTATCACATGCTTCACGTGCTTAAAAGACCAAACTAAAACTGAGGACAGCCATTTTGGAGAAGGCAGACAAAGAGCTCATCTTGGCTATTGCCGAATGCGTTCTAAATTTTTTGAATGGTAACTGTAAGGTAGGCAAATGTACCCTACGCAATCTAAGAAAATATATGAACGACCTTAGACAAGTGGTGGACAAATCTCCAAAAGTTAACAGCAAAAGAAATATTATAATTCAAAAGGGAGGGTTTTTGATACCTTTGCTGTCGGCAGTATTGACGGGACTAACAGCTCTAGTAAAGCATTAAATTTTGCATAAATCATTTTAGTCTCTCAGCACTTCTTAGGTACCCACTGTTCCATATAGAGAAAAAAGAAAAGAAAAATAACGGTAAAGGATCCCCATAATGATTTGCATAAATTTAAAGCCAGTCGTTCTCCACTTCCTTTATTACCACAACAGCAGCAGCAGGAACTGCAGCTTCGCCAAAGCGCGAGGTTAAAAAGCGGCTCGGCTTTCTCTCTCCAGACGACAAGAAAGAAGAACAGAAAGTAGATGAAGTAGAAGTGGACGAAGAGGAGACCTGGGCTTTACCATTACCACCAGACGAAAAAAGGAAATTAAAGAATTTACTAATCAAAACTTTGCATATATAGCCGGACCTTACATGGCACTCTATTTACACACCCCTAGAGTAATAGACACCGTCTTCGGCATCTATAGGGATAAGGATCTATGGTGATTCAGTAATTAGAATTGAGGATAACGTTTTGTATGTAAAGAATAGGTATTTCAAGGGAATTCGTTGTTTGTGGGAATTATTGACAAGAAAAAAGGTAGATCTCTCAAAAGTCACATCATCGGATAAGAGTAAATATAGACAAATTCTTCTTATAACCAACGGACATTTACAAAATAGCGAACCCCTCAATCAGATAAAGTCAAATAAAGGTCAGAAATATAAATAAATAATTACCGAACTATTTCCGTCTAAGTTTTCGTGGAAAGAATACTAACAATGTACTAAAGTACTGTTATGATCCCGAAAAACCTTCCTCCTTTTCTACTCTGGAAAAACTAGCTTCCGTGGTAGGAAATAAGAGAAAAACAGCGAACTGGCTTCTAAAACAAGATACATATACTTTGCATATACCTTCACGGGGAAAATTTCAAAGAAATTTCTACACTGTAAACAACATTAACGATGTGTGGCAAATTGATTTGGCCGATTTGAAAAACATTAAAAATATTATTATGGAGTTCAGTATTTGCTAACGTGCATTGATTGTTTTTCCATATTTGCACGCGTAAAACCAATAAAGCCTGAAAATAGTACGGAAACTGCCCAGGCCTTTAAAACCATGCTAGATAGTGCTGTTCCTCTTACCGTAAGATCCGACTAAGGTAAAGAATTTTTGGGTTCGGCATTTCAAAAACTGTTAAAAGACAATGGTATAGAGCATCAAATTTGCAGAAATCCGGACGTAAAATGTCGTTTAATTGCACGTTTTAATCGTTCTTTAAAATCCAAATTCTTCAAGTACCTTAAGTACAAAAATTCTTACCGCTATGTAGATGATCTTGATAAATTTGTTCTAGCGTATAAAAATACCGTTATTTCGGCAATTGAAATGCCTCCAAGCAAAGTGAATGCCAAAAAAAGTTTTACAAACATGGAAAACAGAGTCTAAACGAACTGAAATAAGACCTCAATCCATCAAATTCAAAGTAGGACAACTGTGAGAATAAGTAAAGCAAAAATGAAATTTGCCAAAGGTTAAGAGCAAAATTTCTCCACAGAAATTTTTAAAATTGGAAAAGTTATAAAACATTCACCACAACCCCTTTACGGACTAGAGGATTTTAAGTACCATCTCAAAGATGTCGAATTTGACGCTGTTAACACTCCAAAGGGAGTTAGTTGCATGGCTTTAACGACATTTTCATAGGCAAAATCCCTAGAAGGGTAAAAGTGACCATGGTCGCCGACTAGGCATACAACGGTAATATTAAGAATTATGCGTATAATTTGGAATAGTTTATAAATAATTGTTTTCAAATGTATGTGACCGAGCGCCTTTTTCCTCTCAAATCCTACAGCCCTATTTTGACGAAGGACAATGTATTTAAACACTTCAAGATGGACTCGATATCAACTTTGAGAACAAAGGAATTCCATTTTCAGTTATCAATATTTTCACAGTTATACTATTATGGTCTTTGATCTAACAGCCGATATAGGTGTCATCGAGCCTTTCACTTTAGGACTTCACAGTAACGTGTCTAAGTATAGGCTTTAAAGAACAAACTCGAGAACCTGTTAATCTGTTGGTGTTGGCAGAGATATATCACACACACAAAAAAAAAATGATGGTAATAGAATCATTTTGATATTATGAATATGTTTCAAATACTCATTCTTCTGTCTAAGTGTACTGTACTCACACTTTTTAGGCGTGTGCGCTTGTGATCAATTGTCTTCGGTTAACTCACATAATTCACATCTTCCTATAGCAGTTGTAATTAACACCTGTTCAAGAACAAAACCAGGTCACATATACTTTGTAGCTTTGTTATAAAGAACGGGCGTTTGGAATATTTCAGTATTTAAGGAATTTGTCCTCTTTCGTCTCACATGCTATATTTTCTCAATTAATGCCTTTGTACACGGTGGAATCACAACACTACAAGGTTGCAAGTCGTGGCCAGCACTACCTGTGGACATTACGACATTGCCTACCAATCTCACCACTGTCGCAACTTGTGCTATGAAAAATTCTTTTCAAGATTAAGCATAAGTGATTTAAGTTCAATGATGAAGTGAATAACAATTACAAGGATGTATGTGATGGTAAATGCTCAAAAACAAAAAGTCAGAGCTGTAAATCATTAAGATTAGTTTCGACACGAATTATACATGTTTTCCTCGATGAATACGGCACTTACATTTACGTTGCTAATTCTGGTATTTTCACTATTTTAGAAGGCGCATGTGGCACTACACATCCCGCTCTGCCAGTTGCTCTCAGAAAAGTGAACAGATAGGTCATAATCATCATCATCATCATCATCATCATCATATGCGTGTGTATGTGTGTTTCCATTTTTGCCAAAGAAATAGTGTGCTACGAATCGATCATTCTTGTTTATAGTGCCTTTGAGGATGGACAACAGAGCCCAGGACGACGCACTCAGTCAACAGGGTGACCCTACAGGACATTTTTATTTTATTTTTTATTCTGCAATACTTACATCCTGATATCTTGTTACTACATCAGGAGGTAATACTCCAGATTTCATTTATTTATTCCACTTATATTTCCAATACAATTTAAATTACAGTTTAAATTCTACAGATTTTAAGATCTACACTAAGAAAAATAAAACTATAACTAAACAAAATTAAATATTCAATGAACTATACCGGTACTGGGATCCAACACTACGGCTTTTTACTATAAATTTATAATTGCATCTACAATTGCAACTGGTATCCAGTAACAATGATTACATTTTACCTTTAAACTTTATTAATTTACAATTATTGTCCTATTTAATAAATATGTCTTCATTTCTATTAGCGCTCGGTATCCAGGCTGCTCCCTACTGGAAGTCCTTGCATCAGAATCTGGACATCAATGGAGTAGCTGCCGGTCTCAAGCAGCAACTTTACTGGAGCTATGGTGTGCTGACAGTGCAGTTTCTCGCTCTTCTTTCCTTCTCTTGATTGCCGTCAACTTCTTCCTGCTTCCTTTCCGCCCGAGAACTATCATTTTCCTTTCTTTTATCTAATCTGCTCTCTTCTTATGATTCGAATTGGGTGTTATCTTCTTCTAATTCTAGTTGCAAATATCATTCTTGCCTTTTACTGATTCTCTCGGATCTTCTAGGGGAATATACCATTTCTGGCCTTTGGATTTTTTCTCTTGTTTGTTTTTTACTATTTTTATACTCTTCTGCCATTTTGCTTGATATTTTATTTGTTAGCTCGTTCAATGCCCTAAAATCATCTTCGTTACTCATGATGTCCCATATGCACTTCCCTGCAAGTAGTCGTCTTTCCTCTGCTACAATTGACTGCTATTTAGGGCATTCAAATGAGACATGTTCTGGTATATCGATCACGTTACAGTCCGTACATGCATTATTTGCTTGTAAATTAAATCTTTGTAAATATGAGCAATATGGACCATGGCCTGTTACATAATGCACTAAACCCTTATTGGGATGAACATGCTTAAATTGCATTCTTTCCTTTATGGATGAGAATATTGCATGTACTCTTCTGCCTTTTTTTATTTCATCCCATTCTTGTTGCGATATTTGTAATAAGGAATCTTTAACTTCTTTTTTATTCCTACACTTTTTACTAACAATGTTCATTATTTTTTAATTATTTTGTTTCTTAAGTCAATAAAAGACTGATGTTAATCGAACTAAATAATCAATTGGCCATATACCCATTATTGCTAATAGTCCCATTGTTGGAGAAGTGAAAAATGCCCCTGTACATCTCAATAAAATTTTTCTTTGGGAGCTCATTAAAGTACGTATAAAATGTACCTCCCGTGCCTTTTCCCCCAAAACTCCTCCTCCACAGTTTAATATGGCTGCAAAGATGCTATTATGACAGATTTTTATTCCGTTAGCATGTATATTGAAATATCTTTGTCCAATATTGGCCAACTTGAACATAACTTTTTCTGCTCTAGTTCTTATGATTTCTACATGTTTCTTAAAATCTAGTTTTTCATCCAAATATATACCTAAATATTTATTTACTGCTTGTCTCTCAATATTGTTATTGTTAATTTTAATACTCGGATTTCTGTTTAAGTTTCCTTTTAAAAAAAAAATATGATGATTTGTGAGGAGCAATTTCTAATTTTTTATGCATTAATTGTTTACATGTTCCGTTATTATATTTGATCTCTTTTCAATTTCCTTTCTATTATTTCCTTCTATTATTATTAGTAAGTCATCTGCATATGCGATAATATCTTTTATACTGTTTAATCCTTCTATTTTTTATATTAGAGATTCCAGAAATATGCCCCATAATATCGGCCCTAATATTGATCCCTGCGGACATCCTTTGGTAATTTCCTTTGTAATAATCTGGTTTGCACCCTTAGCGTACGCTCTTTTATCTTTACAATAGTCTATTAACAAATTATAGATACACTCTGGATATTTCTTTTTCCTTAAAATTTGAAACAGTGCTGGCCACCATAAATTATCAAACGCCCCGCAATATCTAAAAATATTGCTATTACGTATTTTTTATTAGTTGTTTTTGCAGTTTCTATTGCCTCGATTATGGCATCCTCTGTAGACATGCCCTTTCTAAATCCAAACTGTTTACTGCCCATACCAATTATTGATCTATATTCTTCTATTCTTTTGCTCAAAAGCTTTTCTTGGATTTTGCCCAAAACATTTAATAGCATATAGGCCTACAGGATTTCGGTTGCGTGGGATTTTTGTCAGCCCCTTTGTTTAAAATGATCACATTCGGTTCCTTCCAGCAGTTCCTCCCTGCCATAAACAGTTATGAAACAATTGACACAGGTACGGGGTAATCTGATCTTTCAACTGTTCCAGCACTTCCGACTTTATTTCATCCGGTCCTGGTGATTTGTTCTTCTTTAATTCCTTTATAATTTTTCTCATTTCAACTTCATGGTAGGGGAAAATGACACCTTCATCTATTTTTACAGTAATGAGTTTTTTTCTTAGTTTTCTGTGCTCTGAGTTGTCATTTTCTTCAATATCATTAGGTAGTAGTTTTAGAAGTAGAAGATTTATAGAGTATATCCAGTTAACAGCCATTTTATTCTCCCTTTTATCCAGAGTGGATATTATTTCTGGGGCTTTTACTTTCTCCATTATTAGTTTGTATGGTGTACCCCATATGTTGTTGTAAAGGTTTTTCTCTATGAAATTTTTCCATGCAGCTTGGCGATATTCTTCTATATTTTCCTTATATTTTTTTCTAATTTCTCTATACTTATTCAAGTTATTTTCTCTTTCTGAGGCAAAATAGATTTCTGGTAAATTCTTCTAGCTTTTCTAACTGATCTTGTTAATTTTAATAGGTTACCATTCCAAAATGTTGGTGAAGTGTTATGTTTTTTATTAATTCTGGGTATGCTGCACATCATAGCCTTTTGGATGGCTTTGGTTAGTTCTAATGCTTTATTGTTACAATCATCTTGAGATTGAGGCATTTTTGGCAGTTTAAATTCTGTTTTTAGTTTATCCCAGTTAGCTTTCTTTATATTGTAGGGTCTTTTATTCTCATTCCATCTCTATTCTTGGTTTGTATTAATTTGTATTGCTAAATAAATTATATTGTGATCACTTGACGTTAGTGATTGACCTACTTTCCAGTTTGTAACAATTTTTCTTGCTCTTTTATTTGTGAACGTGATGTCTATGTTAAATGTAACTCCTGCTCTATTACAATAAGTTGGTGGGTTACTTAGGTTTATTCTCTACATTTAGCTGTAGCTCCGCTATTTTCTCCTACAGTAGTTCTCCGCTTTTATCCTTGTAGTTACTGTTCCACCATTGAGAATGTGCATTAGCATCCGCCATATATATATATATATATTACTGGAGAATTTTTACTACCATTTTCTATTTCTCTTATTCTATTTATATATGGTTCTATTCGTTCGCTAAACTGAAAATATTGATTTACTAAAACATAATGTTTCCCTCTTAGTGCTATTTCTATGCAATTTTATGTGTATCACTTAGTTGCGTTATTTTCACCACATGTATTTCCCAGTTTATAACTATTATTGTTGCCATAGGGTTTCCTTTATCTATTACTGTTCTAAAATTTGTCGATATGTGTGCTAGTTTACCGTTTACACAATATGGTTTCTGTATATACAGAATATCTAATTGCAGTTCTTCTGATAGCCTCCTTAGTTCCATCAGGACCAATTTACTTCTTTGGGCGTTTATTTGCCCTATTTTTATTAAGTTTATTACTTCCATTAATTATGATAAGTATGAATATGACTATTGGCCAAGATTTTTGGAAATCGAAGGCTATCCTTCGGTGACTGAGTACGAAATTATGATATAATTCTTCCAGGTCTAAAGTGTCTAATCTTCTTTCAAATGCCGTCTGTAATAATTCCCATAAATCTGTTGGATTTGTAGGTAGGTTTGGTGTTCTTTATTCTAATCTGTCTGCTGCTTCCGGGAATGGAAATATTTCTAGTTACTAATCGTAGAGCTGTTAATAATGTGCTTTTCTCTTCTAATCCACTTAATTTTAGTTTTAATTCGAATTCATAATAAATATTTTGTGGATTGACATTTGTTATTATGTTTTCTTTACTTGGGTGGGCTGCTTTCTCTTCGCCTCCAATACTTTCATGCTGGCGAAGCGTGTGTTGCTGAGTCACCTTTTTGTTAGACAGCTGTGTAATGAACCTTGCATCCTCCATCTCTTCCGCTTTTTCTTCCTGTCTTTCCTGCATATTTTTGTGTTTTCCATAGTGATGATCATGACAGCTCTGTGTATCTTCCTTTTTCAGGGAGATGCTCTTGTTGACCTCCACCAGCTTATGCGTGTAATTTGTATTGTTATTATCTTTCTGTTCTTTCCTATTAATTTTAGCTTTTACAATTCTAAACGTTGAGTTTAATTTTAGCTGGTGCTTGCTATTCATTTCCTCTGCATCCTCTTTCTCTTCTAGCGCCTAGATTTCTAACACTTTTTTACATGAAGTCACATCACTGCCCTTGTCGTTCATTGAATTGACAAATTTTGCTTTTGTGTTTAATCTTGAATTTTCTCTTCTTCTTGCCCATAGCGATTTTAAGAATTTACTGCGCAGCTTTTATTTGTGAGTCCAATTATTCAATCACTACTTCTATTTGTTCCTTGTTCCCTTCCTCTTTTTCTCCTTCTTCGTCTGTACTTATATCATTAGGGCTTGATAATTCACTTCGATCTTTTTCTTAATTCCCATTTCTTTATCTATGGTGTAGATTCTTAATTTTGGGGGTAAAGCAGGTTTGTTGTGTGACGATATCTTCAGTTCTTCATTTAATTTTGTATTATATAACAGCCCCAGGATTTCATTTCCATCTGTCTGTGGTGACTGTCTGTGGTTTTGGAATTATCCCTAAGTTTAAGTTTGTGGGCTATGACTCTTTTTAGGTTCCTTTTAATTCGACTGGTGGTATTTCTTCTTTTGGATTTTCCTCTGTTTATGTCCGTTTTACTTCTATCCATAATCAGTTCGGGGATTACTCTTTCCCACATTAATTTATAAGTAGGACAATTTTGCCTTGCCCCACATTTCTTGTTTCTTCTGCAACAAGGAATACGTATGGACTGTTGTTCTATCTTAGCACATTCTTTTCTTTCATGATCTTCTTCTCCACAGTGTCCGCAGATTAATTTGTTCCGATTGCAATATTTTGCCACATGACCATAACGTAGCATTTAAGGCACCTGGCCACTGAAATGAAATCCTTATACTAACTGACTGAAATCCAATACATATTATGCCATTTGGGATTATATGTTTGCTTAACTTTGGGACACCTCCGCTACGTGGTGTACGGTTGCGCTATTTCTTGGTCCTGTTTGGAACCTAAATTTAAATTCTTTTTTGAAATCCTCTCTTGAAATATATTGTTCAAAATTCTGTATGTAAATATCTTCAGAGATTTCTTCTTCCTTGGCACCAGTCAATACATCATACAAAATCATCAGCGGGTTCCTCTTTCTGGGTGGTTCAATCCGTAAGTCTTTTCCTTTTAGGTTGTTGCTATTTATAACTTTGTTTAAGTCATCCTCTGTTTTCGTTTCCATTATTAATTTTTTTCCGGCAGTTCTCAAGCTTCTTATTTTAATTTTCTCTGCTGCAGGTTTCAAATTCTGCGTCACTGTTCTTTGTAACTCTCTTACATCCGTGGTTTTGTTTGAGGAAATGAAGACGCTATGCTTTTTAGATTCAACTGTTCTTTGAAGTTTTTGCATTTTGCCCGTAGGTGCTGGTATTGTTGCTACTTGTGCAAAGGTTCTTACTGGTTGTACACATCTCATCTCATATAACTCCTTTGCCAATTTTGCTTCTGATTTCGCTTTCTCTCCATCTATCCCTGCGTTATCATATATATTTTGTAGTTGCGCTAATAGAATATAGACGTCTTTCTTCTTTTCCATATTAATCTTCTCTTTTGCAATGAGCGTATTAATTTCAGTTATTACTTCTACAAAGGAATCTATAGGCTTCATGTCAGAATCAGGGTTTCCTTTCGCTTCCTCTTTCTTTCTTAAATCGCTCTCCACTATCGTTACCCTCCTTTTCTCTATTTCTACTTCCCTATTACCATCTCGTTTTGGTGACCTACTTAATGAGTGTCGAGGAGAATACCTCTTTTTCTTCCATCCTTCATTTATTTACTAGGGGAAGACACCCCCCGCAAAAATCCTTCCTATCTCGTATAGTTTTGTGTTATAAACTATGGCAATTAATCCTTTGTAACATCAGGTGTAATGTTATTCACCTCTGCTTGCTACCTTGCTAGCGTGCGCGTGCGACTGACGTCACACGAGCCACTGACTGGCGTTCTGTCACTTGCCGCCACGTTCTTGTTACTAATATTTCATAAATTACTATACTTTATATCCAATTTCCATTGAAACTAATGGTTATTTGAATTTATAACTTTCTTAATAGATTGCACTTACAGTATGCTTTCTTCTTATGGTACACTATTTCACATACACTCACTTTTACCTCACCAAAAACAGTCTAATAATGGACACAATTTCCCTTACTACTGCCGCGATCGGTAACCAGAGCGCAAACCCTCCAGGACAACACAGATCGGTACCAGAACGTCGACCCTTAGAACAAGGTGCTCCAGGACAACGGTCTACAGAAAGACGGCAAATAGGATAGCGACACTAAGGACGACGCAGCACAGGATGAAGCGACACAGGCTCTATCTCTTTCGGAAATGCTCTTCTTGAACCGCAATCAGACTAAGTTTGCTTGCATAGGATTTTCGTCTATGCCGCAACATAAGGCCATAGTGACCTAAGTGGACGATGCAAGCGGTGATCCTGGGTTCGGCAAGAGTGGCAGAAACTTGTTGGGTCAATACCTAATATTCAAGGTTTGACTCGTCATCTAAAAGAGTGGCAGCTAAGCTGTGGACGATCCACACTTTTTAAACATGCATTTGGTACTCTATCTATTATCATCAAAATAGACGGGCGTTTCGTATGTCTGAGCATGGGGGAATGGAGGACACTAGAATGCCTAGAGCGTATGGTTACAAGAAGAATGAAGAGGCAGATGAACAAAACTAAACCAAACAATTGCTTATTTTAAGTACTTGCTTAAAAGGCACGTTTCCGGGGAGCCATTTCAGAAAATGAATTACACTCGATACACAAGGTACATTGCTTGTGCCACATTTGGGGTGTTTCTGGAGATTGGGCATTTTCTAAAGGCATCAAAGAGTTGAAACAAACATTTTGCCTGCCCCCTACACGAGCATATATACACAGGTTTGCAACACAATGAAGCCACTTGACGTCAAATACATGTCCAGACAGGCTTGCGAGCGCTCTGATGATGTCGCGTGCAGGCACCAACAGGTTTGCTACACCGAGACGCCAGATGACGTCACGTATAATTCAGACAAGGTCATTGAACCACCCACTGTACCAATGTAAGTTAGTACTGAGAAACCAACGGGACACACAACCTGATCCACCACATGCTACACCGACTAGCAGAACTGTCGCGTAACTCAGTTATGTTACCATGTCTACGCTATAGCAGAACTTGCCGTACGTCGTGCTAGGCGTCAGGACCCTCACCACCAAGAATGGGTCCAAAATGCTTGTCCACCTCGAGAACGGGAAAGAAGTACTTCTACCCACAATATTCTGCAATCTTTCTGCGGAATTCGTCAATCAACCCAACTCTTTTGCCTTTTACATGGGGTACCAAGGAGAGGAGTTTCTCCGAAACGGCTACCGGAGGCACGCCATAAAATTTGCACTCACGTAAAAACATAGCGTGCCAAACACACCCGGGAATTGGCAAAAATCCCATTCTCATACTCACCGTCACAAAAAGCCCAACTAACATCAACCTATTAGTCCAAATCTCCTTCCTTGGCGAGGACAAAACTGTATCCGTTAAACTCCCAACTAACAACACGGACACCGTAGAAATCAGATGCTTACCTTCAAAAATACTCCACTACGATATAGACGCTTGCTGTACCATCTACCTCGGAACCATAGACAAGACACCAGCCCCAGACTGCAAGATTACGTTGGCGGGCGCTTCTCCACCGCTACCTTCCGTGATTCGCTCCCATCTCCATTCCAACGGCCCAGGAACGAATCAACAGATTTTCTCATATGCTACTCATCTGCGTCACCAACTTTACGAGGATCAAATCGAGAGCAGCACAAACGAAGACAGTGACAATGGTATAACGATTACCGGAAATACATGTACTATATTTTTTAAATAATTTAAACGCGGTAAAAACGGCCATTTTGTAAAAAATGCGTATGTGGCAAAATTTTAATTTCCAAAATTAATATGTTTATTATAATTTTTGTTATTAATAACTTGTATAATTGTACAAACAACGTCATATTGATATGTTCGGCATTTTTGTATAATTGTGTGTACAAAGCATTTTTGTAATTTGCATAAAAAGTAAAAACGTTTCTTCTTAGCGTATTTTTCCTCGTATGGAAGCCTACAAAGATTCACATGCTGATTACGCCATGCAGAATTTTCATCGCAATTGGTTAGTCTACATACTCCAAGAGTGCGCTAAAAAGGGATATATACTACTTACTGTACAAGCACATTCAAATAGGGCAATCAAATTAGCAATTAAAAAATTGGTTCAATACATACTATTCAATAAGCATAAAAAACAGAGATTCTTCACAATGAATTCAGTAAGATTTGCGATTTTCTTGTTATCATTAATGTGTTACTGTTGCGTTGTTAACTCGTGCTAGCTAGATAAAGTTTATATAGCTTCCACCAAACACGACATTAATGACAGTATAAAGTGCTTTCCAGAATATTCGGGACTGGTGCTGCCATCTGGTCAAAAACTTACTTTGAGACTAATGACCGCCGTGACCCTCGAAGTAGCTCCCTTCCACACGTATACACCGGTCCCAGCGATTCTGCCATTTCCCAAGTGCATTATGGAAGTTTATGTTCTTTGATGGTGTTTAGCACAGACAGCGCAATTTTCAAGGAACCGTCGCAAAACGTCACAATAAATCGTGTAATTCACTGTTTCATTTGGTGGGACGAATTCTTGGTGTAAAATGACCTTGGTATCAAAGAAAGAAAACGAGGAGCATACTCTTAACTTTCTTCATTACTTGTCTTGCTTTTTTATTTATTTATTTGTTTGTTTTTTACCTTGAGGAGCTCGGGTTCTTCCACTGGGACGATTGTTGTTTTATCTGAGGGTAAAAAGCGTACATCCAGCTCTCGTCGCCGGTTATGACCCCTGGACAAAAAGGTTTTGTCATTGGATACGGTCTGACGAAACTCCGTGAAAACTTCAATAAGCTGCGCCTTCTGATCAGCTGTCAGGTTTCATTACACAAATTTTGCAGCAACGCAATGGATGCAAAAATCCTCAATTAAAATTCTCTGGCTTGTCCCATAACCAATTTTCACTACGTGAGCAAGGTCTTCAATGGTTCCACGTCGATCCTCACGAACGAGGTGTTGAACTTTGGCAACAATGTCAGGCGTTCTGCAGCTACTGGCCAATCGTTGTGAGCATCGTCCACAATAGCTGTACAGCCTGTCATGACCCAGCATGTCATTTTAACGCACATGTATGGCTCATGTTTTTTACCCCAAATACTTGTTGAATCATTGCGAGGTTCTCGGCAGAATTTTTCCCAAGATATGAACAGATTTTGATGCACACTCTCTGTTCTAATCTTGGATCCATCGTAAAATCGCCACACAGTACACACCGAGTATCATGAAAAGTACTCTAGAATGTCAACATGTCTACCCGCTGCATGAAACTTTAAACACTCACTCATCAGATGTACTAGTGTTGCCACCTAGCGGTATAGAACTCTATTGCAAATACTGTCGAGATGGCAGAACCAGTCCCGAATTTTGTGAATATCACCTCCTAAGTCAGTGAATTAACTCCATTATTGATACGATCTAGAATTTGGAGTATTCACCTATGGACCGCTGTTAATAAGAATAACAATGCTCTTCCCTCCTTCCGTACCTACCTGTACCAACCCCTCAGTGAAGAACAGTAGCACACATATCTTGCATTCTGCTTTGAACCTTGCTAACAATTTGTATTAATTATATGTTAGTGGTAGCTGCAGGTACAATTATTATCCCTTTTATGAGTATTAGGTTTAGCATCCTAGTTCCATGACCAATAAGAATACTTATTAAGTTTTATGTTGAACGTATACATGGAATTGTTTTTGGTGAAACGGTATTTGACATTAAATTTTACAGCAAAAAAGTTTAGGAACCTTATATAGTAGTAGACTTGAATTCTAAAAAACCACCTGTGCCATAAGTTTAGACAATTTCGGCATTATAATTTTTGATCTTAGTTCATATTTGTGAAATACATTGCGTTAGATATGAAATGGGAAATTAGATGTTAATCTAATCTACATTTCTCAAAATTTAGAACATCTTGTAAAAATTCATGCATAAAGAAAGTGCAATTTATGTTCTATACCTTTATTGCGCAAAGAGATCAACAGAATTTTCTGAATGAAGGGTGGCAAGGACACATCCCTCTTTGGGTTACTTGGGTCAGAAGTTCTCATACTTTTGCACTTTGGGGTTATTTATTTGGCTAGTAATTATTTACAGCATATCTCTTCAACCTACCTTGCCTCATTAAATGGAAGCTTAAAGGTAAAGCTGAGGTTTAAGACTGGTCATTGTAACAAGCACAACTACAAACACAAAATAAAAGTTATTGCAAATATAATAAATGAACATACTCTTCTAAGTGTTCCAAGTTTTTCTTATCTGTCGAGACTAGAGTAGGAAAACAAATATTATCCTATTTTAAAATTGTTGAATTATATTATATTGTTTGCTATAACGCTATTTAGCTTACCCCTCAGGGGCCCAATTTTTTGGGTACGGGGCGTAGCGACCCCGAGGCACCCGAGCTGCTCCCTCAGGTCCGCGCTTAGCGTGTGTGACTCCTTTTTATTTCGCCTCTTTTATGGTTTTATTTGTCCTACTTCCCTGTTCTTTGTCTAATGGGTGCCCCCGTGTTTGACAAGGTAAAAAGTGACTGGGTAACAGCGTAACTCCCAGCACTGGGTTATCATGTAGGACGGGAGCGTATCCCCTGGTAAAGGCCAGGCCCGGGGAAGGGCCATTGCATGAGCTGTAGACTTCCTGCAGGCGATTGGGTCCCTTCGTCAGCCCACAGGAAGGTGTGACCTTGAGGTTACTTTGTTCAGACCAGAGCCAGTAACCTAAGCCGGGGTGGCGCCCAGGAAGCAGCCTGCCATCGGAGACGGTTGCAATGGTTGAGGAATAAATCGCTATGGTACTGGAAAATAATCCTTTACATTTTAAACCTAAAAGAGGTGACGTAAAAGAAGTATGCGAGAAGTCTTTCCCTCGATACTTGGTCATTAGTCGTACTGAAGAGAGTCAGTCGTTTACGACCGTAAATCCATTTAAAATTCAGAAGGGCATTGATGCCATAGCTGGACCCGTTAAGTCCTGTACCCGTCTACGCAACGGATCACTTTTGGTGGAGACACTTGGCCTGTCTCAAAGCAACTCGTTGCTCAAGGCGACGCTACTCCACGGTTATCCCGTCCGTGTCGAGAAACATAAGACCATGAATTCGTCGCGAGGAGTTGTTACCACAAATGTTCTAGACGGAATGTCCGACCCGGAAATCCAGAGTTGTCTGGAAGACCAAGGGGTAACCTCTCTTTATCGTGTACAGGCAAGGAAAGAGGGGGAATTACAGCCGACCCGGACTCTTTTCCTCACATTCGACAGGGTTGAATTGCCGCAGAGGATAAAGGCGGGCTACGAGGTGATAGAAGTGCGCCCATATATACCGAGCCCGTTGCGATGTTTTCAGTGTCAGCGTTTTGGACACACTCGCATATCCTGTAAAAGTGCCGTTTCCATCTGTGCAACCTGCGGTGAAGCAAGTCACGAGGGAGCATGCCCATCTGCTCCTGTCTGCGTCAACTGTCGCGGTGGACATCCAGCCTCGTCCCGCGATTGCCCTCGTTTTCGAGAGGAGCGCTGTTTCCAGGAGATCCGGATGAAGGAAAAACTCTCCTTTACTGAAGCCCGGAAGCGATTCCAGTCTCGCCAACCTGTTGTGCCTAAGACCGGCACCTACAGCGCAGCAGCTTCTTTTGCGCCCAAGAAGTGCGATAGCAGTACGCAGACCTGCGATCTTGTTTTTACACGGGACCAAACTACTCCTAGTTTTCCAAAGCGCTCTACCGTTAAGCCCAAAGCGGTTGTTTTTAATGCCCCTGATATTAATTTCAGGACGAGTTTTACGCGAACAGATTTTTTAAAGTCGTCAACTCAGCTAGAGAAGAAAAAGAGCCCTTCTCCTCCTCGGAGGTCACGCTCCCATGATGGGAGCAAACCCGCTAGGCGGTCGCCGTTGCCGCCTATACCCACATCCAACCGATTCCAGGCGTTGGAATCGGCGGATGCTTCTCAGCGGAGAGCCCTCCCTCTGAGGAGGTCATGGAGCAGGATGTACCTGCTCCAGGAAAACCACCGAGTCCCACGCGATTGAAAAAAGGACGTTTGTTTCGCCCTGGACCGTCCAAAAAGTAAGGTGGTAAATTTTTAGCTTCTTTTATCTAATTTTAACAATGGCTATCCTTTCGTGGAATGTGCGTGGTCCCCGTAGTCGAAGGCGTGACCTCGAGTTAATTTTACGTTCTACTGACCCTTTGCTTGTGTGTCTCCAAGAGACTAAGCTTCGCCCAAGTGATCCTTTTAATTTACGCGGTTACTCTTCGGTGAGATTTGATCTCCCTCCCGAAGATGGCACTCCCGCTCACGGCGGAGTTTCACTTTTAATTCGCCATAACGTGTACAGCACCTCATTACAGCTCCGGACTCCTTTACAAGCTGCTGCAGCTACAGTTCACTTTTCTGGCCTTAGCTTTTCTGTCTGCACTGTTTATTTACCTGCGTCCGGCACCATCACCACAGTTGACCTGGATGATCTTTTGTCTCAGCTACCACCCCCTGTTCTACTTTTGGGGGATTTCAATGCACACCATCCCCTATGGGGTTCCACCACGGAGTGTGCAAGGGGTAACCTTTTAGCTGACTTTTTGCTTCGTCACAATCTTATACTTCTCATCACTGGTCAACCTACTTCTCTCTCAGACAGCACTCATAGCTTTTCGCACTTGGACTTATCCATTTGTTCTGCCTCACTTGTTGTACATTTCACCTGGAACGTCATCTCTGATTTATATTCCAGTGACCACTTTCCGTGTCAGATCCATGTACTCTCTTCAAACGCACATTCACAGCGCGCTCCAAAATGGCTCATTGACAAGGCGAATTGGCCTCTCTTTCGATCTTTAGCCGAATTTTCAGGGTGTGAATTTCCATCTATCGACATCGCGATCGAGCATCTCCGTACGGTCATCATAACAGCCGCAGATAAGACTATTCCCCGGTCGTCTTGTCACCGTAGACGCTTACCGGTTCCCTGGTGGACCGATGAATGCCGGGATGCTTTGCGTGCACGCAGAGGTGCTCTCCGAGATTTTCGTCGCCACCCTACTTCAGCAAATATGATTTGCTATAAACAACTTCGCGCCAAATGCCGCCGGGTCATCAAGGATAGCAAAAAGGCTTCTTGGATTTCTTTTACCTCTTCTTTTAACCGCACAACGCCTTCATCCGTAATTTGGGAACTGCTACGCCGCGTTGCTTGCAAACCAAGGTTTACACCTATACCCGGTCTTAGGATTTTAAATCGAGTGCTCACTACTCCGACTAACGTCGCCAATGTTTTAGGGCGAACCTTCGTTGATGTTTCGAGCTCCGCCAATTACCCGGCTTCATTTCGCGCAGTAAGGGAGCAGGTTGAGAGGAAGGGTTTCTCATTTGCCTCCGACCATCAGGAGAGCTACAACGTTCCTTTTACCGCCAGGGAACTGGAGCATGCCCTTTCTACCTCTCGACATTGCGCACCGGGGCCAGATGACATTCATGTTGCCATGTTGCAGCATTTATCAGCAGAAGGCAAAGCTTTTTTATTACGAACTTTTAATTTTATTTGGTGTCACGGCACATTTCCCAGCGCTTGGCGATTGGCCACCGTCATTCCTATACCTAAGCCTGGAAAGGACCCACATCTTCCTTCCAGTTACCGTCCGATTTCCCTCACCAGCTGCGTTTGCAAGGTGATTGAACGCATGATTAACGGACGGCTCATGTGGTGGTTAGAGTCGAGGCAATTATTAACGAACGCCCAGTGTGCTTTCCGGCGTCATCGTTCCTCAGCCGACCATCTTGTGTCTTTAACTACCCATGTAATGGACGGTTTTGTGCGCAAGTGCCAAACGGTTGCTGTGTTTTTCGATTTAGAGAAAGCGTACGATACCTGCTGGAGAGGCGGTATCCTCCGAACGCTTCAGGATTGGAACATACGTGGGCGTATGTCTGTTTTTATTCAGGAATTTATGAAAGACCGGGTTTTTAATGTTCGCGTGGGATCAGTTTTATCATCTAGTTTTATTCAAGAGAACGGTGTACGTCAGGGCTCGGTACTTAGTTGCACACTGTTTGCCATTGCGATTAACTCTATCCCCGAGTGTTTACCGCCAGGAATACAATCGTCGTTATTTGTGGACGATTTTGCCATCTATCTTTCCTCTCGGAGAACCTGTCTCTTGGAAGGCCGCCTCCAATGCTGTCTCGACCGCCTTCACGTTTGGAGTGTCTCTCACGGGTTCCGTTTCTCCGCAGAGAAGACCGTCTGCATGAACTTCTGGCGCCACAAGGAATATCCTCCACCTTCGCTCCATCTTGGCCCAGACGCACTCTCCTTCGCAGACGAAGTTAGGTTCCTTGGCTTGGTGTTTGATAGGAAATTATGCTGGTCATCGCATATAGCGCAACTCAGAGGCAAGTGTGAACGTTCTCTTTGTATTTTACGTGTTTTAAGTGGCACATCTTGGGGAGCTTACTGGACTATACTTTTAGGTTTTTACCGCTCTCTTATCCGGTCCAAATTGGATTATGGCAGTGTTGTTTATAATTCTGCGCGGCCTTCTGTTCTGCGCCGCCTGAACCCGATTCATCACCGGGGTATCCGTGTTGCCATTGGGGCATTCCCCACCAGTCCTGTGTTGAGTTTATATGCGGAGTCTGGAGAACCTCCGTTGTTTTATCGTAGGGATGCTTTACTAGCTGCGTACGGTTGTCGCTTAGCTGCGCAACCTCTTCATCCCACGAATGCGCCGTTTTTTAATGTGTCTTTTGATCGTTTTTATGCTGCTCGGTCTCTTCCTCCTAAGCCTGCTGGCTTTCGTTTTTGGGAGATTTTACGGACGTTGGGCGTCGAGTTACCTGCTTTCTTCTTAGCCGGGGAAACCCCCCCCCCTCCTTGGCTCTTGGCAGAGGCCCCCGTTCATCTTGGGCTTACGTCCTGTCCGAAATCTTAGACCGCAGCTCATATTATTCGTTGTTATTTTAGCGAGATCAAGTCCTCTTTTAATGGCTGGAATTTTATCTATACCGACGGCTCTAAATGTGACACAGGTGTAGGATGTGCTTTTGTTTTTAATGGGGCTAGTTTTAGGTATGGTCTTGACGTTGCAACATCTATTTTTATGGCGGAGCTTTATGCTATCTTTCGGGCGGTTTTATTTATTTATGATCAGGGGCTGGGGAACAGTGTTATATGTTCCGACTCTTTGAGTGCAATTTTAAGTTTTAGAAATCTGTACAACCTCCACCCTCTTGTACAGATGGTCCAGAATGTAGTTATAACCCTTTACGACGCTGGCGTCAGGGTAGCACTGCTATGGGTGCCTGGGCACGTCGGACTCCCAGGTAATGAGGCCGCAGATGTTGCAGCAAAATCCGCTCTTTTAGACCCTGCTGAGTACGAGCAGCGTTTTTATTTCCAGGATTTTATACATTCTTTACGTAGAGCCATTTTTTCGCGCTGGCGCGAGGAGTGGGAATTACTCCCAACTAATAAGCTCCGTGAATGTAAATCCGCCCCTTTTAACTGGTCGACTTCTTCCCGCGCTGTTCGTCGCGAAGAAGTAATTTTAGCTCGTCTTAGAATTGGCCATTGCCGTTTTAGTCACTCTCACCTTTTTAATGGTCAACCCGCTCCGTTTGCCCTCACTGTGACCACCCCTTTACAGTGCGTCACATTTTAATTGATTGTCTTCATCTGACAGCTTTTAGAAATAACCTAGGTTTGCCCTCCTCTATTGAGGACTTACTTGCAGATGATGTGGTTGCTGTTGAGCGAGTGCTCCGTTTTATCCGTGTTTGTGGTTTTTGGAGCAAGGTGTGAGGTTTTATCTTTTTACCATTTACGGCATTTTTAGACTCTTTTAAGACTGTTGTTTTGTCAGCTTTTGCTGAATCGTGTTTAGTCTTTAATTGTTGTTTTGCACATTACCCTTGTTATTTGTTTTGGGGTTTTATTGTTATCATTTTAATCTTTTATAAGACTGTTTGTTTTCAGTTCTTGCTGATTAGTTTTGCTACCGGTCTTTGTTTATTGACCTGTGTTTGCTTTGGGATTTTATTGGTACGATTTTAGTCCATTACAGGACTGTGTGTTTTTCCGCTCTTGCGGCTGTGTTTTAGTAACACTGTAATGTTTGTGGCGCCTTATACCCTTGTTATTTGTCTTTGGGTATTAATTTTATTGCACAAGTACTACTGTCCGTTCATTATGCGCGGGATTTGCGCTCTTTATTTATTTATTTTTATTTCATACAAAGTACTTGATGTGTTTGGGCGCTAATGACCATAGCAGTTTTGCGCCCTTAAGCAATAATCATCATCATCTATTTAGCTTAATATATTTATATTAGTATAGATATATGCTTTTCAAATAAAATAAATTAGTAATTAATTCCTTCTATAAATGTCAATTCTCCTATCAAAGATTAAATATTGTTGATAATATTAAATAATTTGATATCTTTTTCAGTCCCAAAATAGAAGTTTTGTTTCATAATGAATCTGAATGGTGCAAGTCCAATGCAAGTTTTCTGTTGACGACAGGTTAAATGCTTCGGATTAGATTAATTTATACTAAGTAGATATAAATACAGGAAATTAAACTGTCGAAGAAAACAAAATAAGCTGTAAATATTTTTACATGTAGCTGTAAAAATTTGCGATATCTTTTGATGTCTGATTGTTATTTCATTTACTTTTATTACTCTAAAATAAGTTTATACGATAGTCTTTGCTTTCTAAGTTTTGATTTCCAGGGAACACTATATATAATTCAGGAAAACTGTACATTATGGAGTTGCCATTTATATGCCAATCAAGTTAATAACCATATTTACATAATTTACTCTTTGAAGTGTGTGAGCAACGTTACGACAAAGAAGCGGGCAGTAAAATAATAGCAGAAGATTGTTTTATCTTTTAATTATGTGGTAAAATTTAATAATTTTATAGGCACATAATTCTTGTTGTCACGAATCCAGAGCCAGTGCAATAGACTGACAGTGAAATATCCGAGTTCGGAAGTGCGCTCAGTCCTCATTAATCTACGCGAGGTCTACAGAAGTGTAGATTGATCGGAAACATGAGTTCGGGTGTAGATGGTTATTTACCACATCTCTAGTGGCTGTGCAACAACCACTTCTTACCGCGGCTTCATTTTCGTTTAGGTGATTGAATAGAGTTTGGAAAAAAAGAAAGAAAGATAAAAAAACAGCGAAGACCCCGTTGTTTATCTTAGCCTATAGGCATTAATTTTAAGTACTTGGACACAGATAATAACAGAAAACAACAGAACAGAAAAACAGAAAAACAAAAATTGACTAAGGAATCATGCCTTATCGCCAATATGTATATGGAGTCGATAGTATATTACACCCGCAGTACATATGCCTATTCAATATGCAACTTATAACCGAACATTGTAGATAATCTACATCAGTAAGAATGCGAAATAATTATGTACAACATTTTTACATATTACACTTTAGAAGATATGCTCGACTTCAGAAAAAATGACAGGTTGACAATGAGTTTTGAACCTCTAACATTAACGCTCAAAAATGAGTGCTCCACTTCTTGACCCATGTGAACACCTTTGTTTACAAATCTAACGCAGAGCAACAAGGCAAACGGCATACTCGGCGACATCGCCCCGTGCGAACCGCCCTTGAAAACGAAAGTGGCGATAAAATATTTCTTCTAAAGTGCGATCAATAATTTCTTCTAGCATTGCACCTGAATTTATGAATGGAAGTTTTCTATTGTTATTTTTGTGTTCTTTAAAATTTAAATTTTCATTTCTACAAATGACTCTTTCAGCGGAAGACTTACATATTTTCAATCTAACATACCTGTATTTAATAGTTTATCTTTGGATCCAAAGATATTTCAGTAAAATTAAGAAAGTTGAAATTGTGAATTTCAGTACTAAAATCCCGGTTATGACAAAATTTAGTTTCTGTAATACTGGAAATAACTAAGATCAATACTCAATATTAGAGATCAAAAATATTTTAGAACATATTAAACTTGTTTGTGCCATTACCAGGGTTGAAAACGTTTGCAATGTTTGTAGTTTAATTCTGGTAAGTTGGCCGGAATTTTGTCGTAATTTTGCTTCTAATTAAAAGATAAATAAGCTTAGTATATCATTATCTTTTTCTGCACTACTTGCAGTTAGATATAAAGTATAGTATTCCATGTTTGCGAATAGAATTTGTAGAGTTTATTATTTGAAATATAATTATCAAATTTCCGCTATAATACGTGCCATATTTTTAAAACTATTATATTGTTGTGATATGTCAATTACTGGCATCTGTGATTATGGTGTAATAACATCTTAACGTGGTACAGGCATTTGGTAGAATATTTTGAACAGTTCCGATATTAATATGCACAATAAATTATCATTAAATAGTAATAGTTCAAAGACAGGTGAATTATCGTCACATTCAGAGTACGATAAATTAAATAGAAGGAGAAAAATATGCAGTCTGTCGTGTGACTTTCTAACCGAATAAAGGAATATGACGACTTCATGCCACTGGATGAAATAGAATATATTTTGATGGGTTTCTGGAAAGCTTTAACATTTATGTATTCTAAATAATAGCATATAAGAATTGATCAATGATATAGAATATTACACGGACATAAGCGATATAGATAAAGGCAGAAGTACAACACAATAGGTTAATAATTTCACAACAAAGAACGGAACTCATTCGCGTGACCAAGAATTTAAAACAGTTATGCTTGTACCGCATTTCACTTCTCTGAAATGAATCTAATCATTTCATACTGGAATTATTCATGGAAGATACTAATGACCATGATTTTGGTAGCAATTTAAGGCTTCGGTAAATAGAATAGCACGATTTACTTGCGGGGAGAGGAAAAAAGATTCTCCATTCAAGTTATACTGGTGGAAAAAGGATCAGTTTCACCTTGCCTACTTAGAGTCATGTTTGGTGAAAGTCGAAAGAGCTTTACGCCACACAAACACAAACACATATACACGAACACACACCAGGAAAGAAAAGTAGGTAATTGTTCAACTTATAGGGAGAAATAAATCCGTGAGTACTTAAGTGTTTTATACTTTTTCTGCTTCTTTAGCTATTATATGTACGTATCAATATATCAGGGAGGATACAGAAGTCCAGGAAGTGCATTAATAAATATTTATTTCTTCCTTTTCAAAGTCTTCTTCTGCGTTCGGGTCATTAACTCCAGAAAAAAGTAACAAACTTAATGAAGTCCCTAAAGAGTAAATTGAAGACTCTCTGAGTTAGAAAATACAACAAGATTGTACTATGAAAGTGAAGATATAGTTACTGCTGCTGTTATTTATGCGAAAAGCAGATTTGCCAAAACAAACGCTAAGAAACAAATGACATCTTGATTGTTAATGCATATCCTGTAATAACAGATCACAGGGTCAAAGTTGCCAGTTATAAATAACCGCCGTGAGATAAACGAAAGACTCAATGAAACAAATAGGTGCTTCCTTTATCTAAATAGATATTATAACAGTTGTCAACGTGCCAAACGAGGTAAGGTGTCGTGCACAAAATATAAGAAGTTATAGCAATTAACTGTTATGAAAAATAATGTTCATTTTCCGTACACTACAGAAAGGTCAGCATTTACCTTCAGAGAGTTTCAGTATGGATTAAAGAATATGAAGGTAGAAACAAACTTACAATATGTATTCTAGAGCCCAGCAGTCAGACCTGCTACTATTGCGTCCTTAGTCAAGTCGTCAAAACTTTAAGTAACTGACAGAAAAACTACTTCAGGGTGTTAAGTTGTAGACGTAAAATACATCGTTATTATAGACTTTTCTATTGACGACAATATCAAGATGTCTTTGAGAACCACAGGACTTATAACTTAATTCGTATTCTATTAAACACTAGAAATATGAAACTAGTCAATTAAAAACTCGATTCTTACAATGAAGACTTTTGTACCGGTTACAACTGGAAAATGATGAGGATGGATCTGTTAAAATAGTAGAATTCTGAGAATTTCTTAAGAGTATATCGGCATAAGAAAACATTAGGATCACGTATTGACAGCCAAACTTATAATGTTACAAGAAATTTGTTATTCCTACAGGAGTGAAGATGGCTAAAGAGGTATAATTCTTCCCATAAAGAAAGACAACTTGTTTCCAGATAATTTGGCCGTATCAAAAAATATACTTTCCTACAATGCAAAATAAGTTACAGGCGACAAACAATTAGGGTATTGTATCTGTATCACCAGTAGATTCTGGATTTCAATACATATTAAACCTGAACTGTTCTTGACGATAGTGCCAGGAAGACGAATTTCTCATGCTTACAGCATTATCAATTGAAATAGGAAAGAAAAGACGCAATAAAAACAGAATTGTTTTCGACCCCTAACTTATAACGGATATTATATTGAATTTCTAAAAATTTAAAATGGGACCAAGCTATTTACTTTTTTTTTTAATTGTGCTTAGCGCCCGTTTTTACTACTATGGCACCACAGGCGGTGGCCTCTGATGATACCTGAGGTGAAATGAAATATTCGAAAATTGAAGACCTATATGCTCCTTATTATCAAACAAAACATGTCCCTTGCAGCCGAATTAAGTCAGAGCAATCGAAATTGCTGTTCATTTTACGTAAAAGAAGACTGCAATAAGGTCAACATGGCGTTGGTTAAATTTGCTATTAGATGAGGTGTTAGCTTGAACCCACATCAGATGTATATACCGAAGCTAGCTAATGACAAATAAACTCTTTGTGGGTGAAGACGTATAGCTCATAATTTACCCTGACAATGCACTTACTATGTAGCAAATAAAGAGCTAATGGAAATGAATACCGCGACAATAGATTTCAAACAACACCGTCATTTCATGCACACAAGCATAGTATAGAAATTTGTCGCTTTGTGGACATCTTGATAAATGAGATTCCGGAAGAGTAGGATGAACTTCATTATGTGCATGTTAAAGAAGGTGTTGGGGAGCTCAGGTATATATTCAGGGTTACATACCAAATTAACAAGGATGAAGCAGCTCAGAATAGGTACAAACATTTAACGAAGTTTTGACATAATCTCCTTTCAAACCGCCACGGGTGTCCGAGGTCGTTTAGGTGCGGACTCGTGAGCGATAGTTCTGGGTTTCGAATCCCACCAGGACTGTCCTCCCTGACTGGGGTTTATTCCAGGGTTTCCTCAGTCCTCATAACTGGCAAATACCAGGGAGTTACCCTAAGCTTAGGCCTGGAACGCTTTCTTCCTTAAAAAATATCCTTTCCCAATTTATCATTTCATTTCATGTATCACTAGTGTTCACCATTAGGTTGGATTTGTATTAAATTAAGAATGAATGGTTCACCACTTTGTGCAAACTTTACCATGATGTTATGCTCTCCGTTAGTAACAGGTAAGATACGACATCTCCTGAATAGATGCGTCATTTTTGCCCTTGTTGGCTACTATAGTTTCAAAATCAGAGTGTATCCCACGACATGTGTTAAAGATGACCTAATAATCCAGAAACCCCTCTAAGGATTGTAAATCTTATTTAAGAAGGTGGCACGTACGGTTAGCGTTTCTTCCGCTTTTTCTGATTGACTGCGTTCACGGAGGCGTATAGCGAGTAACACACTATGTGTAACTGTTAGGAGTTTTCTGGGGTGCAGAAGTGCCACCAAGAGTAGATTAAAATTACAGGGTAGGTCTGCGTGAACCAACCACCACCAACAAGCTGCATCTGGCACACATCTACAAAGTTAAGAAATAATCTTTATTCAATAGTTACCTCCCCGATTTTAATCTTTCACAATATTTGTATTAGCTGGCTCCTTTAATAAATAGCTTGTAAACACTGAAGCTCTAGTTTGTAGTTATGTCCCCCTCTCGCAATTTCCTAGGGTTGCGGCAGTATTAAGATATCACTCTAAAACGGACCATGCTTGTTATGCACTTCTTAGTTGTTTAATAAACTTTAAATAACAGCAAACATTGCACTGTGTAGAACTAACAAAGTCAATCGCCTTGAAATCTTTGAGAATAGCCCATAACTATACTTTAAACAATTATAATATTTAATTAAATTTTAGTTATTTAATAAGAAAATGCATTAAGTAAATCGTTTTAAGGCACCAAAGTATCACTCACAATATGCACACCAATGCAATCCAAATGACCCACTAACTTAACTGCAGAAACAAAAGCTATGTAGTAAGCTGATCGCATGTCGGGCTTATAAAAGGAATGCTGACAAAATAGTACTGAGGATTCAAACTTAACTTTTTTTATTTGATTTATTTACGGACGATCTTTAACATCACAGTTCATCAGCGTCTCAATCAAATCAGGGCGTGAAACGGCCGACAAATTTTGCTCAGAAGTCTCTTATTTCAGCTTGAGGTTCATCAAGCTTAACTGATTATGTAGAATTGACATAAGTCATTAATGCACTTTCGCTTGTGCAAATGAAAATGTGAGTATTTCAGGTGCATCTGGGTTCCAGAGAGTCATTACATAATATTTTATCTAGAGTCTGATAATATCATATGCATTTGCCGGTAGTTTTCACAACTTGTAAGATTTGTTTCTTGCTACATTTCTTTGATTTAATATCAAAAAACTATTCGCACGAATGAGGTAGCGGTAATGGCAAATGCTTTGTGGAGGGAAATAAATAGTAAGGACACGTTAGGCGTCATATACCTCCACGGTCTTCCGTTTCTTGTTTATCAGAAGTTTGCGTAACAGCATTCCTTGGGGTGAAAATCAAAGTTCTTTTGTTAACATTATTTCTAAGGGTATCTAGCTACTAGTCACAAGGGCTGTTGCAAGAAAGAGGGTGTCTAAGGTTTTATGGTCCATTTCCGCCCTTTATGCAGTTGAAAGTTTTCTGCTGCTCGCCAAACTGGCGGCCTTGTATAAATATCTGGTAGGAGCAGATTTTCAACTTCATACTTAAAATATTAAGTTAACGAATTTTAATGTATTTTAATATCGAAAGGGTTTTCACCTAGCTAAATTAAGGTGACTTCCTGAGATGTGTCTGGAATAGAAATCTACCGTTTCATATGCCCCTTCATAAGAAAGTTCGTTTATCGGCAGGATAAAGAAATTTCGTATGAACTTCCCCGCGAAATATAAACAAGTCTGTGACCATGATACTATTCTAGAATACGTCTCAAAATGTTCTAATACCTTAGTAGCCAAAATTGAATTTATACACATATCATGAAGTTATTTGTACAACCCTTATGAAAATTATTAGAATTACATACAATGATTACCTTATTTTCTTATTCTTATTATATCTATTTTTTTTAATGAATGAACTTATCAATGAGATTTTTCCATTAATATATGCTGCAATGACAAGCATTTTTCATGCTTACGATTGTTCATGTTCCTTTACCTAGAGTTGATTGCACCTACCATTACCTATAAGTTTCTTGACAACCACATTGTTCACTTCTTTTGTCAATCACACGCGCGGCATTTTACACAGATTCACTCATTCCTGTTATTTATATTTTATTAGTTTTCAGGACGGGTTCACTATAGTATTTCGTGTCTTAAAAACGTGAATTTTCTATAATGAGTACACTAGCACTTTACCATTCACATTTTACTTAATTCTTTTTTTTTTTTTTTTTTTTTTGCTTATTAACACCAACTTTGCCTTTTTCGTAACCATATTTTCCTTAATGACACTTACCATGTACATTATGTGATATGTTTATCCTAAACAAAGAATGGAAACAAGGAATACTCTCATTTTTTTTAAATACAATGCATGAAAAAAATTTTTTTCTATCTACAAAAGGTTTAATGGCCTAGTGCTACCAGCAGGTGTCATTCCCTAATGGCTCCCCTTCCCTGTCACCTTCACTTTCGTTCGGAGGGGTCGTATACCTGTTTTGGGTACATCAAAATAAACAACACTGTTCCCTCCAAAGTCGTTTTCCTTTTAAACGTAAGGGTGGAAAGTCAACTTCGCTCTGTAGTATCAAGAGAGCGATATGGTCGTAGCAATCTCTTATGGTATCTACCGATAATTTTGTTCTCACTACGATCAATTAGTTCATACGTGTGGTCACCTAATATTTGATTAATGGCAAATGGCCCTTTAACGATTAGTTCTAGTCGATGGCTATGTGCTTTTAATTTATTAGATAGCTTATGGTCTCTTACCAGAACTAAGTCGTTCACATTTGGCGTCCATTTATGCTTATGCCTGGTCGCCTTTGCCATCCTCTTTTGTGCTTTGTCATGTATGTGTGTGAGTAGTTTTTTATACAGTTCGTCGAAATTTTCGGGTTCTTCTCTCGGACTGACTACTTGCGGAAGGTTAGGTATAATTGGTACAGGTCTTGTCTAGTTAAGGCCTTTATCGGTGGGCATTTTGTATTTGGATTAATCGAGTTGTTGAGGAGTTGTTCAATCCTCGGACAATGGTCTACCCAATTGGTATGTCAAATCCAGGTAGATGCTTTTCCATATTTGTAAGATGTAGAGGGTGGAGCTGTGAAAATCAAAAATTTCAACTGAAAGTCTCTACAATCCCTCTATAAAACGGGAATTGTGTAAGAACAACCACATATTTACTACTAGTCATGAGGTACCTCAAAAAGGTTAAGGCTCTACCGACCACAGCATTGGGACCAATAATGACCCTACTATTGGCCCCAGTAATGACGCTAATAATGAACCGAATAATGAGGCCATTGCTTAAATTAAATTTAGACCAAATTTGTTCATAAAACGACTTGAAAACTGAACAACTATAAAAATAAATGTGCAAATAGAAAATGGAATATCTCTAATTCGTCGACACTGCTCCTAGTTGGAGTAACATCTGCCAAAATCTCTATTGTGCTCTTCAGATTCTTAAACCTGTTGAATACAAAGTTGAAGAATTTTTTCATATTCCGGTCCAAGCATGAAAACTTGATTAAGGTCAGTCCGCGATCGAATGAAACAAAGTGAGCTTAGAGGGAAAATCAAGTCCAGAGTGTACCATTTTTCAATAAATTTTGATTTTTTTTTTCGCGCAATTCTGCCCTACATAAGAACTGAGAATCAAAGACTAGAGGAAGCTACTGGTGCATGCAATAAAGCAATCATTTAGCCAAAGTACTATGCCGTGAAATAAAATAATTTAACCTTAAGAAAACCCTTTTGTGAAGGCATATAAGTGCCTCTCTGCTACCACACCCCCTTCGGCTGGCTGCCTTCCTTAGTTACTGCTTCATTAGCTTGGATAATTTTTACAAATACTCGGCGACCGCAGCTGATGTCTCATAAAGACCTTGAGAACTAGCTTGAAAACACACTAAGGAGTAAAAGGGCGCCTTTATTACATAGAAAATAACGGTATGTAATTGGGTTTAATAGCATTTCAAAACACTGAGCAGCGTATTGCCCTCACAAGAGCTAAATATTTTAAATCACTCTAATTAACATTCAGACTTTTAACAAAGGCCAGAAAGTACTTCTACAGGATTTATAGATATATATTCCTTCATAAAGGGTGTCCGCTACTTATTAATATTAGATAATACTTATCCTTATTCTTAATTTAACAACTGCATATACATTAACAGACGATAGTAAGGCTGCTCTAAATGAAACATTTATTTCAGGTGAATGGGAGTAAGGAAAATTTCAATACCGAAAAACAGTTTGATTTTGACTTGCCAAAAACAAGTTACCTCACATCCAGCAAACAGACAAGAAGGTTCCAAAAAGCACCAATTCTCAACATCCACTTCTGGGACCAGGCAGCACACATCTCTCTCCTTGTGTATCTGGACAGGCAGCATTCCAACATGGTGGCAAGAATTATTAACTTCCAAAGGGGGATAATCATCTCTAGGCGGTGACAGTGGCGTAGTCAGCGAGCATTTAAAATAAATTTAATGATGTTTTAAATAAGTCAAGGGCGTATTTAATATTGGCTGAAGAAAATAAATGTATTCTGATGCTTGAAATATACATATTGTAATATTTCAATTTTGCTTTCCTGGCCTTATATATACTCGGAAAATATGAATTAAGACTGACTTTGCATTTTCATATATTTCAATAATTGGCACTTCTGCAGTACTTTTATCCGATATCACATCATTATGCACTTAATTCAATAAGTTTATTCTATTTCTTAAGCCACTTTAATAAATTCGTCATTAATACATATAACTACATTTAATCCAACTACAAAAAATAAGAATTAAATGCTGAGTTGCAGCCTGTCTAAACTCCTTTGTAGTTAATGATGTTAGAGACATAAATAGCTGATTTATCTTCCATGTTTTCAGTGCAGCATAAAATACTCTGTTGAAGAGTATCTTATGGATACTCGATAGGATTTACTTTGAAAATATTTTGTACAGATTCGGTTGTTCGGGATCTCCGACGACGGTGGTCCAGTTCTCGATATCAGTAGTTGGTGTGTGGACGTAGCAGGTAGCCGTCGCTTTCGCCGATTACCTCATCTCAGGGCATTTTGCCATCTTTGTTGCCTTCACACAACGGAAAGGGATTATTGGTGTATTTATGGAACCAGCTTTATATCTCGGGTCATCAGCGTAGCAGAGGGGGACAGGAAGTTCAATAACATAAAAATATGACGGTATGTGGTACGAAAAGTGTATTTATTGACCTACTTCTAGGCAACAAAGAAGGCATTGTTCGGATCGGGAAATGAATGCCCCGTAACCTTTAAACCAGTAGTTAATTGACTCTGCGTGCTTCCGAGCTAGGTACTTCTGATGGCCGTGAGTTTCCTGAACTTGTAAAAAGCACTTAATCGCTTGGTTCACTCTTAGCAGCAAGTCTACATTAAGTATTGAACTATCGTACAAGTATCTCGGAGCAATAACTCTTGCAATCAATAGACATTTGGTTGTTCTTGAAGATTAATATTACGCTGCTGTGCTTTCCAATTGCATGATATAATCGTTACGCGCCTGCTGCCTAGCTACATATCTCCACCGACTTACTATCAGGGAGTTACCTCTACATGTTCCTGAATGTCCAAGAGTGAAAGTGCTCCGAAACTGTACGAATTGCCTAATTTTATACATCTTAGCTTGGCGTCCCCAAGTGTTGAAGTCATGTACTCCTAAGGACATCGGAAGGCTTCGAAATTTTAAAATTCTACGGCTGATTAGCCGACTCTTCTAGAATGTCCTAAAAGGGCGCGAACATTTAGTGAGCCTACGTTCAGCAACGTAAAACCCATGCTCGCCTGCGCTAGGAAAAACCCTATATGTTCGCCCTTAACTTCTATTCTTATGTAACATGAAAAGTCTGCCAGTGTTAAATTTTCAGTTATCTCCCGATTCCAATTTAAAAAGATTAATGTAATTACCCTACTATTAACATAATTAGATAATGAATTATATGTCACTGCGGAAAGCAATGAAATTGATATTCGGGGCGCCAGTGATAAATACTGCTTCAATATTTTGGTACTGAGCAAGCCAATCTAGTACTGTAGCAACGTACTTTTCTAATAATGAGAAACACATTCTGCATCATATACTAGAAAAGTTTCCGGCCTTGCCATTTTCTAGGTATGATAAATACAAAAACTATATTTCATTTTTAAATATAGTTACCATTTATTGCAATACACTTCTCACATCTTTGAATTTACATTTTTATCCCGCCCCCAAAATTGTAGAAGTCTGAAGCCTTAAATATAAATAGATTGTAATTTTCCCAGCTTAATGCTTATGAAAGATATTTGTTCACGCGTTATCATCGGAATGCATTTGACTGTATGTCAATAAAATGCTTCTTACTAAAATGCCATTGAAAAATCCAAAGCTGCTGGCAAACCGCTGTAAGCAGACTCTGTAATTAAAAATGAAGTAATTTTGGTGAAGGACGAGTAGCCTTTTATCGGTCGCATTAATCTGACAGCATCCAGTAGATAACTACATAAATAAGATAATTATTTTCTCTGTACATTTATGCCAAATATTGTTTTTTTTTTCATGTGAAAATCACTTTCAAAATTTGTGTTAGTTGGTTTATTGTGCTTCTAAACTCTTTCCACATCCACATTAAAATTTACCAATGCTATTTTGCAATAAAATCTAAAACGTATATGCACATGAATTCTATAAAAACAGCCAGAGGAAAATTAGAGCTAAGGGACGAAAAAATTTCACATTTTGATTGCAGGGTACAAATGCAATTTTAATTACTCAAATTCAGCTTCAATACTTTTTATACAGAGGTGTCCAAAAATGAACATAGATATAAACAGTTGTTGTCTATAATAACTTTTTAAATAAGAATTGAATTGTGGAATAAATACATAGTAATGCATTGTTTTTGAAGATGTCGTAGTGACTTCTGTAGCAATCATTGGCCATGATGAGAATCAACAAAACAACAAGCGAGACGAAAACAACAGAGATACGCTTGAGCTTTGAGAAACACAAGAACATTCCGAAATATATTGGAAATTTGAAAAAGTGTGAGAAGTACAGTGATAATAGTGACGTAACTTTACTATAGATCCAACACATTTGAAAATTTCATGATTTTCGAAACCGATGGTACCGCGTGTGATATGCAAAAGTTAAAATTTGGAGGAAGTCGCATAACAACTAGTCATGGTTATTTATAAGTTATTGCAACATTTACACAATCAACACAAAAGCTAGTCCATGGGTACGTGAGATAACAGTTAGCTGATCGGTATTTATATATTTTTAAAAAGGTACATTGAAAATTGCAACCCGATTTTGTTACACTCCTTGAATGATGATGCAATTTTAAGTATGCAGCTCTGTGAGTAGTTGCAATTAGGAGTTTACGGGTAGTTTTATTTTGATCAAATAAAGTAAAGTTCAAACTAAATCTTGAGGTAAATTGGCATAATTATGTATACTGGGCTTTAAGGAATCCTAGCATCCTCGTGGATAAAGCAGTCAATTTACCGGAGCTTTGTCTGATATGGATTTCGTCCATTGTTTCAATTGGACTTTGTTTCTTTTAAGATACGGTGACTAGCCAAGAGTATATTGAAATGCTGCGAATATCCGCTTTACCGGCAATTCGTTCACCTTATGTGAATGAGTGACCTACTTGCAGCAAGATTCAGCATTTCCTTAGAGAAGTGAGAACCTATCTTCAGGATAACCAAGGACATTGAATAGGATGAAAAAGTATTTTTGAATTCCCTTCAAAATGCGGAACCTTTACCTATATTATGTGGAATACCGTAGTTTACATTAGATGTACTACAGGAAGACATTGAAATATGGCGCAGGGTATCTATGCACACTAAAGGCAATGTTACTCGTTCACTAGATGGCGAAAATCAGAAGTGACTGGATGGTAATGGTAATCACTTTGAATATCTTATATATCTATCTATATCTATATCTAGCTTATATCTAAACATACGTAAAACTCCCCTACGATGTCTTCATATGCCTGATAAAAATGCTTTAAAGGCGAACTTTTTCATGTAAAACGTGTATAATTTTTTCCCCTTTCTGCTATGTAGCACAATATATATTAATTGATTTTCAAGTTTTAAAATAATAAATTTAGTCATTACAACATTGTTAATTATAAAAGATTAATTACCTAGGTGGCGCCATGGCAGAGTGATTAGACTGTTCGCCTTTTACCAACAGAGTACATCTCAGGGGTCGCAAGGAGGATTTGTGGCAGACACGGTTTCTTTGGGTCTTTATGTTTTTCCTGCAATTTATTATTGTCATTTCTCCATAATCATCTAACCCCATCTTCACCGTCATCATTCAACGTAATGATACTCGGTGTGAGCAATGCAGATTGTCTACGCTATTGCCCTATTCCTAATTTGTATGAAAATCCAATGCCTGCCTGCTATTGAGTTGTTAATAGAAGTCACCAATTGCATTACTTATCTTTTTTGTATGGTAATAATGCATGCAACTATTAGCATAGCTAGATTTTTTTAATTATTAGTAAAACTGAATGACATACGTATATCGTTCATTTCAAAAGTAATTCATAGCAGCTTATTAAAATTATAATTACCAAACGAACCCTCTTCGTTAATACATTAGCTTGCAAAATATAATATATTTGGAGCCTATTATAATTATTATTATATTATTATTATATAACGGTGATCATAATGATGAAGGTGATGATGTATGATAATAATCATCATATACTTTGCTCATTTTTCTTCCCCATCCCTTTTCCATTGTAGCTTGATTAATCTGTTTCCACACATTATATTACATCCGAGATTCAATGTTTAATTATATCACTAAGGAACAGATGAGGAAAATCTCACTTCCTCCCTATCCTTATTTCAATTCAAATTCTCATAATATTATTGGAAACATTACTATTACTATCACTACTATTATTACTGTTTGTAAATAGTTTATTTGTATCAAGTACCCTGTGCGTTTTCTAACTTGTTCAATGCGTTATTCTTTCATTAACTGAGCTGCGGAATAGACGATCACTGTATCTTTATGCTTGACACCTATTTGGCATGCATTATCATCACGGTCAGTGAAACAAAGAAATATAAATGGAAGCAATTAATCGATATATCGCGTTTCGAAACTCGCGTCAATATAACGGTTTACCAGGGTATGGTGTAAACCATCAATCACCGGTAGAGTATAAATGGATTTACATCCATTGTAGTAGGAGATTCGGGCTATCAGTCTCACGAAGGGTGGAAACGATGGAAGTGTGTATGACAGTAACCGGCAAACTGTGTCCACGCCTCAGCCGCTAATAGTCCACTCCTTTTTTCACTTTGCTAGTGCTATTATTCAAATTCACATGCCCGTGTTGCTATTCACAAGTTTGTACTGCTCTGCAAGTTTAGCCCTTATTTCTACCATGGACGTTCGTTTACCAATAGAAAGTAATTTTAAAAGTATACCAATATATGAGAAATCTATTTCCACTGGCTTACATCTTCTGAGAGCTGCCTTCTTTTCATGAACCTGCTTCTATTCTAGATGTGAGATTTTCCCCACGTATATCTGCATCTACATCAAACATGTAATCAATGTAAATGAATGACTCAGATGGTAACGCTTGGGACTCGCATCGGGAAGTCTCTGGTTTAAATTAGATGGAGTCGGTCTTCCTGACCAAAGGTTTACTCTCGGTTTCCACTGGTCGCTTAGGCGAATGCTACGATGAATCTTTCCTTTCCATGCATTTTCCGCTGTCCCAGTTTATGTTTAATCTAGCTGGTTCTGCTACATGGTCAGGGCAAGATGGCGGCGTGGTGGCTTTTGCTATGGAAAGGATTTTGCCTCGGCTTCTGGTATGGAAGCGGACATTTTGAGGCGCAACTTCTTGCAGGGGAGCTCCGCCGGCATCGGGTAATTCTATCTAGAATCAATGTTAGAGAGTCCGTTCACCTCCGTAGCTGGTTGCTTATTGTGTTCCCCATTTCATCCTTTTCTTCCGGAGGTGCCCCCATTTAGAGCGTAGACACAGTCAGCCGTTGAGTAGATTGAAGTGCCGAAAGCTTCTCCGTCCCCAACAACTCAATTCAATTCAATCTTATGGGCAAATTGTGACAGCGATGCAGTGTTAACAACCCAAGGGCGAAAACGAGCCTCTCAAAGCTACTGTTTCAATGTTTTTCATCCGTGTAAGTCAGTACTGGTGATCTAGTGGTAGCCATGTTTGCCTCGTAGACTCAAGATCGCGGGATCAATCGTCGAGGTCGATGGGTTATTTCGACTGTAAAGATCCTAAGTGTGGCTTCCATCGGAAGGGAAGTATAACCATGAGTCACATGTAGATTTACAGTACGTAAAAGTATCTCACGCCTGAAATAAGAGGCCTTTGAGCAAAATTTATTGGGCTTTCCCGCCCTGAATTGAATGGGACGCTGATAACCTGAGATGTTAAAGATGATCCAGAAATATTACAAAAATCATCAATGATATATTGTAAATCACTGTTCAGCGTGAACGTAATAATAATAATAATAATAATAATAATAATAATAATAATAATAATAATAATCATAACTCCTTGCTCTAGCGTTTGCATTATTGAGTGCTGACCGGGAGTTCCTGGTTTCGATACCCAGGTGATGCTTAGAAGATTTCTAAGTCAGAGGGAGGGGATCCTCTCATTCTCGTGATCGGACAGCTACCTAATGTAGGGATGGCGTCCTTATATGGGATTACGATATGCTAACTACATATTTCCGAGCAATACTGCACACTTTCAATGATGTTGCAAGAGGGAGATAGAGGACACAGGAGTAAGCCCAGATCCTTCGTAGGCTGTTGAGTTCAAAAATCAAGATTAATTATTATTGATTGTAAATAATACCTAGTGGAGAAGTTAACAAAGTTTTACTTAGAAATGTTTTAAGTTTGCAGTATTTTGGACATTGGCATAATTGGAATGAAGATTAAGCAAAGACTTGGAATATAACATCAGACTATTTTGCCACATTTGTCGAAGTGAACTTGCTCTTTCCATCTCAAAATTTAGATGCATTTTTTAGATTTAGATTTTGTCATAAACTGTAGATAATCTTAAGCTCGGAATAATTGTATATCTGTCATAGTTATTTTTTTTAATTAAATTTATATTCATGTTAAAATGTAATATTTTAATATCACTTAATGCTTAATATGCTTATGGATATTGTAATAAATACTTTTCTACATTTTACTTGTAACTATAAAAACGTAAAAGAATTATTTGTGGTTTAGGGGCTATATTTTAATGAGCGCATTATGAACACACGCCACGTCTTATTTGCTATATATTTAGGGAGATCTATGGATTTCTCATGGGTTGAATTATCATGAGACCCAAAAAGTTATGCGAACTCATCTTGGCCCATTAGAAAGTGCTCTTGCAATGAACTACGCAAAACTGCCTAGATTGAACGAATCGTTTTGTTGTTTTCAATAACGCATAGAGAATGTTTTATCTGAAAGCGGCTAATATCCTTAAAAATTAGGATAAAGTATTTTAATGTAACCTAATAACGCCTATAAAGCACTTTCAGGAGTATTAATACTAAATATAGCCAATAATGCTAAACTTTTGTAGATAAAAACTCTGTTAAGGTTCAGCATCTTATCAAAAGCCAGACACGTGAATGTTCACCGAGTTTCAAAAACTGTCGCAGCACAATATTTCGAAAATAATGTAGTCTCTATATACTGGCGAATGTAGGTATCATGCACATCTGATAAAACAAAGATAGCAATATATAATCTGTACATTAAAATACAGGGGCCTTGTGAATACTTAAGCTGTTGGTGTATCGTGAGTTAAGAGGCTAGGTTCCTAATATTTAAAAGGATTCCGTGGTATTTCCATAGAAGTACTAAAATTGCTACATTTAGGAGCACAGAAAAAACTGAAAGAGTTGTAAAAACTAATAAGTTTAAATGTATATATTTCTTCAGTTTTAAAATGTAAACATAATATGAGTAACTAAAGTTGCGTTTAAATAATTTTATGCTCCTGTGTCTTTGATGGGTACCTTCAAGCTTGTGTAGACGATCACCTTCCGAGACGTGAAGGTACCCGAATCTAGCCACTTATCTTTCAGTTGTTAAAGAATGACATTTTTGTATTCCAAGCCGTACTGCTACAAGAATTTAAAATTTTTACTGTATTTTTGATATCTCATGCTATCTTAGTGCTTAGAGAAGAAACTGAATTGAAATAATGATGAAATGAACGAGTCCCGTGTCAATTTACTCTACGTTTGTTATGCTGTGATGGAGATTGTATTACATTCAATTATTTGCGAACGAGAAAGGATATTTCGATAATTCAATCTTGCTTAAGGACTGACCGTTTATGCCTGGGAAATCTCTGCAAGGAATGGATAAAGTGATGGATATACCGGTTGAACGGGATCCATAGACAGCGGGACATGGAATAAATGGAGTCCCTAAAATTGTTTCCAGATACAACAGCCTTAAGCCGGCAGAGACCCCCTCCAAAGCCACGAGCCCGTTAGAGAAGCCGACTGTACCTGCGTTAGGAACCTTTACAAAGCGAAAGTCACCGCTACATCACACTAGTCTGTCTCGTCCAGGAAATTTCAACTCTGTAACAGAGCCAACATAATGAATAAATGTGAAATGAGAGAGGGGAAAATTCGTGGCAAGAAATGACCTAAGGATTCGTCTTAATGACCAGGGGAAACCACGAAAGATATTCAAGATCAGAATGGCCGGACCCAAGTGATTTGAATCCGAGACCTCGCGAATGCAACAGACTTTATCTATTGAGTCCTCCCGCTAGGTGTAATTTGATGCAAGTTTGAAGATCCTTCATCTAGTACGTGTGTTCTAGCTGAGATGAAATCTGAGTGAGCGCTATAATGCTACCATGCGCCTCACAACACTAGTTATGGTTCTTGACTCGTGCCATTCTGAAAATCGCTTCATTTCTGGATGCGGTTGAAATTTAATGCTTAAAAATAAATGCTTGTTGATGCGATTTTTACTGAACAATGTACAGATTAGAGTTTAAATCAAAATGTATCAGGTGATTGAATTACAACATTAAAGAAGAAGGAATCAGAAAGCAATTTCATTACCTAAAACAAAGCAATTTCATTACCTAAAACATTGCTGAAAGTTCACTTAACGGGAAAAACTATAACCGTTAAAGCGGTGTCTCATTTCTCTTTCACCATAAACTACAAACAAAAATAGCAACTTCTTAGTGCGTAAAAAGCGAAACTTACTCAATGCAAACATGTCTGCAAAAATTGTATTATAATTTTATATCGTAATTAATTTTACATTATATTGAAATAGAAGCTTTATACTATATACAATTAATGATTTCCACTAACCCTATTTCTTAAAAGCATCCGATGTTGAAATTCAGTTCTTGAAATAAGCATTTATGAAACAAAATAATGACAGTCTCACATTGATCAAACATATAACATAAAATGTCTTAAGCAAATACTAATATTTGTAATTTTTGCTAATGTTAAATTATGGTCTAAAATTATACGACTTATGCGTACTTTAATTTAAACACTATTAAATTATTTTATTTACACCAATAATTTCAATAAATATAATTTCAAAATGTATGTTATGCGGATATCGTAAAAGTGACAGCAAATTATTTGCCGCATTCTGTTTTAACACTAATCATTGTAATTTAAGAAGTAGCAATTATTGGCTAAATCGCTAATTTGGACATTGATATTGAAGCGGTTTTGTCCTTGGATGCTGTTGTTGGCTCTACGTTGGAGAGTCAAATTATGAAGCGGTTTGGTATTGCAGCCATGTTGGGCTGAACTTTTGTAATGGTTTGGTATGTGCCCCAGGTTGGCGATCAATCTTGAAGCGATCTGTAGTTAGAGTTGAGAGGCCTCACGTTGTGATGCCAACTTGGTAGCTGTTTCATGGATTGATTGTTGGTCGCTTGGTGCTGTTGCCTACGCTTCAACCACAGGATTGATACCGTTATTTAGGTGAATGGAACTCAATAGAACCGGGAGAGGAATTCGATGCAGCAAATGAATACACGATGCGACATAATATGTAACTGCGTAGGATATTATGTCCAAATTCTATTACGTGCTTTGGTAATTTGCGGATGACTATCTTAAATATAAACTTAGGTGCCGCGAATGAAACTTACAGACGAGTATTGCTGCCAAGTGCTAAAATAAGTCGAAATGAAAGGAACTGAAATGAGTAAATCGACTGAATGCGTAAAACAGAATGCGTTTCGAGCTGTAAAGGACTTCAAAACCGCTTGTCTCGCAGCGTATAGAAATGCCTGCCGAAAATTTAATGCTGATTTGACTGCCTTAAATGAATAAACTTAGTTGACTGGCTTGACTGGGTGAATTGATTGGACTGAACTGCCAAGAACTGAGAGCTGACTGCCCCAGAGGGATGACAGCTTCTTTTATAAATTAAATTCAAATAAAAAACTGTTGGCTAATAAACACAAAAAGGTACGCACAAGCCTTGTGCCTTTCTTTAATAATTCAAACCTATTACCTACTAACTACTACTTAGGCTAGTTCAATTTCACCTGCCATGTGTAACATTGGCTATTTTTTGAAAGTCTTAAGACATACATCAGCATTGCATAGATTTAAAAAGCTAAAGACACTACAGCCGATAGGGCCCAAATCCCCCACCCCCCTCCTTAGATGGTTTAAAAGTCTTTCCGTTTATTTAACTTGCGAAGAAAACTCTTCTTAAAAAGAACGGGGTTCGGTTACTCTCTTTTCAATAGATTTTATGGTTTTATTGCCCAGTTGACTCTTCCAACTACGGGAACGGAAACACCAAATGCTTTCTCTATTTACACTTCCTACGTTGAAGTTACAGCTTATGACACAAACATATATAACTTTTATATTGCTTATTACAATGCCAAGGTATGATGATTGGGCTGGCATAAACATACATGATAATTATATTTTAGTGTAGGTGGATCGGGGGAATTTTTTCAACGTAGAAAAGATTCATGATAATCTGATTGGTTGGTACTTATTTGTTTGTTTTTGTTTTTTGATCTACGAATAAGCTAATGATTATTTTGAAACAATATTGTATGCTCTAAAACAATTTTAAAACTAATAAAAATATAAACTTTTTACGAATGAGCAATATTTACCCATATATTTCGTTCCTTTAAGGAACAAAGAGAAATAATGTGTAGGTTATAAAAAATCTTATAAACAAGCTCTAACTATGCAGCATCTTGCCTCCAGACCATAATATACGCGATTTTAGCTAAATTCTACATCTTGTGCTACTTGATATTTAGCAGAAAATGTTTTTGCACGATTGGACAGGTGTGATTAAAAATTAATTCTCCATTGCAAGAGAAACAAAATAAAAGTGCATTATTTATAAAATAAAATTAAAATTCAATTAAAAGTACTTAATATTTCAAAAGTAATGTGGTACTCGAAATCCTACATTAACTGCGTTACATGTGTGGGATACTTCCAATATGTTGGAAAAGCTCTCCATTATAGTCTTGCGCAAAGGAGCATTTCCGCAGCATGGCATAGTGTAATGATGCACATACCACTGAAGTGCAATATGATGAGATCATGTGATATCACGGTGCTGAATGACCTTACCTAAAGGCTTAATTGAATGTCCTACCTGTGTGTGTAGAGTGAAAGACATATTATTGTAACAATCTTATGTTATTCTGCATAAATCACTTATTAATCATTCTATAATTATACAAACATTATATGAAGAAATATTTCCTTAATTCAGTTTTAAAAGTTGCAATCTTGGTAATTGCTTCTATCCTTCAATGCGTGGTAGCACCGACGGCAAGGTAGTTTTGTATTCGGAGCATTTTAGATGAATGTGTGTCATTCAATAATTTGAAATGTACAATTATGAGCCTTATACCCCAGGTGAAGAAAAAGATATAGCTTATATGTTTAATAAGCTGCAGGGATGTTTTTATATGTCAGTAGTCATGAACGTAGCTTGGGAATGGTAGATAAGTGAAAGTGAGTGAATAAGTTCAGCGCCAACTCACTTGCATGCTCTGCATTGGAATTCCCAAACGAACATCAGATGACCGTAGTGAAACTGCGCGCACCAAATTTCCAGTAGCACATTTACGCTAGATGATGTAAGTAAAGAAGGAGATTAGGTGATGATAGATCAAAGACGGAATAAGGGGCAGGGGAAACGGGAATATCCGGCGAAAACCTGCCCAGACGCCATTTACAGCCGTTGGGCTGTCGCCGAACCATCTCAGCGGGGGGCAAGTATTCTAGATACTCGGCCTCAGCGCAGCCTGGTAAAAAAGTAAATATATAGACTTATCTGTTCAGTAACATAGTCAAAATTGTTCTTAGGCATATAAAGGTATGATTATAAATATTGTAATATTATTTATAATGTAGTACAATCATATTAAAAAAACAAGTAGAAATAATTTCATCCTACTAGAAGTTTAAGGGTCCCTTAAAATTCACTGCATTTTTATGATACAGCCAGGAGTTTACCTATAGCGGGAAAATACCAGCTCACTTTCTTTAGCGGCTATTACTGTTAAGAAACATCTTTTAATATGACATGTTACAAAGTAAGAATTTAATATCAGCTATTATAATAGCAAATATTTGCATTAAAATCGAAATAACAAGGTAATAAACTTTCTTTGGTTTTCAGGGAAAATTAACTTTTTAATAAAGTCTACTCTTTTGTCAAAATTGCATAATAATGTTTTTCTCTTCTTCCGTATGTGAATTTGTATGAAATACTGAGCAGTCTGAGATTTCTGTCTACTCACAATTCTTCAAACTATTCTAAAAATTACGAGTTACATTTTGAAAATAATATCGGCAACCATGAAGTGCTCATAATAAACTGGTCTATAAACTGGTCTATAAACTATTTTCGACCCATAGATTGTGGTAAGTCACCTAATATTTCTCTTTAGGAAAAATATAGTATTTCGGTTTGCAAACTTTAATACCTCACGTGCTAAAACTGCATGATATTTATTTATCCTTTTTGTTTGTCCTGATATTATATCTATGAAACTAAACCATTAAATTTTTATCCATATTTGTCATTTCAAGTTTTAATACAGGAAATGTCTTCCATTGACACAAACACCCTCGTTCGCTTTAGAGGTTTTTGGGGAAATGGAATTCATGAATGTTTGCTGAAAAAAAACTGTAAAACTAAAGGATGTAGTGTGCCAGAACTATGTTTGCTAATAAAGAGAAAATACTAGTATTTAATATGTTTTGGCTAATAGGACAGGTGCTGGAGATCACGAAAATCACACATGTAAACAACGAGAAGCGGAAAACCCACATTTCCAGCTTTCGATATAATGGAACTGAACTTTCAGCTATTGACACGCCCATCTTCACAAGTTTATGCCTTGGAGAAGTAATCATCCCCGCAGTATCTACTATGCTTCCTCAGGCCTCTCATGCAGAGAGAAGGTACCCCATAGTTTAGTCTCCTTAAGGGAGTTCATTAAGGCCTATCTTGATAATGTTAAAAATGTCCGCATTCATGTTACATTTTCTCAATATCTACTGGGTGCAGGAAGTTGCAGATTTTACCATCTACTATTTATAGCTGCATTAACATTGTAAGGGGGGCTTTATTAAAAAATGTGTACAGATATTAAGATATTATTAGTCAAATATTGTTCTGCAAATTTTTTAAGAGTCTGAATGTATATATTTTTTGAGAAAAATCACATTATTAAGAAACTTTCTGTTAAAACCACTGTATACATGCATGAAGGATGTAACAATTTCATTATTCTACAAGTTAAGGTAGTTGAGAAGAGGGAACATAAATATATGAAGAATTGGAATTTTTGGGAAATAGCGCTTAAAGTAGAAAACAGTTCAAATCAAACCATAATATATTTTTGAAACATAAGTTGAGTCATTTCAACCCTACTCTTGCTACATAAGTCTTTCAGGTTCCTCATTGCTATGTGGGTGGAAATGCCTAGAGTTTTTCGTTTTATCTTCTATCATCTTCTCTCCTCGACTAGTCATTATTTGACCAACGGTTTTCATTTCATTACATAGATGCAGTTAAGACCAATTTTTATTCCCAGTAAATTCATTACTTGGCAATTAACAATGTTTCCCCTGTTGAATGATGCTGCTGCCCCATAAACTACAAAATATAACATATCTATCCAAATAATTGCAATTTTGGAAGACGGGTACAGATGGCTTTATGCAGTGATTCATTGGGGTTCTGTATTCTGCTATGAAGGCACTTTGTTAGAAGTTTTGAGTCAGCTAAATCTGTGAATGTAGGTTTCATCTCATCCGTGCAAGAAGAAGGAAATGAAAATTCTCTGAAGGATTACATTCTTTTTCATCTTTTTTTCTTTCAAATGTTTGCACCAGAATGCACATTGCTCTCTCAAAGGTTTCAGTTTTTTTATGGGATGAACAATGTCCGGAAGCATGACTTTCACTTATGTTTAGGTTAGGGTAATATTATGATTTTTTGAATACATAGAATTAGGCTTACCTACATTTTTCTGTTCTTAAACACATTCTGGCTTTTTTGGCATGTTATTATTTATAAACTTTTACAAAAAAGCAGAAGTAACATTTGCACACACACAGATATAAGCTAATTCGCATATATTTTGTATCATGTGCCTAGTTCATGAAGGAAGTAAAACAATCAGGTTAAATGTTGAAGGAGGGCTGTCACCTGCTCTCTAAATACAAAAAGGAAAGTCCCTCTGAGCACTGAAAATTTCAGTCAGCTACGTGTGTCTAATAGAAATAAACTTAAGGTGTTCAAAGCTTTCCACATTGTTGCTAATTCACTCTCATTTCAACACATGCAGCATATTTTTAAAAATATAAATACAGTACTAAACACCTTTAATTTTTTTATTTATATATAATATAAATTAAAAATAATATAACACCATGAACAATGTAAATAAAATAAGGATAGCTAGAGAAGCACAAAAAGAATAAAACACTTAGAAAGTTACAGATTTTTTATCTCTATACTTCGAACTACTTGATTTCTTCTAAAGCAAGAAAGCAGGTAAAGATTGTGAAAATAAATATTGAAAATCGAAGGTAACGTTATGTATGGAGACAAACAAGCAACAAGAGTGAGAGAAAGAGAAAAAATAGCATTAAAATGTAAGATTTAAACCCAGCTGTATACGAGCTTTATGCAAAAATATAGCTGCCATTTCTCTATTTCCGAGTAAATCTTCAGAACTATGAGTAGGTAACGCAATAAATGCATCACCGTACTCCTTACAGTGAGACAGGGGAGGTTGGGCAACCGGCAAGGAAAACTTGGTTTTAACAGAACATCTATAATTGTTCTTACGGAGCGAAACAACAGTAGAAGCTAAACCAATATAAAATGCTTTGCTAAGTTTACAAAGTAACACTTATATACGACGTTCTTAGGAGAACAGGTAGCAAATAAAGAAATATTAAATTCTCTGGGTAAATTAGGGCTGCGGAACGAATGACATGGTATAATTAGAGCACAGGTAGGGCGTTGGACAGGATATGAGTCGGCAACGGGAGAGGTAAATTGGAAGGAGATAGGTTGCGCGAAATGTACTTATAAGGTTAGGGGTGTTGTAAAAGTAATGCGAGTACAACTTTAGGAAAATTACTTAAAGCGATTATTAGTAGGTTATCGTGACATTTTTATTGATACGTTATGTACTCATAGCTCTGAAAGTTTACTCAGAGACAGAGAAGTGGCAGCTTTATTTTTGCATAAAGTGCTTATACCACGTGGTTTAAATCTTACATATTAATATATTGTATCTTTCCCTCCCTCCCTCACTCACTGATGTTTGTTTTATCTGCTTCCATGCATAACGTTAACTTCAATATTCAATATTTATTTTACCACCTTCACTTGTGTTCTTGGCTTAGAAGAACTCTAGTAGTTCGAAATAGATACAAAATATCTGACTTTCGAGTGTTCCATCCCTTTTTCTGCCCTCTAGTTATCGTTATTTTAGTTACATTATATATATATATATATATAATTTTAATAGTGAAACTAAAATGCACAGGAACAAATAATAAACGGAATTTGAAATTTTGGATATTTTTGGGAGAATGAACCCCCAAAGAGCCCTCTGCGTAACAATCAAAGTGTACCAGCTTTCACTTATAGTAGATTATAGACGACGTATATTGCTGAAAGTTCTTGTAAATCCATATTAATAACATTAATGTGGTTTTAATACTGTCTTGTTTAAAATAGTGCAAGTATTGCAGAACACAGTTGAATAGAAAAATGATAAAATGATAAAATATGGTTGCCTATTTCACTCATGTCACGTAATCTTAAAATCCACCAATGAAACGAAACAAAATTTTGAACTCTTACCAATCATAGCCGGATTACGGAGTGAAATTATCGAAAAAAATTATCAAGTGCGTTATATCATGCGACGTCTTTTGGTCAGTGTAGCCAACTCTATTTCTCTGCTATATAATTCCTGAGCATGCAGCACTGATCACTTTTGCTAGCAGGCGATGGGGAGCTATTGATAACAACAAAAGTATGGACAGTCGACAATCATAACGCAAATTGGACGGTTCATCAAATAGATATTCATAAGTATACCATTTTATATAAGTGTTAAAATTATCTGCGCGAATTTCTAATATATATTACGTTTACTCTTATTCTATTCATTAAATATTCCTAAACCCGTTTTTTGCGCTTCTCTATTGGTATTATTGACAATCGTCATTTTTCTGTCGCAAGGCTTGAAAACGTCACTTGCAAATATACAATTATTACAAAATTTTAAGACAAGTTTAGAGAAATTATATTTAAATTCTTATTTTATTCGTGAAATAGTCCTAATAAATATCACTTGAGAATATGGGCTTTCCAGATAAATTCACTCACTACGTTCATGAATTTATTGCCAATATCAGACCCTCTCATGATATTATGAGGTAGTTGATATTTACTTGAGGAGCCGAAATGCACAAAAGAGAGTAGCTCAAAACAGTTTTACGTTATTTGAAGAGTTAATGGATGGAAAGAGAAAATGAAATAATTGAGATACTCATGAAACAGAAGGACTGCTGATTTTTTATTCATGGCTTGAATATAGTAGCGTATTTTCTTTTGTTGTGATAATATACTATGTAGTTTAAATATATGAGGATTTTAAAAATAGTTTAGACTAATTACATTTAGAGTGTCGTGGATCGTCCAGAATCTCAAACTTAGCTTCAGCCCTTTCCATGCATTCTCCTTGAAGAGATATCCATCGTTGTCTCAACTCTGGTAGCTTTCGCATGACCGCGCTGTGCCATTCTTTTGGGGAGTCTCGCACTCAGTCCCTGACCGCTGCTTGACGGGCGTTAGTGTCCTGTATTTGCTGTTTGAGGTTGTCTGTGACTCTGCAGTTGGTGCCCTATAGTTCCATGAATGTGTGTTGATGCGTGAGGAGAGGACTTCTTGGCTAGTTTTGATGTGGTGTTGAAGTTCTGTGAAGCCTGGGTTGGTGTTTTATTGTAGTTGTGCTTTCAAGTCGGCTAAGTAGGTTGTGAGTTGAGAATTGGCCTACCCAAGGTAAGTATCTTGAGTTGCAGCACCAGTAGGTCTGTTGCATCTGCGATGAATGATTGCACGGGTGGGAGGTGACAAGAATCTGTGCTGCTGAACAAGTTGCTGGGAGGCTGTTGGAGTTGGCTGCGGTGCGTTGAGATGATGCGTATGCTGATGCGGGCATGAGATCCAGCCCGTTGATTGTAGCTGTTGCTCCCGCAGGTGGCACAGTAGCTGAGGTGGCGGGCGAGGTCGTGTTACGTGCAATGGGAAATAAGTACCCCGGCGCCGCAGTAGTGGCACGGATCAGTTCACATAATTCAGCACCGACGGCACGGAGAGGAGTTGCTGCGCTCAATGGTGAAGATGTTGCGGTCCTTAGAGTCCAGGAAAGCACACGAACGAATGGTGTTAGGACTAAATCAGGGTAGATTCTTGAAGTGCGGAAGGCCGATAGTCAATGCCACTGCAAAGCTCAAAGCAGGAACCGTGTGGATATACTCCGCGGAACGCGTCAAATATTGGCCTCCAGGTTCTGATGGGCTGGTAGTGAGACCTATCAATATAGACAGACGATGCTGACGCCTGCTTTCTGGAGAGAAAACCGATCCCATTTCCAAGGAATCGATGCGTAGAAGTGGTACTGTTAATGCAACAAATGCAGGCGAGTAGAATAGTGGTAACATACGGAAACAAACAATCATATACCAAATGAACTTTTTGGGGTGCATGTTATAGTCACATTCAATATACAGAAAAATCACATGGGGTACTGTAATGTTGCAATGTAACACGTAAATCAAAAAATAATGATACGAGAAACGCCATACACTTTTAACACTATAAGTTTTGCATATATATATATATATATATATATATATATTTTTTTTTTTTAAGCATAACCTAAACTAAATTTGCAACCTTTGTGTTGTCCTCCCTAAGTAGTAACATATCTGACCAAGTGTTGCAAAAAAAACAATGACATGCTGCTTATGTTGTCACGAAGCAACAACAAAATTTCTTTTATTTCGGCATTTAGAATCAGTGGAAGAAATAAAAGTATAATTTCACCCTAAGGATTGTCCTTCCTAAAAAGTAACAAAAATATAACTGTACACAAATTATGAACATTAATAAAGCAAGTCCCTGGGGGATCGAACCAACAAGCGTAAGGGTAGTAGTAGCACGACGCTCTAACGAACTGAGTTATCAGTCCAAAATACTCAACATGGTAATTATCCGTATTCATATGTTGAAGTCACACTACCAGGAATTTGTCTTGGCTTTCTTAGTTGCCATTCGTGAAAGTTGACGTGACTCCTGGTGGAAGGATCGTCTCTCTGTACGGATAAGAGTAACCCGTACGAAACGATGATCTTGGGACCCGGTCATTTCTGCTCTCACGAATGGCAACGGAGAAAGCCGAGCCCAAAAATAAATTCAACATATGTAGGAGGCTAACTAATTACCACGTTGTCCATGCAGTTATTTAGCTCAGTAGGTCACAGCGTTGAGCTAAACGCATAAAGGTAATTGTTGTTAGGTTCGATTCTAAACGTGCAAGTATTTTTTATCTGTTTTTATCTTCACAATTTGCCTTCTCTGTTCTTTTAACAGTATAAGTGCAAACTTTTTTAACTTAGGATAACCTTACCTAACTAAATTTGCAACCCATTATGCGAAGAAAACAATAAGATGCAACTTTACTTTTATTTCAAGTATTGTAAATGCTGAAATAAAGAAATTCTGCTATTTCTTCCCTTACTACATAAGCTACACCTTATTGTTTTCTGCGCATCATAGGTTGCAAATTTACGTTAGGTAAAACATTCACACTTATAATGTTCATAGTATAACTTAAAAGAAACCTATGCCTTTTACCGTATCAATTATTTTAAACATAGCATAGATTTATGTTAGATTCGGTAAGATTAAGTTAGGTTAGATTAGGTTACCTTAGGTTAAGAGAAGCGTATATATTTTCCGGTATCAATTATTTCATTTAAGTTAAACATTGCTAATTACAGTTTTACAATTAATTTCATTATATATGAAATGTTACTAGTATTAAAATGCATTATAAAAGTTATTTTTTGGCGTACCAGTGTTTATTTCCATGCGTTAAGACAGTTCCATCCACCTTCATTTATTGCACACTAATACTTCGGCTTGGCTCTCTCTTTTCCCGTTTGTGGGAGGAGACATGACTTGGAGCCCAAGAGTCTCGGTTTGTACGAGTATGTCGGATAAGTTACACTGAGTTGGTCGGGAGGTGGTGGGGATAGTGGAGGGGATAGTTGGTTGCTGAAGTTCTGCGCTGGTGAGAACTGTGGCGGCGGTAAAGCTGAAGTAAAAGCCACACTTTCCTGAATTTTTGCGACAGTGGTTGGTGAAGCTCGTCTCAGATTTAGCTGGAGCAATGAGGAATGTGTAAAAGGTTCTTCTAGCCACGGCGAGTCATTTCCGACACATTGATGGAAATACAGGTGCTATATATAGTGGGGATGCCTATGGATGAGTTATGATTGGTTCGCTTGGCTCAGGCAGTTGGATCTAAGCTGGAGTTCGTGAATGTTTCTAGCGGAACATATGTCACTAATTGATTCCTGTAGTTTCTTTATCTTAGTGTTTTCCCAAGCGAGATACCATGCTGAAGAGTTTGCGCTTGGTTCCCATCTGAGCCAAATCGTGAGCATAAGCGCCTCTCCAGCAAAGGAACTACTGGACACAAATGTAAGCGAAAGCAGCCGAAGGAAATCGGAACGCCATTCACAGCGAACTTCGTTGTAGAGCAGCAAGGCCACAGCCAACATTCAACGGGCTGCAGTACTAGACGCTTGCGGGTCAGGCCTTCTTAGCGATTACTATTTGTTCTTTCTTTTCGACTATCTGTATTTCCATTATTTCCTGTCTAGTTTTAAGCACCCCCTAGTTTTAAGTTAGGTTCTACAGCCCACGGCCCTTCACTTTATTGGATTAGCTCGCTAGATGTTGCCCAAGCTGCAGCAGATAAATAGGCTTTCATTTCTTCCTTTATTCGTTTTCTTCATAGTTGTATTTATTGTGACATTACTAAACATGACGGAAACTGGAATTACTCGAAAAGGACTAAAGACGGACTAATAACATGCAGAATCAGGGGGAGCATCCCGAGGCAGAAAATATTTTTATATCATATTTAGAAACGTGTAGGATTAGTATGGATTGCCTAGTCATTGGTGAGGTCAGAAAGGAAATTGAACCCCAATCAAGTACTTCTGCGAGTGCTGCTGTTTCTGACTCGATCACCCCAGACCTCTGTCGGACAGGACAAGAAAGCTACCTGACAAATACATGACAGAATTTCTCTAATATTTATATGGCGGACTACTGCTGGGAGAGTCTAGCATTTCTCACGAATCAATTTAATCTAATTTACAGGTTAAAGCAACATCTAACTAGTTTCAGAAATGGATAACGAGTTTAAGATCACGACAATAGGGGGAATACAATAATTTTGATCACTTCTGTAAAACTAAATAGGTGCTCTTTCATATCTGTTAACTCCCGGAACAGTGTACATATAAAATCATTATAAAATGCCTGTATTGAAACTTCCATGAGAAAGACGTTAAGGAGGAAATAATGCGCTTTCCTTTCACGGTAATTAAACTCTCTAAATTGTTTTCCAGAAAAGCAGAATTACTCAATGGACTGTATTCCTTCGCAGCAAAATCTCCCACAGGCACCATATACTGCAGAGTGCGAGTTTATGCCTGTGTTCTTCCACTCAGTGCAGCAAGTGCGTGAGATTCGGACACATTGCAAAGAACTGCAAGTTGCGGTGGGAACCAACAGTTAAAACAATGCAAATCTTTCTCATGGAAGTATGCACTAGACCAGTCCGTTGTCGGTCCTGGTGATGTAGTGGTTACTATACTTGCCTCCTAAACCCAAGATCGCGGGTTCGAACCTGGTCAGGACCGATGGATATTTTCGGTGCGTAAAAATCGTAAGTATGGCTTCCTTCGGAAGGGAAGTAAAGCCGTGGGTCCCACTGTCATTCATTTACGGCACGAAAAAGAACCTCAAGCCTGAAAGAGAGGCCTCTGAGCCACATTTGTCCGCCGTTTCACGCCCTGAGTTGAATGGGACGCTGGTGATCTGAGCTGTTAAAGAGCGTTCATAAATAAATCATTCAAAAAAAAAAAAAAAATTCAAGTCACGGTACTATATGGCGAAACTTTCCACTCTAGAGGACGTTTGCTAACTTTGTCCCTCCGTCCGCAACACAACATCACGTGAGGCGTGGTGTCCAGTAACAGGGGAACCTGTACAAAAGTTACCAGCCCTAAGCCTCCCTAATAATCTAGCTGAGGAAAACCAGGCAGATACTGGACAAGTGACTATACAGCGGCCCAGAATCCAAAGGGATCCGCGGAAAAGACCTTAGACACAGTGCAGCATATAGCAGTGACAAGAACCTACTACACCGACAATTGTCAGGGCAGCAGGGGCCTCCGTTCTTTCCCCACTCAGCCTCACCAAAGCCTCCAAAACCAGTCTAAACCCTAATGAGAAGCACGCATTAAAGTTCAATATAAACTACCGAATGATATCTAAAACGACGGAGACTAAGCATTGGGTTACCAAAGGAAACTTAGTCGATGTAATGACCTATATTCTAGACTTGATATGCAACTATCCCTAAATGAACTTACAGAAACTACAAATCCCAACTCGCAGATCTCCTAAGGCAAGTAGCTGTCCGAAATATGACACCCCAAAACACAAGATCAACTATAGATTGCCAAACGATGTATAAGGTATTGTATTGAAATTGTAAAGGGGCACGATCAAACGTATCTGAACTAAAGCATTAACTCATTGCCAACTCAGTTTCTATTACATTTTAGGTGAAATGTTTCTTAATAGTAAAGCACATTTTTCGGTAGCAGTCTATAAAATTTACAGCACATACAAAACCAACAGCAAGGTGTCAGGTGTAATTGTCACATTAGTATACAACACCATCATATACAACCTTAGGCACACTTCACCATGATAAAACACATGAAAGCCACAGCAGCGAAGATACGCATCCACAACCAATCCATAACTATAGCCAGTATATGAAGTTCATCCGGTCAACTAACCGCAGTACATTTAGACATCATCATAAATTAAATAATGACCATTAATCACCTGGGAGACTTCAATGCAAGCACGAAACATGGGGATGCGAAATCAGTCACTCACCCGGCAACTCTCTCTAAGGACACGCACTGACCAACCAGTACTTAATAGTTTACACTGACCAACCACATACAAATCACACAACAGAACTCATACACCGCACACACTAGACATAGTACTCCTGAACATTGTTACATATAAATACAGCCTAAGAATCATAAATACATGCCTCTAATCACTAAGCGGTACAACTCGAAACTGTACACCGATCCATTTGTAATCCCCGATTTCTCAAGAGAAATTTCAACCAAACAAACTGACCTCTGTTACAATGTTACAAGATCAAATTCTGCTGGGCGCCAGCCCACTACAGTAACCAAAGATATAGAGGAAACCGTAGAAAATACATATAGGACTGACATACTTGACCTAATCCACAAAAGATACTATGAAAGACGTAAATGGCAACAAATGCGACCTCTTAGGATGAAAGTGACATGATCACACTTAAAAGCAAAATTGAAACATGTGAAAGGCGACAGCTTCAAAAACAATGAAACCAAACGCTTGCAAGTATCCACTTGGTGATAGGCATATCTGAGAGCCGGCTAAAAGGCTAATAAAAATCCTTTATTATCCCGCCTTTACATAAACGAACCAACGCAAAAGACGATGCGGAAACAAGCGAAGAAAATGCTGAGATTTACGCAGAACTCTGCTTTTAGCGCACACGTAGAAGAAAACATCATGTATACTGACAGCTCCAACACAATAAAAAAAATGCGTAAAGCACACATACATATACTTATAATGGATAATATCCTACCTAAAGGACAAGAAGGCACCTGCTCCGGATGAAATACCTAATTTGGAACTAAAATATTTACTGAAAAACAGTGAATTATTAACTTTTACTTGCAAAACGGCTACTATCCTAAGCAATGGAAGTACAAAATAAACAAAGTGAATGAAAATATAATACTAAAACGCCTTAATGCGCAGGTTATTAAAGATAAAATAATAATATTAAACGAACAGTTTTGGTTGCAAACTAAACACTTAACAGCACTAGCTCATTAGATGCTTGAAATATATAACCAACGACTTCAGCAAAAATGGGGGGAAAACAGGAGAACAGTTTTCGTACATATTCAAAGTGCCTTAGACACGGTACATAATTCCGTATACAATAGAAATTAAAAACCACACAATTAAACGACAACATGCTAAAGCTTAATGCACACTATATGACGGGTCGAACCTTTAGCATTAAACTTTATAGTACCTACTGAGCAGTAAGACCGGACTATGCAGGAGTACCACGGGGCAGTATATTAGGGCCCATCTTGTTTACTATATGTATATATATTATACGTGTATATGTATATATAATATTATATTGTATTATATATGTATACCAACATAAACTTTTCCATCTATGCAGACGCCATAGCAATAGCTGCTGAATCCGGGAAACCATCTTTAGCAGCGAAAAGATTACAGAAAACCCTAGAAGAACTTGAACCATGATTAACAAAATGGAGAATCCAAATCAATGCTAAGAAAACCCAGGTGATGTTTTTTACTAGGCGCCGAACACACCGAATGCTTCCAACCCCATTTAAATTATTTGAGAAAAATATCGCATGGGCTAGCGAAGCTAAATACTTAGCAGTACTTTTCTATTCTAAGTTAACATTTGCTCAACATATTAAACTGACCAAGAGAAGGGCAAAATTCAAGTTAGACAGATTATACCCAATACTCAACAAAGATACTGAACTCAGCACCCGAATAGGCCTCCCCTATGCAAGACGCTAATCACGCCAACAATGAATGACTGCACATAGGGCTAATGCGCAGCATCAAATATAAAATATCTTCATTAATTCCAAAATAAGATATTGCGAATAATATCTAAAACACCCGGAATCACTCCCATGGAAATGTTACATGTCGAACTTAATATGCCCAGTATAAAACAATTATTTAAGAATTATTTAATAATTAAGAATTATGAATTATTAGCATCAGACATGTACGATTGATGTTCGGCCATCATCATTTGGTAACTAAAACACTGGGGCAGTATGCCAGCAGCATCTGTAAACACAAGAGCCTACTTGCCGTATTCGATGGCACTATCTCTTTAACAAAACACTCCTTCTGGCTACCTATACAAGGATACCTTCAATAAATAGTGTCCAATTAAGTAGACGGTTGTTTAAGTCGCCGTGAACATACCATCCTGTGGTCATTGCTGAGAGAACTGGGGCCTCCCTCAACGGTTGACGACCTGGTCTGATTTTGAAGATATTAATTTTAGATATATAATAATTAAAAAAATACAACCGCCAATGTCGATCTCATTACAGTACCAAATATTGAACAACTTAATATATTTACCACCTTAATATCCTGTAAAATCATGTAACCTTACTAGTTAAGTACAGCAATTACTCAAGACACGCTATCGATATATAATCAACACGTTTCTCATTACATGTTACAAAGTCATAAAACACAACTCCTAAGACAACTACCGCCATGTAAAACAATCGTCATTAGCGATCAGAATATCTCTTAAAATCTTAGAATGATATGTACTAAACTAAAACCTCAGGTTAACTGTGCACGTAGCACCACCACTATCATGCGAAGATCATAAATCTAGCTTTATTCCAGGTTTTTAATGGTGTTTAACTCCCGTTTTTACTACTGAGGCACCACAGGCGGTCTCTATTCTAGTTCAACCTATTCACTTGCGAGCTGGGGGTCCTTGTAGCGTATACCCACTAACATCAGGTTGCTTCGGCGGAGCCTGGCACTACCTCACCTTTCTCCCACCTGTCATAGTAGACGGTTGATTTAGTGCATGGTAGAGGAGGCAAAGTAGATCCCTTTCGGATGATTGCCTCCAGAGGTGGCGGAGGTATCACTCAAAAAAATAAAAATAATCCTGAAAGCAATTTGAGAGTTTCTTCATTCCTGTTAAACTTGCTTTTTATACTTGTAAACTTGAATTGTATCCCAGTATGAGCGATTGCTTTTTTTTTTTGATTGATTTATTTATGCAAGCTCTTTAACATCTCAGGTCATCAGCGTCCCATTCAACTCAGGGCGTGAAACGGCCGACAAATTTTTCTCAGAGGCCTGTCTTTCAGGCTTGAGGTTCTTTTTCGTGCCGTGAGTGCTTCCGAAGGAAGCCATACTTAGGATTTTTACGCCCGAAAAAATCCATCGGTCCTGGCCGGGTTCGAATCCACAATCTGGTGTTTAGGAGGCAAGTATGGTAACGACTACACCACCTAGACCGACCAAAGTATGAGCGAGGATGATCATGAGTTGTTGAGGCTAATATGTCGGTATCTTGAAAACCTTTATGCTCTCATTCAGTTAGGAACGTATGCTCAACGATGGTTGTTTGTCTATCTGAACTAGGCCGAAATGTCTCTTACGTTCTGTAAGGCGTATATTAATGTTGCACTGTGTGATACAAATATAGAATGGCAACGCTTATTTTCCGTCTTCGAAAAACTCACTGATCGCATCTCCAAAAGCTTATTACATGACATAACGTAGAGACAGCTTTTAAGCCGGCGAAATTGCAAAGAAATGCATTCTGCTCCATAAACAACACTTTCTCATCCGTTGACGATAGAATACCATGCTCGTGTGATGCGGTTCACATTTGTACCACACAGATTTACAGAACATAAGAGACATTGCCGCTTAGATCAGACAGAGAAATCAGCCGTTGCTGAGCATGCCCTTCTAACTGACGGAGAGCATAAAACTGATTCAAGATACGGACATATTAGTCTCAACATCCCATTATCATATTTGCTTATACCGGGAGGTAATTGAAATAAACATAAACGGACCAGTTAGAACTCAATTCCACAGGCATTCTCATTATATACACCGCCACTATTTCCAATAGGAGGGAGAGGTCGGGTGTATTGGAGAAGTTGAGTGAGGGCGCAGGGGAGTGAGTGGTGTGTGATTTTTGGAGGAATCAAGTTAAAAAGATAGTTCATCTTTATTCCGCAATAAAATTCCTAATATCGCACGCTTTAGGAGCAATAAAATAAATAACTCGTCGGTGCTACAAATACCTATTGGAAGTTTAAAGTAACAATTGTAAATATCAGTGTACGGTGTGCTGTTTTCGTGTTGTGACAATGGGAGTATAGTCTATACCTGGGTTGTGCTTTATATACTTTTTAGTGGTGAACATTTAATTGTGACCAAAAATACAAACAACACGCAAGCCGAACTAAACTACAGAAAATTAGTGGGGTCTGCGTGCCGGTGTTACATAGAGCCCTCAGCGTCCCCAATCCGAGCATAGTTGCTCAAACCACGCTCCCAAAGCAGTAATGGTAGCTGCTAAGTCTGAGTGTAAGGGGCCCTCGCACACAGGTTATGGTAACTACAGTCAACATTATTGCCCTGCCAGAAGAATTAATGGAAGCGTAGAAAATGCACCTACTCCATATATGCAGTTTATATAAAACTATGAAAAAAGGAGCGGGACTAATATAAGATATTCGATACTGTAAAGAAATAATGACAGAAATAGGCAGGGTGGCACCGGCTTTCGATTACGACAAGAAGACGTGCTTGAGAGAGAATGTTATCACAAAGGGTTAAATTTTAGCACTGCGCAAAGGGTTACGGACAGCCACCAAGAAGCAACTATCCGGAGGCCCGACTGTGACTCCGACACTGATACTAACTCCTTCATTGCTGCACGGTGCCGGAAAGGGAAATACATTAAACCACCTACAAAAGCACCACTGCTCCTATCCAAATTTTTCGCTGCCTTGAGCGTGGAGTAATAGATGGAAACGGCAAACAATATTCGCGAAGAAAAAAACGCACAGAAACCTCAACCAACAAAATGTCTACACCTTCGAAAACACCAAAAGCAAAAGAAACGCCAAGAAATTCCCTCAGAATATTCCACTCTCGTCCACCACGACTAATACACACTCTACCACCTTAGGCACACTCCACCCATACAACAGAACAATGAAATTAATAGTCTTCTAAGAATTGTAATACTAGACAACTAGAAAAAGCTCCTTAAGTATTCAAACTAATGAAACAACAGTGCCAGGAAGTACTTACAAAATTCAGCAAAACACAACCAGCCTGAAGCTGTTAATTCCTCGTGGATCGCAAATGCAAGGTTAAAATGGAAAATCATCATTTATTAACTGACTTTCTAGCTTTATAAAAATACAATGAATATAAACATAAATATTAAGTTACATACTTTTCGGTGAGAAAAATTAAGCAGTTTGGTATTTCTTCTGCTACTACCAAACCGTAACTGAAAGGCACAGTTCAGATGGTAATAAGTAATAACAGATGATAGAGCAAAGCTCATTTACTCAAATCAACAACATTGAATTTATTCCAAGTGTAAAAGTAAATGGTTACCTAAATCCTAGAGAAGTTTGAATTTCTTAAGTTTAGGGAAATGTACCTGCTGAGGCCTCCGGCAGCTTTACTCCGATATGTCTGCATGCAACGCGACTTCAACAATTGAAAAAGAAGAAAGAAGCCCCGAGAACTAATAACGCCGTCTTTAAGTACAAATTACCATCAATGCATAACTGAAAGATTAAAGGTGATATTTTCCATGTGCGTTTATTGATGGCCGATTTCCAAGCGATTCTTTGCAAATTGATTCAAATGTCAATATGGAATAATGATGAACATTGGGAGATTTGCATCTTTTATCTTGCCGACAGCTTCCCTTACATTCATCCGCTGTTACGCTTGCTCATGCAGGGAGTTTTTACCTGTAATTGTTCTGAACTTAGGAAAACTTTAACTTGCGTCTCTGCGTGGCTCATGTAAGAAAAGGCTGCGATCACTATATTCATGGTATTGACCGCAGTTAGCGTCACTTCTGTATTATGTTGCCTTGAAATGAGTACAATTTAAAATATAATATATATATTAGAATTTTGTCCGAGATATTCTAAGCTGCTTTCCTGGTATCGGGAAAAGACAAGTATGAATTTATTTGTATTTGTACCCTGGACTTTTTCTCTCTCATTCTCTTACACAAACAATTGTCAAATGACCTATCAACAAGAGTAATGGAGTCGTTGTCTAAATGAACATCTTTCTGGCAGCACTTTATATTTCTGTACCGTTTCTTACGGTCTTTAGCGAGCTAGTATTGAGTGTCTGCCTATTGCCAAAATCACTCGTCGTCGTAAAGCTATGTCCAAACTAATTGATGACAGATAATTAACTTTGGGTACAGGAATTGTGTATGAATTTAAAGCGGGAAAACGGAAACAAATAACTTTTGCAAAACTCCGTAGCAAATTCAAAAATAGGCAATATAATCGGCTTCCATCCACTGTTTTTGCAGTGAACCGCGAGTTTGATCCTGAGTACAAGCCATAGAAACACGAGAGATACTTTTGTCTGTACTCAATGATAGAGCAATTTAAATACAATAAGAAGTGCATACAATTAAAATATAAATGAATTGGTATTAATATTTGAAAGCATGCAAACATAGCAGTATATACGAGTAAGTGCAGATAGGCTAACTGTGTTTCACATTCATAAGGACAGTGTTTTTACTTTTGAATGAGAATTAGTTAGAATGTAAGAATTATTTTCATTATTCAATAATATGAATTTTCAATAGAATAAATATAGTGAAATTCTGGAAAGTTATTATTTCTCTAGCTATGTCATGTAGGTAGGGTTGTATTCTTTTAGAGGGCGGCAATGTAGGCAAAATGAAGCACTGACGAGCACATCAATTTTGTTCTGTATCTCAAGTTCTAGCTTCCGCTTCTACATCCTGTAATATTGAGTTTGTCCCAATTTGTTTACCTGACCAAATTAGGATCTATATCGGCTAATGACTATGAAGTGCTCAATAACAGAGTATAAGAAATGTATTTTTCGAAGACCTGCTAAGTGTAATGTTGACAGAGAAATTCATACTTACACGAAAAACGTATATGTACTTTATGTATTTAAAATTAAAATGCAGATTGTCTATGAACTATGAAAGTATGGGGTTGTTTTCTGGTTAGAGATGATGGATGCTATGGCACTGACGAAAAACAAACATGTGGAAATATTTCTTCTCTGGGCACGAGATACGTGATCGCAAAGGGAAGAGAAAGTAGAACTTAAGAGGGGGTATCTGAAGAGACCACTAAACTACTGTGCAGTGGGAAACTTGTTAAATGCATAATAGGATCAGTTATTGATAAGCATCACTTTGGCAAAATGCCGATAAATAAAAAGATCAGCAACGTAGTGCTTGACAAATATAATGCTAAACTTCCCAAAATCAGGTAGGTACACGAGCATAAAAATCGTCATTGCCCGGAGAGCAAACGTGTAGAAAGCTCTGAAAACGGAAAACAATTCATCTGTAAAACTAGTTGAGACTTTTGTACAACTATCGGAGGGAACCACGACTACTGAATCTCAACCCTATGAAGAAGATTTTAAAACCTAAGGCGTATGCTGTGAAAATTCAGAATCTGGTTCATTTTTGTAAAGAATACGACCAAGGACTGCTCTGGATTCTCTAGTGTTGAAGAAAATTCAGATGAACATGATAAAAAGTTTGCGAATGTATATTGAAATTGGAAATGTGGATCTCATTTTTGCATTAAGAATATGTGTTGTTTATCACGTACTCTATGGTTCCAGTACTTTTGATGTCTAGGGTTTCTGTAATTTCTATATGTGAGCAGAGCAAATGCTTTCCTAATTTTGTAAATAAAATAATTGGAAATGTGTAAATTATTAGATTGCGCGTGAGAAAAAATATGGCACGATACCATTGACTGGTGAACATATTTCAAAGATGTATGGTGGGAGCTCAGGCTGTGACATTGGATTTTTCCGATGTGATCTTTCAAACCTTTTCTACCTACAGCTTTTTTTTGTTAAAGTAACACCCCAAATCTAACTTAGAACTATGGTAGTAGAGGTTTTTGTTTAAATTATTCAAGTGTTTGAATCTTACACTAGGATAAAATTTCTTTTACGGCTATGACCGTATGTGAAAATTCAGATAGCAGAAGCTTGAAATGAACGTGGAGAGAACATGTCAGCTCTGTAGTACAGCATCGGAACTATAGTGAGAGACACGATTGGCGTTGGTTTTTTTCTTTTTCCTTTTTTTTTCTTCTTCTTTCTTTTTTCTGATTCACCTTCGAAATCCTTGTGTACACATGACTTTGTATGAAACTATCAACTAAATGTGAAATACTGCGTTATTTGAAGACAGGGGTTTTGTTCTCAGTAATCATTAAGTAAGATATGTGCCCAATAGGTGAAACCTGACTCATCAGGTCAACCATTGTGCTATCTGAACCGCATCTATGGAAGGTAGAATGTAAAAATCGAATTGACTTACAAATAGGTATATTGTTCGCATCTTCCAAAGTTAAATTCTTAGGGCAGTTAACACGCTTCATGTAGTGTGTGATAGGTGAAATCGGAGAAGAATTCAATAGCATGGGTACTGATGTTGACACATTGGAGGGCACCATAATGCTTCCATTGTACACGTCTTAGGGTCATGACATAGTAATAATTCTCCCGTTCTCGCTTTCCTCCTTCCCCCTTCACCCCTTTTCCTTGCTTCGTTAGAGTGAGGCAACGTATTGGTTATTGTAATTAATTTAAATCAAGATGATTTCTGCTATTGTCATACAAGGGAGAAGTCGTAAGTATTTCCGAGTTTCTTCTCTGACGAAACAATAACAACATAATGAAAATCTCTCTATGCGCAAGGAAACACAACCAATAGTCTTTGTTGGGCGAAGGGTTCCTATAGGTGGTAAATAGAGAGAGAGAGAGAGAGAGAGAGAGAGAGAGAGAGCGAGAGAGAGAGGAGGTGATTAATGCTGGTTGCCAAGTTGATTTTCATCCCGTCCTCTTCCCAGGATGGAAACACTAACGTCTGGAGAACAGGAGCACTATGCGACTGTCAAGAGGGATTTAAATGAGAGCAACCTTCACACATCGCCTACATGAAAGCATTACATCTTCCGTTCAATTCTACTTATTTTCTTATTTCACTCATGATTACACCATCTGTCATCTCTTTTCTGTATGGAATACACTATGACTTATGAGATCCCTAGCTTTCGCCATCCTCATGTGAGCTAATTGTTATCGAAGTGCTAAAGGGAGAACATTTATCGAAAGAAACAAAAACATTTATTTTGTCCACTTACTGTTATTAAAGATGTGTACTGGTATATCTTAACGGAGCAAATATTTTTACAATGGTTCTTGGCTGATATCCTGAAATTGTTATTCTTCTTTCGCCATCATTTGTTCCATTATCTCTGTTTGCTCTTCTCATCTCCACCTTTCCGTTCTCTTATTCTGCTTTTGAGTGTATCAGACTTTTCTTTTTAATGTATCTTCCAATAAACAATTAACATTTCGTGATCACTTTAATGCGAATTGTGTTACTTCATTTTTATAAACTTGCGCCAAATCACTGCTACTAAAAGCAGAGCTAAGAAAGAGTGTACTTTAACGGCATTCGAACTTCATAATGTCGCACCTGCAATAGTTAGGCAATATGAAATTGTTATTTGGTTTATTTCGAATTATTCCTTGATATTTCATTCCAGAATAATCTATATCAGGTTTCTACAGGTACTACCGTCTTCCTGTACCAATCATCCACCCCCTTTTAGCCTGTGTATCTTCGGGTATTAGGCTTCCTTTTGCCACTCTTTCAATATATTCACTGCTGCAAGTTCTTCGTATTCCTGTTTCTAGTCTTACTGATTTTCCTGGTCTTCCTCTAATTGTTTCGTCATTCATTCTTACACTACTTTAGGCCAACTCTCCCAAACCATTTGAGTCTCTTATTTTCAACTATTTTGAGTACTGTTTCTTCTTGTATTATTAATTTGCGGATATTTAATATGCTTTATTCTTAAAATTCCATCGCTTGGTGTGAGACAATCCATTTCTACTGCTAATATTATTTTTCTATAATACCCATTGTATTTCACTCCCGTAACTCAGAACTGAATCCACCAATACTTTTCTTATACATATTGTTTGTTTGTTTGTTTGTATGTTGTTGTTGTTGTTGTTGTTTTTTTTTTTTTGTAATCTACGAAATATTTTTGTCACACTATATTCAAATTAAACGGTTGTTTACAATTATTTTACTCAATTTGTTTCTATTGTTATGCCCCTTCTCTCATAACAGCTGCGTTATTTATGGTTTCATGAATAAAATTTCACCCATGCATTGCCTTAACACCAAAGAAACTTTCTGTTAATAGACATTTCTTCATATATATATATATATATATATATATACATATATATATATATTGCTCTGTCACTTTCTTTTTAATCTCGGCATTTGCTTTTTTATATTCAATAAAATTTTCTGTGGTTCACTTTGACAACTTTCTATTATTCATATTTTTCTTTACCTTAACAAAATTTCCTAATTCTTCATTTCCGTCACTGCTGCTGCGCACGTCTTCTGTAGGAAGTTCTTCTGCACCTTTATTTTATTTTATTTTCTTGCACAGTGTTTAACACCCATGTTTACTACTGAGGCATCACAGGGGGTGAACGCTGATGATACATAGAGATGAAACGTTATATTGGGAAAAAAATTTAATTTTTTTTTTGAAGGAAACGTTCTAGGTCTTAGTTTAGGTAACTCCCCGGCATTTGCCAATTATGAGGACTGAGGAAAACCTGGAAAAACCTCAGTCAGGGAGGACGGTGCTGGTGGAATTCGAACCCCAGACCTTCCGCTCACGAGTCCGCGCCTTAATGACCTCGGCCACCCGTGGCGGTGCAGCTTTAATGAGGACGTTCTTCAAATGTTCTTGTTCTGTTTCAATGTCTTCTTGCTCAGGTTGATTAATCAGTTTTTATTTCAATCTTTTTTTATATAAATATTTAATGCTATCTTGTTGCAGTAAATGAATCTGGAATTTATTTGTGTTGTCAGCTAAATTTTTCCTTTTATTAACATCTTTTTTGTATTTATTTTATGGAAGGGGAATATGATATCAACTGTCAGCATGTAATGATCAGTTCCACCATTCGCCTATTTTTTAACTGTTGAGTTTCTAACGAATATTGATGCGTTTCGTTCCAATATAATATAATCAATGAACGATTTTTGTTTAGGCCTGGTCTTTTCTGTGCAAACTTTTGAATATGTTTGTGGTAATAAAATATATGCTATATTTTTAATTTATTCTGTTTACGAAACTCAATTGATCAATCTCTATTTACATTTATTTCATTTCCTTCGAATCTTCAAGCCGCTGCATCATTTATTCTTTTACCTACTTTGAATCTCCTATTAATATTGTTTTTTAGTTTCTACCCACACTAACCGCTTGTGGTGCCTCAGTAGTAAAAACGGGCGTTAAACACTACTCAAAAAAAAAAAAAAAACTCTCTACCCATGCTTTTTAATTGGATTTGTAGCTTGTTATAAAATTCCTGTTTTATTTCTGTTGGAACATCATTGGTTGCAGTATTAAATTGCATATGTCTGTCGGAAAATACTATTTTGATTTTTGTTATTCGCTCGTTAGTAGATTCATAATCTACTATTTTATTTTTGTTTTTTGTGTACATATATTGCGACTCCTCCTTGCGCTCTTTTAGATTTATTTACTCCAGACCAAAATGACACGTAATCAGCACTAGTCTGCTTTCCCGTTCTATTGTTCTTTATTTCTGTTAACACTATCATATATAATTTATATCCTGCAATTTCCTTTATTACCTCATTTGTCTTGTTACTGTTTCCTCCCACACTCCTTGTTCCAATTCTCCTAATCTGTTTGCAATGCTGACGTAGTTTTCCATTGTATCTATCCAGATGACTATTGATTGGCACTTGCACATTTTTATAATAAGAGAGGAACTGACCGACGACACCAACCCCCAACCAGGAAAACCAAATAATTTTTTTCTTCAGATTTTTCCCTTAGCCTTTGGCAAATCAATGCCTAACAAGGCAGTAGGTTTTCCTGTTGGTCCGCGGGAGGTGTTTCATTTCCCTCCTACCATACATGTGTTGGAGGCTTTCCCCTGTCGGCTCCCTGGGGATCCGTCGTCTAGGGAATGTTTATAATATAATATAATATAATATAAAGTACTCTTTTATATTAAACCTTTTATTGAAAAAGAAACACAATGGAACCCTCTCGCAAAATTTCTCATGCACAGTATCATGGAATCATAACGAAATTGTCTCTAAATACAATTAAAAAAATAATTAATTATATAGAATGGTGGCGTGTTTTCATAGGGATGAAAAATAAAGTTTCCCAATTAAATCTCCTGGGATGGAAAAAGCTTGTTCTGACTGCCTAACCATGGGACATACCTTCTCATATAAAAATTGAATGCCCCACAGTCTATAAATGTTCTTAAGTAATTCTTCCTTAAAGAATATTTTATTACAAATGTATGATATAAATGTATAAATGTATTTTTATGTGCGTTAATAATGCATTAGCTAAAGATTTTCAAAGAAATACCCAGGTTATATCATCAATTAATAAAATAATAATAATAATAATAATAATAATAATAATAATAATAATAATAATAATAATAATAATAATAAATTTTTATAAGTCTCCTCGGCCCTATTCTTGTTCTTATGCTTACGAAATCATCTCTTTGATCTTCTTTAGAATCCACCGCTGAAAATTTGGTGACCCATTTAACATATCTTTTAGTTTCTTGCGTATGTAAGAGGAATATGGCATATTAATGCTAGTACTTGCTCTTCTGATTGTGTCTTCAATATTTTTTTACCAAAAGTAAAATGTTTACAATCTGTTTTTTGCCAGCAGATATATCATGCGGTATTTAAAATTTTAGCTACAATTTTTGGTATTTTATTCTTGGAGTGTGCAGAAAATGCGTTGATAAATTTAGAGACACCAACGATGTTAATATGAAACTTTAGCCTCATGGGCAATAGTAGGTGCGATGTTAAAACTACTGACCATTCACTTAAAATCATAGTAAATTCTGCCAAAATTATCTCCAGCTTAATATGGGATTCTTTCAGGCCGGTTGCATAAAGATGAGGTGCTTTCCTCCTTGCTTATGTGATTAAATAGAGGAGAAATGCTCTAGAAATCTCTTGGCATTTTATCAAATTCACAAAAATCATTAACACCAACACCAAAGTTCAGGGAAGGAATTTTGAACTTTATGACCTGATCAACTTCATTAATTTCTTTCATATATGCCACCAGTATTCTTCAAATTTACAACTGTTTAATATGTGCAGTAAAATATTTTCTATATGAACATAATAGGCATTCCTTTGTTTATATATTAAATAACGTTATTTAAAACAGGTGCGAAATATGTAGACATAGTAAGCATTTTTCCAAATATTCAGTTGCACTTATGTACATTCATTTTAGTTTTACCTAAACCTATTGAAGCATATACTTTCACGATATACGTTTCAAGTTGTATCAATTTCTATGGAGGAGTTACTGTTCATAACGAATGAATGGATTAAGCTACTTATGTCCCATCCATGGCTGGGGCCTCCGTAAGCGGGAGGCTCATTGATTTCTAATATGGTGAGCTAGTCCGTATGAGCTATTGTTCCTATGAGTTTGTTAAGTATACAATGTTTCTTATTTTACAAATTTAACGCCAATTTAACTAGAAGGTTCAATTGTTGAGACTAATAAGTTTTTGTATTATAAGTTTGGTATCACTTGCACTATTGGCTTCCGTTGTTCTCTTCTTTCTGCAGCTCTAGGCCTTTCCAGGTACTGCGGTTTAATGCTACGCTCGCCCAATGTGTCCCGACTTTTTTCCTTAAGGAGTCTACCCACCTCGATTTCGGTCTCCCTATTCCTCTCCTACATATACGTATATCCCATGTGGTAGCTATAGACCCCACCTGATACTTGGTAGCCTTGCTATATGTCCGCCCCATTTTCACTTGAGGCTGTTTGCACGTTGAGCCACATCAATTAGCCCCGACATCTTGCTTAATTCCGCAGATGATATTTTATCCACGAGGGATACTGCTAGTACTTTCAGTTCCATTTTACGTTGGCAGATGCCAGTATCAATCTTTTCCACTTCTATTAGGATACAAGTTTGGCATCCATATGATAATTTATATGTTTATAATACAGCCTCTAAATTCCACTGTTTGTTGTTGTGGGTAAATAATGACCTACACTTATTATTTCAGATCTTCCACATATTGGCCTGATGAAAATTATTGCATATTTCAAAAATATTGTTGATGAGTTCTTTAACTAGAGGTCCTAAAATATTATGCACCTGATTTCGTTCAATCGGCTCAACCTTAAGGATAGGAACAGTCTCACAGCTACGAAAAACTTTTCTTATTTTTCTAGAGAATACATCCGTCCGTTGTTTTCAAAACATGTTAAGAGAATTTCATTAAGCTAGGCACGCATGCAAATTCCTGAAGTGGGCTTTGAAGTTAAATTTAAAGAAACGAAAGAAATCTATTTTCACTCACATAGTATTACATTCTGATGTCTTGTAAACTTACTGAATTTCCTTAGCAAAAACTTGTTACTTCCTCTACTTTTTATCGGCTGTATCCTTGTTAAAATTAGGTGATATGTACGGAATGTGATTCCTTATGAAAAGTAACATTATTTTGTGAAGTTCCATAATATTCTTGTTCTTTCCTAGCTTTGACTATGATACATTTCTTCTGGCCACCAAAATGCAAAGCAGTTAATTTCAGGTTCATATATTTTAGATGCTCTTACGCTACATTAATTCCTCTCTTTTCTGAGTTTACTTCTGTAAAATTTATTGCTATTAGCTGATTTATACCTTATTATTATATCTAATAAAAGCGCACACTTAATTTTTGAAGCACTTCTGTCCGAAAACTCGAACCTATTACATTCTATGGCAATTTTAACATTAAAGAGATTCAGAGAACTTTTAATAGACTGCATCTGTAAATTTAAATTGTAAGCCGAAATTGTTTCGTGATTCATTGCATATGTTTCTCAGTTTATAATTATGTTTTCTTAATTTATTATCAGATAGATAGGAGCCAACTGAAATGAAACTGCTACTTAATGACAAAGAGGGCTCTCCTCTGTTTAGCTTCTTTTCTACCTATACATTTTCGTAAATTTTGAACTACTAGTTTATCTACATTACCAAGTTTAATTTTTCTTTAGGTTATTTGTTCTTGTAGAAATTCTTCATCTTAAATTTGACCCTTTCGTTTCTCTGCCACATATCCATTCTATAACTTTTGCACTTTTAAAAATTTATGTTAAACAGTATTTAACTGTCTTTTGTTCTCTTTTATAAGGATATATGATATTGCGTTATTCCCGATTATACCCACTTTAATAACTATTATTTGGGGGGACAAAGAAGAGATAAATGTCATAATGCCACAAATATCACAAGTTTTCAAGTGTGTCTTGAAAATTTTCAGCAATTTATTAAACAGTTTTCTTCTTTTCAGTGTGATTTTGCAGTTCATTTTGTACAAATAAAAAATACATTACAACCTCAGATACGGTACAAAGTTGTGCTTATTCAGGTAGTAAAATAAAAAATGGGCGCTCAGATCCTTGTAGTGTGGAACGTAATTGTAGATTATGGCATTCTCCAGATGGAATTATGAATGACATAATTGAAAATTAAAAGCTGAAAATTGCATATAATTTATTTAACCAATAAAATTTATTTGCGCAATCATTTATGGGTAAAATGATGTAACTCTGCATAGTTATCTTATCTGTGATGGAAACTTATAGTAACAATTTTGCAATTCTAAATTATAAAGTAATGTTGGAAAGGCAGGTTGATAATATCTAATTAGTTTATAATGGAACATGGGTATATGTTCACATGGTTAATAATAATAATAATAATAATAATAATAATAATAATATGGTAATAATATTGTAATTATAATTATAAGTACTGAGGGAAGCAAATGATCTTAATTGTTAAATTATTTAATATAAGGACTTAACCAAGAACACAATCAAATAATGCAACCAGATGGAATGAAAGAGTCGATCAGCTTGAATTTGTGCACTTTTCTACCACTTGCAACAATGCTAAAAATTGATGGATGTACTTAATGTTTATGTTTCCATAATTTAGAAAACAAAACACAGTTTCTTAGATTTCCAACATTAAAAATTAAGCACTTTTTCGCTCCATTTCACTGAATAGCAATGTCCATTAGGTAAACTATTTGCAATATTTATAATAAAATTTTATTAGCCATGAGCTACTAATACAAATTATATTTTCACCTTATGCATCAAATTGCAAAACAAGATCACTAACACATCGTAAAAGGTATCTGGAATATTTCCAGCAACTAGAGCGCCAGGGAGTCTAACTGCGATTAAAAGTTCCGGTCGCAAAATAATATGACTCATGCTCATAGCCGCTACTATGACCAGTTGCACGGTTCTGTTGATCTTTTCATCCAAAAGAACACAAGGCAGCAGTGCCAAGAACATAAGCAGGCATAAATGCGGAAAAAATTCTGCAAAATTATGTACAAAAATGCTTCAGTTGACATGGCGGTATATAACATATAGCTAAAGCTACAAAGTTACAGATAAATAAAGAAAAAGAAAAGGAGGGAAAAATTCCTAAGGGGGAATCTTTAAACAAGTTGTTGATAAAAACTATACCAGCTTTGAACTGTTTACACATATAGAAATTACGTTTGTAATAACCACACAATGTTCGTGTTAGTGCCTGTTTACTTATTGAATCGGGTATGTTTTTCCCCCTTTTCCACTCTCAGGACATGAAACAATTATCACTAGGCTAGGATAGATCCTCCTCATTACCTACGGGCTTCCTCGATTCGTATTAAAGGCGAAACATTTTCACAGGCTGACACTTATTACATCCTGTCATGTATTGTTCTTGTTCGTTTTGGTTTCGTTTTAAATCCCACACATCATATTAAGAAAACCTGAGAGGTTCCAAGATGCACACTAGTAGAGCGAATAGATTAAAATAGTATAATGGAAGTTTTGGTAACATGGTTAAAACCCAAACGAGTCAGAAGCAGAGAAGATAGTGAAAATAGAAAGGAAAATAACGAATGTACCTTTCATCTCACTTAATAGACATTCAATTAATGGTGTATGGTTAAATAATAATAATAATAATAATAATAATAATAATTATAACAATAATAATAACGGAAACATCATCTAGTTTGTATTATCATGGTAGCTAATGTTTAGGCCAGTATCTGCACCATTTCATTCAGGGGACATGTTACTGTAATCAAAATATATATTTGATAACCCTTGGTATTTGAGAACCAGATTGCATCGTGTCATCATCAACTAAAGTAAATATATAAATAGGTCAAATACTCTTTGCCGTTTCTAGTTATATTGTGGCAACAGGAAAAATAATACCCCGAAAATGAAGGCCCACGTAACCTGCAGGCGAGAGCGAGATGTGTCAGCTTGTAAACACATACGTTTGCGGAAGAAATATGTAGTCTACTGTGTTTATTTGTCAGGAAGTTGCTGGCGTAAGGCCGCTTGTTGTGGGAATAACAAAGGTGGACATATGAAGTAGAAGAAAAGGGAGCTAGAGAGAGCTAGAAGGTGAAACGGAAACAGGATGGAAGAAAACTGCAAGCTACATTAATCTTCGGCGGGTTATTCGATCAAGAGTCGGGCAATGTATTTTGTGTTATGTGAAATATTCTAAAATGATAAACCGAGCCATATTTTACAGTTAAATACGTATTTTGTGTAATAATCGGGCTTTTCTTTCACTCTACATCCGGATTCTCCAGATATTTCTAAATATTATTTTGTATTTCTTTTTCTTTTGTTGCAAACACGAGATATATATGTTACCATCCTCAGAATAGTTATCAAATAGCTCTACCAGGTTGCGACCATATTAACAACTATTGGCTATAACTCATCTTTACCGTAGACTAAGAGTAGCAGGGAAGAAAAGTAGAGAAGAAAAGAATTCACATACAACAATAAAATATTGGTCAGCAGAAACGTTAGAATACTAAGAGAATTGTTAAAAACTGACTATTCAATGGTACAGTACACAGCATGATTGGCATGCCAGCTGATGGCAGGACATCATGGTGCATTTCAGCCATTGCAAAGGTTAGAAGCATCACTGAGCAGTCCTCGTTTCACCTGCAAGCTAAGCAGAATTTTGTGAGAGTGTGTGTGTGTGTGTGTGTGTGTGTGTGTAGTTATGGTTGAAACATAATCCGGTTGAGCACTAAATAATTGCTAATTCACAGATAAAAAGTGGCATGCAAACTTATGGCGGTGCATTCCTGTGCACAACAATGGCAATAAACTGCAACAGGGAGAGCTTATTGCATTTAAACAAAACTTCACCGCTTATATAACAAATGCTATAGTATAGCTATATGTGAAAGAAATTAATGGGCAGATTCATAGAGATAATATGCGCAATATCTTCACTTACTTATTACATATAATGCCTCTGCAAAGCATCGAGAAATACAAGCCATATATTCTACCTGATAGGCAACCGTAACAGCTTAAACGTGTAGAACGCTACTTGGCACTTATGTGAGAAATCTGATTATTAATTACGTAGAAAAATAACACATATGGGCAATATCAGATGATTTTCCAAATAAATGTGCTTACCCCCCGTGGAAAATTGCCAACTACTGTTCGTTTTTCTGTTTTTTTTTTTTTAATTCTATGCTGTTAGCGATCTGCACGATCACGTATAGGGCTCGGTATTAATTAAGCAATCAATAACGAATCAGTCATTAGCACTGTTAATGAAAGTCAGTTACTCTTTTTTTTTCCCATATGTATCAGCTTATTATATGTATTTGTATGAAAATTCAGGGTGTATATATATCCAAGCGCCTTTCCTTTAATAATAAGTTTTAAGTCATTTATTTTGTGTTCCGTTGATGTTATCTATAGTAACTTGATAATTAACATATCTCAAATATGGTCCAAAGAGAAAAGTGTGCTAAAATGCAAACAGCAAAACAATTCAAGTACTAAAATTAGAAACATTTATCAATTGTGTCACTATCGTTGTATTGCAGTTGACCCAAATCACACAAATGCTTAGTAAAGCACTAAGAAACACAGACATACGATCAGAAATGGAGGAGAATTAATGATCTTAGTCCACTTGGTGACCTTAGATGTTCGGCGGGGGTTGCAAGTATTTCCTCCACATACGACTGAAAGTACGGTAAGGTTTTCCCATACAGCAGAACATTTGACTTTGCCTATAGGGCGCATAATAGGGGTATAACCGAGTCACATTGATGACTTATTCCTTACACTTACTTCCTGTCTTCTGCCTGATACGAAAATTTACCCGAGAAATGTGTTGAATTACGACGAACGAACCATGAAAATTATGCAACAATTTCGAGGTTTTACTCTTCTGGCGGTCTGGGGTAAATGCTTTAACTAATTAATCTGATGAAATTTAAAGGTTCGTCTTTTCCTATTGAAAAATGTTTTATGTTTCACTTGTTGTTTTGTTGTTTTATCTTCCCATTTGATCAGCTTATTGAATTTTTTGTTGTGTTCCTTAAACAAAATGAACATCTGTGGTCTTTTTTTAACTGCACTTCCTCGGGTAATGTCGGATGACGGCTATTAATTAGGAGGAATGGAAATTCTTGGTTCGCAACATTCAGTCCTGGGACTTAGGAAACAGCAGGTTCAGTGTGTCGTACCACCTGACGAATTTAAAGCATGATATTATATAGAAGTACAAAACAATCGTTATACAATAGGTGTAGTAGATCAGACTACAAATATATTAACGTAGGTAATTGTGTGCACCTACTTATAAATCATCATCGTGTACGTAGGTAACTATGTGGACCTACTTTATCTTTGCGCTCCGGTTCAACCTCAAATGTGTGCATGCATAACCCAACTTCCGAATGGGCATCGGGAGCTTCTCGCGCTCAAAACTCTTTAAACATAATAGAAATGATTCACATATTAGGAGCCTCGTAAATATCCTAGAACTTCAATTTCCTAAACTTACAATAGAGATTACTTGGTTCTAGGACCTCACAGCTTATCTGAAGCCAAACGACAAACACCGCAATTACCTAAGTACTGTACTCACTATACTTAAACAATTTCCTCATATGCCATAGACATGTATACACAACAATGCCAGATCTCTGGACATCAAAGTCAAATTATTTTTGTTTGCTTGACAATCAAATAAAATATCGTTCTTATTGTAATTCATGAATAACAAAGAATTTAATAACTTGTATATCATGCATGAAAAGGAGAAAACCACGGAATACATCAGGTGAAGCTGAACTGGAAATGCTGAAAATAGCTTAATATGGTGGGGTCCTATCACTTTATACTAAAGCAGGAGGTAGTGCAGTTATAGTGAATGTAAATAATAAAGAAAAAAAAAGGTTCGGAAAGGATGTAAACAATACAATTCCTAACATATTTGCTGTTCATTAACTAAACTTAAGAGATTTTTCAAAAACAATGACGCATATCCTAAAATACCTGAAAAACCACACCAACAAGACACAGGGGGAAAAATTATGTAATTCATCCCACACCAAACAATTCGCTGCTGCAGAATCATATCTGGGAACGTAATCACTGAGATCATCACAAAATATGCTGGAGTACGTGACAGTAAATGAGTGTTTCACTGCAATGAAATAAATTGCATAAAAGTTGAAACGTTAGTGACAAAACATCAAAATAATTGACGGCATTGAATTTAGCATATTGTTGCCTTCATGTAACCTTAGGAGTCGTTGAACAAACTGAGTGTAAAACGGATGGGAGGAAGGGAAAACGCGATGGTTATTAAAAATCAAAGTTAAAAGGTCACTCTACTTATGAAATATGGTGACTTCGTGTAAAGTTCCTATGAAAATAAGTGGTATGTACAAAAGAAAGAGCGTTTTACATATTACCAACACATATATTGCAACAAAGCAATTTCTTTTCAAGCTATCTAAAATTACATCTATTCGGGAAATAGAGGCTTCCTATCATTCCAGATATTGTAAGGGAGTGGTATTTTGCTTGCAGTTTCTGATGGGACAACTTGCGTTGAACTTGATGCATCTGTACGAGGAAAACTCTGATGCATATTAACTATATTTTCATTTGGACTTCTGTGTCCGACTTCCTCCAAAGAAGGCTGTTGAAAGATTTTCCATTAACGCTGCTCTCTCTACATAGACACGTTCTAGAATCAGTGCTCTCTACATAGACACGGTATAGAATCAGTGATATTAAAGGATGAATGAAAAAATTCAGAATGACCTTTCCACTACTGTAGCGTTCGCTTCCACTGCTAGCACCACTTGAAAAATGCATTGACAGCATAATTACATCCAGAGAGCTGGAAAGTACAGCAATAGAAGCAATACGGAATAGAATTGCTTCTTCAGAATATACTCTGCTGAAATGCCCAACAAAGCAACATTAATATAAAATCGTTCAAGATACCCACGTCTGCTCCTAACTGTGTCATTATTAATGCATTAATAGAATAAATTAGCCACATTTTTGGGATTTGAACCCAAAAGTTGGCGTTTCCACCATATATTACTCTAAACGAGAGGTGTGACGAAGTGAGAACACATAGAAATAACAGTCCAATAGTAATGACATGATGAATAATAATAGCAATAATAAACAACGCTTTACACAATATAAACTTACATTTCTGATTTAAATGAACTCAACACACAAACATTGTCTCTTTAACACCTTCGATATTTTCAAAAATTCAAAACGTCATTCCTGAGAATTAATAAGCATGGTCATTCAGCAATAAGTACAGAATTTCAAAAACAAGTCTAAGTTAATAATTGTAATAATAAGGATTTATGATTTATTGAGGTATGGAATCGAACCATATTCTTTGTGAAAGTTGCTACAAAGGTTGGCACCTCCGCCACATCCCAGTTTAACAGTAGAGATCTGGGATCGTACCAAAGTTTTGAGACTTTAACTTAAAAGCCGGCGCTCTCACCACAGTCACGTTAACCGAGAGAGGTCCGGGATCGTACCAAACTCTCGAGATTTTAACTCAAGAGTAGGCGGCTCCACCACATCACTACTAGTTTGGTGAATTAAGGGGTAGCTATTTAGGAGGGTTATGGTAGAGACAAACCCCAGTGTGCCTGGCCAAGTTTATTGTAGAAGAGACATGTCCCTAATCTGAGTTGTAATTACAAACAAGAGCCCTGACGGGCCCTTACCTTTCAGGAGCCTGTTTATAGTACTGTCGAGGGCGTGCGTAAACGTGGGAAGTTCGTCCTCCTGAATGTCAAGGCGAGTCACGGAACGGAAGCGAGCTAGAGAGTCAAAAGAAGAGAGCGAGCAGCGGGTTTATTACTCCTTATATCGTTTTATGATCGCTTAGGTGGGCCTCTACATTGTGACACAAACTTACCAAATATGGTGTGCTATCATCTTAGATTTGAATTATATTAACAAAGGAGAAAGTTGTGTATAGGTGTCCAAACTTTTGTTACATCGCGTGACAGACCCAAACTCAGCATGATTTACTTGTAACTAGGCAGAGGTTCATGTCACTATAAAATACCCTGCAAGCAGTACCTCTAAAGTGATTGATCCCCATGCTTTCAAACATACTGAAATTCCTAATGCGATCACTTTAATGTAAGAAACGAAATGAATTTAATTTTAAAATTTTCAAAAAGTTAATTTGCTGCACCCTTCAGCATTACATGCGACAATACTGATGACAAAAGGTGGTTAGCAATTAACTAATTACACGACAGAAACCTTGTCCACCATAACGGGAACTCCTTGGGGAAATCATTCTTGCTTGCTAATTTATTTTCGGCAGCACTAAACATTGCCACAAACAAACTCTTACATGCTGTACGCTATGACACAGAGGTACAAGTATACGTGAACGTACAATGCTCCAACTATGAGAACTGCCCTGAGAGGAATGTGCTGCTCACGCACCTCTGACACTACTTGAGGCACTATAGAGATCGGCTTCGAATGTTGCTTCAGTATAGACCGTGCAGCAAAGAAAATATTTTGGTCGGGCATGAGTAGTTTTCAGTGTCTCTTGTCTATATTCCTCATCACTAGACATTAGTCTAGTGGTAGCCCTAGACCCAATATTACGAGTTCAATCTCGGACAGAGTTGGGCGTAAAAATCGAAATTATGACCTGTTTTGGAAGGGAAGTAATGCCGTGGCTCACGTGTCGTAGATTTACGACACATAAAGAGGCTCAGGTTCAAAAGAAGAGGCCTATGAGCAAAATTTATCTGCTGTTTCAGCCTCTGTTATCCCTGAGTAGAATGGGATGCTGGTAACCTGAAAAGTTAAAGGAATTCTGTAAATAAACAAAAATAAATAAACGAATCACTCATTTCAATAATATTTGCAATTAACTTCCGTGCTTCACTGTGAAGAAATTTAATTTATTACCATTAACTATTGCTAACAAAGTATGGGCTACTTTAATACTGACGCCCTGCATATTATTAAAATAACTTCATTTAAATATCTCAGTAAAGAGGAAGCACAGTATCTACTTCCACTGTATTCTACTATAGTGAACATTTCCCTAGCAGGGCCGTCCTTCTTATTGAAGGAATGTAGCGGCCTCACCGATCGGAAGAGAGGTTTTGAGGTTGGCATTGATTTAACATGTTAGATTAAATAAAAATTGTAAGGATGCCGCAAAAGGAGGAAAAATGCAGAAATTAAAAATTTAAAATAACTGAAAAGTTTAAAACACCAAGAAAAAATCACTGATTAATAATCGCTATATTTCGAACTCCTTGCGTTCTTTCATGGCAAAAAAGACTTGGCACTATAGGGTGGATGGGGTAACACAGTCCAATCCTGTATCGTGATGTGTTCAGAAGTACTCAAACTTGTGTAAGGCCCAGTGTTATCATGTTGAATCAGAAACATCTCCTTGGTTGTTATGACAACTGCCGAGTCGTAATGCGTCGATCCTCGCGAATGAGAACATCAGCACGCTGCAAAATGTCATGTATGACAGCCGTGGATGATCTCCCCGCCCTCAGCAAATGTTGGAGCTGCGCTGAGCCGCCTTCTAATGGCCTCAACCTCTATATCCAGCAACCAACTGTACTTCTGTCGTATGCCGATACTTCATAGACTTCACATAAAACTTATTCCCCACAGTTTCTTTCTCCACAGTGAGAAAATCAATGACGACACGCTGCTAGTAACGTACATCACTTACAGACGCCACTTCGAAACATTATTGCAGCTACGCTGTTTTTCGGAGGAAACGGAAGTTTTGGGCGCGCAACCAGGAAACTTCAAATAATTCATACGTAATGTTTTCGGCCTAGAGAAAAAAATGTGGGGCATTAAATTCTGGGCAACCTCGTAGTATGATGGATGCTGAAACTTAAATATAGTCTGATATGATCATGTGCAGTCTTTATCATTAGAAGTGTCGACAGCAAGAAATTCTGAAGGAATTTTTGCCCAATGAAGTACATAGCATACAGTTCAAAAATAGAAAGAATTTGTAATGGAAGTTCAGGAAATATTTGTGTACAGAGTCATAATAGATAGAATTTATTTAGGTTTACGGCTGAAGAAGTTAGGGAGGGTGGCGTGGGCGGTGTTTTAAAATGTTTTTAGCATGCCCCACGTTGGTAGGTCAAAGTTTGAGAGGGGTTAGGGGTGGCGGGAGGAATCGTGATAAAGGTTTTATTATTTGCGATACAGTTCACCACTCAATAATTCTTCTAGTCGTTCTACAGGGATGTTGTTAGTTTTGGGGACCTCATCGTGCCGGGTTTAGTGAGGGAAATTAAAGTTAATGTGTTGACCAGAGAGAACATCATGTTATCTGCCAGTTGACGTCGTTTATTCAACAAAGAGTGCATGCCAGGGCGTTTCCTTTCGGACCGCAGTAATGAGACGTTTGGAAGACATGCGGAGTTATAATGCTTGACTAACAGTATTTTTCTGACTGCTGAGAAGAAGCGCCAAGCAGAAACGAAGCTCGAACATTGGTGACCCAGTGCGAGTTCCCAAGACTAGGTCTTGACTTCCGAAGGCTGAATATCTGAATCTTAAAAATCAAAAAAGGGCGATTTCACGTTCTTAAATACTCAATAAGGCTCGCTTGACCACGTGATACAGGGACGCTCTCTTTTCCCGCCACTATGGATGTAGATAACCTTATAGGCTATCGGTAACTTCATGCAACTTTCATATTATTGGCTAATCAAATTATTTGAACGTAGCGATTCGTCCACCGTTCAATTTCATATTCTGCCGTACGTTATAGTTCAACGTCCTAAACGGCAGCATACGTACTAGCAGCGTGCTTCATTGCCAACATACCTGCCCGAAGACGAGCAACCCTCGTTCCAATGAACAAAAGAAAGTTCTCACTCCATTATCTGCCAAAACTGTCCCTCTGCTGTCCGAGCAGGAATTCCTGCTTTTCGTGATATTTTTATACTTAGAAGCCTTTACTTACAACTAGCTGATTAAAATGTTACATATATTCTAAACAATTTCTCACAATTGATAGAGTACCCAAAAACTGCATTACAGCAAAGTACAATGTGACTAAAAGATGGTTTGAAAATTTCTCATCCCTACTGCGTTTTTGCAATCAATGTTACTTATCAGTAATTTGAAATACGCGCACTTTCACTCCGGCCTGTTGTTATTAACGCTTGTAATATTGATCAAGGCAGTAGTCGGAACAGTTCTCATTCGTGGCATTGTTGCATTGCATTAGCAGTATACACGTGAGGTAATAGTGTTTGAAAATGGATCGTTTTCCTTTCTCAATTTGCGCCAAGAGTCTTTTTCACCGCTGAAAGGTAAGTCAGACTTTAAAATATGTTAATTTCTTAATCTTCTGCGTTTAATGTTTCGAATTCAATACACGTAAGAACAATATAATATATTTAAAATATTTTGGCACACAGTTAGTTTAATTCCAAAGTTTCTAACCGTTTTTTTATTGATTTATTTATGGACACTCTTTAACATCTCAGGTCATCAGCGTCACATTCAATTCAGGGCGTGAAACGACCGAAAATTTTGCTCATAGTCCTTTTTTTTTCAGGCTTGAGGTTCTTTTTCGTGCCGTAAATATACGATACGGGACCCACAGCTTTACTTCCCTTCCGAAGAAAGCCATACTTAGAATTTTTACGCCCGAAAAATTTCATCGGTTCTGGGCGAGTTTGAACCCGCGATCTTGGGTTTAGGAGGCAAGCATGGTAACCACTACACCACCAGGACCGACTCTCACCGGGGTGAGCAACATTCATTATCACTTAGGCTTATTTAATGATGATGCATTTATTACCCCCACAGCAAGAGCATTTAAGGTCTATATTCAATGTCTCTATCATTTCAGCATGTCAAAAAAGGATATACGTAGAACTTTAAAAGTTGGCAGAAACACAATTTGACAATAGGCAAGGAAAGAGGATGGCGCGTTACAGACACTCAAAAACCTGGTCGACCAACAAAAATTGCTCCTAAAACTGAAGACAAGAGTATTTGGCATTTGTATATGAACCACATGATTGTTTAAGAACATTTTCTGGTGATGTTCAATACCGAAACAAGAAAGTAGTCATGACAAAAATCAGGGATGCAGAAATATGGAGCTTGGGGAAGGGTTGCTTGCAATTCTTACTGTAAATAATATTGGATACCGAGTAAAATTATGCAAAAACACTGCTTAGTGGTGAATTACAAAGACATTACAGAGGAATTTATAAAATGTGTACTCATCTTATTCACAGGTGAAAATCCAGAGGTACTGAATCCTAAGCCATAGCGCCGGAAAAGACGCATCAAGACCAACAGCTCTCAAAATGTGTCGCCTATTATTACTCCTAAATTCTAGATGAAAATTGTGGTTAATGAAGGCATATGTCGTTTATGTAAAACAGAATTGCATATCGTTCCCCAAAGCCAAATTGTGTAAGGAGTGTACCAGAAATTCGTGTTTGAGCCTTGACAATTTCCTCATCTTTCACTTAGAATTCGCATGCAAACAGCACATACCTGTAAACAAACCATTAACGTCTTCAGGAAGAACTTCAATGATGTCTGGACTGTTTGTCCAGAAAACTCTCTAGACTTAAATGCCATTGAGAATTTATGGGCTAGACTGCAGTACAGCGTATTTAGACAACCTATTTAACGCAAGAGAGTACAATTTTAAAGAGCGAAGGAAGAATGGGCATCTATTCACCAATAAATAACCATGCCTTTGGTAGAGTTTCCGAAAAGGAATTTTGGAGTGCCAGGGCAACAATGAATGCCACACCAAATCATAGTAAATCATCAAAAGTTGTATATTTAAAACACTATAGGAATAAAACTAATATTTGTTAATTTTTACGGGTTACTTCAATATATTGGGAGTGAGAAGCTTTCGGAGCCACCTATATCAATTTGGTGCTTCATCCGGAACCGAAGGTAAACAATCTGAAATTTACACGTATTATATCGTACCCCACATTTGCTATCCAAATATTTTGGAATATGACGAAAAATGCTCGGCAATAATTTTACTTTTCTAACTTCCAAAGTGACATGGAGAAACTTGAATTTCGTCTTTTCTTTCTTCTCTTTCTCTTAGCAAGTAAACCTTTTTGTTGGATTTTAATAGCATGGTTGAAATGTTCACTACGGGTAGTAAAATCGTTAGAATGCTGATAACACTACCATGCAACTGCATTAGATCTTATAATTATTTGCCAACGTTATTTTAAGCTGGAATGGGACTTTTCAGCAACCATTTATCTTCTCTGCATCCGCTCCGGTTATATCTCTAAGTTACTAGAAGGAATTGGTCAGATCGTCCCGTCCATACTTCAACAAACTTTATAAATGTCTGTAGTAGAGATACAAATATTTTGAAAGGGCTATGCAAAAGATGTTTAACGTCAAATAGCTAAACAAAAAAAAAATGATAAACCATTAATATGTCTATTTTTTGTAGCGTCTAAATCTAAGCTATACCTTTCTGTAAAATTATTCTTGATCTTTTGTTGAACATTAGATCAATATAATGTTCGTGGTCTCTCGAAATCAGAAATTTTAAAGTAAACTGGTCTATGGGGGAAATAGGGAAAACATAGAGTGATGACATAGCCCAGAACCGTACACTCAAGCGGCACCCCAGGCAAAGCTGTCGAATTCAATTTTTTTACATGGTACCTACTCGGAACAATCTGCTACTGAAATGAGAGCATCGGCGGCTTTCAGACAAACGCATTAGTGATAATCTTTCTGCTCTGAGCCTTTTTGTTAAAGGTTTTAACCTCTTTTTCTACATGTGGGAGCTTTTCAGATAGATTTTGAGAGATTCTGTGATGTGGCTAGCCACTATATTTTCATTTTATAGTCCAGTTGATGACAACATTGAACATGAAGATTGCACCTGTAATGAGGTATTTCTTGTCTAGGGACTTTGAACCTGAAATGAGGATGGGTGTGGGGATTCTAAAGAGGCTGGGGAGAATTAAATTTAAGAGCTACCGAGCCGTCCTGCGTTTAATTCATCAAACACGGCGTTAGAAAACGAAGAAAAAAAAAATGTGCATATACATTCTTTAAATGCAGATAAAACAGAGTTGGTTTTACGAACCTGGGACCTAAAACCAAGATCTCGGGTTCGTACCCGGCCAGGACCGATGGATTTTTTCGGGGCATAAAAATCCTAAGTATGGCTTCATTTGGAAGGGAACTAAAGCTGTGGGTCTCGTGTCGTACATTTACAGCCCGATAAAGAACCTCAAGCCTGAAAGAGAGGCCTCTGAGCAAAATTAGGCGGCCGTTTCACGCGCTGTGTTGGATGGGACGATGATGACCTGAGATGTTAAAGAGCGTGCATAAATAAATCAATAACAATAACGAACCTGGGATTTTTGCAATTTTACTGTACTTCTTTGCTAATTCAAAGTATATAATTTTAATGAAATCGTTTTACACGGACACATACTATGATAACTAATGGAGGAAGAAAACTCTATAACTAGCAAACATCGCACTAACGGTTGCCAATTTGCTGCAGCTATGCAACATTATGTTGAACAAATATTATATACAGATCGTGCATAAACTGGAACGCATTGCTTTTACTGTCCCTTCTCACTAAGAACATGTCCTTGATCACTTCGGAAAGTTACCTACTTTCATTCTTGTATAATTAAAAAACTTGTACAAAATTGCCTCATGGTAACCACGACATGTCTATTGCTGTAATACAGAGTGTGGTATATGGGAAAAAATATATTTATTTATTTAAAAATGAATTATGCTAGCAGCAACTTATCACATTTCAAATGTAGAGTAACTTTGGGAGATTATTAGCCTCATAGAAAATGTTAAAATGCCCTTCCTCCTGTATAAGGCGTAACTCAACATGTCGTTCCATGATACTGGAAGCTCATTTGAGGACGATGTTGTCAATACCATTAGTCTTCTGTATAATACTGTGCTTCAGATTCTCCAATATCTGGGGCCATGTGGTATAAGCTCTATTTTTAAGTAACCTCATAGGAAGATTTCCGTGTCCACACGTTCTTGGAGATTAACCGGTAGTCAAAGATGGATTGGTTTGCTTTATGGCATGTAGTTGAAAATATCCTGACCTAGTTCTACATCACCTAGTTTCTCAACAAACTGCATGAAAATCCGGTGGTACTGTGCAATGTTCACTGTTTATTTAAAAAAAAAATATTATCCGACTATTCTCTGTGCGGATATTGCGCACCAATCACTGATTTTAACTGTGCACAGGTGCTTCATGAAAGGCATATGGATTTTTGACAACCCAATAACCTAAGTTCTGTGAATTTGTATAGCTGCATAAATGGAACCACGCTTTATCTGTGAACCATGTAATGGACAATATGCCAGGATTTGGCACAATGACCGAGGCTTTGTGCCTTATGCAGAAGGGAGGATATTTTCCATTGAGTTTAATAACGCTGTACATTTGAGGTATAATATATTGTGGCCAGCAGCATTTGTTTTGAAATAAATAAAGAAAACTATTACTTCTATATAAATCAATCTATATCTTACATTAGAATATTTTACACCATATACCAGTACTTACTGTCTATAATGTAGATATAAATTAAAATTACATATCTGCTGAAGCCATCTAACATGAGAGGGAATGCAATTTGGCTTAAGAAACTATAAGTGTTTAGCAAGATACGATAAATAATGACTCATTAGTAAAATGGAAAAATTGTTACGATAAATGCAATGTGAAAACGCAATTTCTGACATCCTCTTTAAGAAGACATGTTTGCGAAAACTTACAAATGAGAACATTTAGTCGGTCCTGGTGGTGTATTGGTAATCATACTTGCCTTCCAAACTCAAGATCGCGAGTTCGAACCTGGCCAGGACCGAATGAATTTATCGGGTGTAAATATCCTAAGTATGGCTTCCTTCGGTAGGGAATTAAAGCCGTGTGTCCCATGTCGTACTTTTACGGCACGAAAAAGAACCTCAAGCCTGAAAGAAGAGGCCCCTGGGCAAAATTTGTCGGCCGTTTGACGCCCTGAATAGAATGGGGCACTGATGGCCTGAGATGTTAAAGAGCGTCCGAAAATAAAACCAATAAAATAAACGAGAACATTTATAGTCTATATATATCAAAATGATCCAAACTCATATAGGTAGGCCGGCCTGTTTACGGATAAAAATATATAAGGAGTCATTGGAAAATGGGGAAGTATACTTAAGATAAATGGGGCTGAGTAATATCTCCATTATTAAAAATAATATTGAAAAATTAAAATTTTTATCTGATTTATTACTTCATTAATAAATAAAATTGGCTTGTTTATAATGATTAATCCTGTTGCTTATGACATTCCACATTTACTACTTCATATGCTTTTCCCTTACCTCTATCTTTGGAAAGTTGTTTATTTCTCCACGTTAAAGAATGAAATTAATATTAGTAAGAAAATAATATTTTTTGAATTTTATTTACTTTACTACTCCGTTATTAATAAAATGAACTTATAATTAACGATTATGATTGTTTTATAAGGAATTCCACGTTTAATACTTAATCTTCTTTCCCCTTACTTCCATCTTTGAAAAGTTGAGTTATTTTTCACATTATAGCATGAAATTGCTGTTTACTATAAAGCCTCATTAGTAAGAAAATAAAATTGAATATTTGTAAATTTTATTCCCTTTATTACCCTATTAATAAGTTCTGTACACTTATACAATATGATTAATCTTCTTGTATAGTATTCCAAATTTGCTAGTTCATATGCTTTCCTCTTACCTTCATCTTTGTCAAGTTGCGCTTTTTAATATTGTAGCAATTTGCATAGCCAAGTTGCAATGTTCTTTACATTATAGAATGAAAATTAATAACTATATGATCTATTAAAGACATGCCATTGTATCACTTCAGTGAAACGTGTTGAACATTATACAAGACCAAAGATAATGGAAAGAAAGTGGGTCGGATATTTAAGAAGAAAGTCACATAAAAACTTATTTATATTTGTAACCTTATTACTGAGAACACTTTTTTCAATATTTTTTTTCTTCCTAATGCTACTTTCAGGTAATATATGTATTAAATCCAATGCTATATCTGGAAGAAGATCGCAACTTTTCAGAGATGTACATCAGAGGAAAGAAGAGATGTAGTAAATGTAATGTAAGTGTATTTTATTTATTAATGGAGTAACAAAGGGAATAATACTCATAAAAATTCAATATAATTTTTACTAACGTAGCTTTTGGGTTAATGCATTATTGCATGTAATACTATAATGTGGAGAAATGCAAAAAATTTAAAAGATGGAAATAAGGCGAAAGAAAATGAAGCAGTAAATGGGAATAAGGGTCCTATTGGGCCAAAAATTCGTGGCAAACCAAGCCGCAGCCTTCTCTAACTCCTGAACTTCCTGTGTCTCTTCCAATTTCCCCTTCCTTACTTCAACCACTCAACCGCCTTCTCCACCTCCCCAGACTCTCTTCCCCTCTCCAAATCTTCCACTTCAGCTCCTCCAAAAGCAAGCGCTGATGCCACCTGCACTCCCCTATGTGGTCCTCCCTCTCATTCTCTAAACCTCTCTCCTAAGCCTGGCATATCCCGAATGATATTGCATGACAGCTTCAAAGCCCAAATTATGTGGGTTATGCTTCTGATGTGAGTAAACATCTGGCAGAGCTCAATCGCCATCATAGAACTGAAGGTTACATTCTGACTTACTTGGCGGAAATGCGGAACTACAAATAAGAACCAAAACCCCAACCGCCTATATAGAAACAATTAAATTCACACAGAAGGAAAAGGTCTCCATCTTCGTCACCACTAGCGTGCTGAGAGGAGCCTTAGGCTTGTAATTAAACATGTCATACTGAACCACGCAAAGCTTGAAGCTCAAGATTGTCTTCACGTTTTTCAGATTTCAGTGCTCTGGATGACTGAACTAATAAGGTGTCAGTCGCGGCCGGACAGTCGTACCAATTCATATGATAGAAGTTGCGTAGCATACGATCGCGATAATTTGAGAGAAGTGACTGAGCTGCTGCACAAGAAGGTGGCGGTGGAGGATAACTACTAACCTCCCCTATTCGATGCAACAAGTGCCAGAAGTTCGGTCACTGGATGGTACGCTATTGTGCCCCTGCCCCGATATGTTCCAAATGCTCGCAAGCGCATGCTTCTGAGTAGTGCGCATAATTCTCGGTTGTGCACTATGAAATATGAACAAAGAATTAGTGTTTTTTTGCCCAGGAATAGGGGCATGGAGCATGCCCCGACTACAATTGATCTTTACCAACTTTGAGAGGCACCGGCAATAGACAGCAGGTATTACCCTCAAGAGCTCCAAAGGGAAGGTCAGACCCATGTTCCCCAATGCACATCAGATCAGACCCCAATCCTGCCCTAATACCGGCGGGTGCACTGACACATGCGGATTCCCTTCAGGTGTCTCGATGCACCGTGCATATGTTAATGCAAGCAAGACCACAGAGTAAGAATGGCCACATATCACACTTAATATGTCCCCTGAATTCTTTTAAATCCTTACTGTCAAAAATAACATTTATAAAGACTAAACAAGGACTTAGGTTTATAAGTTGGAATGCAGGCGGGATTCGCCAAAGAAAACCGATCTTAGTGATTTTCTTATTAAGCACCACATTGAAATAGCTTTAATAACCGAAATTCACCTAAGCCACCCTGACAGGTTTAACATGCCTACGTGTACTATTTAGCACTAAAATCGGGGCAAATATGGCGGCGACACTGCCTAGCAGTTATAATAACGAAGCTCACAATTCCGTTCCTTTTCCCTCTCTCCTGTGCGATGAGGCAACTGCTATAAATATTATATATATAACAATTTTCGAACTAGAATTATGGCAGCCTATAACCCACTGGGCGATATTGCAGTAAACGATCTGGACTTATTGTTCCATACTATTCCCTAAGTAATAATTGCAGGCTATCACAACGGCAAACCCATAATCTGGGATACGGTAGCCAACAACTTTCCAGGTAAAAAAAACTTTTAAGGATCCAGAATACCTCACGGTACATAATTCATGCCCTAACTTATCACACCTTCATACCTTTACGCCGAGGCTATCACTCAGATGTAGTGCATATAAGTATTACTAGAACCTTACTAGAGGCCTACACTTAAACGTTATGAAGGAACTCTCTTTCTGATCATTTCCCGGTCATTATCACTTACTAGCCCTTGACTTACTATACCCAGATACAATTTTAATATGGCAAACTGAGAGATAAGAATCATTAATAAAGCTGACGATCTGGATGCTGCTGCTCAAAATTTTAGTTGGCTATTAACTTCGCAATAGAACCCTTCGAAAATGCCAAACCACTAGGCATCCTGTGTGGCTTGACCAACTTAGGAAGCTCAATCACGAAATTTGTTAGGCCACTGCCAAACTTGTCACATTCCAATGAAACCAAATACCAGCTAACCTTGACCCTCAATATTAATCTGTTTGCCGGACAGTGTGTACATTCACTCGCTACCTAATCAGAATCACTCTGCTACTGCATAACCAGCAAACGGCTGTAACTGACACTGAAAAAATAGAAACCCTTGTTGAAGCCCTTGAACTCACACTAATGCCAAACGCCATCCCCTATCACCTCAATTCGTTGCCAACACTGAGACAATGACTCGCAAAATTTGCTACAAGGAAACCCACAACCAAATGCGAAGAACCCGTCCATCAGAAATTTAATTGTTAACTAAGAAGATACTGAATGATAAAGCCCTGAGATCGGACAAAATACCCAGCATAGCTCTCTTACATCTCCCTGTTTGCATACTGCATGCTCTACCTACTTTGTATAATTATGTGCTGTAAAACTGCACTTTTCCCAGCAGCTGGAAAACCACTGCGGATCTTCACTTTTCGAAGAAAAACAATAGCAGAAACGAACCACACAACTACAGTACGAGCAATGCTCTAAACTTACTCGCAAAGAAAAAGACAAAATCTCAAAATAGTAAATGCCTACGTTAATGAAAACGAAATACTAATAACTGCCAATTTAGTTCTACGTACTATCGAGCGCATCACCTATGACTTTAACATTCGAAAATCTCTGGGACAGTTCTGCTAGAACGCATTTAACGTGTCTAGCTTACTGGTCTCATACGCAAACTATTACAACATCGCTTCCAAGACACAATGATTAAGCCCATTGCTAATTACCTTGTAAATAGGCAATTCTTCTTGATGGTCAATTCGGCCAAATTCACAACGAGGCCCATCCGCGCCGGAGTTTCCCAAGGCTGCGCCATCTTATTCAATATTTTCATTAATGATCTGCCCATAACACCTGATATCACCCAGCTATTGTATGTTAATGACACTTCAATGATGGCTTGGTATGCAAATTTTCGGTTCATTTACAGGTTGCTACAGCAATCTCTCACTGCCATAGAACAACGACTTGCTAACTGGCGCATTGCAGTTAACACAAAAAAGTCAACCCGATCTATTTACGAAAAGAAATCGCCATCATACATACCGTCAGCAACTTCCATTAATGCAGATTGCAGACAGACAGATGCCTTGGTCGAAACAAGTAACTTATTTAGGACTCAAAATTAATCAGGGTCTCACGTGGGGCCTCATTATTCATGATGCATGCCAAAAGGCACCGCAAAACTAAGAAAAATATACCCTTTATTCACTTTCAGCAATGAGCTATATTTTTATACATGGGACTCACAATTTAAAATAAATGCCATGTCAGAATGGGCTAAGTAGCACCCATGCAGATCCAAAAGCTTCACATCTGGCAGAACAAAGTCCTTCGCGTAGTTGCCAAAGTCCTAAAGATTTCACCTTCAACCACCCTGTATGACGAGTTAAGAATACATACCGTTGAACGGTTCTTTAAAAATTTTGTCTTTGACCTCTACTCTCGACTGCACCAACATCACAACCCACTTATAATGGCGATAGGCAATTATGAAACCAACTGCAACATTTATTAAAGATCATTAGCATTATTTGAGCGAAATTTCATTGTATAAATGCCGCTGTTGAAGCTCAAGCCCGGCAAGACAGCCTTTTTTCCACCATAGCAGACTCAAACTTGATTAATTGGAACTCTTCCCATTCCCAAAACACACCTTCATTATTCTAACTATAAGCATATAATATGTAACCCTTATATATTAAGCACATCACATTCCATCAGCTTACGCAGTCATTGTTCTTAAACACTCCAAATCGATGAACCAACCGTACTCTACAGGAATCACAGTTCTCTACCCAGTGCTACTGCTACCACAGCACCGATGTTATAAAACAAGTCCCATTACTGCAAATTGTATCATACAACTGCTTGCTTAATTCATAATTGATCCTCATTAAAAGTAGTTACTAATGTACTCAATGATCAACCATCAACAAATTAACTAACAAATCCTCCCTCAAAACCCTACATTATTTCATACCTCATAGCTACCATTTACCTCCGTATTTCCTCACCCTCACCATCTCTCTAACAAACACGGTAAAACTCCACTAACCCTCACTATATAATGTGAATACTAACATCCTCATTGTGATCAGGACGCGTCATGGTCATAACCAGAGAATCACACAGATGCGCCCTCTTGCACTGATTGCCAGCATGGTAACTATGAAAACTAACCTTTCACTAACCGGAGTTCTCAAGCATCTAATTTCATTAACAATAAGTCGGTCCTTGTGGTTTAGTGCTAACCATACTTGCCTCCTAAACCCAATATCGCGGGTTCGATTCAGGCCAGGTCCAATGGATTTTTTTCGGTCGTAAAACTCCTAAGTATGGCATCCTTCGGAAGGGAAGTAAAACACTGGGTCCCGTATCGTACATTTACAGCACAACGAAGAACTTCAAGCCTGAAAAAAGAGGCCTCTGAGCAAAATTGATCACCGTTTTACGCCCGGAATTGAATGGGACGCTGAAGACCTGAGATGTTAAGAAGCGTTCGTAAATAAACCAAATAAAAATAATTAACAATCACCGTAGCTATATTAGATACTAAAAGCCTAGGGAGGCGATGTATCTTCTATGGATATCCGCCACCTGGAGCAACTCGTGTGCGCCCGCCCCTTTTAAAACAAACAGAAATCGATAGCAAGAGTACGGCACAGCAAGTGGACCTCCATTAGCACCAGAGCTGTGATAAAGTACAGATCAGGTAACATGCAACGCAAGGAGTGGCCAATTTTACCGCTGCAACACCCTTAGGCCAAGATTTTAACTATGGACACGAGGCACGGAAACTTTCACTCAGAGTAGGTTGCCCCAGTGATAATCCCTTGGATTATATGCGGGCCAAAATCCTGTTGTTAACTATGCCAGTCGGTCCTGGTGGTCTAGTGGTAAACATGCCTATGTTGTAGACACAAATGTGGGTTTAATCCCGGCCAGGATCAATGGATTTTCGGGCATAAAAATTCTATGTTTGGAAGTAAAGCAGTGGGGGTTCCGTGTAGTAGATTTATGGTACGTGAAAGAAAAGAATCTCAAACCTGGAAGAAGAGACATCTGGGAAGAATTTTTATGTCCGTTTTATGCTCTCAATTGAATGGAACCTTGATGACCTGAAATGTTAAAAAGCGTCAGTAAATAAACCAAATAAATCAATAAGTTAAATACCCATACCCAATTATTTTTAATGCAGCGACTTGCAAGCGCAGTTCTCCTTAACAATGGGCGTTATAATTGGCCTAGTTACATCGTTCGTTCGTTATATCGATAGATGCTGCCATCACTATGGTACTTTATATATTTCTCTATAAATTCGTCATTGTCAGCTTCTTCTATGCCAACCTAAAATGAAAGACAATAACATGAATATGGTTATTATACGTACTGAAATATTACTGTTGTAGTTTATATGTCATGGTCGTTATATTTAACAAAGCTGTATAAACATTACACATAGTGATTAAATATCTATTCGCGAAAAATTTCACGTCATGTGGAATCACCCCGATGCAGTGTCTGTGTAGCAATGAAGGTCTCGTTCCAATAATTTCCTTTGAAGTAGCTTCAATAAAATTCATGAGCAACAGCCCTGAGGTTGGAATGCGGATCTGCGGCAGCAGTTTTTCATAATCCATTAGTGTTACTCTATAAGTGTATAAGCCTTAGTGTTACTCTATCGAAAGCCTGAATCATGCACCTGATCATGCTATCGCAATCATTATTCCAGTTTGTGAAATAAACACAATTTGATTGTCGCCTATATACAAAACTGTGCTAAAACATTTTGTTAGTATAGACAATCTCTATACACCAACATGTCTAAAAATAGATGTTTTCGTGACCAGGCCGCTTTAAGGACATCGGATACATATTAACGAAGCAGATGTTCTGTAGCTCAAGCCTCTATGAGCCAGGGGAGTTACCCCTTTCGACCGCATTGACTTACGTATCGTATTAAAGCTCTTACGAGTGTATGCCCACCATTATCTATTTGAACAGCATGTACACACCAAGGTACAAAAATGACATAGTTAAAAGCTACGCTTTATCCAAAATGGTTTTATGGGTTATTTCAATATATGCTCAACTAATGGAAGAGGTACATAATGCAGATATTGTACTGTGCCTTATGGACAATAATGATACGGTAGAAAGGGCAATGCCACAACAAATGGGTAAACTACAGCAGTTTTAAGAGGAACAACTTAAATGATAATAAAGAAGTTTCTTCGGATGAATACTTTCCCACTTCATCGTCATGCCAACACTATATATTTAGTAGCTAACCTATTTTATACATATCAATCCAAATAGTAACTACATGTAGGGTTAGATTTGTGCTATGCTTAGATTTAATGAGGTACTCAAAATTTAAAAAAAAAAAAAAAAAAAAAAAAAAAACCATAAAGAACAGTGTATTATAAATTATCGGTGAAATTCAGTGCATTTTGTGTCAATACCATTAATAAGGCCATTTTAGCTTTATAAACTACATTATGGCCCAAAAATTTGTACTAGAAATCAAAAATATAATGTTTTGATTTAGCATTATCTTAGTTCAGCTGAATGTGATTTAATACCATGTATCTTTAAGGGGAACATCCGTTGAACAATTGCAGGAAAGTAAATACAGAAACTAAACGAAATAAACATTTAGAAGAGTGAAAAGGGCAAAATAATAAGTGATGGAGAAATTTCGGTAGAGTTTACTAGTGAAATCACCATTGAACTTTTGTTACCCACATAATTGATTCTGAACTATTTACAAAGGGGAGTAGCATGTACAAGTGCTATGGTAAACAAGCACTTGCGTCTATTGACATTGCATATGAGCTTTCGTTAAACAATGAATAGGTGACTTCAACATATGAAAGATAATGAGAAACATGAGCATGGAAGTAATACTTAAGACTTAAAATGTGCACGACTCTGGGTTTTAGTTGGTAGTTTATATGTTACTTCTTCCAGAGTGTCCACAATGGTTGTTCCATGATCTGCCGAACAGCCGGCCGTTGCGTGCAAATCAAAGATTTCGAGTTCGTATCTTATAAGTTGCATGAGCTAGTTTTTTTTTCCGGGTCTATTTGTTGCTCTTCAAATGGTATTATATTATATTATATTATTTTAATCTAGTTATTAGGAAAATCTGTAAAATAATGTATGAAAAGATTATTGAATTGTATAGTTATAATAACAATAAATGGAAATTTTGATATACACGCCCTGGTTTAGGAAACCAGGTACCAGGGTGGCGTATACAGATTTTATTTTATTTTATTTTATTTTTTTTTTTTTATTTTCTTCAAAAGGTGAATACCGGGTAACTTTAAGCACTGTGGATTCCGGGATCATTTATGCACTCATTTAATCAAACATTATGTCATCATATCTTACCATCGTTGTAATGAGAAACATTTAACAGCAGGAGCGGCCCGAATTCAATTCAGAGGTAATGCCACCCTGAACTAGATATTGAAATATTATTACCAGTAATTACAATACTGCAACTATGTATAATACTGATTTTAATAGAAGCATAACTATTTATTACAACACTATTGCTACTACCACCACCACCACCACCACTACTACTACTACTACTTCTACTACTACTACTACTACTACTACTACTACTACTACTACTACTACTACTACTGCTGCTACTACTACTACTACTACTACTACTACTACCACTACTACCACCACCACCACCACCACCACCACTACTACTACTACTACTACCTCTGCTACTACTACTACTACTACTACTACTACCACTACTACCACCACCACCACCACCACCACTACTACTACTACTACTACTACTACTACTACTACTACTACTACTACTGCTGCTGCTACTACTACTACTCTGCTTCTGACGTTGACATTGGCATTGTTATTAAAGTTTTGATGTGTCTGGGAAAACAACACATAACTGATTGTCCTGAATTAAGTGCTAAAGGGGTACTACATCAGAAACTGTCCTTAGTTCGGGCCTTGCGTAACACACTTCCAATTCACTTTTTAATCTCTTTGTATCGAACAATGGATACATTTTAACTGTTTCACTGAGATAATTGTCAAGGAATTTACATTTGTAATTTTCAAACTGTTAAACCTCAAATAATTTGGTAGCTATAAGGTGATCGAAAAATTGAAACCGAAACTTTATATCTACAATAATTACGTTACAAAAACTTTCTAAGGCTTATCTATTTCTGTCATCAGAAGAGCATCAGCACGCCTTCTTTTCGATAATACTGCATACAGATTCTCTTTCAAATGCTTCTATAATTTCATCTATTTCGTCCCTAGCAGCCTGCATAATTTCCCAAAATTACATACATTTTGTCGAACTTCAACGGGATCAGTACTGTTCTTCAGTAACTGATTGAAAATTATTTCAACATGGGGCATAATTTTGTGGGAAAATGTTAACTAAAAGAGAAATACTTACTCGTTGAGCAAAAATTTGTATGGACTGACTTTGCATAAGGTAGAACCTAGTGTTATATCTTCACGGGACTCAATAGTTTCCATCACTGTAATTAACTCTTCCCTGTAATCAAAAATTGTATTTACTCCACGAGTGTGAAAGTTCCACCTTGTGTTTGGTGCACTAGGTAATCTTCTTTTTACAATTTCATATAAAGTTTGCTTTCTTTGAGATGAATTGGAAAAGAAAGAACAACCTCATGACAAATTAGAGAACAAAATGCAGGCCTGGTGGTTCATAGATGCTGCTTTGGATAATAGGTTTGCTTGATGTGCATAGCAGTGTATGTAATTAACCTTTTGACATTTGCCTTTTATTATTTTTTGCACGCCATTCAAACCCCCCTCATTACAGATACTCCATCCTAACTCTGAGCTACCAATTTATTTGGATTTTTACTTATTATTGGCCCAAGTTCTGCTAATATTGATTTTGAAATAGCATAAGCATCATGACCTTCTGAATTTAAGAACTTCGAGAATCTTTCCACGAGTTTTCAACAATATAACGTAGCAGTAGGACGAGTTGAAACTGACATGAAATGTATGTTGTGTCGTCAGCAATAATGGAAATATAATCTGCACTGTTTACTTTTTTGAACTTACTTCTTAGCGATATACTTTTAACATGCAATCACGCAAGTCATTCTGAATAGTTTTAGATGTTCCCTTAAACGCTGTGGATTTTTTAAGTGCTCTTTTAAGTCTTTATCTAATTCAGAACTAAAGTGAATTAATTCAGGAAACACGCCCCTATTTTCCGAATCTTCGGATTCATCGTACTCTCTTAGTGCTAAATGTAATGCCCACAAACTCTTATACAGTTTATAAATGAATTTAATATGTATCCGCTTTTATCTACTTTTCGTTGTGTTTAGCAATCACGAATCTATAATGTAAATTTAATTGGTGTTCAATATTCGTTTCACCCAATATAGACAAACTGTATTCATATGAACTTTTGATTTTCCGTGAGTTTTTATTTTGTTCCATAAGTGTATCACATCCGTAACACCCCCTTTAGTCCAGCTATATTCTCCTCAGAACAGAATACAGGGGAAACAAAACAGTGCATTTTTTTATCACAACCACATTACCAGATATTTTTCGAAAACATTTCTGGGTTAAACTTTCGAGACCTATTAACTTTTAGCACTCTGTTGCTTTTGGTGAACGTTGGCCTCCTTAAGTCTTTCACAGGAATTTTATTTTCATATGTTAAAGTTGAAAATGATGTTTGTAATAAAACATCTACAGAATTTATTTTTCTTAATACACCAAGCACGCATAAGTCACGACTATATAGGTTTTTTTTTTTTTTTTTTTTTTGAGTAGTGTTTAACGCCCGTTTTTACTACTGAGGCACCACAGGCGGTAACTATATAGGTTTCTTCATACAACTGCTCACAGAAAAACACTAACAGCTTAACAAAACAAGTAAAGCGAAAGAAGTAATTGGATGGAACCTTTATGATCTTGTTGTTATAGGCCTCAAAGACGTTTCACAGGGTTCTTAAAGTTAGAATGACGAGCAAATGAAACAGAAGTATCTCCCGTGGCCATTTTGTACCAGGCAGTACATACGCCCTATTCAACAAACAGCAAATTCCATGAAGATGCGCGCGCACCCGGTTGAGTTTCTTATGGCATGCAGTGCCCGGCGCTGTCTACAGTTACAATCCTCTGGCTACAAGACGGTCGGTACGCAAAGGTTTTGAATTATTTAAGCACCGTTTTTCCCTCTGACTATGGTACGGTAAATATATAGGAATTTTCCCTTCTATTTATGCTGTTATGGTAATGTCATAGGCATGATGGCACTATCCCCAAGGCCGCCACTGTTAAACAGCAAAGGATTCTCTGCAGAAAACGATATTTATTGTTAATCACATGAATTGCCCTTCTTTTTTTAATTATATATTGAGAGAATAGACTGTTTGAAAGTATTTTGAAGACATTTATATCGTTGTACCCTTCGTTGTGCTTCAACAAATAATGAGCCAAGTGATAATTTAGTATATAAATATCATAAAAAATGTTATTCAACTTGCTAACCACACCTGGGCTCACGTGCAATGTTTATGCAACATTATATTCCTAGAAAAAACTTAGTTTTTTGTTGTGGAGGAAGAAAAGTAAAAACAGTCATGTTGTAATCTAGTTAAAACGCTTAATAATGCTGCTTGAATTATTAGTAATTTATTGAAAATACAGGTTATAATAGGAATAATACACATACGATACTGTTAAAATAAACATGCACAACATATATTTCATAAAAAATATCAGAGGAATACATGCAACTGAATACTTAATAAATATATCACTATATAATTAGGGAAATACATTTATACCTTTCAAGAATATAGGCAATCCAATAGTAAGTGGTATATCTTTTGTTATGAAAAACCTTTGATTGGAAATTGCCTAATGAATAAAAAATATATTTACGCTGTACCATTTGGTAATGAAGAAACAGAATTTAGCACATTATGAATTATTAAACCAGCTAGCTTTACATAATGATCAATTATAATGATTGCTAACCTATTACGAATGATAACTTAGTGGAGGATAGGATAGGAAAAGAGTATAAATTAGATCACTGTAGCAGAGAGAGAGAGAGAGAGAGAGAGAGCAGTGCGCATGTATATCAGTGAGGGAAATTTTAAGTTGAATATGTATATACGATATTGTTTCTAATGGAATATTTGCCTCACAGGTTACTTTGCTGACCTGATTTTTGTTTGCTCCCTCCACCTTCGCATGAATGTACATATACATGCAGATGACATGACAGCAGCGAGCTCCAGTGCCACGCGTATGTGTATGCACAGACATGTACACAGGAACATGATATCACACTATAAAACACACAGGGACCCCAAACAAACATTCACATTTAATCTGGTTGTCGGTGCGAAACGGTGCGGCAGAGCAGTAAGCGGAAGAAGAAAGAGAGAGATAGAGAGGAGGGATCACTGGAGGCTGGAGGTGCACGGAAGGGGATGAGTTTTTCTCCCAGCTCATTAATTTTGTGTTTCAGCCCTTCCCTTGCCACTCCGGTGTGCAAAAATTAACAAATTATCGTGGGGATGACGTTGGTGCTTCGAGGTCTGCACGCCTTGAAGAACGTACCGTCGAGAGTGGTTTAGGGATTTCGAGGTGCTGAAACACCATTACAATATTGCAAGCGGTGAGGTGTCGAGAGACTTGCCCCATGAGACCCTCTGTAAAGGGTAGGCTCTAATGGATTGCGCTAGGGCCCGATAAGGGGGAAGCTGGGATGAACTACATTCGATTTGTGGAGGTGTTTGCATTTACAGGAAATGGGCGGGAATATAGGGGGATATCTTCGAGGGACAAGAGGGGTATCGAGCGAGAGAATGGGATGGCCATGGTCAAGAGGAGTACGGCTCTTTATCAAATCAAGTGAGTTATGTGAGGTTTAATAAAAATAGACACCCATAGAACTAGATACAAGCGGCTAGCCATTTACAAATGACGCATCAGTTGTGCCGAGGCCTTTACTTGCCCAGCTAAAATTATTCTGGACATATGAGCATAATGCAACCATTTGCTCTATAACCAGGATATTGTAAATTGTTAAGTAGCACCCATTAATGCAAGGTGGCACTACATTAAATTTATATTTGTGAAATCAACTATTTATTCCAAATATCTCTTAAAATATATTAATCTACCCAAGCACTATATTCCGCGCTTATTGTACATAGACACTTGCATTAGGAAATAAGCAATATTTTTTTTTTTACATTTATACAAAATTCGTGTTTACAAATGAGTTAACCATATAAAGCCTTATAATGAAATTAACCTTTTCTCATTGCTATGTTTTTGTGTTCGTGATGGGGATATAGAGAAAACAAAGTGGAAATGGAATATATATATATATATATATATATATTCGCAATATGTAAGCTATTAAGTATCCTATTCAGATTCCTCCCTAGAACATTCTTCCAATTGACCTCTTAGGTTCCATTTTAATTTTGAGCGTTATCTTATTTTTAATTGTGTCTATAATAACTCTTAATTTATTTCTATTGTGTATACACTCCAAATAATAAATATAATTCCATCTAGGTATTTTGTTAAAGTTAGGAGGATATGGTTTATTTCGTATTTATAATATTATAAGTTGTAGCAATTGTATTAAGTATCCGTGAACATATGCATTTGCAATAGGAAATCAACAATAATAATGTTTGCATTTATATAGAATTCATATTTACAAATGAGTTATAGAAATATTGCATTACATTGAGCTTTAATCTCTTCTCATAACTATGATTTTATGTTCGGGGTTGCAATACAGAGGAAACAATATGGTAATGGAAAAAAGTATATATATATATATATATATATATTCGAGTGATGTTATCTATTGTATATCTTATCCAGATGCTGCCTGGAACATTCTTCCAGTTGACCTCTCAGATCTCACATTAATTTTGAGCGTTATGTTATTTCTTAATGGCGTCTCCATAAGAGGCCTCAGCTGTAGAATGTATTAAATATCCGTTTAATACAACAAATACTTTGCTAAGCGCATTTACTCCTAGTATAATTGCATTGGATTGCAAAATAAAGGACATTTGTGTCCGGAGGGAGAGCAGTTCTGACAAAGCTAAAAGTAATTAGATAGCGTTCAATCGAGCTTCTAGAAGAGATACGACAAGATGATAAACTTAACAGTTGCATTCACTAACCACTCTGAAATTAAATATTTCTGTGTGGGATGAATAACTGAACTATGCATTTATGCACTGAAAATATCGTGTTATTGAAATGAATAATATACTATATTCTACTTAACCTTATAGTAAAGGAAAGAACGTCGCTCTATCGATGGCCAGAATTTGATAATAGTAGCAGTAAATGGATTATTAAGGTGGTCAGCAAATAACCTATATTTATAATCTCATACATATTTAGAAAGGCATTTTAATGAATATATTTACAAAATTTCATAAGCTGGAACAAAGTAGTGACAAAACGATCCTACTTAATGACATCTAAAAATGGGAACTGCTAACCACATTTTCTTCCTTTGGGTATCCGTTGTCCTAACCTATGTTACTTTAAATTCCTTCGTTATTAGAATTTGAGATGCAAAGAGAATGAATTTTAAACTAGACAAATATTACACTCAAAAATTTCGATTATTATCTATCAACAGGGTAGTGCTGTAAAATATGATTCATTGAATGACTGTACCCCTCACATGCTCTTGGAATTGCAGCTTTTCATATATATGCATAAATTGGAGGCTCATTAAGACCTTTTGTTCCAGGTAGCAGGAATAAATCCATTTCAAAGGTGTACCACTAATTAACCATATTTGTACCTAGGTGCTGCAGGAGAGACATGAAGACATCGCTTTCTTTGACTTAATGATCTCCATTAACTTTAGCTAATGAATTAACAATTTAAAACTTCAAGGTGTAACACATTCTTTTCCGTTGAGTAAAGCACATTAAACGCCTTGGGCCATTACACGCCAGGGATAGTTAAGTGTTAGGCAGCTGTTTACAAAACCAAAAACCGTTCTGTTCTTGATAGATGCCTTGAAATTTTCTGAATTTAGAAATTTGCTGAACCACTCTAGATGTTTTGGTGCACATTATCTATAAGAAAACATTGCTTCAATTCCATTAATCTCGGTAAGCGCAATTATTTAATGTACGTTTTATTTATCTGCCCTATGAAGCATGGTATTTTTTTCCTTGTTCGTTTTAAATTTTACGTAATTTTAAACAGCTATATGAGTACTAAGTAGGCTAGGTCTGATGGGGAATTAACATCCGTATATAGTAGAATAAGGAATCTGTATGTAACCTATGAATATAAAAGCTAACCCCTAACTGAACACAACAGGGGGGACCAAGACTTATTGAATGACCACCGCATCCTCTGTTTCCGTCTAGCGATATCACGGACGCACTACAGTATTGTAGGGGAGCATGTGAGCACACTGCAATCCGACGACTGCCACGCTGCATTCTGGCTATTCCACGAGGGTGCGTGGACCACGTTTCAGCATTCACTCAATTAGACAATTTACCTAGGATGGAATTCGGGACCTTCCGGTCAGCAATCAGCAGCGCTAACCACTAGATCAAGGAGGCGATTAAACTATTGTTACATTTTCTCCAATTTAGTTTCATGATTACAATTTACGGTTAATTAACTTGCCCATGATTAGTATCTTCATTTGATAAATTATGAACCATAAATTATATGTAATAGATGTTTACCTTGGCACACATTGTGGACATAACGGTTAGTTCTTCAGATTATATTAAACTCATTGAGCAGATTGTGCTGAAGCATGTAATTGTATTTATAAATGCAAACATTCTAGGAAATAATCTGTGGGTCATAAAAATATTCCGCTATATAAGGGGTGAAACGTGGACTTTTATCTAAGGTAAGGTTAATAATTATCATTGTCAAAGCAGAATAAACAAGATGTGCTTCTTAAAGTTTTAATTCTGGTATAATTTACAATCTTCCGTCAAATTCTTGATTTGTATTTTTGAACGCCTTCCAGTTTCCTACAGAAAGAAAAAATAGCTAATCACTACATAACCTAAGTAACACCTTCAGTATTATTTCAAATTAGGCTACTTAAAGTATTTTAGATAAATAAAGAAGTTGGTAATGTGTGTGTAATTTAAAACGTTTCGCATTACAAGCTACAGCATCGTTTCATTCGTTGTATTTGGGATGTGTATTATTATCACTGAATTTATTGTGCCAAAGTGAAACATTCCAAATGTTTTCATTAAAACCATAACGTTTTACATTAAAGTCTTATTGAGCTAAGCGCCTAATCTGAGTCTTTCAGCTGTACTTAAGAGCATTGTACTTTATTAAAGATACTAGATTTGAATTGCATTCCTTGTACAACTGAAGAATTTGCTGGTGATCTTAATATTCTCTTTTTAACTTAGAAGTGGATAACACTCATATTCTGCAAATGAGTATTTCCACAGGATGAAGCTTGGAGGGCTCCTAAACCCTCAGCAACTCATTTATCTATCTGAATAAGCCAATAGAGAACTCAGGCGGAATAATGTAAATTAAAGAACAAAATGAGCAAAACATTTTAAAAACAAGTTTATATATATATATATATATATATATATATATATATATATATCGGAACAGAACATAGCCCCCAGATAGGGAAAACTAGGTTTGAAAACGGCGAACATCTCAGCTGCTCTTAATAAAGAAACGCGTGCAGGCAAGCAAGAGCAATCCTGGTGGGTTGCAAGCATACAGTATCCAGAGGCAGCTAATCATTGTTCTTTTAGTTCAATTTTAGGATAAATGTTCAGCAATTAATACAAATTATTAAGCGGTTGAAATTAAGTTTCGTTTCAAGTTTTTTTTTTTTTTTTTTTTTTTTTTTTTTTTTTTTTTTTAATGGTGTTAGTCATATATCGTTAGAAAGCAATGTACGTAAACGGTGTCACAGAATCACTGTTTAATTTTACGGAAGAGCCAACCCAAATTACACTGCAAGGGTTGATAAAAGCAGCAGCTGCTTTAACAATCGTCAATACTTGAATAATAAGAACGTGCTACAAATACTTTGTATATTTTTTATTTGAAAATTATTTCTTTTGTTCTACCAACTGTCATTATGCAAATGTTAACATGAACTGACACTAAAATGAGCTATTTAAATCACTAAAATATAAAATAAACTTTACCTAATATAGGTACACAATAACAGAGGATAAGATGAACACATGATTATTAATTAAATATTATATTAGTACGTTAGTCGGCAAATAAAATATTACAGAAAATTAAAGGAAAGAACGTACATGCTTGCCATGAAAGCACGTGAGGGTACAACTTGTAAAAATTGTGAGCAGAAACTCTGTATATTCACATAGGCATATAAAGAAAATTTTCTACAATGTTATTATGCACACTGTAAAAACTACATTTATAATATTTCTGCACAGAATATGCGTAAAGATTAAATGCGGGTAATATGCACCAATCATAGTTATTGACTAGTGATGCTAAAATCGCGTTCTTGAGCCTCTGACACCCTTTACGTTTTAAAATAAACTTATTATCTGGATGAATTAACTGAACGCCACAAATTCTGAGGAGATTTAAATTTTATATCTTGAAGTCGACTTCTTCTGGCGCTCTTGCTTATTTTTGAAGCCGAAAAGAACTGTTCACAGACATACATTGATCTAAACACAAATATCATTCTTGAGTAAATCTATGAGTTCGGGAAACATTCTTGCGGAAATTGTTGATAAAATTCAAGAAGGTTATTCTGCTGTTGAATTTTTAATTTGTTATCACATTTCAAGGCAAATACCTCTAATTTAAAGCGCGGAGGGTTGTCAAATATTACCACACTGAGTGGTGTTCCAAACGTATGGAGTTGGAATTTTTGACGAAGTGAATGTGATAAAGTAACATATTTTCCGAAATCGAAACCTATGTCCGAATCGGTCATAAATTCAGCTGAGAAATTGAACTGCACTTACATTCAATAATTGCCGAATGCATAGTTTCTGTTTAAATACCATTATGGTATCATACATTTGAGTTGTTACTTAATTTTTTTCTTCAAAGACTGATATTTAACTGCTCCAAATGATCTATCAACTCTGGAAGGAAAACAAAACCAATCTTCCCTTCCCTGTCACCAAGCAGCATCAACAGTAGGACCTCTAAATTCCACGAGATGACAAATTTTTTCAACAGATTTTCCAGTAAAGGATTTTACCGTACTCGCAATCAAGGTCCTGTAGTGGGAATTAAAATATTTGTTGGTATGTAATGGAGAAATTTGATGTAATAATAGAGGGTAAATTGAGTAATAAAGAATTAATTGATTATGGAAATTGGTTCGTTTCGACGATGTCTGTTGTTTCAGTGATAACGATCGTCTTTTTTTTCTCCGACGATTTCCCGCTGACTTACAGCTGCGTTGAGTAGTTCTTTCTTTGCTGAACCTTTTGTGATCCGGAGACCACAGGGAAAGGAGATTATTACCAGGATTTTGGCAGGAAAATATTTAGATTGAATAATCTGCGAATGAACTGTCATTTATTGTTCACTGTCTATTGTGTTTGAAGTAGACGATACTGCGTGAATGATTTATAGTGCTCTATGTGTCACTCTTACACTGAACATAGAAATTCCCTAATGAATTCACTAGCAGTGTTTCACATTCGGCGATTCTCTGTTTCATTGCTCGTTTGCGGCTAATGCTGTGGTCACTCTAACTGATATTAATATTCTTTATAACGATCCTATTCTGGCCTCCGGACTCCTTAACTACATAATTAAGTTCACTGACATCTGACAGCTCACTGGCAATTAACCAATTCTATTTGAATTATCTTCTTAAATGTCTTAACTTTTACGATAAATAATGACTGAACTGAACTTCTTGACGCATTAATGCTTTACAATGCAATGGTATGATCATATATTATAACTGTGAACAAATAAGTAAAAAGAAGTCGAAGTGTTACACCCAATGACGCACTAGCACTAACTCACTGCACCAATCAATGCAATCCGCGACTCTAGCTCCCAATTATGAGCTTAAATAAAGTATGAGATCCGTCGGTCTAGCTACGTACCTTAATTACTTCAAAATATGCTTCTAGAAGCATCTGAAGAATTTGTCATATCTAAGGGCTTTCCTTGGTTTGTATTCCTATATGGAGCCTTGTTCAATTTATCATGGGATAAAGTGCCTACGTGAACCTCAGTACATCACATAAAAATATCTGCTACCATTAACAAGATGAGAAAGTTAGATGACCTAATTCTTCCCCTAGGTTGCCTCACTCGGTTTATTGCCTTTTTTCCTTCATAGCATGCAACAAAGTAAAAATTCGGTGAATTATACAAAAGAGCTCTTTTCGTCAAGGACGCAGCTTTAGATATCCTTCAAGAAGTATCAGCAAGAGTACTGTTAGCTATACAAACATGTTTACTAATAAATAATAGTTTCCTCCTCAAAGACTTGGTCGGTTTTAATGGTCAAGGATCTCTTCACTCTCTTGCAAGTAAACAACCTTATAACTAATAATACATCCCATGCTCATGGAACAAATATGACACTATGCAATCTTGCTAAATGAAATAAATATAATACTCAAATTATGTTCTGAATATACACATTACTTGGCATTAATTAATCAGCTAATTACAGGTTAATATGGAGGATGTAAGGCAATTATTTCGATTTCACTTGCCCCCTTCATGAGGTTTCTTGGTCAGGAGACAATAACTTTTATGAAATAGTTCCCATGGAAACTTACATTTTATCAACACAAACATGGGTTTATTCTGGAGTTACGCACAATAGTTTCTTTTGCCATCTCTCCCGCTTTTACCATATTTACATTATAATGTTGAGATACAATGTAATATTTTACCGATTACTCGGGAATATCATGTATTCGCGAGATTCTTGGGTCTGTCACCCGTCATTACGCACTTTATTCACTTTGGTGTTTACTCACTTTACTCTCATATGACAACACTACCTATCCCTTTTTACACTTAGTTTTGAACTTTCTAGCCATGCGTTCACACGAGTTCTTATTATACTTAGCCTATGATACTTTACAGTTTGCCCTAAGAATGGTTGTGTGATTGCTCGGGTCATCATATACATTGCTTATACTTGTGCTACTACATTCGCCCATAATGTACATTAATATTATATACTACCAACAATTAACAATCACTAAACCATTTTGGGTCTTTCATCCTGTGGTGTTGACCTGAATGCTTCTTCTTGGCAACTCTCCAGAGCGGAGTGAGGTCAGTACGTCCTGGTCGCTCAGTCTCCGGGTCTGGTGTTTCCCGAGTGAAGCTGTGTAGCCAGTTCTGTATCGCTGTTATATTGCTCTTATAGGACCGGATTATTTTTTCCCTGATTCTGATGAACCATAGCCATGTTGCTGTATCAATGACTATACCAATTAATATAAGATCTATAACAATAGTAATAACACTGTAAATCGCTCATGCACAAAAGAAAAAAAGTTTTACTTGAACCAACACAACAAACAACTGGGCGCACGTGCTTCGGTTAAAACAGAGTTGGCAACAGTACCGAAAGTAGCAGGAGAGGAACGATGACGATGATTATTGTTTAAAGGGTGCAAAACTACTAAGGTCATTACCGCCCAAACACACTAAAAGCTGAACCAAGAATAAAATATCTACACCCAAGTCCAATGTAGAAAAGGGCATTAAGCACATTGGGCAATAACAATAAAAATCCCAAAACAAATAACCAGAGTAAAATAGTCAACAAACAAAAGACTGGTACTAAAACACGGCCGAAAGAGCGGAAAACACAACAGTCCTATGATGGTCTAAAAATGTAACAATAATACCCCAAAACAAACAACAAGGGTAATATGGTCAACAATAAACAAAGACTGGTATAAAATCCATAAGTAAGAGTTGAAAATACAACATTCTTTTAATGGTCTAAAATTGTAACAATAAAACCCCCAAACAAGTAATAAGGGCAATATGCAACCACAAGAAATAAAGACTGGTACTAAAACGCATCAGCAAGAGCGGAAAGCACAACAGTCATAATATAATCTAAAATTGTAGTCATGAATAAAATAACATAACCTCACACCTTACTCAAAAAACCACAAACACGGATAAAACGGAGCATACGGTCAACAGCAAACACATCATCTGCTAGTAAGTCCTCAATAGAGAAGGGCAAACCCAGGGAATGTCTAAAAGCTGCTAGACATGGCATTTAAGTAAAAAGTGACGCACTGTAAAGGGATGGTCACAGTGAGGGCAAGCAGGAACTGGTAGACCTTTAAAAAGTTGACGTTGACTAAAATGGTAATGCCCAATTCTCAGACGAGCTAAAATTACTTCTTCGCGACGAACTGCGGGAGAAGAAGTCGACCAGGTAAAAGGAGCGGATTTACATTCCCCAAGCTTGTTGCTAGGGATCAATTTCCACTCCTCGCGCAAGCGCGAGAGAACTCCTTTACATAAAGAACGTTTAAAATTCCCCGATTAAAAACGTAGCTAATACTCAAAAGGGTCTAAAAGGGCGGATTTAGCTGCGTTATCTGCGGCCACATTACCCGGAAGTCCCACATGTCCAGGAACCCTAGCAGTATCACCCTGACGCCAGCGTCAAGAAGCGTAAACACTGCATCCTGGATCTTCTGTACAAGAGGGTGGTAGTTGTACAGCTGTTTAAATGATAAAAGAGCACTCAGAGAATCGGAAAAACAACGCTGACCCCCAGACGCTGTTTGGAAACAAATAAAATCGCCAGATAAATTGCATAAAGCTCCGCCATAAAAATAGATGTCCCAATTTTAAGACCAAACGTAAAAATAACTCCATTAAAACAAACGCACATCCAACCCCTGAGTCAGATTTCGAGCCGTCGGCATATATAAAATTTCGTCCAGTGAGAGAAGAGGTGATCTCGCTAAAATGCTGCGGTCCAAGATTTAGGACAGGACGTAAGCCCAAGATGAACGGAGGCCTTTGCTAAGAGCCAAGGGGGAGAAAATGTTTCCCCGGCTAAGTAAAAATCAGGTAATTTGAAGCAGTATTTAATTGGGGTTCAATTAAGCTTGGCCTGCCTCTCCGCTTCATGAATGAAGCAGTATTTAGTAGGGGGGGGGAATTTACATATATGGGATTGATTAGAATGGGATCTCAGGGTCGGTATTTGTATTTTGGATTTAGGAATGTATATACGCTACCAGGGAGACAGGATGGGGAATGGGAACATTATCTTCTTCACAATAAGGGATTTATATAAGTTTTTGCTTAGAACTGTTTATTTATCTATTTACAATAAAACGATGAATCTATATATATATATATATATATATATATATATCAAAATTATTTTCTCGCCAGAAGAGAACCTTGAAGCTTGTAGCTAGTCTATACACTTGAAAACTCTTTCTGTGGTGTTTCTACTGGCGCAGACACACGCGGTCACCCGATCACTTTATTATTATTATTATTATTATTATTATTATTATTATTATTATTATTATTATTATTATTATTATTATTTGCTGTTATTGATTAAACTCAGCCTGACTAAGTAACTAACTGACTTCCTAACTAGCTCGAAGCGCTAACTCACAGGCTCGAACTGACTGAGAAGAAGTAACTCACTGAAGCGAACTGAACTGACTGACAAGAAGTGACTGCCTATCCAACTCGAGCTGACTGACTGGGAAGAAGAAGTGGGCTTTTTTAGTTTACTCATGGCTTTTATTAAATCTGCAGTTGGTCAGTCTTACGTGCATTCAGTAATTTAAATTTAAATTCTTGTAGCTTCTTCTTAAGTTCTACTCGTAAATTGGCTACATAAGAATCACGTGGTTCCCGGTTCGTTACTTATAGGCTACAATTTGGCGCCGATTTCTCTGAGGGTCCTCCTACTAACGAACTTCGAGGCTTTCTATTTTATTTCTCCTCTTGAATCTCCCCCTCAAGTTACTCTTGTTACAAACATGTCCCGCTATGTTTTGTCAGATTTGCGTCATTTTTCAAGGTTACTCCAGGGTATAAAATCACCCTCGCTAGCTGTATCTGGTGTTTTGGTATTTATGACCTGGCTAACTTGTCCCTTTGTGTAAGAGAGGACGCCAAGGCCGTGAGGTCCGGACTTTTTGAATTTAGCAAATTTACTGCACCAATGTTTGATACAGAATTTCTGAAGCATATCTAAAACTTTTGCTTTACTTATATTAATGGTGATTGGTTAATATTTATGATTCATCAGGGAAGCCTTAATATTAATTAAATATAATACCTTACATTAACCATAATCGTTGGAGCTAGGAAATCCTGCTGCAAATTCCAAGTGCAACGTCCTTAACAGCTCCCGAAAACGTAAGGCAGCAGGCTGAGGAGCAAAAGACCAGCAGCGTAAAATGCAGCGAGTGACAAATTTAAAAAAAAACAGCTCATTCAAAGGATGACTAGGGTGCGCAGCTAAACAGCAAACATAAGGAACCAGTAAAAGATACCTACGACTAAACAACGGAGATTCTCCAGACTCCGCACATAAACTTGACATAGAACTGGTTGGGAATTCTCCGATGGCAAAACGGATACCCCGATGATGAATGGGTTATGGCGACGAAGGTCGCGCTGTGCCATAAACAACATACCCATAATCCAGTTTGGACCGGATGAGAGATCGATAAAACGTAAAAGAACAGTCCGGTCACCTCCCCAGGATGTGCCATTTAAAGCCGGTAAAATGCAAAGAGGCATAAATTTCTATCAATCACCAAGCCAAGAAACCTAACTTCATCTGCGAAAGAGAGAGCGTCTGGACGAAGAAGGAGAGATGGTGGAGGATACTTCTTACGGCGCCAGAAGTTCATGTCGACGATCTTCTCTGCGGAGAAATGGAACCCGAGGTTTACACTTGGAGCAGGAAATGATGGGTGCTGCGGGGGCGTAGTGTAGTTGATTGCTGGGCTGATGGTGGTTTCGATGTTCGGCTCAGGCTGCTCAATGAAGGTGACGTTTGCTCCAATTCTGTTGAATTTGATCTCAGGGTCCACTGGAGTGTTTCGCGGATCAGTATAGGTCCACGGGAACGAGAAATGTTTTGCCCAAAAATACACCAGGTTGACTTGTTAAAAATACTTTATTCACATGTAAAAAATATTGGGGCTACTTCCTGACTGCTCACCGCTGACTTCGCTACTCACTTAGACTGGCTTTAGAAATGACTTAAACTGATTGTTTTCGTGTGACTTAGGTGGATTGCTTTCGTGTGACTTAGGCTGCCGGCTTCCATATATCTCTGGAGAGAATCCTCTCGTGTCTCGCCTGAATGAATGTCTGAATGTCTGAATCTACGAATATGTGAATGTGCGAATGTGTGTGAATGTGTATATCTGAATGTATCTCTACTGAATGTATATGTCTCTCATATCTCTACTGAATGTGTGAATCTGCGAGTGTGCGAATGTGCGAATGAATGTGAAAGTAAATCTGTGAATGTGAATGTGTGAATGTCTGACTTCTGCGAGTGTGAATGTGCGAATGTGTGTGAAAGTCCCTCAGACTCCAGTACTCCAGTTTTTCTACCATATCGCCACGCCTTTCGCTAAATTAAATTCCCTCGTATATTATCCTATTTCCGTGTTGTGCTTTCATCATTGCCTATCATAAAAATTATTTATTTGTATCTAAGTTCTCCTGATTCGTTAACTTTTATCCGATGACCATTGGTTAGAATTATTCTTTCCCCCCTGATCTAATGTCTTCCCACCAGCTTGAATTTTCCAAGAACAACCTGTTGTAAATTTCGGCACTTTCCTTAAATTCTGATTTCTATTCATAATCTTTTGCCTTCCTTAGTTTGTAGATTTCTAAATGTTCCCAGAGATAACTCACGTGTTGATGGGCTGTTTTCGGCTTTCCCGTAATAAAATACTTTCGTCTCCGTTCTGTCATTTTCATTTTCTCTTAAATTATTGCTACGTCTGACTTTGTTAAATACTGTCCCGTTACGGCCACATGTTTCTCTTATTGTGAACTTCTAAGTATTTCCTTGGGCAGAAGGTTCGTGACCTAACAAAAGATAGTTTACCCTTTCTTCAGCCTTGTCTAAGGAGCGGTCAGTGGAGAGGCGTCAGGTATACATCTCTGTCTCTTTCTAACATCTTTACTACAAAATGTATACAAAAACCTTTGTGTAAAATACCATCACCTGTCAAATGACTTACACATAAGTACACGTTACAAATTATTTCAATTACTGGTATACGTATCTCTAAAACATTTCCTTATACATATATATTACAACTACCCTTATCAAATCTAATACCTTTATAAATATAACTCTGCAGCCTTTAGTTATTTAATTAATAAAGGCAGCCATATTTCCGACTTCACACTCCAAGCATAAAGGCGGTCAGCATTGGAGGCGGCGTTCCAAAAGACAAGTTCTCCGAGAGGACAGATGGATGGCAAAATCGTCCACATCAACGACGATTGTATTCCTGGCGGCAAACACTCATTGATGGAATTGATAGCAATGGCAAACAGTGTGCAACAAAGTACCGAGCCCTGAGGTATTCCGTTATATTGAATAAAACTAGATGATAAAATTGATCCCGCGCGAAAATTAAAAACCCGGTCTTTCATAAATTCCTGAATAAAAACAGACATACGACCACGTATATGCCAAACGTGAAGCATTCGAAGGATACCGCTTCTCCAATAAGTATCATACGCTTTCTCCAAATCAAAGAATACCGCGATCGTTTGGCACTTCCGTACAAAACTGTCCATAATTTGGGTGGCTAGAGACACAAGGTGGTGGATTGAGGAGCGATGATGCCAAAAACCGCACTGAGCGTTCGTCAATAAATGCCTCGACTGTAACCACCACATAAGCCGCCCGTTAATAGTGCTATCCATCACCTTGCAGACACAGCTAATGAGGGGAAATCGGACGGTAACTGGAAGGAAGGTGTGGGTCCTTTCCAGGTTTCGGTATGGGTATGACGGTGGACATTCGCCAAGTGCTCGGAAATGTTCCATTGCACCAAACAGAATTAAAATATGTGGAGTAAACTTAAGCCTTACCTTCCGTTGACAAATGCTGCAGCATAGTAAACATGAATGCTATCTGGACCGGGTGCGCAATGCCGAGAGGTAGAAAGAGCATGCTCCGATTCCCTGGCGGTAAACCGGACGTTATAGCACTCCTAATGATCGGAGGCAAAACAGAAACCACTCTACACAATCTGCTCCTCTAATGTGCTGAAGTATGCAGGGTAGTTGGCGGAGCTGGAAACATCAACGAAAGTGCGTCCTTAAATATTGGCTATATCAATCGGAGTTATAAGCTCTCTATTTGGAATCCAAACACCTGGTATTGGCGTAAATCTAGGTTTGCCTGCTATGCGGCGTAGCTTTTCCCAAACTACAGATGAAGGCCTTGTGCGTTGTGCGGTTAAAAGAGGAGGGACGAGGTTGGATGGTCGCAGGGGTTAACACAGACGGAAGCGGATGTACATGCTCCTGCTTGACCGCAGGTTGCACGGATGGAAATGACACTCCTACACGATATAGGAGTGTGTCCAAAACGATAACACTGGAAAAATCGCAACGGGCTCGGGATGTACGGGCGCACTTCAATCAACTCGTAACCCGCTTTAATCTTCTGCGGCAACACGACCCTGTTAAAAGTGTGGAATAGAGTCCGGGTCGGCTGTAATTCTCCCTTCTCCCTGCACGCGATAAACAGAAGTGACCCCTTGGTCTTCCAGGCAGCTCTGGATTTTCGGGTCAGACATACCGTCTAGTACATTGGTGGTAATAACTGCTCACGATGAATTCAATGTCTTATGTTGCTCAACACGGAGATGCTAACCGTGGAGTAGCGTCGCCTTGAGCAATGAGTTGGTTTGAAACAGCTCATTTGTCTCCACCAAAAGTGATCCGTTTCGTAGACGGGTATAGGACTTAATGGGTCCAGTTATGGCATCAATGCCCTTCTGAATTATAAATGGGTTTACCTTTGTAAACAACTGACTATCCTCAGTACGACTCAGCGCTATGTATCGAGGAAAATACTTCTAGCATACTTCTTTGACATCAACTGTTTTGCATTTAAATTTTATATGATTATTATCGTGTACCATAGCAATTTAATCCTCCACCATTGCAACTGTATCCGCTGGCAAGCTGCTCCTGGGAGCCACCCCGGCTTAGGTTACCTGTCCGGGCCGGAACGAAGTAGCCTCAGGGTTACACCTTCCTTAGTATTGACAAAGTGACCCAAAGGCCTGCAGGAAGTTAAACAGCTCATGCTTCTGGCCGCTCTCCGGGCCTGGCCTTTACCAGGGGATATGCCCCTGTCCTACATGATAACCCACTGCTGGGAGTTAAGCCATTAGCCAGTCCCTTTTTACCATGTCAAACACAGGGGCATCCTCCAGACAAAAAAACAGGGAAGTAAAAGGAATAAAAATTAAAATGAGTCAAACACGCTGCATGGACTAAAACGGCAATGCTCAATTATCAGACTAGCTAAAATGATTTCTTCGCGACGAACTACGCGGAAAGAAGTAGACCAGTTAATTTACATTCGGAATTTACAGGCGGATTTACATTCTCGAAGCTTAATGGTGGGTATTAAACTCCACCCTCGCGCCAGCGCGAGAGAATGCCTCGACGTAAAGAATGTTTAAAATCCCCGAAGTAAAACGTTGCTCATACTCAACAGGGTCTAAAAGGGGGGATTTAGCTGCGACATCTGCGACCTCTTTACCTGGGAGTCCCACATGTCCAGGTACCCATAGCAGTGTCACCCTGACGCAAGTGTCAGAAAGCGTTAACACTACAACCTGGATCTTCTATACAAGAGGGTGGTTGTTGTACAGATATCTAAAAGTTAAAATGGCACTCAAAGCGTCGGAACAAACAACACTGTTTCCCAGCTCCTGGAATGAAATAAATAAAATCGCCCTATAAATAGCATAAAGCTCCTCCATAAAAACGATGTCACAACGTTAAGACCAAACGTAAAATGCTCCAGTAAAAACAAATGCACATCCTACTCCCGTGTCGAATTTCGAGCCGTCGATATATATATATATATATATATATATATATATATATATATATATATATATATATATATATATTGTGCTCTGAGAATGTGCGTTTGAAGAGAGTACGTGTACCTGTCACGACAAATGGTCACTAGAGTATAAATCAGAGATGACGTTCCAGGTAAAATGTACAGCGAGCGTAGCAGAACAAAAGGATAAATCCAAGTATGAAAAGCTATGAGTGCTATAAGAAATAAAAGTAGGTTGACCAGTATTGAAAGGGAATAAAATTCTGGCGATCTAGAAAGTCTGCTAACAGACTACCCCTAGCACACTCCGTGGTGGAACCCCATAGGGGATGGTGTGCATTTAAATCCCCCAAAAGTAGGGCGGAGGGTGGTAGCTGAGAAATGGGATAATCAAGATCAGCCGTTGTGACAATACCCGACGGAGGCAAGTAAATACTACAATGGAAAAACTAAGACCGGAGAAGTGAACTATAGCTGCAGCAGTTTGTACAGGAGTCTGGAGGTTGAACGGAGTACTGTACACGTCATCTGTGGTGAGAATTAAAATTCCGTCATGCGCGGGAGTGCTATGTTCAGGATTTGGATTGAATCTCACCGAAGAGTAACCACGAATATTGAAAGAAATTCTGAGGTCGAAGTTTGGTCTCTTGGAGACACACAAGAGTCAGTCGATAGTACAAGAAACTCCAGGTCAGGTATTCGACTGCGGAGTCCACGCACATTTCACGTAAGGATAGTCATCGTTATGATTAGATAAAATAGATAAAATTACGACCTTACTTTTAGGTAGGTCCTGGTCCCAGAAGGGGTCTCCTGCTTAGAAGCATACACCGATTCGGTTACTTTTTTTACGTCCATTCCTTTCTTTTCATTTGTATGAAATTATTTTCGTTCACCATAGCGATATTATCCTCCACCATTGCAACTGTCTTCGATGGCAGGCTGCTTCCTGGGCACCACCCCAGCTTAGGTTACTTGCCCTGGCCTGGACGAAGTAAACTCAGGATCACACCTTCCTGTGTATTCACAAAGGACCCAATCGCCTGCAGGAAGTCAACAACTCATACAATGGCTCCTCCCCGGGCCTGGCCTTTACCAGGGGATACGCTCCTGTCCTACACGACAACCCAGTGCTGGGAGTTACGCCATTACCCAATCCCTTTTGACCGTGTCATACACGGGGCACCCTTCAAACAAAGAGCAGGGAAGTAAAACGAATAAAAATTAAAATGGATGCGAAATTGAAATGATTCAAACACGCTATGCATGGACGTGCGATAGCAGCTCGGGTGCCTTGGGCTCGTCACGCCCCGTACCGAAAAATTGGGCCCCTGAGGGGCTACTACCTGATGATTAAGTATGCAAAAACATAAACATTATTCTACTTCAAATAGTACGGCCTTTGCAGGTATAACAGACTGATGAATATTGTGCATGAAATTCGTAAGAATAATACTACACAGTTCCTCATTTCCTTAAACAACTTCAATATGCTTCATTTGGTTATGAATCTTCTTAGCTCTCAAGTGGAACATAAGAATATATTATTTATTTTAATATTAAAATATCGAGTGTTTGGGAACTGAAGCGCTCTGGAAAAGTCTCTATATAATTCCTACTTATTACGGAGGTTAAACACATTTTCAATGAAAAGTCTATACTATATTTTAAGGCTAAGTTTATTAATGTAAGCTGTTAGTTGGAAGTGAATATATGCGTTCTTTCACAGATTTCAGATGATTTCAATTTTTGCGTCAGCAAATATGCACTTTACTCCCACGCCTTTAATTACTGACGTTGACGAGTAAATACACAATCTGCTTAACCTATCGGATAATATAGCATCCATACTGGTAAAAGTTTTTTTACGTGAAATATTTTTTTCAGCTCTTTTCAAGGTGGATACTTAATATCTAGTTATACCAAACTGAATTACGTACTCCTGTTTAAATGCATCTATAATATTCTTCATAAGATGGGCGCCGTGTCACTGTTTGCATAAAAAATTAGTTAGTAAGATGGGCAGCTTGTTTATATTCATCTAGCTCTACAAAATTTTTAACATTTCAATGCGTTGTACTTCAGCTACTTTTTCATAGCAATTTGTCCTACTTTTGAAATTGAAACAGAATATAAATGGCCGTTATCTTCATATTATAACTAAATTATACACTGCAACAATTAAAAGGTTTAGAGCTGGGTAATAGTATATCAAAAAGAAATATATAAAATGTAATATAAACAACAATGATAGCAATCATAGCATAACATTGTTTAATTTTAATAATATAAGCTTTGAATGGAACATTTAAAAAACTGTAGTCAAAAGTTTACATTTACTTGCAGCATTCTACTGGAAACTGTTTCTTTCTGTGGTTACCATAAATAAATCTTTAATACTTGACTCATTTTTTATACGTCGCTTCAACTTCTTGGTTTCAGCTTTATATGGCGTAATAACAGAATCTATTAAGCTTTAATCTAAAAACAGCGGGTAAGTAGTCATTTTCATGGGGAAAATTCAGTTGTTTCAAGCATAGAGCATTGTTTCTAGCCTTTCCAGGTAGCAGTACTATTTAGTGGCTTGTCCTTGAAGCGCCAGTTTTGTGTGTAAATCCCCAAGTAACTAACTTATGGCCTTTCTGAACATAAATGAAGGGAAAATTCAGTTGTCATCTAATATGCTGCACATTGATTTCATAATTGACACGAACAACTGACTCACATGCAGGAGGGTATCCTTGAAGAAATGGAATTAGTAATTTTAGTAGTATGGTAGTAGTAGTAGTAGTAGTAGTAGTAGTAGTAGTAGTAGTAGTAGTAGTAGTAGTATTAGTAGTAGTAGTAGTAGTAGTAGTAGTAGTAGTAGTAGCATGGTAGCAGTGCAGTAGTAGCATAGTAGTATAGCAGTAGTGTAGTAGTAATAGTAGTATAGAAGTAGCAGTAGTAGTAGTATAGTAGTATAGCAGTAGTGTAGTAGTAATAGTAGTATAGTAGTAGTATAGTATTAGTATAGTAGTAGTAGTAGTAGTAGTAGTAGTATAGTAGTACTATAGAAGTAGCAGTAGTATAGAAGTAGTAGTAGTATAGTAGTAGTATAAAGTAGCAGTAGTAGTATAGTAGTAGTAGTAGTAGTAGTAGTAGAAGTAGCAGTAGTAGTATAGAAGTAGCAGTAGTATAGTAGTAGTATAGTAGTAGTAGTAGTATAGTAGTACTATAGAAGTAGCAGTAGTAGTATAGAAGTAGTAGTAGTATAGTAGTAGTAGTAGTAGTAGTAGTAGTAGTAGTAGTAGTAGTAGTAGTAGTAGTAGTAGTAGTTTTTTTATTTGATAACTAATTCATGTGGTGAAAATAGATGTATTTAAATACAGTTAATATAAATATCTTTCTGTGGGCACCATTGAAAAATATAAAATTTCCTCTTACTTTTCAACCCTCCTCTACTGTTGGAATCCTAATGCAATATACGCCTGAATCTAAACCTTCACAAAATGAATGGAGTAATTCATCGTGATACTGAAATTATAGTTTTTGAACTTTCATGAACACAAAAATATTTTAATTTTCTTCATACATAGCAAATGCATAATTATAATTTTCCCATTACCGATTATAATAAAAAATTGTAGATGACAAAGGCCCCCTAAAATGCACTGCATTTCCCGCATTACTCGGAATGACAGGGTGCATATCACATGCAAGCCATCGTGCCACCGCTACCCGAACAATTTAGTTTAACGTTGCTGTGTCTGTTATTGGTCTGCTCTTGCACATTACACGTGCTTCTACTTTTTATTATTTTTGAAAATCAAATGCCTTACCTTGGATAATGAAAACAATAACTTCCAAAGATGATGCTAATTGTTATCAATAAATTTTAATTGCAGATATTCATGTTTCAGTATATTTTCCGGAAAAGAGAATACAAAATGGATTCCAAAAGAATGTGTGTAGTACTAGGAAAAGTTCATAGAAATACGTGTTGCACGTTAAATGAACGTGGTACACTTTTCACGGTCGATTATAACGCCACGGGTGGCCGAGGTCGTTAAGGCGCGGACTCGTGAGCGAGAGTTCTGGGGTTTGAATCCCGCCAGGACCGTCCTCCGTTACTGTTTTTTTTTTCCAGGTGTTCCTCACTACTCAGAAATAGCAAATGCAGGGAGGTACCCCAAAAACTAAAGCCTGGAACGCTTCCTTCCTTATAATCAATTCTTTCACATTATATAATTTCATCTCAGGTATCATCAGTGTCCACCGCCTGTGGTGCCTCAGTAGTAAAAATCTTGTGCTTGTTTAATGCATTTCTCAATTCATACATCTAAAAGCTGTGCTTTTTTCAATGGTTTTTACGCCCTGTTTAACTATTGAGGCATCACAGTCTGTGAACACGGATGATACATGAGAAGAAATGATAAAGTAGGAAATATTTTTTTTTTTTTAAGGAAGGAAGTGTTTCAGACTAAGTTAAGTCCCCGGAATTTGCCATTTATGAGGACTGAATAAAACCTGAAAAAACTCAATCAGTGATAACGGTCCTGATTGGAATCTAACCCCGGACCTCACGCTTATGAAACCTCGCCTTAGCAACCTCGGCCACTAGTGACTGTAGAAGCTGATGTTTATGTACATAACGGGAAGAAAGGGAAGAATTCTAAGATGAGGAGAAATTATTATATGAAATTCAAAATATTATAAACTCTGTTTCATTGTTACTCAAATGCTTCAAAAATAAATCTATGTAGCTTAGCGCAACGGTTATATAGAATGGTCGCTCATTTGGTTGCACACGCACCAGGTTCATGTGGCTTATCCTCGAAACGTTTAGGTTCAGCGTCTGTTAATGAACAGCAGTTGTATAAAACCAGTTTACCGTTGGGAATCTGTGAGTAAATCCTGATGAGATCTTTCTAAGACATCAGCAGCGATGGGTAGAGGTATAAATATTCAGATAACTACAGATATGCTGCATTTATTGCAGAATCGCAACTAATGAAGAGAACACGATTTTATTGCAAACCTGGTAAAATTTTCACTATTTGAGGTAATCGCAATGACTTAAGAAGAAGGAGACCTGAAATGCTGTTAATGCCAGGTATTTATTGAGGCATGCGATCGAAACAAACTATGACGTCAATAATTCTGTTTTCTGCTTCTAAGTTACATACATGATGCATTAGTGTTATTACCCACTTTTATACTGAACATCGCCCATCTCATGTATATTTTCATGTAAAAATGTCAATATTCCATTTATTTCCCTCAGCTACACCCAAGGTTCAGACCCAAAATGGGGGAGGGGATCATAGTATAAACTAATGCCACAGGTTTCCGACCGAGCTTAATTTTGAAAATAAGAGACTCGTGACCGTTTTCAACCCTTTTTCCGTTTATTTAAACAACTTTTCGTTTCTTTGAATGACTATTTAAATGCTGTTAAACCACCATATTAGCCAAGGCGGGTAAGACACAATCTTGTGAGCGGGAGGTCGGAAGTTCGGTTTGCGTCAGGTCCATACTTCCGGATTGGGGTGTTTCAGTTTCCCTCGTTCCTTATAAATGACAAATGCCAGGGAGGTATCCTAAAATTAGGCTTGGAATGATTTATTTCTTTAAATATAATTTCCCCACTTACCACTTCATCTTATGTGTTATCAGTGCTTGTTGCCTTAAAAACGGGCGTAAAACATTATAAAAAATTAGCCTTTGAAAAGATTATTCTTGAATTTATCCTGCAAAAAGTCTATAATGGCTTTCTTCAGCTCATTACCACCATAAAAATTTCTTCTTCCTAGGGTCCTCTTCAATTTGGGAAAAATTATAATCACTGGAGCCCTATCTGGGCTGTCTTTCGTCTGGAAAGGACAACTTAGACCTCCCTTGCTGGAGCCTCATGGGTTCATGCCATTCCTTTGATTCCATTTTTTAATGTGGATCACAAAATACACCATAGTAGTATCCCCTATCACAGTTGATTCCAGAACCTCATTGCTGTTTGTTTCACATGAACATGAACAGTACTGTACTGAATATTGTTTTTAAATTAGCGAGAGAAGCTACGACACTCTTGTTACATTGTACTTTTTCATTTGGAGATGACCATACAGATTCCTAAAGTCAACTGTTTTTGAAAGGCCCAATTTTGTAGCACCTTTTTTCAGTTTTAGTATCCTGTCCCTCAGTATCTCCTCTTCAACAAGAGCGATGAATTCCGATGTAAACATCTCTACTAGTGAGCATTCAACTCAATTCGTCTTCAGTGTTTTCTCATCATTGTACAAATTTTTTAGTCTATTCTTTTACCGTTGAATATGAAGGGAATGCTTCACCATACACGTCATCTAGGTGGTTTTTAATTTCTGCAGCATTAAGTTCTTACTTCGTAAAATTGCTGTTACCGCATGTATAAATTTTCAATATTGAAAATTCACAAACGGCTAGTTACTTTAAGTTTCTCGCCTAGATGAGCTTTGGGTAAATAATGACAAGCAAAGATAATATTTCCTGGGCAAAAGTTTTGCAATGACCATCTAATTAGACAGAAAGCTAATAGAATTTACCTCTGATTTTGACTTCTGTTATATATTTCCCCACTAATGTCCTAATTGTAATAAACCTATAATTGTATCATTAATTATTTATTTAATGTAATTATATGTAATTATTACTGATATTATTAACAAGGTCTGTGTGTCTAACTGTTTCCGTTTTTCTATAAATTTCTAGCAATAGATTTTTAATTGTAAATACCAGAAATAATATTCGGTCATTTTCCCTATTTTAAAATCTTTTTCTAACTTCTTTTTCACTTATAAAACGAATCATAATTATATTTTTCTTTTCAAATTCAGTTATAAAATTCAGGCTGTTACATTTAAATGGCTCTGCGAAATTTACAAGGATAACCTGAATACCAGCTATTTTACCTTCTCCTGTTATGACATACAAATAAATTCCTTGCTAATAGCAGAGTATAATTATTTCACTTTTCCAATTTCCTGGAAAAACACTATTAAACAGCAAAACTTGGATTATACATATTTGTAAATAGAGCTGTCAGTTTCCATGTATGCAAGCCTTTTCATTGATTACGTACTGCTAGGAAAGTAGGCAATCCTGGAACTGTTTGCTTCAGTATCTATGAAATAGCTTTTATTGCAAGGGGCGCCTGACGCCATAAACATAAACCGGTTGGTTTTATGGTTGATAATTCCACAGCTGAACAGTACTCCGTAAAACAAATAAGGCGACGGCTGTGAGGCGTCCAGACTGTTTTATGAATCTCTGAGCCCTTTCGTGTTTCCCACTCAGTGGTTCACGTTTTTGAAAGTATTAATCGATATTCATCCTGAACAAAAAGAAACAGCATAACTTTTCCATTAAATGAATAAATTATGACGTCCTTAACGTAGTACCACAAACTTTGGGAGGCGGTTTACTGTACATTCATACAAGTCTATACCGAGAAATTGTAACATTCCCATTTTATCGGAGGAGCTTTAGAAGAATTCCATCACAATAAAATAGAATAGCAGGACAGGGAAATCAGAAGGGAAAATATGAATTTTACATTTAGGTCAATCAATTAATTTCCGCATAATTTTCGACTCCAGCTGATTGATCGTGTCGTCCATGAATGATGGCCGAAGAGATGCTGTTACTTGGCTACCACTTTCGTCACAAGTAATCCAGTAGACGTCTTAGTCTAATATATACCCAGCGGAGGACATGGAATATGGAAGAAAATTATATAAGTGCAAATCATTTTTTTTCCGAACAGTGAATTTTCATATCTGAAGCAGCTCGCCTCTCAACTCATGACGTGTATATGGCCCCATTCACGCATTGATATAACGATTCAGCATGTTATTGTTTGTATTATGTTGTTACTGCCGTTCTTACTTATATTCTTATTACATATTGTACAAGGTGCTGCTATTGCTCACAATGTTAGAGGATTATACTTTTATTTAAATAGTTTAATTTACTCACTGTTATAAAATGCATTTAAAACTTCCTGTGGAAATATGAAACCAATAAAAGTTTAACTAAATGGGGAAATGTTATCTTTAAGAACGAAATCCATTGCGCTAAAATATGAATAGGGGAGGTAGATTATTCAATTTTTCATTTCCGAATAAATACTATTTTAAGCCACTTTTAATTCACTCGGTTCAAATTTATTGGGAGCTGGCAATTTTAATAATTTAGAATTTTGGGTACAACTAATACCTATTCAGTGGCCTCTTCGTTCGTTAATTATTTAAAAGAACCGCCCTTCTTTATTCATATTAAGCCCAACAAATGACACACTTGTAATGCTATTACTTCTATACTTGTACGTCCAAAATCATGCTCATCTGCCCATAATAGAAACTACACCGGAATAGAAAGTAAATGTGAGAACAGTACTATTTAACAAATCACATGAGCACACTCTTAATTTAATTTAGTTTTTATTTTATATCTGAACACCCTACGATGATATGGAACAAACTGTTTTGCACGCAATGCAAGGAGTATCACATCACTCTTTTTCAGATATGTAGACAATTCCACAGATAATGCTAAATAAACTACATTACAAACTTGCAATTGCGTGCAAAACAGTTTGTTCCATATCATCGTAGGGTGTTCAGATATAATAATAATAATAATAATAATAATAATATATTTAATATTGGATTCATTAAATTATGTTCATAATTACATTTTATTCCTCATTCGTCTGTTTCTTTAAATATCTCCAAAATGAATTACTTTCTAATTACTAATTACTGCTTTAAACAAATTTGCAGAAATATTAGTTTTACTTTGAGCTAAAAAGAACTACAGAAAATAACAATTCTGTTACTTCAAGGAATAACATTTATCTTGATTAATATGCCTAAACAATAAAATAAAATACCGAAAACATTTGTTCTATTTTTAAATATATTTGGAAATATTTAATTACATAATTTTCAATTACATAAAGTGTTAAATGGTGGTATTAGGACATAAACACTATATTTAATAAAATTAATTTCGTTATAAGGTAGTGTTTAACATAGTTTTGCGTTCATCGCAATTTATGAAACTACTAAAATCTACTGAAATCTATGTTTTGCCTCTAGTCCCTTAGTATTATAGTGTATTTTGTCGTAACGATATACACCGTGTAAGAGGAATTCAAGGAAAAGCTTTGACGAATACAGAGAGAAACTTTCGTTAAGAAGCTATGCATTCAAAATGTCAGATCTTCGGTAAAGGTTTAATTAAATTCCATTTTCAATGGATTTTCTGAAAACTAATACACGCAGACAAACCACAAACTGCTGCAGTGATGTAACAGAATGGACAAGAAGTACTTCAGGAGTACACCTAATGCATATTGCGCTCTTAAACCGAAGTATAATTCGTTTCAGAACTGTGTTAGCATACATATGTTCCTTAACAAAAAAAAATCCTCTCTGTATGATCTATCAATCCTCAAAATTTATCATTGAGGTCCTGTTACACACTATGTTATGTTTCCTCCTCTCTTTAAATAGCTCTTTTATGGGGTTTCCATTTCTTTCTGGTAGTCTGATGGGAAAATAATTGACATAAACAAGTTTGCAATTTTGTGATAAAATGGAAATAAAAATTTTATAATGCTTAGCTACACCAGTTTATTAAATAGTTAATCCAGTTGTACAACACAATAAATTTTCCTGACAATTTGGGAATTAACGGTATGTACATAATGATTGTGTAGAATAAAAATTGTAATAGGCTATACACTTTAAATACATTTAAATGTACGTCTTTTTCTTAAGCAGGGAATAAATGATTATAAACTTAATTACAAATATTGGTGTATTTCTCCAGTGAAAAGGGTAAGCGACAGTGCAATTACTGCTGATCCCAATTTAAAGCATCCCTACTTATTTGTAAGATTTATGTTGCTTGTTTAATATGAAAAAAGTGCGTTTTTCTTTCCCGAGATTTTTGAACAAATATGTCGAGTAAGTTTTTCTGGTTTCTTTGCATCTGTAGCAGTATCAATTTAATGAAAGTTTTACACAAGTTTCTGCACACAACTCTAATTAAAATGCCAAATCTTCAATCATTATTGGTATGAAACATTAGAAAGACTTCTGATTAGCGGTACCAAAATGTCTAGTGAATTTCTGTACTTATGACGAACACAAATTAATGAAACAGCCTATTATTTAAGTTAATTTGTGAAGTAGTCAAACGCAAAGAGAACGTTATGGCATTTACAAAAACAAACTCGTTTCTACGATACTTTCTTTTTATGAAACAAGGTACAATAGTTCTTTTTTAATATTTTATAGAAAATAACCAAAGCATAAGTAATTACAGCTACTTGTCACCAAAACATAGTTTTTGCGTCAAACAAATGCATTCGTTTAGAACTATTGCTCAAACGCAGACTGCAGTAGAGTTCTGCTTTACCGATAATAAGTGTTAATGTTTTCGACTTTCTTGATGCATGGAATGTTGGGTGCATAGAGCAATATGTCTACATCTAAAGAGATACATTGTATCACAAAATGCTTTCATGTGCAATTCCCCATGTTAACTAAGTCTACGCATTGAATTCGGTGATGTTTAACGCACTTTGCTGACGTTAACTTTTCCTAAATACATAGATTAGCGAAAACATTACTTAGACAGGAGTGCTAACGATAAATGTCTAATTATACATAAAAGTATATAAATGGGGTTTCGGTAAACATAAATAATGCTTTGTTACGTTTGAAACGTTCTAGAAAGTTTAAATCACTTAAAACTCTCCTAACTCGTGTTGTCTTTCCCATTTTAAACGTTTATGCTCGTTAATTTTGCCCTTTTAATGCTCACGATCATTCAAAAAGCTTTGATGTTAATTTTTAAATAATTTTTAATAATATCTTTTAATAAGGAATAATAAAATTAATTTCAAGTGGTTTTGAGAGAAAACAAAACGATGGCAGCCCAAAATCTTTATATTGATTATTTCAGAAGAATATTTCTGTTTTGGTCATTATATTACTGTTTTAACATTCCAGCGCTAGATACATTTCCCTGGCTTTTGTTTTCTTTTCCAACATTGCTTTTATTTTTTATAATGTATTTGGTAGAATTCTTGGTTATAAATTAATTTACTGTTTCTTATGGAAATGTTGTATGAGGTCTTAATACTTAATGATGTTATTGTTTGTGCATGTAAGTACAATATGTAGATACACGGATGGCCGAGGTCGTTAAGGCATAGACTCGTGAGCAAGAGGTCTTGGGCTCGAATGTGGCCAGGACAGCCGTTTTTGAGTCAGATTTTTTCCAGGTTATCCTTTATCCTAATAAATGACAAATGCCGGAAAGGTGCCGGAACTTGGGCTTGGAACCCTTATTTCCTTGATAAAAAAATGTCGTTCCAATTTATGATTTTATTTAATTATTCACTGTGATGCTTCAGCAGTAAAAATGAGTTTTAAGCACTATTAAAGATGCACACTATGCCAATTACAATTGTAAATATTTCAATTCTGTTCAAGTACTTTTGCTCTAAGAAAGCAAATTTCCAAGAAATTAAAAGGATAAACCAATTCGTAAAGACCTTGATATGGAATTGTGTTTTTAACAAACTCTTTTGTAGGAGAACGAAAAAGAAAGGGAACCAGATTTTTGGAAAGGACTTGAGCAGTGCTTTGTATGAATTATCGTGCTGAGCTATAGTTGGATAAAAGAATGGCAACTGAAAATTTATATTTATCTGGTCATGTTTAATAACAGTAATAAAAAATTAGCTAATAAAATCTGTGGAAAATTTTTTCACTAAAATGTAAATATATAATTAAAGGGAAATGAGTTTCAGAATATTTTGCGTACAGTTTCCGGAAACGATGTGTAATGTTTCAACAGTAAAGGTGTAAAATTAGCAACATATTTTCTGTAAAAATTATCTTTGACTTACAACAAATAAGCAAGTTTTTATTAAGATTTAGAACTATCCATATAATACTATTTATTCTGAAATAACTGGCGGTCCTGGTGGTTTAGTAGTAACCATATTTGCCTCGTAGACCCAAGATTGCGGGTTCGATCTCTGTCAGGGTCCGCAGATTTTTTTTCACGCAAAAATCCTAAGTATGGCTTTCTTCGGAACGGAAATAAGCTGTGGGTCCCCTGTCATAGATTTACAGCACCAAAAACAACTTCAAGCCCGAAAGAAGAGGCCTCTGAGGAAAATTTATGTACCATTTTGCTACCTGAATTGAATGAAACGCTGATAACCTGAGATGTTAAAGAGCGTCTTTAAATAAATTAAATCAAAAACATTTCTGCGAATCTGTATTGATACATTGCTGTAACGCTAACAGAAGTATGTATAATAATACATTGAAAACCTATGTTTTTTCTACTAAAGCGAGAAAGTGAACGAATATTGGGTTTTATATGCATTAAAGTATTACGATGTTTATATACTATTAGTTAATTATTTTCCTTTTCTTTTAATTTCAACTGTCAGCACATTCATTCGCAAATATTGCATTTTGTTTTAGTATTACATAGTTGAAAGTGATGAATTTGCATCTAGTTTCCTTCTCAATATTTCTCATAATTGGTTTACTATAATGTCCACTATCTATAAGGAGTTTCACATTATCTCTAAAACTAAGTATGTAGGTAAAATTACATACTATGTAATTTGTGTAGATCAAATGACACAGTCTCATATATAAACGTCTTACTTTTGAATTATTATTATTATTATTATTATTATTATTATTATTATTATTATTATTTCATAGTCAGAAGGGCGGTAGTTTATAAAAGGACAAGTAATCTTGTCCTTGGGATATGGTGAATATGCCAAAAGCTATTGATGCAATTAACAAGAAAGAAATTGTCTGGGTGCATCAAAGACTTTCGGTGTCCTCCGGGCTACAATGAGGAGAGTTCAGGGGAAAAGTAAACAAATTGTTGGTGCAGATGAAGAATTGGGTCGTTATTATCCAACTGGCTCAAATACTCTGGAAGGTGACCTTGTAAAGCACATCAAGAAATGTTTGGACAGAAGTGTGTAATGTGAACAAGTAAACGTAAGAACCGGCAGTGTGCGGAATGGATTTGAGAATAAGTTCAGCCATGAAACAAAAATAGCATGTAGATTTTTTCATCAATCACATATTTATATATATTAATTATATTTCAAGTGTTGAATAGTTTGCATTAATAGGAAATAAATTTACAACCTGAATGAACTCCGCTCAGAAGGGTTCAGGCTTTTTAAAATTCGCAAGGGACCATCTTTTTTAGGAAAGCTCGACTAGACTATTTTATAAAATATAATCCAGATAACAGGGAAATGGAATATGGATGATTCAGTTTTATGGAAAATATTCTAGCGGAAAGAGTAAAAAGGCAATTTGGGGTAATAGCCAGTCCTTAACGAGGCCACTATGTTGCATGCACTTTGCAGGATATTTTATACCACTTACTTTAAATTTTGCTAGGAAAAATGTAAGAATGGGCTTTTTTTTTTTTTTTTGGTGGGGCACTAACATATTAGACCTCATTAATCATTTTGGGCGGATTGCTAGGGAACTGCTCCTCACATGGTCGCAGGACTTTAAGAAATACACGAACTCGATTGGGAAAGGAAGGTGCTCCTTTCTGTTGGTAGGCATTCAAGTCACAAACACACAGATGACCTAACTATGTTAAAGAAAATGACATAGTACTGTTGGATTTCCCTCTCATAGTACCAGCGACTGCAACCGTTAGAAGTGACGTTCCATTGAAGCTATTATATAATCAAGAATTTCGAATTGGTTGAAGAATCATACTGGGATATTTGTGTTGCAACACCACGGGGGATGAAACGTGGGTGTGTCACTACACCCCAGAATCCAAAAGACAAGTCAGGAGGTTGGCTCTTTATGGTAGCATATGAAAGAGCTGCAACTCACCGCAATGCCATCAGTGGATTTTTAAGGACAGGTGTTTGGACTTTGAATGCTGATGTGTTCTAGATCACGCTTTTAGTGTTTCGGACCCTCTAAAAGCTGCATGAACTTGAATTTCGTGGAGGGGGGGGGGCGCCCTTCAGTGTATCCATAGTCCTTGGACTATATCCGAGGTGGCAATCACAGGAAGAGTTACTCATGCCAGGCTGGCCATAGAAGAAATACCAGACAAAAAATTGGCTTACTTTTTAAACAAAGTCAAAGTGTAGTGCAACCCATGCTGAGGGGGTTTATGACAAAGGGCTAATGTCTTTGGTTACCAGGCGACTTCCGGGGTATAATCCTTATCCAGAGGGACTCTGCCTGGGCGTACTATAAATCCCTAGCTTCTTCTGGGAACACTAAACCACTATAATAAACAAATCTATTTCTGGGGATTTCACTGGCACTTCTATGTGAGGGTGGAATTTTGACCTCGGCTGATGAAAAGAACCCAAGATTCCAATTCCAGACCTAGTAGAAGACTTGGATAAAATGGGCAAGCAAGGTTCAACAAAAAAGAACTTTTGCTGCACAAAGAAAACCGAGGTATAAAAATAAAACTTAAGGAGAAAGGCATTGCCTGGGGCTCAGAAAATATTGAAAAGAGCATCTAAACTTCAAACCCCCAAAAAAATCCACGACGAGAGGAATAAGACGGGCAGCAAACGAATCGTTCTGAATGATCTGAAGCTTCTCCTCTGTATTTAAAAGAAGCAAGTATAGCAAAGACCATAGAAAAGGAAAGAGTTCCACCTCGACTAATGAAAGTTATAAGAAATCGCTAACTAGTTTTAAGACAGCAGTGATCCCTGAGAATTTTTTTCATCAACAAACTCTCAGAGGACTAAATTGAGAAACTCCAAGAGATAACTGTAGAGACTTTGAGATCCTTAAAAATTAAATCTTTTCAAGCTTACTGGAGCCTATGGGGAGAGAGGTATTCTCATTCTCCCTTGTTTAAATGAGGTCACCAAAAATGGCTGATGAAAGTGATCCCTAAATTGGAGGTGAAAGAAGGCATAACACTTGCCATAAGAATCAAAGCAGAAATATTACGAAGTACTAAGGTGTTTCTGAAAACACCAAATATGTTCATAAAAACTGGTCGTAAAAATATAGTTAAGAAGCTTAAGAATCAGAAGAATACCCTAAGCGAAAGAGACAGGAAAGGTATCAATTTCGACTCGTCCAGATAATGCCTTGTCTGCCTTGTTTACCAAGATACTATGAAGGCTGTAAGAGATCTAGGCAATGGAGCCTTTGGGGCTTCGGAAAAATAAAAATTGTGAGTTTAGAGAAGGTTGGCCCTAAAAGTTCGCCAAATCAAACTCCACATAAGGCGGCTTCAGCTTAGACATTGTAGCAGAGGGCAATCGAATTAGGAATTTTATTCTTGTTTGCAAGGTAATTCAATCCTTATCTCTTCAAGAATTTGGTTCTAGTGATGTTATCAAGGTCAAAATTGACTGTGAAGTATGGTGGGGAACATTCTTTTTGAATAATTTTATCACCCTCTTTAACTACCGAATAATCTAAGACGGTGGACACTGATGGTACATGAAATGAAACGTTAAACTGGGAAATTGTTTTTAAAGCAAGGAAGTGTTCCAGGCCTAATTTAGGGTAGCTCCCAGGCATTTGCATTTATGAGGAATGAGGAAAAGCTGAAAAAACCATATTCAGCCCTGGTGAGCATCGAACCACAGACTTCTCGCTCAAGAATCCCAGCCCGAATGATCTCGGTCACTTGTGGCGGTGTGTTAAATTGTTGATTATCTTCCATATTATGGCGGCAATTTACTTACCAGGGATCTAGAGCAGTTGGCCTCGCATTGCATTTGGAGAGGGGAACAGACACCTTTTTGGTGTGATGCCAATTGCCTTCATGAAATATGGGCAGTAGAGGCATCATCAAAAGGGGGAGTATATTTTTTAATTCTGCTCTTTAGAAATGTATGTATACTTAAAGTCGGCAACAAACTCATCTTTGCCAATCGAATAAGGCAGGAAGTCATCGACATTACCTTCTGTAGTGAGTATATTACTAATCAGATTACCAATTCGAGGGTATTGGATGAAACACCTCTTTGGAATCACAACAATACATCATTTAATATAGTTTAAGGAGCTAATTTCTGCAGGAATACCAGGAGAATATGATGGAACACTATACGCAGTATCTCTCAGATAGGTTTAGGCAGATTTATAGAATAAGATCTTTTGGTGATATTGACAAGGTTTCCTGTCTAATTCAAGAGGCTACACTTGCCATTTATCACGAAACCTGCCGCATTCAATTACCGGTCATATGGAGAAACTTTGAAACTCACCCGCGCGATACTTTAGAAATAAGATAGAATTCACCTGAAAATACTGAATATTTATAATTTCAAGTTTGATATATGTTTTAGTTCAGAATAGCATAAACAAGAAATGTACTTGCTTTTAATGAAATAAGAGTATTTTGTGCTGTGAACCAAGTATATATTTGCTAAATTCTTAAAATTTTCATGAACAATAATATCAGAAATGTTAATGACTATTTTACTGCATAAAATAATAAACACGGCTTAGGTACATCATTTTCCACAATGCACGGATAAGCAAAACATATTCATGTAATGTAAATTGGGCCGTCACATATTCAGATAGTTGGTGCAAATGTATGCGATTTATACCAGATTAATGCATAGAAGTTCATTAATATCGCATTGTGCCGACGATAAATATTGAATTAATACACATTTTGCTAGATGTCGCATTTTAGGATAAGTTCTTAGTATTTGGTATGCAAGGCTGTATCTCACAACGCTCCTGGCTGTTGTTGTTCATCGATGTTATTCACTAAATTTGATCTATTTATAGCCCTGAGCTTTAGTAGTTCCGCAATATAGTCGAAATGCAAAGGTATCAGAAACTATGGACATATGAATCATAGTACCGTGTTCCTAATTAGCCTAAAAGTCTAAAGAATGTCATTTAAGAATTACGTTTGTTTAAGAATTAGCACAGGTGGCTTTTTCCCAATCTTTCTGAAAATATGCGAAAGCGGATTCCTTATGCTTTAAGAAAAACAAAGAAAGTAACCGTTTTTTTTTTCTGGCCTCAAAATGACTTAGTAAAAAGAGCAAGGGGATTTTAAGGGTACCGAATAGTGAAAATGGTCAACAAATTCTCCGTTCCATTTTTTGCACATACATTCAGTTTATTTCTTAAACTTATATAGTGAAGTCATACCTTACTTCAAATACCTGTTTATTATGGGTCTGCACATGGGAGAAGATCAATTGTTAAGTATTAAATCGTTTTTTTTTTTCAAAACTCTTTTTCCTTACACGTATGAAAATTCAAATTACCTTTGAAAGTTTCAACAGAGGCTCTTCAAATATGGGTAGACCGAAGTAACAACAACAAATGTTAAACAATATTTCATTTATATTGAACATTGCCAAAAAAGTAAAATTTAAAATATTCCCCAAAACAACACCTTATTGAAATAAAAATTATGCAGATAGTTTATGTATATTATGTTTTTAAAATATTTCTGAAATTATTTCTAAAACTTTTAAATGCGCACCGGAAGAGCACTTTATTAGAGAGTGCATCAAGAAATATGAATTTGTCTAAATTCCGATGACATATTTATTTTTGTAATTTATGTATGGCAAAATTTATGAAGTAAATGTATCAAGAAACATAGAGTATTTTATTTTCTCATTTTAATTTCCATTCAAAGGTTTAATTAGTATATTATATTTATTGTTTGGTTATTATTCTTTTCTGGCCCAGATGTTCTGTTTAAGCCAGAAATTTTGACATGAATGCTCTAGCTACTATTTAGTATATTATTGTGATAGTATTACAAATCAAAGACTGCTAACTTTGTTATTATCACAATTCAACCGTTTACTATGCATAATAGAATATGTCGCCTATGAAAGCTAAAGCATTAAATGTCGATATTAATGAATAATTTAAAACTGACAGATTATTGTATTATTATATATAGCTCTCAGTATTTAATAGTTATGAAAACGCGGTTACGCCATTCATGTTCATTTCATTAAATATTTATACGCAAAGGAAACATTCAGCTTGGAAATATATAAGCCTCATTGTGGTTGTTACATGTAAAACTACATGTGCTAGAAGACAGTTCATTATTTTTATTGATTTACAATACACTTAATCCACTATACTAATTAGTGCTTCATTGTTGTGAAAATAACTTATTTAGAAACCCCCTCACACTACACGATCAATAAATATAAGTTTCGAGATCTCAAACATTGATATCAAACATACATTTAAAAAAATTAAACACAAAGAAGCACATATAAAATAAAATTTGTTTTTGGAACATCTCTTGTAGCTGAGTCCCCATATACAGGTTAATATTTGAAAACCATATATATGGCTGTCAACTGGTGGGAGAGTATTTAGTTTCCATTAGAATAGCCGCTTGGGTAGGGTTCTGGACTTTTCGTTAATGGTGGACCATTATCTTTTCATTTCTATTTCAATGGCATAATATTCGAGGCATAGAAATAGCGATCAAAATAATTTAAAAGTGTATTTTTTGTACAGAAGGTTATGTGAGTTACCGGAAGCCTGAACGCAGCCGTTTTTTCTGGAAGTACAGTCGCCGCAACCGAGAAAAAGATGTTGGAGTCCCAGAGCGCATTTTATTTCCCTATTTCCCTATTTATATTTTTAATGAAAGCATTAAATAATACTGTATTAAAACTAATAATAATGAAGATGAGGATAACGAAGATGATAATGATGCTAATAATAATAATAATAATAATAATAATAAATGCGCAAATTGCGTTATAAAAGATATTGAAAATTATGCCCCTCAGCAGAAATACCTATCCGGAATCTGCATAGGAAAACCTGTATTTTATCCAACTTTTCTTCCTAAGAACACGGCCTTTCGAAACACATTTCTTGCATTTGAGGGATCCTATCTCTAGTAACCTTTTACTAACTTGGTGAACAGTTTCTCAACGTGGGTGTTTTCTTGTGGATCGCCTTACCACTTTTCTTCAGGCATTCATTTTCACAAATGTATGCTACACAAAATGCTGTTCTTATATTTTTTTACAGGCAATTACTAACCAAGAGCAATTAGCAACAATTCACACAATGAACGCATTGAGTAACACACGAATGCACAACCACTTTCTGCCAAGCCTCCCTCCAAAAATATAATTAACGTTTGCGAGCGTATGACGATTGAAATTGGTTTATATTCTGTCGGAGACTATGGCATTCATCTTTACAGAGTTAAAATACTTAAATAAAGTTTCACTTAGATTACTTCTTCCGACTGGGAATAGAGTCGGGTCTACAAGTAGTTTAGCAAACACTTAGTGTCTAAATTCATTGTTGTGCTAATGCGCGTGTTAAATGCCTGCCACAATAATTTTCTTGAAAGTTACCACTAGCTTAATTATCATAGCCGTTTGAATAATGAACTGAAGACGGGAGCATGGTAATAAGAAATCTTATATAAATAATGTTTGTATCACACATCGTTTACAGCACATTCAGCTGCATAACACGGGAATCTACTTAACTTTAAACGAAAGATCGTACACATTTGAGCTAAATCCTGGTCGGATGAAGCGCGGGGAAAAGAGAAAGGCGAAGGGGTGGCTTAATTACATTATCAATCATTCACGACGTTTGGCTTTTAACTTGGAATTTAGGTAGCGATGAAAGCTTATGGTGTGTAACAAAACCGTTCATTAAACAGCCAAATAAGGTTCGCCGGTATATGATATGTATTATAAAAGGCATTATATGTTCAAGGGCGTGGAGCTAATACGCCAAAAGACATCATTAATATTTTCCAAATACGTGCCACAATGTGTGGAATTTGGGCTGCAGTATGCATTTTTATATCATTTGACAATCTAGTCTCTATAAATATTCCATTGACAATCATTACTTACTACGTTGCAACATACCAGCTTTGTCTAGGATATAGTACACTGACCTACTAAATGAAGGTTCCCAAACATTTATCACTTTAACTGGATATGTATTATTTTGAATTGCACGGTTAAAAATGTATTCAAGTTTTCTCTATCAAGTGCAATGGATATTTGTAACTGTATGAAGGTAGAACTGTTGCTGAAATTAGAGTAAGGTGTGTTTCCCTTTAAGTGCTATGTTTATACTGTAAAAAGATTAGTTTACATGAATAAGAACTAGTTTGTTTTTGTATTTTAACGTGTTTCCTCTTTTTCCTCTTGCTTTGAAAATCATGATGCTGCTTGTCCTCTAATGTGACACATCTTGAATGTTACGGCGTATCATACAGCAGCAATAATCCATCCACCTACCGTGCTATGTTATTTCCAATTCGTTAATACCGCTACGGGTGACCGAGGTAGAGACGCACACGTAGACTCGTGGGCGGTAGGTCTAGGGTTCGATTCACACCGTCCTCCCTGACTGAGGTTTTTTCCAGGTTGTTTTCAGTCTTCATAAGTGTCAAATGCCGGAGCGGTATTCTAAACTTAGATTTGGAACGCTTTGTTACTTAAAAAAATATCCTTTCCCAGTTTATCATTTCATCTCATGCATCATGTTGTGATATGTTAAAACGGGTGTTAACACTTGAAACAGTACTTACGCCCCATCCTCACCAAAGTGTAAATATAACGTAATATATGAGCAAACCTAATCATAACATTTTAGTAATGTACATATAAGTAAACGGAAGCTTTCACGGCCGGAGTCAAAATTATAACTAGAAGTTTCTTCCGGGCCTAGGAGCTGTGGTCTCTTGGAGCTAAGGAGTTCAAACGTTTCATCCTCAACTGCGGAGGACATCTTCAGTGGCGCGGTCTGAGTCTTCTGTGTGAAGGTCACGACTCCTTAGCTCCAAGAGACCACGGCTCCTAAGCCCGGAAGAAACGTCTAGTTATAATGTACATATAATTTATACATATATGTGTTAATATGATATAGCTTTAACATATGGCTTGCATGTCAACAAAATGGAAAGCCTCTGGTATTTTCTGTTTAGAGTAGATTGGAAAGTCAAAGTGGCAATAAAATTCTATTCAAAGGGGAAGAGTATACCCGAGGGCCGAGTGCGATGATACCCTTAATAGGAAGGTTTGAAGGGTTAATAAACCCAAGGACTTTTAAATCCGTTAGGGCCTTTAACCCAACAGGCGTGTGTGCAATTAGTTATTAAACTAGCCAATGTGAACAACAGTTTTAAACTTTGAAATAACGAATGGCTCGTGTTGGTAGGTGAATTTAAACCTGCCAATAGTAAATGTATATTTTGATATTTTAACCAAGGCGTGAGATGTGCACTTGCTTGGATCAACCCCTTTAGCATCGTCAAGAGCCAATGATTATTCGATTTTAATTTAATATATAAGCAGGTATTTGCCCCGGGACGAGGGCATGCATTTTAGGTTCTACATGCCACGACACTCATCTTTAAGGTCTACACGCGGCGAGGCGCACCCATCTATAAGTTTTACACGCTGCGACATTAATCTTGGAGTCTTACATACGTCAGGGACGCGTTCGCTCATTGTTAAAGTCTACTCGCTGCAACGCATGCATTTCTAAGTTCTACAAGCTTCCAGATATATGCTGAGACATTCGTATTAAATTCAAATTCAGATGCGGTTTTTAGATTCATTTCATATCTGTGGAAGTTAGGGCAGTTAAGTTCATATTCAATGTAAATAAATTCTACCGTACGCAAAACACCAGAGGACAAAAATGATTCCAATCCTGTTGAGTATTTTTTTGGATTGGTTTATTTAAGGACGCTCTTTAACATCTCAGATCATCAGCGTCCCATTCAATTCAGAGCGTGAAACGGCCGACAAATTTTGCTCAGGTGCCTCTCTTTCAGGCTTGAGGTTCATTTTCGTCCTGTAAATGTACGACACGGGACCCACGGCTTTACTTCCCTTCCGAAGGACTTAGGATTTTTAAGCCGCGAAAAAAATCATCGTTCCTGGCCGGGTTCGAACCCGCGATCTCGGGTTTAGGCTGTTGAGTATGAATCAACAATATAGCCAAATAGCCCCCTTGAGAAATTATTGTCACCGAAGTACTAACATGTACACATCAAAACCGCTTCATAATTTGGCATCGCCAACGTGGGGCTGCCATACCAAACCATCACTTAATCCGGTTTCAACCAGGTGGGGCCAGACAACAAACCACACTATAATTTGGCGTTCAACTTGAGGCCCATAACTAATCGCCACATACTATTAAAAATAATAATCTCCTTAACGCATCGTTGGAAGCGTTCTCATTACTCCTGGCACACTACACCAAATTTTTAAGAAAACATCAATTGTGATTATTATTATTATTAATAATATTATTATTATTTCTACACATTGCAATTACTGTTTTACAATATTTCTTTGATCCTTGATTGCGTTAATTCAGGATCCTAACTGGACAATTCTGGCCAATTAACACCCTGGTTTTAGTTTATATGGATTCTCATTCACCCTATATATACATATTATCAAGTGAACTTTACAAATACTTTTCTAAAGGTGTTTATCTTCCCTCATTGTTACTTTATTGTCTTTTTCTTTTGCCTTGAACACTTTCATCAACCACTTTTCTTTTACTTTCCCTACATAATTTCCAAACTGATTGAAAATTTTTTTTCTGCTAATCTCCAAAAACGCTAATGCCAGAATTTCTACAAACAAATTACTCCACTTATTGTTCCATAATTCCTTCTCTCCAACTTTCTGTAATTGTACATTCTAATAAACAGTGTTCTTGTCTACCTTACCACACAGTGGGCACAATTCTTTGTCAACTTTACCCCACCTATCATCATTGTTTCTGCTGTTGCCCATGCCATACCCTTCCTCCTCAAACATCGATATATTTTTTCCTGCGCCACTCTTTCTTAAAACACCTATAATATATCCAAATACCCTTATATTTTAGGCTACAAAATATTTCCTGTTTCTCCATATCATCCATTCTTGCTTTCACTTTATTCCAAGCGCCTAAACTATGTAGCTCTCTGAAACCAATTTCTCTCACAATTTCCTTTAATCTAACTTCCGAATTACCTTTCTCTTACGCCCCCAAGCAGTCATTGAGAATATATCCTGCCTCCAACGATTGTATCTTCTGCCAGTATTTCATAATGCTTCTTATTACTAGACCTTTTCGACCCAACCTTACTAGTTCCATCAGGGCTAGTCAATTTGGTGTTGTTCTAGATAATCCCGATATCATTTTACAGACCCCTCTTAAATCTGATTTATACATTTCCACTCTTTTTCTTTACCCCTTATTTCCATCCAATGCATTCTTTTCGATTCAACTGTAGCCGAACATACTCTCTCTAAACTGCTTATACTCATACTTGGTATCTTCTTCAAGCATATTCTTATAATTCTAGCTAATTTTCCCTACTCTAGTGCATTTTCCCTTTGTTCATTCCCTTTTCCATTACTGTTCAGCCTTACTCCTACTTCCAGGCGAATATGTAAAAAATAAAAATTTCAAGCTTAGGAAATATTCCAACTCTGTGTTAACATATCATCAACAGTGGTAACATAATCGCTCACTTTACTGTTGGTAAGGAACTTTATACACACTTTGAAAAGCATTACAAGTATCCCTTTTCACATCACTCATTATATACAGGAAGTTGTTATTCAGTGACAGTCATCTGGTATCGGACTCGACAAAAATACCTTCATTTAACTTTTCTTCTGACCAGTGTGGAAAATCCTAGCAGAAACTTCCAGGCTTTGGAAACGCTGTATAACTCATATTGGCGAACTGTATATATGCGGAGGGGACAAAAGAAATGACTTTCAGTGAACAATTCTTTCTCACAAAATGTTAGTTTCCTGGATTATGGATAAAATGCTCCATTCATTTGCCTTTACTTTTCCACAACCCTAAACAAAACGTTCAATATCGCTGCAGTAAATTAAGCCGTCTTCCTATGATAAACAAAAGGTAAAATCCTTCTCTATGCTCCTATGCGATGTAATATGTGTTTTTCCTATGCCAATGCATTTTTAACTGACTTAATCGATAAGCTCTGGCTGCACACTTGATCGCCTGTGTCTGCATTTGCACGGTTTCCCATATTTCACAACAAAATGAGATAAATTATACTACCACACATCGTTATGTTGATAAAATTACAGTCCGCCATTTGCAATGCATTAATGTATCTGCATATCAGTAGAGCGTATGTTTACAAGTAAATGAAAGCAAAATAGCCACTTTGAGCATTTACGATTAATATTTTTATTTTGCTGCAAAATAGAACTGCAATTTGTAATAAAATAGTACTTCATGCGACAGTTTAATACACTTTGAATTTGAGTCATGGCAATACTATCAGGACGCATACAATAAAAATATTTCTATCATTGTTTTGCGGTGTTATTTATTTCGTTGCTCATTCAGTTTTTTTTTTCTTTTAATTTTCTTTCTCGCTTTTGATCCTTTGATTTTTTTTATTCTTTCTTTTATTTTATTTTTACTTTTGATTTCTTTAGCATTTTTCACTCTAAATGATAAATTTATATTTATTTACATAATTGTTGTTAGTGTAACTTGGAGAAATGTAAGCTTCAAGTGCACTCGAATATGAGCGGATAAAGCGGGCGTCAAAATGCTCCAAAATTTCTTTATACATAAATACAGATGGTGTCAAAAAATGTATACCCAATTCAAGCAAAGAAAAAACTGTGTTATAATAAGAAACTGTTATGTTTTTTTATGTTAACACAAAACATAACAAAGTCTTAATGCATTGAAAATTAAGACAGAAACAGAAAACGATGAGAACTAATCATCTTAGACTTTTACAGTTACCACAGTTGCTCAAAATGCCCACCATCGATGTCGACACACTTCAAAGTACGTTGAACTACTGATTTGAAACGTTTGCGAAAGTGTCCTCAGCGATTGCAGCCTGAAGGGCTGCCAGTGTAGCTGGTTTTCTAACTTATACGGTACCATGAGTCTCAAATATTTCTGGAATGTGTGCAAGTGTTACTCGCATTGACGGTTCTGTTCAGTACACCGTCTCCATTGCCTTTGAACTTCAAAAATATTCTCGATTTTCCAGTACCACTTCAAAATTGCTTTCCGCTGTTCAAACGATAATCTTGGCTCCGTTTTGTTCTGGCAACGCTAGCATAACGTAATGTGAGTCACATCTGTTTACAAAACATCATACGATAATCTTGGCTTCATTTGTTCACTGTTGATTTAAGATAATCTTGGGCTTCATTCGTTCATTGTTAATTTACCTGTCACATAGCAAAGCTATCATAATGTATGTTAGTCACATCTATTTACAGAAGATCATATTACACACTACGGTTGATTTTCGGCCCAACTTTCCCCTCAGGGGCCCAAATATTTTGGGTACGGGGCGTAGCGACCCCGAGGCATCCGAGCTGCTCCCATATGTCCGCGCTTAGCGCGTTTGACTCCTTTTTAGTTCGTCTCCTTTTTACTTTTAACTTTTAAACCTACCTGCTTTTAGTCTGAAGGATACCCCCGTGTTTGACACGGTTAAATGTGACTGGGTAATAACGTGACTCCCAGCACTGGGTCATCATGTAGGGCGGGAGCGTATCCCCTGGTAAAGGCCAGGCCCGGGAAGGGGCCATTACATGCGATGTAAACTTCCTGCAGGCAAATTGGTCCCTTTGTCTATACTCAGGAAGGTGTGACCGTGAGGTTACTTGTTCCAGGCCAGGGCAACTAACCTAAGCCAGGTTGGCGCCCAGGAAGCAGCCTGCCATCGGAGACAGCTGTAATGGTGGAGGATGAATCCGCAATGGTGCACGATAATCATCTTCCAAATACAAAGAGGAAGAGAGTGGACGTAAGAGAGGTTACTGAGGTCCCATTCCCTCGTTTCCTAGTAATTAACCGAACAGAGGAAGGTCAGTCTTTTAATTGTGTAAACCCTTTTATTATTCAAAAAGGATTGGACAGCATATCTGGCCCAATGAAATCATGCACGTGTCAACGCAACTGTGCCTCATTAGTAGAGACGACTGGTGTTTCTCAAACCAATGCCCTTCTTAAGGCAATTTTGCTCCACGGATACCCAATCCGAGTTGAAGCGCATCGAACCCTCAATTCTTCCAGAGGGGTAGTTACTATCTCTGTACTGGACGGCATGTCCGATGAAGAAATTCAGGGCTATTTGCCGGATCAAAATGTGACTTCTGTTTATCGTGTACAAGCGAAAAGGGATGGCTAGGTACACCCAACAAGAACTTTATTCCTCATCTTCAATAGGGTTGAGATGCCGCAGAAGGTCCGGGCAGGATATGAGGTTATAACCGTCCGCCCGTATGTTCCTAGTCCTCTGCGATGCTTCCAGTGCCAGCGTTTCGGCCACACGCGGTTATCCTGCAATAGCCCTAAATCGGTTAGTGCTACATGTGCACAAGAGAGTCACGAGGGTGCATGTCCATCTGCTCCCCTTTGTGTGAACTGCCGTGGAAACCACCCTGCCACTTCCCGTGACTGCCCTCGCTATCGTACGTAAGGCAGCATCCAGGAAATCCGTGTGAAGGAGAAACTTTCCTTCGTAGAGGCTCGCAAACGATTTCATCCCTGTCAACCTACGGTACCCAAGTCGGGTACTTATAGCTCTATTGCAGCCACCGCAATTTCACGGCGGGACTGTAGCACGCACACTTGTGACTTAGTGTTCTCAAACGCTGCTACAAGTGCTTATGTGCCTGCCTCTGCAAAACGCCCTGTCAATGCCTAACCGGTTGTCTTTGCCGCTAGTCCCATCAAATTTAACACAGTGCACCATAAGACTGACTTTTTCAAATCGTCCACTACTGACGGGAAAACCAGACAGAAGAATCAAAGCTCCTCGCCTCCTCGGAGGTCGAGCTCCCACGATGGCTCTGGGAGCAAGCCCGCTAGGCGGTCACCGTCCCCGCCTCTCTCCATCTCAGACCGATTCCAAGTTTTGGAATCGGCTGATTCCTCCCAGAGGGAGAGCCCTCCCTCCGAGGATGTTATGGAACAGGATGTGCCTGCTCCTGACAAACCACCAAGCCCCACGCACTTAAAGAAGGGACGGTTGATTCGTCCTGGTCCAACTAAAAAGTAAGGTGGTCACTTTTTTATTTCTTTTACCTAATTTTAATAATGGCTATCCTTTCGCAGAACGTACGTGGGCTACGCAGTCGGCAACCGGAATTGCAGTTGCTTTTAAGATCGACTGATGCTTCGCTTTTATGCCACCAGGAGACTAAACTTCGAACTCAGGATAGATTCAATATTCGTGGATACTCTTTAGTAAAATTCGATCTTCCTCCCGAAGATGGCACTCCCGCGCATGGCAGAGTTTTAATATTGATTAGGGATGACGTGTATAGTTCTCCTCTGTCTCTTCAATCTACGCTACAGTGTGCGGCGGACACGGTTTCCTTTTCTGGCATTGCTTTCACTGTCTGTAACATTTACCTGCCTCCATACGTTGCTGTCACAGCAGTAGATCTGGATCACCTTCTATCCCAGCTACCGCCCACTATACTGCTTTTGGGGGACTTCAATGCGCACCATCCCTTTTGGGGCTCCTCCGTAGAGTGTGGCTTATTTTTTAGATCGCTACAATCTCACCTAGCTAAATACGGGCTAGGCCACTTTTCTTTCCGACAGTACTCACAGTTTTTCACATCTGGATCTGTCCTTTTGTTCCGCCTCGCTTTCTGTGCACTTTAACTGGCACGCTCTCTCTGATTCGTACTCCAATGACCACTTCCCGTGTCACATTGGTATCCTGTCTTCCTAAGTACATTCTCAGCGTGCGCCAAAGTGGCTTTTAGACAAAGCTGACTGGAATCTTTTTCGTTCTCTGGTAGTGTTCTGAGGGTGCGTTTTTCCTTCAGTAGACGCAATGATCGAACACCTAAACTCGGTCCTTGTTGCAGCCGCAAATCAGGCTATCCCCCGGTCGTCTTTCCACCCAAGACGCTTTCCGGTTCCCTGGTGGACCGACGAATGCCGGGATGTATTGCGTGCACGCAGAGGTGCCTTGCGAGTATTTCGTCGCCACCCTACGTTGGAGAACATGATCCAATTCAAACAAATGCGTGCGAAATGCCATAGAATTATTAAGGATAGCAAGAAGGCGTCGTGGATTGCATTCGCCTCCTCTTTTAATTGTTCTACACCTTCATCTGTTATTTGCAACAAACTACGCCGGGTTGCCGGCAAACCTGGTTTTATCTCCATATCCAGTCTCAGAGTACCGCTCCTAAGGATGTAGCTAATACCTTAGGACGCTCTTTCGCTGAGGTATCGAACTCCGCCCATTATTCTCCTGCGTTTCGCGTTATTCGGGAGCAGGTTGAATCTAGAGGATTTTGCTTTGCCTCTGACAACCATGAGTGCTACAATGTCCGTTTTCCCCCTAGGGAATTGGAACACGCACTATCTGTATCTCGGCATTGCGCTCCAGGGCCAGATGGTATCCATGTTGCGATGCTGCAGCATTTATCAACCGGAGGCATGAATTTTTTACTCCAAATTTTTAACCGTGTTTGATGTGATGGCACGTTTCCATGCGCTTGGCGGGTGGCCACAGTCGTTCCTATTCCTAAACCAGGGAAGGACCCACACCTTCCTTCCAGTTACCTTCCCATTTCCCTGACCAGTTACGTATGCAAGGAGATGGAACGAATGATTAATGGGCGGCTTATGTGGTGGTTGGAATCCAGGCACCTACTGACGAACGTACAGTGCGGTTTTCGTCGTCATCGCAATTCCATCGACCATCTTGTGTCTCTTTCCACCCACATCAATGACGGATTCGTGAGAAAGTGCGAAACTGTTGCGGTATTTATAATTTGGGGAAGGCTTACGATACCTGTTGGAGGGGCGGTATCCTTCGTACGCTACACGAATGGCGTATATGTGGTCGGATGTCTGTTTTTATTCGGGAGTTAATGAAGGACCGGGTTTTTAATGTACCCGTAGGGTCAGTTTTATCTTCTCGTTTTACTCAAGAGAACGGTGTACCGCAGGGCTCGGTACTCAGTTGCACACTGTTTGCCATCGCCATCAATTCCATAGCTGAGTGTTTACCGCCGGGAATCCAATCGTCGTTGTTTGTAGACGATTTTGCGATTTATCTTTCCTCCAGGAGAACCTGTCTTTTGGAACGCCGCCTCCAATGCTGTCTGGACCGCCTTTACCTTTGGAGTGTACGTCATGGGTTCCGTTTCTCCGCAGAGAAGACCGTATGTATGAACTTCTGGCGCCATAAGGTGTATCCTTCACCATCTCTACATCTTGGCCCTGAGGTTCTTGTGTTCGCGAACGAAGTTAGATTCCTGGGCTTAAACTTTGACAGAAAATTAACCTGGTCTTCGCATGTACCACAGCTCAGTGGCCGGTGTGAAAGTTCTCTGTGTATTTTACGCGTTGTAAGTGGCACTTCCTGGGGAGCCGACCGGACTTCTTTTACGTTTTTATCGATCTCTAATCCGGTCCAAACTGGATTATGGCTGTATAGTATATGGCTCAGCGCGACCTTCCGTTCTTCGTCGTCTTAACCCCATTCACCACCGGGTATCAGTGTCGCTGTTGGTGCATTCCCCACCAGTCCTGTTTCCAGTTTATGTGCGGAGTCTGGGGAACCTCCGTTGTTTTATCTTAGGGATCTTTTACTTTCTGCGTATGTTTGTCGGCTGGCTACGCTACCTCGTCATCCCGCGAATGAACCGTTTTTTAATGTGTCTCTCGCCCCATTTTATGCTGCTCGGTCTTTTACTCCTAAGGCCGCTGGCTTTCGTTTCCGGTAGCTGTTAAGGACGATGGACCTGGACTTACCTGCTTTTTTCTTGGCCGGGGAAACCTCCTCTCCCGCTTGGCTCTTAGCAGAGGCCCCCGTCCATCTTGGGCTTACGGCCTATCCTAAGTCCTCGACCGCAGCACCATTTATTCTTAGTCATTTTAATGAGATTTTCTCTTACTTTGCTAGGTGTAATTGTATATATACCGATGGTTCTAAATCCGATACGGGTGTAGGATGTGCCTTTGTTTTTAATGGAGCTAGTTTTACATATGGTCTTAACGTTGCGACATCTATTTTTATGGCGGAGCTTTATGCTATATATCGGGCTATTTTATTTATTTCTGACCACGGGCTGGGGAACAGTGTCATTTGTTCCGATTCTCTGAGTGCCCTTTTATCTTTTAAACGCCTGTACACCTACCATCCTGTTGCTCAGAAAGTCCAGGATGCAGTGTCTACGCTTCTGGCCGCTGGCGTCAGAGTGACTCTGCTGTGTGTACCTGGATACTTGGGACTCCCGGGTAATGAGCCCGCGGATGTCGCAGCTAAATCCGCCATTTTAGACCCTGCTGAGTACGAGCAAAGCTTTTATTTAGGGGATTTTAAACATTGTATACGTCTAGGAATTCTCTCGCGCTGGCGCGATGAGTGGGATATCTTCCCCCACAATAAGCTTCGAGAAATTAATTCCACCCCTTTTCATTGGTCGACTTCTTCTCGCGCAGTCCGTCGCGAAGAAGTAATTTTAGCTCGTCTTAGAATAGGGCACTGCCGTTTTAGTCATCGTCACCTTTTTAATGGTCAACCAGCTCCAGTTTGCCCACGATGTGACCACCCCTTTACAGTGCGTCACATTTTACTCGAATGCCCTCATCTGGCAACTTTTAGACTTTCCCTGGGTTTGCCCTCCTGTATTGAGGAGCTACTTGCAGATGGTGTGGTTGCTGTGGAACGAGTGCTCCGTTTTATCCATGTTTGTGAATTTTGGAGCAAGGTGTAAATTATTATGGTTTTACTCATGACGGCAATTTTCGAATATTTTAAGACTTTTGTCTTTTTGTAGACAATTTTATCCTTGTTGTTAGTTTTAAGGGGTTTCTTTTTTATATTTTTAGGCCATTATAGCACTTAATATCTGAGCTCTTGCAACTACGTTTTGGTCTGGTTTGTTAATTAGAATTTAACCCCAGTAATGTGTAGCGGGTTTTATATTATTGCACAAAGTGCTACTGTTGCGCAGATTTTGGTGTGTCTGGGAGCTAATGACCTTGTAGTTTTGCGCCCTTTAAGCAATAATAATAATCATCATCATCGGCCCAACTTTGAAATATATTAAATAGGTACCTACTGTGAAAGTGTGTATAAAATATTTGGAACTATCGGTATAAAATAGCCAACTTATATAGATAAAAGGGATCAAGATACTGTTTCTGTACAGCATATATATACTTTAACCCTAATATTTTAAACAAATGTTTCCGAAAAATGTATTACTTACTGAACATCTGAAAAGAATGCAATATTATTATGTAAATTCATTTTTTTGTTAACAGCAGGTATTGGACTGCATAAATGGTAACAAAAACTTTGTTGAATATTCTGTATAAAATAAAAAGGCTGAGTTTAACATGGAAATAAGAAAATAAATAAGTAAAGAGATAACCGATACTTCTAAATACCACAGTTTTCAATAGGATGCAGTGTCTAATGTTTTAAACGAACCACAGTTCGTTAAGATATCGTTACTCTAAACAATGACGTTTTCAAATTGCATTGTTTCAATTAATTAATAGGTATTGGGCTAATTATTTATATACTCTATTTTTGAAGAAAAAAACAAACAATATAAAAGACATTGGAAACAATATTTTGCAATATTCTGTCGTAAGATGTACACTAATGAAGTAATGAAGCTAGCACGTTCCAAGTAATTTATCTTTTTTAATTTAAGTTTATACGTAGTTTCGTTAGAAGTTATATGTTTGAATGATAGGAGTTTGTTCCACTACTTAACTTGAAATATTCCCTACTGAAGTTTCACATTTAATATGCAGAATTATTTACTAAATTTATTTATTATTATTTCATAGAAATATGAATTTACATTTTTTCACGTTTGATATTTTAAGGCTGCGATCTGCCATAGTATGACGCAATTCTTTTTGTAAATATCGTTTGTATTTCTGGGTTTTATACTATTTAGTTCCACTTATACTTTGTTACACTTTGTACGAGAAATTTACACATAATTGTAGTAATAAGGGATGAGTTCAAACTATTTATTATCAGTTTAATTATATGCTTCTATGCTTAAGAAATTTGTAATGGTAGCTGCGCTGAAAGAAATTTAAAAATGAATAGAAATTACTAACCTTCTTAGAAAACAGAAATAGTTGATCTATTGAAGCAGTTGACAAAATGACACCTGGTATCAACATGTTATAGCTGATATTGAACATATCGTATTTTAATTAGCTTGTATATTTACCTTTTTCTGTAATACTCTAGTCATTCATATTATTCAAATAATGGTGGGTAGGTTCTAACGTAGTTACGTAAGCATGTGAAATGCACACAAGATAGTTTATTCTATGCAATGTGATCTATATAGTTTATTCTATGCAATGTGATCTATGACTACGTTTCTAAATGGTTGTAAGTTTAATCATGTCATCATGAATTCTAGACTCGCCCTCGTCGGCATAGGTATTGCGGCACCACGCATCCAGCAGTACAACTTAGATAAAGCACGTCTATCAATGTGTGGTGTTGATTTACTTCTTTCAATGTGTGTGCTGCTTATGTTATGAATTTGAAGTTTAATTCGGAACAAAACTTTCCGTTTGTTAGTTGCTCAGTATCATAGAGCATTTCAGAAAAGCTTCCTTAGGATTGCTTCCACTTATAAACTTACGATTTATAAATTGGTTACAATGAATGAAATAAATATAGGATCAAAATTGATCAACAATTCAAATAAAAGGCATATCGTCTTAATAGAAGAAACGCCTAAAGATAACGGTGCACGATTAGGAAAATCGTGGCCAAAGCCGCTCTCTAAGGTAGATTAAAAAACGGGATCCAGCACTACACGCTACACAATTGTAGTGAAATTTCGTTCCTAGAACATTACATAGATACCAGTCTCATAGCCCAGAAAACAAAAGAGGAAAATATACCTTTGCTGATGGCTTTATCAATCCAAGCTTCACGATGAAGCATGGACGCTGAAAGCTGAATTGACTCAGCTGGCATGTCCAAGATAACAGTGAAAATAATAGCTACTTAAATTCAGGACTAGTGCAGAACTATCTGCTACATGATCCTTCTAAGACCGGCTCCAATCCTCAAATCATAATGCGGGTATTGATAGTACACAAAATTGCGGGGATCGAGGTTCAGGCATGTTGTTGCTATTAAGCAAATGGGTTTGTGTATTTGGTTCGTTGCAGTGACATGGTTTATTATAGTGGTTTATAGTTTGAAGTTAATAAAAAGTAGCGTGTTAGTTATGTTGATTTTTATTAAGTTAATATTGATTTAGTGAAATTACAGCAGGTACAATAAAAAAGTTTGTACAACATGGATCGCTCCTATAGTGTGTCCGACTGTACCTCTAATTATCTCAATGCAGGCATACTATTACTTGTACACGTCTTAAAGAGCAGTTATTAAAGGATAAGTGGATTAAGTGCAAAATTTGTAGTTAATGATAAAAATGTAAAAACCATAGTGTGTATGAAAATTTTTTTACTAAAATTTGTGATTAGGGAATACAATTTCCCTGCGCAGTTTTCCCCAGTCTACCATTATATGTGACTGTGAGGCTTAGCAATGAAAGTAAAAAACCCGGAAGAATGCATGCAGCGGTTTTGGAGCGAGATGAAGAGAGTTTTAACGAAAGATGTGAGTAAGGTGCTAATACACGTTTCGTTTCTTTTGCAAGTGAATTTTAGAAAAGACAGGTACATACATTTATAAGGGAAAAGGAGAAAATTAGGTTCTTTTAATGATGAATAATGATTTAGGATTTAGGATAATGAAATTAGGTCCTAAATAATGATGAATATGATGCTATCCCATCTATGTCAATTAGGTGTCCAAAAATTTGAAATCTAGTGCATTTTTTAAAGGTTTGTGCTTGCCTGTGGGGAATTTCAGTTCGATTTTAGGTTGCAATGGAAGTAAGGAGTGAAAATGTAACAATTGGAGCAAAATGTATAATTTAATGAGTTGCCTTGCTAATTATAATACTAATAATGATATCTCGTTCATTAAAAATGCATTCATTAACAAACGTTGTCAACGAAAGTTTACCACTAGACCATGATTTGGATATAGAGGAAAGTGGTTAAATAACTTTTGAATTTGAACAATTTAAGCTTTCTTATGCAAATTAAATTACATATTCAACGGAGCTCTTGTTATATAGGTAGCAACCTATTTCACACATATATAAGGTAATTTGTATTGTGATAAATTTTATTTTCCAGTCGTTTGGTTAAAATTGTTTATTCTTATTGTAGAGAGCATTGTAATTAGATACAAATTTATAACCCTTTTATATTTGTATGATTTTACAAAACTGCAAGTGAAATATGTATGTATTTAAATGGTCCATTTATTTTGTACTGCAGTAAGTTTGTTAGAAACACTTTTTTTGCGTACTACACTAATGAAAAGCACTTGATTAAGTTATTCTTATTAAAATATTGCTATAGGTGTTAAAATAATAATAATAACAACAACACTTTCCCAAAGGAGAGTGACACTTATAATTTCATTTTTCCCAGGCGACGAAGGATGTTTCCACTGCATTGAAGAACGTTTTGTCTCGATCGGCCCAGCATATGGTATACTTCAACATAGAATGTTTTGAATGATTTATTTAAGGACGCTCTTTAACATCCCAGGTCATCAGGCCCTCAGGGGCCCAATTTTTTGGATACGGGGCGTAGCGACCCCGAGGCACCCGAGCTGCTCCCTCAGGTACACGCTCAGCGCGTTTGACTCCTTTTTATTTCGCCTCTTTTATTGTTTTATTTTTCCTACTTCCCTGTTCTTTGACTGATGGGTGCCCCCGTGTTTGACACGGTAAAATGTGACTGGGTAACGGCGTAACTCCCAGCACAGGGTTATCATGTAGGACGGGAGCGTATCCCCTGGTAAAGGCCAGGCCCGGGGAAGGGCCATTGCATGAGCTGTTTAACTTCCTGCAGGCGATTGGGTCCCTTCGTCAACACACAGGAAGGTGTGACGCTGAGATTACTTTGTACAGGCCAGGGCCAGTAACCTAAGCCGGGGTGGCGCCCAGGAAACAGCCTGCCATGGGAGACAGTTGGAATGGTGGAGGATAATATCGCTATGGCACATGATAATAGTCATTTTCAAATGAAACGAAAAAGAGTTGACGTAAGAGAAGTATCCGAGAAGTCATTTCCTCGCTACTTAGTTATCAGTCATACCAAACATGGCCAGCCGTTTGCTAAGGAAAATACATTTAAAATTCAGCAGGGCATTGATGCCATAGCTGGATGCGTTAAATCCTGTACCCGTCTACGTAATGGATCACTTTTGGTGGAGACACTTGGGCTGTCTCAAAGCAACTCAATGCTGAAGGCGACGGTACTCCACGGTTATCCCATCCGTGTCGAGAAACACAAGACCATGAATTCGTCGCGAGGAGTTGTTACCACCAATGTTCTAGACGGAATGTCCGACCCGGAAATCCAGAGTTGTCTGGAAGACCAAGGGGTCACCTCTGTTTATCGTGTTCAGTCGAGGAGAGAGGGGGAATTACAGCCGACCCGGACTCTTTTACTCACGTTTGACAGGATCGAATTGCCGCAGAGGATAAAGGCGGGCTACGAGTCAATAGAAGTGCGCCCATATATCCCGAGCCCGTTGCGATGTTTTCAGTGTCAACGTTTTGGACATACTCGCATATCCTGCAAGAGCGCCATTTCCATCTGTGCTACCTGCGGTCAAGCAGGTCATGAGGGAGCATGTCCATCCGCTCCTGTCTGCGTCAACTGCCGCGGCGACCATCCAGCCTCGTCCCGCGACTGCCCTCGTTTTAGAGAGGAGCGCTTTATTCAGGAGACCGGGTAAAGGAAAAACTCTCTTTTACTGAGGCCCGGAAGAGATTTCAATTTCGCCAACCTGTCGTGCCTAAGACCGGCACCTACAGCGCAGCAGCTTCTTTTGGGCCCAAGAAGTGCGATAGGAGTATGCAAACGTGCGACTTTGTTTTTACACGGGTCCCTACAAAGCCCACTTCTCCCAACGCTCAACCGAGAATCCGAAACCGAATGTTTTAATGCTCCAGAAATTAAATTTAAGACAAGTTATACGCGGACGGATTTTATGAAATCGTCAATTCCTATGGAGAAGAAAAAGAGCCCTTCTCCTCCTCGGAGGTCCAGCTCCCAAGATTGGAGCAAACCCGCTGGGCGGTCGCCGTCACCGCCCTTATCTACATCAAACCGATTCCAGGTGCTGGATTCCTCTCAGCGGGAGAGCCCTCCCTCTGACGACGTCATGGAGCAGGATGAGCCTGCTCCAGGCAAACCACCTAGCCCCACGCGGCAAAAGAAAGGAGGTTTGATCCGTCCTGGGCCTAGCAAAAAGTGAGGTGGTAGATTTTTTAACTTATTTTTATTTAATTTTAAAAATGGCTATCCTTTCGAGGAATGTGCATGGTCTCCGTAGTCGAAGACCTGACCTCGAATTAATTTTACGTTCTACTGACTGTCCGCTAGTGTGTCTCCAAGAGACCAAAATTCGCGGACAGGATTACTTTAATTTACGCGGTTACTCTTCAGTGAGATTTGATCTCCCTCCCGACGATGGCACTCCCGCTCATGGCGGAGTTTTAATTTTAATTCGAAATGACGTGTACAGTACTTCACTACCGCTGCAGACTCTTTACAAGCTTCTGCAGCTACCGTTCACTTCCCTGGCCTCAGTTTTTTCATCTGCAGTGTTTACTTGCCTCCGTTCAGTACAGTCACCATGGTTGATCTAGACAATCTTCTGTCTATGCTACCACCCCCTGTCCTACTTTTGGGGGATTTCAATGCAAACCATTCTTTCTGAATGGTCACAATCTTGTAGTGCTCAATACTGGTCAATCTACATATATTTCCGACAGTACTCAGAGTTTTTCACACTTGGACTTATCCTTTTGTTCTGTCTCACTATCTGTACATTTTACTTGGAATGTCTTCTGTGATTCATACTCTAGTGACCACTTTCCGTGTCAGATCCATATACTCTCTTCAAACGCACATTCACAGCGCGCCAAAATGGCTCATTGAAAAGGCGAACTGGCCTCTCTTTCGATCTATGGCCGAATTTTCAGGGTGTGAATTTCCATCTATCGACGTCGTAATCGAGCACTTCCGTATAGTCATCATCACAGCCGCGGATCAGGCTATTCCCCGGTCGTCTTGTCACCCCAGACGCTTACCGGTTCCCTGTTGGAGGGATGAATGCAGGGATGCTTTGCGTGCCTTCCAGGATGCTCTCTGAGCTTTACGTCGCCACCCTACTTCTGCAAATATGATTCGCTACAAATAACTGCGCGCCAAATGCAGTCGAGTCATTAAGGATAGCAAAAAGGCTTCTTGGATTGTTTTACCTCGTCTTTTAACCGCACAACGCCTTCATTCGTAGTTTGGGAACGACTACGCCGTGTTACCGGCAAACCTAAGTTTACGCCCATACCCGGTCTTCGGATTTTAAATCGGGTTATCACTACTCCGATTGATGTCGCTAATATTTTAGGACGTACTTTCGCTGACGTTTCAAGCTTGGTCAACTATCCTGCTGCTTTTCGCACAATTAAAGGGCAGGTCGAGTCGAAGGGCTTCTGTTTTGCATCCGACCATCAGGAGTGCTACAATGTCCCCTTTACCTCTAGGGAATTGGAGCATGCCCTTATGAACTCTAGACACTGCGCAACAGGGCCAGATGGCATTCATATTGCTATGTTGCAGCATTTATCAGCGGAAGGCACGGTATTTTTATTACAGACTTTTAATTCTATTTGGTGTCATGGCACATTTCCTAGCCCCTGGCGAATGGCTACCGTCATTCCTATACCTAAGTCTGGAAAGGATCCACATCTTCCTTCTAGTTACCGTCCGATTTCCCTCACCAGCTACGTCTGCAAGGTGTTAAAACGAATGATTAACGGACGGCTTATGTGGTGTTTGGAGTCGAGACATGTATTGACGAACGCTCAGTGCGGTTTTCGTCGTCACCGCTCCTCTGTCGACCATCCTGTATCTCTTTCGACCCACATAATGGACGGTTTTATTCAGAAGTGCCAAACGGTTGCTGTATTTTTTGATCTGGAGAAAGCGTATGGTACTTGCTGGAGAGGCGGTATCCTCCGAATGCTTCACGATTGGAACATACGTGGTCGCATGTCAGTTTTTATTCAAGCATTTATGAAAGACCGGGTTTTTAATGTTCGCGTGGGATCAGTTTTATCATCTAGTTTTATTCAAGAGAATGGTGTACCTCAGGGCTTAGTACTTAGTTGTACACTGTTTGCCGTTGCTATTAACTCTATCACCTCGAGTGTTTACCGCCAGGAATACAATCGTCGTTGTTTGTAGACGATTTCGGCATTTATCTTACCTCTCGGAGAACTTGTCTGTTGGAACGCCGCCTCCAATGCTGTCTAGACCACCTTTGTGCTTGGAGGGTTAATCACGGGTTCCGTTTCTCCGCAGAGAAGACCGTCTGCATGAACTTCTGGCGCCACAAGGAGTATCCTCCAAATTCGCTCCATCTTGGCCCAGACGCACTCTCTTTCGCAGATGAAGTTAGGTTCCTTGGCTTGGTGTTTGATAGGAAATTAATCTGGTCATCGCATATAGCACAACTCAGAGCAGGTGCGAACGTTCTCTTTGTATTTTACGTGTTTTAAGTGGCACATCTTGGGGAGCTAACCGGACTATTCTTTTACGTTTTTACCGCTCTCTCTTCCGGTCCAAACTGGATTATGGCGGTGTTGTTTATTGCTCTGCGCTGCCTTCTGTTCTGCACCGCCTGAACCAGATTCATCACCTGGCTATCCGTGTAGCCATTGGAGCATTCCGCACCAGTCCTGTGTTAAGTTTATGTGCGGAGTCTGGAGAACCTCCGTTGTTTTATCGTAGGGATGTTTTACTTTCTGCTTACGGTTGTCGCTTAGCTGCGCAACCTCGTCATCCCACGAACGAGCCGTTTTTAATGTGTCTTTGGATAATTTTTATGCTGCTCGGTGTTTTACTCCTAAGCCTGCTGGCTTTCGTTTTCGGGAGATTTTACGGACGTTGGACGTGGTATTACCTGCTTTTTTCTTGGCCGGGGAAACTTCTTCTCCCCCTTGGCTGTTGGCAGAGGCCCCCGTTCATCTTGGGCTTACGTCTTGTCCAAAATCTTTGACCGCAGCACATATCATTCGTGGTAATTTTAGCGAGATCAGGTCCTCTTTTAATGGCTGGAATTTTGTCTATACCGACGGCTCGAAATGTGACTCAGGTGTAGGATGTGCTTTGGTTTTTAATGGGGCAAGTTTTACGTATGATCTTTACTTTGCGACATCTATTATTATGGCTGAACTTTATGCTATTTATCGGGCAGTTTTATTTATTTCTGTTCAGGGGCTGGGGAATAGTGTTATTTGTTCTGACTCTTTGAGTGCAATTTTAAGTTTTAGAAACTTGTACAATCATCACCCCCTTGTACAGCAAATCCAGGATATAGTGTTAACTCTTTTCGACGCTGGCGTCTGGGTCACACTATTATGGGTACCTGGACATGTGGGACTCAAAAGTAATGAGGCTGCAGATTTCGCAGCTAAATTCGCTGTTTTAGACCCAGCTGAGGACGAGCAACGTTTTTATTTTGGCGATTTTAACCATTTATTACGTAGAGGCATTCTTTCGCGCTGGCGCGATGAGTGGGATTTAATACCCGCCAATAAGCTTCGGGAATGTAAATCATCCCCTTTTAACTGGCCGACTTCTTCTCGCCGTGTTCCTCGCGAAGAAGAATTTTAGCTCATCTTAGAATTGGGCATTGCCGTTTTAGTCACTCTCACCTGTTTAATGGTCAACCCGCTCCAGCTTGCCCTCACTGTGACCACCCGTTTACAGTGCGTCACATTTTAATTGAATGCCATCATCTGGCAGCTTTTAGAAATAGCCTAGATTTGCCCTCCTCTATTGAGACCTCCTCGCAGATGATGGCGTTGCTGTTGAGCGAGTGCTCCGTTTTATCCGTGTTTGTGGTTTTTGAAGCAAGGTGTGAGGTTTTATGTTTTTACCATTGACGGCATTTTTAGACTCTTTTAAGACTGATGTTTTTTCAGCTTTTGCTGATGAGTGTTAACTAGTCTTTCATTGTTGTTTTGCACATTACCCTTGTTATTGGTTTTGGGGTTTTGTTGTTACGATTTTAATCTTTTATAACACTGGTTTGTTTTCAGCTCTTGCTGATTTGTTTTCCTACCGGTCTTTGTTTGTTGACCATATTACCCTGTGTTTGCTTTGGGGCTTTATTGCTACAATTTTAGTCCATTACAGGACCTTTGTGTTTTCTGCTCTTGCGGCTGTGTTTTAGTAACAGCCTAATGTTTGTGGCGCCTTATACCCTTGTTATTTGTTTTTGGGTATAAATTTTTTTGCACAAAGTACTACTGTTAGTTTATTATGCGCAGTATTTGCGTTCTTTGTTTATTTATTTTTTATTTCTGACACAGTACTTAATGTGTTTGAGCGCTATTGACCATAGAAGTTTTGCGCCCTTAAGCAATAATAATCATCATCAAGTCATCAGCGTCCCATTCAACTCAGGGCGTGAAACGGCCTACAAATTTTGCTCAGAGGCCTCTCTTTCAGGCTTGAGGTTCTTTTTCGTGCCGCAAATGTACGACACGGGACCCTCGGCTTTACTTCCCTTCCGAAGGAAGCCATACTTACGATTTTTACGCCCGAATAAATCCATCGGTCCTGGCCGGGTTCGAACCCGCGATCTTGGGTGTAGGAGGCAAATATGGTAACCACTACACCACCAGGGCCGACTTCATCATAGTAGTGATACAATTATTATTATTATTATTATTATTATTATTATTATTATTATTATTATTATTATTATTATTATTAATTTATTTATTTACTAATTGAACTGCCGTAAATGATAATAAGCGGTAGTTGATGAACCCGTTTTGGTACATGAATAATTTTATGAAATCTGAATTAATATAATTTTTCATTTATTTACATAAGAAAAATATTGTTTTTAACAAATTCCAGGTTCTTAAAATCAATGGAAATATTTTCAAATATATAATGTCACATTGTAAGCATAATACTGCTTCAAATTTCGTGTGTGCTATTGGCAGTAGAAGTGCGATGAAGGCCGTTATTTTTCTCTGCTTTAGGTTCTGGTTAGTCGGTGTTAGCTGGAAGTGGCGAAGCATCAAAATGCGAGTCATGCCATTAGCTGCTTGCTCACTCATTATGGACCGGTATCTCTTCCATGGGTTTTTCATGTTTTTAGTTCCCTGGACAATTGCTCATTAAGCAGATTGAATTATATAGTATAATTTCTGCCCTATTTTTTTGAGGCAGTAATTAGTGAAATATTGTGGATGAGTTCGAATTCCTAACACACTATGATTAGTATTTGTAGGGAAGTTTAAAATACAATTTATAAATCTAATTCGTGGATATTAGGTGAAACGCAATTAAAATGAAATAAAAAAAGTGGAGGAAATATTAAAGAAATGTTTAAGAATAACAGTTGCAAAGAAAAAAAATGTGTATTTAGACGATAAAAGGGATGTTTGATCAAATTCATTACTTTGAAACAGTAAGCGTTTTAGGGAATTGACGATTTTAATTTTCAATATATTTCTATTAATTCAGTCTTGTTTTCTCATTCAAATAATCTCGATTAATAAGTTGGTCTGCCAACCAAAACGTAAGCTGCTTGGGCTGTACACCATATCGGAGAGACAGCCAAGCCAAAATTATATGTTGGACCTGGGACACTAGGAATGAATTTTCAAAGTTCCACATTTTTGCATGGATTTTTCTGAAAATGTTACAGTGATTGCATTGCATATAAATTAATAAGCATATTATATTTTATTAAAACTAGATAAGTAGTTTGACAGCTATTAACTTAGACACGTGGGACATTTTGAATGTGTGAAAATGAAGTTTTGAGAAAAATGCTTTTTGTAAAACAGTATGTTGGGAAACAGTGAATTGTGCGCTTTATATCAGAACCCTCATTTATAGCTCTGAGTGTCTGCATATCCATGTTTGTTCTTATGTGCTGTGTTGTGCTACTTTTGCCACCTGCAGGTCTTTTCCTGCTTGTGGCAAAAACTCTTGCTCTCGTACAGTCGAGTCGTATCCCGGAGCTTACTGATCTTTGAAGCAGCTCACGAACATTCTCTCTCCTTACCACAGATCTCAGCTCCTGAGAAGCTGAACAGCCCATATTAAAAGCAGAAACAACATTTCTAGCCACTTCTTAAAAATAAAATGTTCTTTCGAACAGTTTTTCCAAATGAGTGAGTGAACACTTTCTTTTGAATTTTGCGTCCCTCCACTAGCACAGCATGGCTGCAGTTCAGTGCAAGCTAGTTTGTGAAATATGTGGAGAATTCTCCTAATTAAACTGAATAGAATCATGCAATGGCTCTGCGGAGTCTCATCGAGGACTATAGAAACACCAAGAGTCGGGTCCTATCGGGCACTTCTGATGTTATGGCTTCTGGTCTGTTGATCTGAAATGATAAAGTATAGCATTTTAAAGTTTCTAACTTCAGCTTACCGAAGCCAAGACCAACCAATCTAGTGCTAGTAATGGCTTTCTTTTGCTTAAGGAAAGCTGTAGTCACTCTGTTTGCTATATGATTGACATGTTATTTCTTCACTATCTCCACATCAAAACCATCGTCTCCACCATAGAGTACAGTTGTATATCTCATTCCACACTTGTTTACTGAGAGGGTGTGGCAGGCAGAAAAATCCGGTCCTCGTGGTATATTGGTAATTATACTCGCTTCATAAACCCAAGATCGCGGGATCAATCCCGATCAGGATCAATGGATTTTTTCGGGCGTAAAAATCCTAGTATGGCTTCGTAAAGCCATGCTTCCTGTGTCGTAGATTTACTGCACGGTAAATGACTTCAAGCCTGAAAGAAGAGGTCTCTGGGCAAAATTTGTCGGCCGTTTCACGCCTTGATTTGAACGGGGCGCTAATGACCGGAGATGTTATAGAGCGTTCATAAATAAACCAAATAAAACAATACGGAAAAAAGACACGGTACTATTTAAATGGCTGTAGAGCCGAAAGGAAAGGGGGAACATGCAAATGCTGACTCACTGTGGACGTCCAAATGGCTTAAGGAATCATTTGCAGCAGAAAAAAATAAAAAATAAACTTTTGACCAATTTGGGTCAACACTAGCTCCCAATGCGTTTAAAGATACACTATGTTGGGTAACATTCGAAAATAAAGGCATGTTATTGTCTCAATTAATTCTATAGTGCCAACTATTTCATTTACAAGCAAATGACGACAATCGAGCTGCCATGTCAATGAATGTTGTTGAAGTAATTTCAGTTGCATAACTAAGTAATTACGCCAATAAAACACAAACACACTTATACTCGTATATGTCTATATAGAGGATTTAACAAAAATACTGAGGCTTACTTGGGGGCGAGCTCCTTACACTATAGTAAGACAAAATGTCATATACGCTTTTGTCCGAAAATACCTGATTTGTGACTTATTAGTGAAAGATAAAGCTGAAGGAGTTTCGAGATAGCATCCAACAACATAGTTTTGTTAAAATAATTAACTTTTTCAGACAATCGAGTGATGATGTCATTGTGGTGTGTTCCCATGGGGACTTATTTAAATTTGTGATTAGTCAGCTTCTTCTGTTTGACTTGTGCTGAAGTTCATTTACACTTGAGTATGTAACAGTGGCAGGATATTTTGGAAAAGGCTGTTAATTTACCTGGAATTAATGTTTGGTGTGGGTTGTCATATAGGAGTCTAATTGGACCATTCTTTTTTGGAGGAACTGTAACTGGCCCAGTGTCCTGAACATGATACGCACATCCGTCTTACCCGCCATTCATACATTGTATGGAGATGGGCAATTTTATTTCTAACAGGATGGTGCACCACCACATTACCACCGCGATGTACTTGCGTACCTTGATGACAATCTTCCAAGGCACTGGATAGGACGGAGTGGTCCGATTTAGTTTCACCGGTTCTCCGGATGTAAATCCTTTGCACTTATACCTATGGGGAACTCTTAAGGAGGTATATCGTAGGAAACCAGCTACATTGACAGCACTTCGAGAAGAAATTGAAACAGTATATGCTGCAATCGCTGAGGACACTATCGCAAACGTTGCTCAATCAGTAGTTCAAAGTACTCACAAGTGTATTGAAGTCGATGGTGGGCATTTTGAGCAACTGTTGTAAGTGTAAAAGTCTAACATCATTAGTGCTCATTGTTTTCTGTTTGTGTGAATTCGGTTTTGTTATGTTAGCACAGCTTTGCTTTGCTTGAAGTGTGTATACATTTTGGCACCCTCTATATTTATTTAAATTTCATTCATTAATTTTACAAATAAAATCTTAGATTTTCTAAAGACATTACTTTGTTCTCCAAAGAAAAATTCAGTGTTGTGCCAAGTCGGTGGTTTGTTGAACTTTTTGAATGTTACAATATAGTTAAAACATTATGTAAATTATTAACGTCAGATACAAAAAAGGATGTTTAGACAATACTTTATTATTACTGTAATGTAATTACTACCGAAGAACATTGGAAACATCACTCTACTTATTGAGCAAAAGTAAATATACATAAGTGCTTAACGGTAATGCGTTATTAATTGTAGGTAAGCATATAGGCTGCTGATTTATTAATCTAAGAGGAAAACATATAAAAGCTACAAAGACTTAAATTAGTTCTGCTGGCTTTTCAATCTATGTTTATGATTAGGTGATTCCTTTAGTGAATTAACTTCGGGGTGCATTTGGAAGAAACGTCACTCGTTTCCACTATGACTGTATTAAAGACGTTCCAATTTGTTTCTTTGACATTTAGCACGAAAACGATGTTTCATGTTAATGAATATTGATATATAATAAGACATGAAGACTGTAATTTAGTCTGTGCTAATTGAAAACGTTTGTATGAGCTTTGTGCCTACGAACATTTCACTATGCGGCTTGTAGTAGCTGAAAACGGTGATAACTGAAGCGATGTAGAGTGGCGAAGCATCAGTAGGCGAATCATGCCGTCAGCTGCCTGCTCACTCATTACAGATCTGTATCTATTCCATGGATTTTTCGTGTCGCAAGTTCCCTTGACAATTCCTCATTATGCAGATTGAATTACACTCTGTTTGCTGCGAGAATGCCACTTCGGAAGCATAAATGCAAGATTTAATGATTGAATATCCATCACTCTACGGTTACCTTAAAAACATCAATACATTCTGCAAATGCTAAAGTTCTAACAAAATATTTTCAAGTTACATATATATTTATATATTCACATTTTAAGACTCACTGTCGACTCTTTTGCAATAATTTTAAAAAATTTACTTATGCAATTTCGAACAAACAATTTATCTCCTGATCTCGTACTCCAATAACATTGTTGATAATAATGTTTGCCCAAATGAAAGCAATCAATGTATAGTGAATGATATTTTATTTGTTAATGTATTCACACATTTACAAAATACGTTCATTCTCTACTCACTGTTTAATTTAAACTTGATGTTTTCATTCTTTAGTCAGCGGCTACTACTTTAGCAAGACTCTAGTTTCGTCGGTTATTGGCTCTCCGCTAAACTAGTTAACTTTGTTTTTACTTTTGCTGTTGTAAAAAGAATATTATATCCTGTATCAGGATATCTGTCAGGATGTGAAAGAGCTTTTACTTTTAATCTCACTTTTGAGTAACTACCAAATAGCACTGTAAAATTTAGAAATGTCTCTCTATATAAGAAAGATAATGGCTATTAATATTTAATGATATTTTCAATATGGTTACATTTTTATTTTTCAGCTATAGTTAAACCAGAGTTTGAAATCATATTTTTTTCTTTTTTTTTCTTTTTTTTTCCATTTATCAGTTTTACAAAGGATGTGCATGCAGAACTTGTTGTTAATTTTTGTTAAAATTCAGTAACATTACTTTTCAACTCTGTCTTATGCTACCAACTGCAATTTATTGCCATTACATGTATCTTTTACTAAAGTTATTCATAGAATGAAATGGAGATTCCTAGTACTCGTTGGTAGGTCTAATATTTTATCAAACAGATGTTCAAACTGAAATATGTAAAACTCTATATATGGTTTCTTTCGTTTGTAGAACTCATTGTTTAACTGCAGACTAAAATGGGCTTACGAACTGTACTTTAACTGCAAATTTCTGGACAGAGATAAGGTTTGGTTTCTGAGCTTTATAGTGTTTGATATACAATTCAAATAAGAAAGTGACTACAGGTTTCTAGACTATCAGTGCTATTTCCAATACTAAATGTATCGCGGGAACATAGAAACCACGTCAGTGACTGCTATTTTTCCTGTTGCAATCAATCATGCACTAGCTCTAATATCAAACTTATCTCATCCCATTATTAAACAAAAATTAATTTCCTTCAATGTAGGAAATATTTATAGAATACGGCTACATTTACAGAGAAAATGTTTTGGTATACAGAAAAAAAGTAAAACAATATGGTCTTTTACCTGCACGAATACATAATATGGCTATTTGAAAACCCTCGCCTGTATAATTATACAGCTTTCGGGTTTCGCCCCACGTTTGAAATAAAAATTCTTGATATCGTTTCGTATATCCCAGGCCGTGCTTCCTAAGAGCTTATTCTGGTGTGAGAAATAATAGGTTGGCAATATGTTTTAATTAACAAAAATAAATATCCAATGACGATACAATGCGGTCCGGTTTTTGGACTACACTATTAGCATTAAAATTACAATTTGATTGTAAATGTTTAAAAATAATTGTTTTCATACAATGGCCGATACAGCTGGAGTTAATTTCTGCGGCCGAGAACAGATAGTTGCCGTTTTATGCCAGTTTGTTTCTAATGCGTTGTATTTACGGTTTGTATTCTGGTTTGATTTTGCACGTTTTTAGTTGGTGTTTGTTTAAAAGCGATTTATTTTAAATTGTTAGGTACGTCACTTTCCTGCTTAAAATAATATGCGCCATATACAACACTATTTATGCTATATACACTAATATAACGTTTTGAAAAAACTTGCACACAGTTGTACTTGGTATGTTTAGGCTCAATGTAGATCTCCCGTAGTCGGTCCTGGTGGTCTAGTTGTAGCCATACTTTCCTCGTAGGCCCAAGATCACGGATTCACTCCCGGCAAGGGTCGATGAATCTTTTCATGCGTAACAGTATGGCCTCCTTCGGAAGGGAGGTAAAGCTGTGGGTCCCGTGTCGTAGGTTTAAGGCACGAAAAAATACCTCAAGCCTGAAAGAAGAGGCCTCTGAGCAAAATTTATTGGCCGTTTCACGCCGATTTAAATGAGACACGAATGACTTGAGATGTTAAAGAGCGTCCTTAAATAAAACACATCAACAAAATGTAGATTTCCGGTTGCCTAATACTCGCTAATGTGGCGTTCTTCACATTTTAATTACGAATTTTCATTTGCTTCTGCATTAACCAATGGAGTGTCTCTCAAGAGAGGCTTGCAAATATTATTTACTAAGAAACCGGAATGCCTGTATATGTTGTTTATGTTTTTATGTATTTTCAATTGCATCCTAATAATTCTACAGTAATGAGTTGACTAACACTAAAATGGCGCCTTGTCAATTTGCATATGGTGTTTGGTCTGGAACAAGTGTTCTGCTACAGCTATTTGTGGTTCAGTCGGATGCAGCGTATGCGTTCTGAATTTCTGGTGGACCGTCTTGCCTGTCTTATGTACGATTTTCCACAGTCACGTGGGATTTTATATACTACAGGAATACTGTGAGGCCGCAGCATTACGTCTATAATTTGTGCCTAATTTTATAAAATGTTCCGAAATTATTTTTTTTTTATTGGTACTATGTTCATTCCTATCGTTTGATAGGCTTTATGATCATAAACAATGTTTAACCATTACATAGCAGTAATGTTTGTAATTTTCTGTCTAACATATTAGAATAAAATTTACCTTTTGCCCTGTTCATAAGATTGTAAATAACCATTCTTTGTATTACTGGGGATGACAAGTGCCGTTTAAAATCTGTCACTGTGAGTAGACTTCCAATATACCGATGCTACATTTACGATGCACACCCATTAACTAACCTCAGAAAAACCACCAAACAAAAGGAAAGGCATTAGAAGGGATGTTTTTTTTTTTTTTTAAGAAACGATATTGCTATGCCGACCTTTAGTACATCACTAATGTTAAAAAGTTGCAGAATTAATGAATAGGCATAATATCAGGATATTCTAAAAAAAAAAAAAAAAAAAAAAACGAATCCAAATTACCGCAATTATTATGTAATGGATCTTTCGGATCCCCAGTTATTCCTGGAGTACATCAGGTTCCAAGTGAACGTGGAAAATTATCATAAACCCCATTAATTCAGAACATATATGCTGCACCCGTCAGATAGATCCGATGTAATAAAACATTTGAATCAAATACCATGTGCAATTCTACGAAATCGTACTTTTAATACGAGTCTAACATTTTACTAATAAAATATTAAGGAAGTAATTTAAATATTTACAATATATATATAATATCAGGGATGTTGATTCCTAATTAAATAACGTTTGAAAGTATGTTTTGAAAACATGCTCTGTTAGCCAATATGGAAATAATCAGTTGAAAATGGGAGGGGCACCACATTAGACAGTATAAGACAACAGGACAACCGTTTTCTCCGATCCGAATATGCTCTGGAGAAGAGCAACATAGCATGTGCGAAACGTAATAAAGAAATTTTATTGCTAAGATGCAGTGAAACTCGGAAGCCGAGATAATCATATTAGCATCAGACGCGGAAACGTGAGATGGCTTCAACCCTTAATATTTTTCTTATTTTTGCAATTACTTTAAAAAAATAACAGATTATTTGTAACATATATATATATATATATATATATATATATATATATATATGCTACAATAGTATGTCCACACATTAACTTAAAGAACGCATCTTTACACACTAGCGAGGAGAATGTAAAAACCGACTGTTTAAGTAAAAAGTTGTAGTTCAAGAATATTTCACCTACTGCAATTTTGATATACATAAACATAGATCACTAATTTTTCAACCTTAGAATTTTCTATTCAATATGTAGCTGAAAAGCACTGCGTTCTCACGAAGAGATTTGAATCCATGCTCTTCTGTATGGAGCTTCAGCAGATATCAAATGCATAAGGACACGGTTCAATTAGTAACCAAGTACAGTGGGTTAGGCGGTAATGCTTGAGATACAAATTCGGGAGGTTCCAGGTTCAATTTCCCTTTAGCCAACCATAAATAACTTGCATTTTTCGTGGTTTCTTCGTGTCACCCAGGCTATGGTGTGAAGCTGTTCCTGGCTCCCGGTCGATTACAGAGCAATTGAAATAATTAATATTTTTGATTTTAAAATCAGCAACTTAATAATTAAATGCAAGTATGTTGTGCATTTTTTTCAGTGAAGGAACTTCAATGAAATAACTCGTATTTATAGAATTAAGAATGTATATTGTTTAAATGCGTTCATAATGTGTAATTTTAGGTAATATTTAAGAAATAACATGTAGTAATATAAAGCAAATTAAAAAAAAATAACCTCACGTCTTTACAGAAAGACGTTGCAAAAAGTGAGACAATGCCAAATTAATCCCTTCTGGAATGCAGTTAGGGTTGGAAATGCCCCTGCCTCGGGCGAGACACCGGCCTGTTTGGTGGCAAAGTTGCAGATATCCGAGTGAAAGAGTCATTGACAGTAACATATGAAATCTGTTGAAATTCATCTTATTGACTAATAGCGAAGCAATTGGCTGGACCAAAATTGTCTAGCGAATAGAAATGAAATTCTGTGAGATAAGCACTGACCTATAAGTGACGCTAACAGAAAATTGGAGGGAGTATTTCGGGCCTTTGCCCATGGATAGAGTCATTTTGTACTGTGTATAAACGGGATTGATTTTTCAGAAAAATGTGGCAGTCTCAGAAGTTTCCGGGCCCAGATACGAGTGACTGCCGAAGATGATCAGCGGAAGAGCGGCCTAAGCACCAAGTACCAGTTCCAATGACAACGAAGTTTGAGTGTCCGTTACCACTGTAATTGCCGATATACATTATGGAGCTGCATTAAGAATTCTACTGAATTAACAATATCTTCGCACTCTGCACTATTTGGTTAATGCAATAAACTTAAGTATTTCTCAAGATTATCTTGCCTGTGATTCTACGTGAAACGTAGTTTGACCGAATATTCATGTTAAGGAGAATAAACGCTATCAGCAACTAAATTACGAAGCTTTACTTTTCCTTACCTTTTGCATCGGAATCCCGTTCGGTCAGTTCCGGCTGGTTCACAGCCGCCAAAATCCAGCGAAACGCCCTCGAAAGAGTTTCACTGCAGATGAGTGGGGTGGTCTGTAGCAGCCGTGGTTAATCTGAGATCAGCGGGTTCAAATTATTTACCGCAGCAACCATACAGCCCAATTCTCATCCCCTACCAACAATCCAGTATCCAACTGACGCCCAAAGTGGGACCAATAATAAACACCTGCCTCCAACAATCCATTTATAAATTAGCGAAACCGAAAACGAGGCCTCGACGCCGCTGGGTCACGGGAGACGTCCGAAGTTATACAACGCCATTGGAGGTGAGAAGTTGAGCCGAGCCGAAGGAAGATCACTGCGACGCTGGGCATCAAATCCACCAAAGGACAACGCTGCTAAGGTCTGAACCTGGCGCGGATTTGTAGCAGACCGCAGGGACCGGAGCTGAACACTGCAACGTCACTGAAGGACATCCCGACCACCAACTTTTCAAGACTACGAAAGGTAGAGGGAAACAATTTTTATTGTATACAGGGCAACTGTAGTTTATTATTTTGAAAATGTTTAGTAGATTTAGACGTATTTTGGTTGATAGTCACTGTGTAATTGTCTGGGAGAAGCCACAAAGGAAGAGTATAATATAGATGTGCAGGTTGATACCTCTCTGAGGAACCGCCACTGGTGGCCGAGGTCGTTAAACCTCGGACTCGTGAGCGGGAAGTCTGGGTCCGAATCCCGCCAGGACCGTCCTCCCTGACTGAGGATTTTTCCAGGTTTTCCTCAGTCCTCATAAATGGCAGATGCCGGGGAGGTACCCTAAACTTAGGCCTGGAACGTTTCCTTCCTTAAAAATAAATCCTTTCCCAATATATCATTTCATTTCATGTATTACCAGTGTTCATCGCCTGTGGTGATTCTGTAGCAAAAACGGGCATTGAACACCATCCATTCATTCCTCTCTGAGGAGCTAGGAAACTTAGATTTTGGTTTAGAGAATGAAGAGCAAAAAGAACATTAATTTTACTGGTATAAGGGAATACAATTAGAACTTATATTATGTAGAAGTGAGATTAGAAATTTCAAATTGAATAATGTTATTAAGGAACGGAATATATTTAAAATGACAGATAGGAACGAAATTGAAAACGTGGTAGGAGAGATAGATGAGGGTCGGATACGAACCCCGGAACCACACGAAGTAAAACAGGGTAGTAGCATAGAGGAAATTAACCTAGCATTAAAGGTGGTCCAATGGATGAGTGAGATGAATACAAAATTTGGGACATTAGGTGGAAAATGCGAAAAATTAGATGGGAAATTCCAAGAAAAGTTTGGAGATTTAAAGGGAGAAGTGACAAATAATAGAAAGGAAGTACAAGAATTGGAAGAGAAATTCATTAGTAAGCAAGAAGAGTTAAAGAGAGAATTAATGGTAGTCGAAAAAAACTTGCCAAAAATTAGGGTAAAGTGCTTAATGCTATAAAAGAATTTACCAAATGTTACAAAGAGTTAGATCGAAAATTAGTTAATGATAGAAGAGAATTAGAAGGGAAGTAAGATACAAAGCTCGCGGACTGCGAAAAAATATCCAGCAAATAGAGACCATTAGCAATATTTGTGACGATTCAGAGGAAAAGAGCCCTCGGGGTAAACAAGAAGGACAGGTTAGTTTCGAGAACTGTGCCACGAACTGAACAATGGATCAGCTAACGGTCAGGAGGAGTTAGGAGAAGCCATTATCGACCGGGGTGAACTGGAGTTAAATGTAACAACTAAAAATATGGAAGTCTCAATAACTCAAATATAAAATAAAAAGAAGTAGGCAACACAGTAAGGTGCCCCTCAAGAGATATAAACTTGCAATCTGAATTGTACAGGTAATCAATCAACCAGCCAACTAACCAAACAACCAATCAACAGGAGCTTGTGCAATCAAAGTACATCGTCACAAAAACCAATAATCTTAATGCGCAATATTTTAGTTTAGCGTATGTAATCAAAATCATCCTACAACTTTATAGTTCTGCCTGCAAGCCCAATATATAGACATGTAAGTATAAAGTTAACACAGTCCTGTGTTTAGGCAAGCAATGTAACATAATGTCATTATTTTAAAAGCCCATATATATATATATATATATATATATATATATATATACCAAACAGATAATTGCCTATTTGAGCCATATATAATAAATGTTATACAGTATATTATATCTATAAGCAATACCAGAACAAATTTGAACTAATAAGACCTACAAAAACATAGAGGATCTGGCGAAAAATAACATGGTTTCTCACTTAAAATACAAAGACTTACACTGGAGACGAGACACTATCTGCTATATTATAGTAAACCTAAAAATGTTGGAATGAACATGCGTTCACCCATGGCTCTTAAATATGTATCATTATAAATTTGTTAAATGTAAACAACGAATAGCCACAAAATGAAGTATTGAACTGATTACAATTATTGTATGTTTGAGTTTTTTTGAATAATCAAATACAATAAAGCAGCAGATATAAAATAATTTTCAATATGTTATTTATCAACCAAAACAAATTGTGTAGCAATGATTGATCCTTCTCTTAATAAATTATCAGTGGATTTGAACTGTGCAGGGTAGATATCAATTTTGATATCAGATAGTCGGAAAAGACTGAAGTATTAGCAGTAAGTTTACAGTACGATGCAACTGGTTGATAAACCCAGCATTGTGCTGCGAGGAATAGTACTCGTATTGAATATGTGTAAAATGTAATGTTTAGAAAGACTTTAAATTAAACTCCAGACTTCACTACCAAGAGTTGTGTGTCGTTGCGTACCGTTGCACATGTCAGCATTGCAAAAATGGCAGCTAAAGTGGTCATTGATGCTTGGGTATTACATCTGTTCTTAAGCGCTACCTACTTTTCCTTTAAGAAGGTTAACATTCTTGCACTTTCACAGGTGCTTTAACACGTGCCTTATCTTGCCGTCCTGCGGGAATTTTATTCATTCAACATTCCACCAAAAAAGTAAATACTACACCGATGCAGGGTTAAGGGGCCGCAAAATATATAAGCGCTCTAAGGAGAAGGAAGCAAAATGACCACTGTGGGCGCCAACAGTGAGAAAAATAGGGGGGGGGGACAAAGGTGTGTGTGCTTTTGGATTATCTCCCGAAAAAAATATAAAATGTCATATCCAGGAATCTCACGGTGTATCCAACGGACGCAACATTCTCTTGCTAGATTTTATTTTTATAAGCACTGATCAATACTACACAGGGTTCATGCAAAATAATCCTATCAGCAATGTGGTAAAGTTATGCACTTCATGTTTAAATCCTGATATTTCGTAAGTTTTTTTTTCCGAAATTCCTGAACAGCTCTTATCAAGAGCTTGTTCCTGTAGCTTACTGATTTACATATGGAGTTGACGTACTGGAAATGAAAAGCACCTTGTTATCACGAAGCCTTGATAAATATACGACTGTAACAGATTCTCAAGCAGTAAAGTTAAGTTGAAGGCAATAATGACCAGAGCACAAAATGGAATTGAGTGGAATCAAATCAGGCAGCAGATTCTTGTATTATCACTTCCATCTGCAAAGATTGGTATGCCGCCCGCCATGCTGCTCTTGGATAGTCAAAAGACATCACCCGATCTCTACACACCAGCATTGTTTCCACTATATTGAGTCCCGCTATGTTCGAATTAGTTACCCTGTAACCGTAATTTAAAAGGTTTATAAGCTATAGCTGAAATAAAAAGAATGAGTATAATAGCAAATAGTATTATGAAAGCGCCAACACAACGCCTGGGTCACTTCCAGCGGCCAGTGGGTACCCTGGTCGCTACAAGCAATTCCGAGCATCGAAAACTATCACGCCTATAGCAAGAGTTAGCAAAGAAGACCATAGGGAGTATTCGGATAGAACTGAATCGCTGAAAAGAAACAAAATATAACAGAGAGGTAGGTGTAACAAAAGTCTAGAAATTCTTCAAACAAGATTTATATTCATTACACAGACTATTACTGCATAATTTTGTATGCAACAAATTTCATACATGGAGCAAATTAAGGTAACATATGCAGACAAATATCTGCACTGAGAGATTGCGACATTTCCACTGATAACTGACTTTGGCCGCTGCCTTTGCCCGCAAACTTCGCGTCAGTTGTATTTGTAAGAGCTGCTGATGAATAAAACATTTTCCATATGTGGACATATAACAGTATGGCCAAATATTTAGCGTGTTGAAATAACATATAGGGTGAGTACCAAGATACTTAATTCTTAATGAGAAAAAAATCATAGTATATGTTAAGTTTACATATAAAAATGTTCCTAATTGTTATGTGACGGGCTTGTTCATAGAGTTTTGATAGGAATTGGTAGGAATTACAGGGCTTTACCAATATAGAGGCGCCAAAAATGTATACACACTTTCACAGTAGATATTTATGTCATATATTTCAAAGTTGGACCGAAAAACAACAGTAATATGTAGTATGATGTTCTGTAAATGGATGTGACTCACATTATGATAACATAGCTACGTAACAGGAAATCAGCAATGAACAAATGAACCCAAGTTTATTGTAAATTAACAATGAACGAATGAAACCAATATTATCGTATGATGTTCTGTAAACAGATGTGACTCACATTTGCTGTAACAAAACGCTGCCAAGGTTATCGTTAGAACAGCGGAAAGCAGGTTTGAAGTGCTATTGGAAAACCAAGAATGTTGTTGGAGTTCAAAGGCAATAGAGACGTGTATACAGATAGGAACCGCCAACAGAGTAACAATTGCACGCATTCGAGACAAACTTGAGGCTCATGGGACCGTATGCGATGTTCACTAGGGCAGGCAGATCTGGGACGCCTCGCACAGAAACAAGCCCCGAGTCCTCGACAATGGTTTTGGAATGTTTTGAGCACTCACCGCAGAAATCTACAAAGCAATGTGCACATGAAACTGAGATTAGCAGTAATTAAAGGAGGATAAAAAGTATACACCCTTCAAGTTTTGAAGTTCATGAAACTGTAGTGTGTATTAAATTTTTCTTAATAAAATTTATGGTTAGGAAGGATATAGTTGGTGCAATTTTCCTTAATCTACTATGGTATATGACAATGAGTATTAGCAATGAAAGAAAATATCCTGAAGAACATATGAAGTGGGTTTTGGAGCGAGTTGAGAGCTGTTTTAGTTAATATTGATTTAACGAAATCACACCAGGAACTTGTGTAACAGAAAGTGTTAATACAACACAGGTTGCTCTTGTATGTCTTAATTATCGCAGTGCTCGGCAGAATTACATTTCCTAAATAGCAGTAATTAAGGGGGAGCGGATAAAGAATATACACCGTGCAGGTTATAAAGTTAATGCCAAAACTGCAGTGCGTGTTAAAATTTCTTACTAAAATTTGTGGTTAAGGATGAACTTTTTGTGCAATTTTCCTTAACCTATTAGCTTATGTGACAGTGAGGTTAATGAAAAGGAAAGACCCGGAAGAAGTATGAAGCAGATTTTGGGGCGAGTTGAAGAGAATTTTTTTTGAATGATTTAATTATGGACGCTCTTTAACAGCTCAGGTCATCAGCGTCCCATTCAACTCAGGGCGTGAAACGGCCGACAAATTTTGCTCAGAGGCCTCTCTTTCAGGCTTGAGGTACTTTTTCGTGCGGTAAATGTATGAACGGGACCCACGGCTTTACTTCCTTTCCGAAGGAAGCCATAATTAGGATTTTTACGCCCCGAAAAAAAATCCATCGGTCCTGGCCGGGTTCGAACCCGCGATCTTGGGTTTAGGAGGCAAGTATGATAACCACTACACCACCAGGACGGACGAGTTGAAGAGAGTTTTAATGAATGGTGTGAGTAGGATATTATGTTTCAAATCCTTTGCAAGTGTGGTTAAGGAAAGACAGATGCTCCCATTTATAACTATTGTCAACGAAGACTATGTCCTGTTCCTTAAAATATACGATGGTATTTGATGCTGTTGCAATTATGTCGATTATGTTTAAGTGTTCAGTTATTTGGACGTTGCATTTTATAAATAATTGTGCTTATCTGTGGAGACGCTTATAGTTCATATTCTTTTATATTTCATTTACATGTGAGAAATATTGTTTGTAAACAATTTCAGATTTTCAAAAACCATCGAAATAATTTTAATGATGAATAATAGCAGCTTGTAAACATAGTACTGCGTAAAATTTGTATTTGATTCTGGCAACTATAACGTCATTTCGGCCGTCATATTTCCCTATTGGGGTCTGGTAAATATAATCGGTCGTGATCAGTCTTTTTCAAAGGCGTATCATTTGTGTCTACGCCCCCAGTGGGGACACCTAGGAGAAGAGGTGAGGATGTGGTGAGGTAGACACCTAATGACCAGAATTCACGGGGGGTGGAGTTCGGACATAGACGGAGTTCTTAAAATTATTTCCAGGTAAAACACCCTCATGCCGGCGGAGCCTCCCCTCAAAAGAGTTCGAGCTGCTTAAAACGGCCGCTCCTATACCAGATGCCTGGGCATAAAAAAAAATTTAAAGCTCAAGTCATTAGTTACTCTGCACCAGCTCAAATTGCCCTGGAATTGTTTTCTCTGTAACAGAAGCAACGGGATGAAAATATAATAAATGAGAGAACGGAAAAAATTCGCGGAAAGGAAGGATCAATCCAAACTTTGGCCTAAACAAGCAGGAAATCCACGAAAAAAAAAAAAAAAACAATGTCAGGATAACCCACTCAAGAGATTTAAACTACGGACCGCCCAGGCATTACATTTGGGCCACTCCGTTTGGTTTCCTAAGGGTAGCATAGTAAAATACAATTCCATTAATAGCTGTTTTCCTCTACGCCACTTATTTCTATGATCTCCAAATAGTTTGGTACTATGCCTGCTTTTGAAAACAGAACGTGAAAAGCAGTCAAATGTTCCAAACTCAGAAACAAGCATATGAATATAATAACTTTTTATTTAGTTAAAAGTTGTCCGTAAAGTTAAAAAAAAATCTTGAAAAGACAGTAAACAATAATTTTCATTCAAAAGCAACGTACTTTGACCCATTTTCTCCATAAATTGTTTATTAGGTTTATCGGCATAACTACATTTAAGAAGATTCACAAAGTGTGAAAATGATTAAATGTTTATTTTTCAGCTTTTTAGGTATTAAAATATCCATTGAATCTACACGCTTTACTTGTGTGTAATTTCTGCAGTTTACATACTAATAAGCATGTTAAATGTGTGAAAAATGTGAGCTCCAATGTCCTGCATTGGTTAGGATTTGACAAATATCTTTCCAAACTTCATACTCAAAAGATACATTTTGATGATTTTGTAGAAGTAAATAATGTGGGAAATCTGTAAATGCATACATTTGTAAACATTTATATGTCATTAGCTACTTATTTTAGGAATTTGTAGAAGAAAAATATGTTCCATTCTATGGGGCCGGAATGCACTATTTTTGTTTAATAGTGCTGAACGCCCGTTTTCACTACTGAAGCGCCATAAATGGTGATTGACTACATGAAAGGATAAATTGGAAAGAAGTTATTATTTTTTTAAGGAAGGGAGGGTTCCAGGCCAAATTTTAGAACACCTCCCTGGCATTTGCCATTTAAGAGGAATGAGAAAAATCTGGAAAAAACCTCAACCATGAAGAACGATCTTGGCGGGAATCCCGCTCACGAGTCCATCCATGGCTTAATTACCTCGGCCCCATGTGGCGAATGTAATGCACTGAAACGTATTCTAAACTTGATGACGTGATTCCTCCCAATTTTTTATATGAAATCCGCGTTTTCTCGGAAAAAATATATTCTTTTGGTTAAATTATTCAAATTATGTTTAACAAACCTTGTATTTGATTTAACCAAGCATTTTATAATGAGTTTATTAAATTTTCATATATCATGGTCCAAAGTTTCTAAAATAACCTTTAAAAAGTTCAACCTTTACTTTTACTAATATTCTGAGAAACTTGTGCTTTATAATCACTAATTTTACAAGTATATTGGAAATATGGGGTATTTCGTAGTCCTTACTCGTTAGCAAAGAAGTCAAAACTAAAAGAGGGAGAGTAAATCAAGTGCATCACGGTTCCACTATTCAGCAAAATGTATCTGGCTATTATTTGGTGTTCGAGTTCCTTGAATAAAGTACCCAAAATAAGTTATACGTGTCATAAAATTACCCGTAGAATTAAACCTAGTATTCTTAAACTTGTAAGCATGTTTAAATGTAAATAAATGGCAATGGTGATTACGGTTATTAAATTAATATTAATTAAAGTATACTATTATGTTACGGAGTTCTATGGTCCCCGGGATGAATATCGAATTCCTGCCACACCCATATCATGCCAGGGGAGAACGGCTTTTGACAGCATGTAGTTTTCCACGCGAATCGTAGATGCCGCAGGTGTTCCTGTTTCACGCTCTTCAAACGAGTTACTTGAATCCGAAGTTACTGCGCATTAAGTAAGCATAGGTACCTCTGCTAGTTTATGATGAACTAAAGATTTCAAATCATATCAAATAAAAATAATTCGGTTGGTTTCAGTTTATGTACCCATGTTTATAAAAAAAACTAATAGGATTTAAAAGGAGTATTTTAGTTCAAATATTCGTGCTATAGTGGCCCAGCATAAACAGAGAAAATATATTAGTAGCTGCAATATTTTGTACTTGACCGCTTCCGTATTAAACTAGTGCATATGCAAGCCAGCACTAACAGGCGAGTGGTTTTCAACATTTTACCGTATTATTTGGTATATCCTCTAGATTCATAAGGGTCCAGTAAAGAATTATTTATTTATTTAAATATTACGAATTTGATCGCATTTTGTTTTAGCATACTTATGTATTACATATCAGTCATCTTTTTTAAAGCATTTCAATATTTTTCCAATACCTTACCTTTCCTCTTTGATACAAACTGTCAGAAAGTGTAGCCATTAGTAATTATGGTAATTACTTTAAATATTTAGGCAAATGGACTATGATCATAAAGCAAGTACTACTTTTGTATCTATGAACTATAAATCAGAGTTTCCAAAATGTTCGGTTATAAAATATTCTTGTTTCTCTAGATAATGAACAAATGTTTTTTTTAGGACAGTATCCCAACTTAAGCGGAAATGCGACTTTGGCATAATACATATTTTTCAGTTACAATCCGCCGGACTAAGCTGTTTGTCTAAAGAAAAACTTCTTTAGAATGTAATATTTTGTGTATTTATTTATTGCTTCAAAAGTAAAACACTCATATCACATATAAAAAAAATTAAAATAATAGTTCAAAGTTATCTACGAATATCTACCTTTTATATTTACGTTCATATAATTTATTGCTATTTAGCATCTTTAACGTTTTTAGCATAACACAATTAAAACACGCATTGCTGAGTTATTAGGTTAAAATGTACATCCTCCTGACCTATACACCGAATTTCAACATATGGTTCAGATACTGGATACCAAAAGACCCAGGTTCAATTAGGTATTTGTGAAAAGCTGCTTGTTTCAGCTTTTATTTACATAGTTTATCACCTCCGGGAGGAAGGGATGTGGTGACGGATCATAGGCGAACAAAATCCAGGGGCGGTGAGGCGCAGACGAACTAACCGTTTCCATATAGAGCACCCTACACTGACCGAACTCATCTAACCTGGTATTTTGTGTGTACAACGGAACCAATGCAATCAGTTGAACTGGGTAGGCGGAATATATGTGGAAGAAAGAAGATTCATAGCAGCATATCGACAAGTGAAAACCAGGAACAAACTCATGGTTAGGATGTCTCAAAGGATCTGAACTCCGGATCTTGCGAATGCGAGTTCAAAGCATTATCGGCTTAACCTACCCACTTGTTTATATTTATCGCTTATTTTATGAAAGAGAAAATATCTTCTGTGTTATTTGTATAGTCTACTTAAATAAATATGCTTTTCTCAGGGCATTTCTGGAGCATAATTTTCAATGACATTTAACTAAGAAATTTTCAGAATACAAGGAAATTGTGCAGCATTTAATAAAATTGTTGAGCACGCTATAGCAACTGAAGAAATAGTGAGGCGAGTTTGTATGGCAGCCACTTTGGGAGTCAAATTGTGATGTGGTTTTGTCGTCGATGTTGTTGGCCTCCCGTTGGTGATGCCAAATTATGAAGCTTTCACGGGGGTGTTGATCTTCATGCTTCGCTGACAATTTCTCAGGGGATATTCGGCTGTTTTGTTGATTTATACTCAACAGAATGGGGGAGGAGACTAGTAGTATAAATAACCACACGATGAGACGTAATATATATGTATGGTTATGTATTATGCTCAAGATCTTTCGCGTCCTGTGGTGTTTTGCGAACTATAAAATTTACCTACACCTTATATAAACTTAACTACCTTGACTTCCACGGATATGAGCTGAATCTGAGAACCGCGTGTTCAATTTATGCCTCAGCATATCTCTAGACGCTTATAGAAATGAGAATTGCATGTGTCGCAGAGTGTAAATTTTAATATTGAGTGAACTCGTCCCTGAAGAATGCAAGGCTTCTAGATTTGTCGCGACGTTTAGATCTTAGAACTGATTCTTGCAGCATATAGAACTTACAAATGCGCCCAACTGCATCAAATTGCGCGTATAACTTATAGAGAAGTGTCCCGGCGTGTAGATCGAGTGTGTCTCGTCGCCTGTAAAGCTTAACAGCTGAGTATAATGGTCTCCGCAATATGTGAAATTTAAAAATACCTGCGTCTCACTGCGTGTAATACTTATAGATAAGTGTCCCAGCAGAGCAAACGCCTCCATACATACTAAATGCAAATCTAGTAATCGTTAGCTTAACCGCGCCAAAGGAATCACAGATCTCACGCCTTGGTTTAAAATGTTGAAATATAGGTTTACTGTTGACAAGTTTGAATTTACCTGCCCGCACGTGCCATTCCTTATTATTTGAAATTGTAATACTTTTTGTGGACATTGGCTTGTGTAAATACTAACTGTACAACGGCTGTAGGTTGCAAAACCCTAACGAATTTAAAACTTTTTGGGTTTACTAACTCTCCAACGGCATTCCTTTTAAAAGTGGTATCACACTCGACCTTTTGGTCTACTCTTGCCTTTGTGTAGAGTTTTATTGCCTCTTTGTCTTTCTAAGTTAGCGCAACACCAGAAAACTTGCTATTTTGTCGACACACAAAGTCACATTTTATAGTTACATAATATCACCCACCCACCCACACACACACATACGTAATATCATATATTATATTTACATTTACGTGGGGGTAAGTCATAAATGCGGTTTCAATAGTGAGAAAATGTATGTATATATATATATACTTTTTTAACAGTACTTAACGCCAATCTTTACTGCTGAGGCACCACAGGCGGTGGGCACTGATGATGCATGAGGTGAAATATTAAATTAAAAAAAAACATTCTTTTCAAGAAAGGGTTTCAGTCTTATGTTTATGTTACTCCCGGCATTTACCATTTATGAGAATTGAGAAAAACCAGGACACATCTCAGTCGGAGAGCACGATCCTGGCGGGAATCAAATCACAAACTTCCCGTTCACGAGATAGTGTCGGTATTTACATTAAATGTATTATAGCCATGATACAAAATGAACTACTCGATCACTAAGAAATTCAATGGTATGAGGTTCAGAAATATAGGTTTGAAAACTGTAAGAAGAAAAAAGAATTACTATTAATAAAATATACTTCTACAGGAAATAAGTAACTGCATAGCAGACTGATTTGAAATACGTTAGGTGTAAATGGGTTTTTATTTCTTAAAATCTTTAATTGGGCAAATGGTGATCTATCGAAACAGTACTATTAGCTGCAAACATTAGCTTAATTTCTAATGTTAATTCTCAGATTACCGTGATTACACCATCTACTTCATTGAACCTGAAAATATCGTGTCTTTTTCATGTCATGTCTATAAGGATACTTTTGAAGCTCTTTTCTCTCGGCAAAATCAAACGCTAGTCAGCAGTTGACGGACTCCAGATTCATTTGAGTTATAGTAAGTTCTTTTTGCAGATTGTTTGAACAAAAAATATATCAATAATATGGATATTCTAGGTATAAACATTTAACACGTAGTTCTCCTCACCACAGTTAGGTTTTTTTTCATGTTAACTTGTTTTTGAAACTAGTAAAAATCTGTCAGAAATAGAGAAGAATCTGCATAAAGATGTAATTGTAATGCACGTATTCTGTGTTGTCACAATTCTTCGGGAGGGAATGCTACTTTGGCCAAGTTGTCTGCGTAAGTTTCTTGCGCATTTTTCGGTCACCTTAAAAAGGCGGATTCCAGGTAAATAAGAAAGTGACGGTCTCCGGAATCCTTTGCGTCACTACTTACTTTCGTTCATTGCATGGAAGACCTATGAAAATTTTCTTGGAACCTTAAGCAATTTTAACAAAATTTCAAACACTAGTTTCTAAAATTTGATTGGGTCTTTAAAGACCAATGCACAACATCCACATAAAATATGGATCCTTTGAAATTTCTGAGTCAAAATATAAGGACGCTTTAAACACAATTTATATAGTTTTTTCTGAAGATAAAATAATGATTTCGCAGTATTAACCAGACTTGTAACAATTAAATGGAAAAACAGAAGATTATAAAAACAACATAATTTTCATTTTGCAAAATTAAATTTTGCTGTTCTCTGATATTAAAAGAGGCCGCTAACTCCTGGAGTTCCGAAACAACTTATTTCCGAATGTTAAAAGGAATAGAACCGATCTGTTGATATAAAATATTTGCAAAAGGAGCGAACTAAACCGAGGTTGCAGTTATAGTGAAACTAAAATTAATTACATGTTGTTCATGCAGATAGTCAGTTCATAATTTGGGTATATTTCCATGAATATTTTTATGAAAATACAGCTAATCTATATACATGACCCTGAGGTGACTTTGTCTAGGCCAGGACCGGTCACCTGAGCCGGGGTGGCGCCCAGGAAGCAGCTTGCCATCGGAGACAGCTGCAATGGTGGAGGATGAAAACTCTATGGTAAACAATAAACCACTTATTCAAATAAAACATAAAAGAGTGGACGTAAGAGAAGTAACAGAGCAATCTAACCCTCGTTTCTTAGTTATTAGTAGAACTGAAGAAGGTCAGTCTTTTTGTCGAGTGAACCCTTTTATTATTCAGAAGGGAATTGATACCATTTCTGGACCTGTTAAGTATTGTACACGACTTCGAAATGGTTCTCTGTTGGTGGAGACACAAGCAATGTCACAAACTAACTCATTGCTCAGGGCGACGATACTCCACGGATACCCGATCCGTGTTGAGCAACATCGAACTCTCAATTCGTCGCGAGGAGTTATCTACCAATGTTCTTGATGGCATGTCTGACTCGGAGATCCAGGGTTGTCTGGAAGACCAGGGAGTCACATCAGTATACCGTGTACAGGTGAAGAAGGAAGGTGAAGTGCAGCCCACTCGCACTCTCTTCCTCACATTTAACCGAGTCGAGTTACCGCCCAGAATTGAAGCAGGATATGAGGTTAAAGAGGTGCGCCCATATATCCCCAGACCCATGCGATGTTTTCAATGTCAACGCTTCGGCCACATTCGCATGTCGTGCTAGAGTGCTCATGCCACCTGTAACATTTGCGGTACTAAAAGTCACGAAGCAGCCTGCCCATCTGCTCCTGTCTGTGTGAACTGCCGCGGTGACCATCCAGCTTCGTCCCGCAATTGTCCTCGTTATCAAGAAGAGCGCTGCATCCAGGAGATCCGGGTGAAGGAAAAACTCTTCTTTAGTGAGGCCCGGAAACGATTCCAATTTCGTCTACCTGTGATACCTAAGACCGGTACGTACAGCGCTGTAGCTCATCTCCTATCCAGAAGCGAGATAGCAGCACGCAGACTTGTGACTTGGTTTTCACAAAGGTCCCTGGTGCATCGAGCTCCGCCAAACGTTCTCCAGCCAAGCCCAAACCTATTGTTTTCGATGCTCCGGCTATCAAATTTAAGAATTCTTACAATCGTAGGGATTTTATGAAATCGTCCACTGACACAAAGCAGAGATCGAGCCCTTCTCCACCTCGGAGGTCGAGCTCCCATGATGGATACGGGAGCAAACCCGCTAAGCGGTCGCCATCACCGCCTCTTTCCACCTCCAACCGATTCCAGGTTTCGGAATCGGTTGACTCCTCTCAGCGGGAGAGCCGTCCCTCTGAGGATGTGATGGAGCAGGATGTTCCTGCTCCGGCAAAACCACCGAGTCCCACGCGATTAAAAAAAGGACGTCGGATTCGTCCTGGACCGAATAAAAAGTAATGTGGTTTATTATTTATTTATTTTATATAATTTTAACAATGGCTATCCTTTCATGGAATGTGCGTGGACTCCGCAGTCGAAGACCTGACTTGAAGTTAATTTTACGATCGACTGACTCACTGATTGTGTGTCTCCAAGAAACTAAACTTCGACCACAGGATTCCTTCAGTCTCCGCGGCTACTCCTCGGTGAGGTATGATCTTCCTCCCGAGGACGGCACTCCCGCGCATGGCGGAGTATTAATTTTAATTCGAGATGACGTTTACAGTTCTTCACTCAACCTCCAGACGCCTTTACAAGCTGCTGCAGTTACAGTTCACTTCTCCAGCTTAAGTTTTTCCGTTTGCACTGTATACTTGCCTCCTTCTGCTACTGTGGCCACAGTTGACCTGGATAATCATTTATCTCAGATACCGCCCCCTTTCCTACTTCTGGGGAACTTTAATGCTCACCATCCCCTGTTGGGTTCCAGCTCGGAGTGTGCCAGGAGTAGCATGTTGGCTGATTTTCTGGACCGCCAACACCTGATTCTGCTCAACACTGGTCATCCGACTTTTATTTCTGACAGCAGTCATTGCTTTTCTCACTTGGGCCTGGCCTTTTGTTCTGCCTCACTTGCGGTACATTTAACCTGGAATGTCATCTCCGATTTATATTCTAGTGACCACTTTCCGTGTCAGATACGTGTACTCTCTTTAAACGCACATTCTCAGCGCGCGCAGAGATGACATATTGCAAAGGCGAATTGGCCTCTCTTTATATCTTTATCTGTATTTTCAGGGTTGGTTTTTCCATGTATCGATGTCGCGATCGAGCACCTCCGTACGGTCATCATAACAGCCGCAGATCAGCCTATTCCCCGGTCGTCTTGTCACTCCAGACGCTTACCGGTTCCCTGGTGGAATGATGCATGCCGGGATGCTTTGCGTGCAGGCCGAGGTGCTCTCCGAGTTTTTCGTCGCCACCCTACTTCAGCAAATATGATTCGCTATAAACAACTGCGCGCCAAATGCCGCCGAGTCATTAAGGATAGCAAAAGGGCTTCTTGGATTGCTATGACCTCTTCTTTTAATCGCACAGCGCCTTCATCTGTAGTTTGGGAACGGCTACGCCGCGTTGCGGGCAAACCTAAATTTAAGCCTATACCGGTCTTAGGTTATCGAATCGAGTGCTTACTACTCCGCTTGACGTAGCCAATATTTTAGGACGCACCTTCGCTGATGTTTTGAGCTCCGCCAATTACCCTGCTGCATTTCGCGCATTAAAGGAGCAGGTGGAATTGAAGCCTTTCTCTATTGCCTCCGACCATCAGGAGTGCTATAACGTTCCTTTTACCGCCTGGGGACTGGAGCATGCCCTTTCTACCTCTCAGCATTGCGCGCCGGGGCCAGATGGAATCTTAATGCTATGTTGCAACGTTTGTCAGCAGAAGGCAAAGTTTTTTATTACGTACTTTTAATTCTATTTGGTGTAATGGCACATTTCCTTGCGCTTGGCGAGTGGCCACCGTCATTCCTATACCTAAGCCTGGAAAGGACCCACATCTTCCTTCCAGCTACCGTCCGATTTCCCTCACCAGCTGCGTCTGCAAGGTGATGGAACGCATGATAAACGGGCGGCTTATGTAGTGGTTGGAATCGAGGCATTTATTGACGAACGCTCAGTGCGGTTTTAGGCGTCATCGTTCCTCTGTCGACCATCTTATATCTATTTCAACCCACATAATGGACGGCTTTATACGGAAGTGCCAGACGGTCGCCGTATTTTTTGATTTGCAGAAGGCGTATGATACCTGCTGTAGAGTCGTATCCTTGGAACACTTTACGATTGGCCAATGCGTGGTCGTATGTCTGTTTTTATTCAGGAATTTATGAAAGACCGGGCTTTTAATGTTCGCGTGGGATCAGTTTTATCATCTCGTTTTATTCAAGAGAACGGTGTACCTCAGGGCTCGTTACTTAGCTGCACACTGTTTGCCATTGCTATCAATTCTATCACAGAATGGTTACCGCCATAATACAATCGTCGTTGTTTGTAGACGATTTCGGCATTTATCTTACCTCTCGGTCTGTTGGAACGCCGCCTCCAATGCTGTCTAGACCACCTTTGCGCTTGGAGGGTTAATCACGGGTTCCGTTTCTCCGCAGAGAAGACCGTCTGCATGAACTTCTGGCGCCACAAGGAGTATCCTCAAACTTCGCTCCATCTTGGCCCAGACGCACTCTCTTTCGCAGACGAAGTTACGTTCCTTGGCTTGGTGTTTGATAGGAAATTAATCTGGTCATCGCATATAGCACAACTCAGAGCAGGTGCGAACGTTCTCTTTGTATTTTATGTGTTTTAAGTGGCACATCTTGGGGAGCTAACCGGACTATTCTTTTACGTTTTTACCGCTCTCTTTTCCGGTCCAAACTGGATTATGGTGGTGTGGTTTATGGCTCTGCGCAGCCTTCTGTTCTGCGCCGTCTGACCCCGATTCATCACCGGGGTATCCGTGTTGCCATTGGAGCATTCCGCACCAGTCCTGTGTTAAGTTTATGTGCGGAGTCTGGGGAACCTCCGTTGTTTTATTGTCGGGATGTTTTACTTTCTGCTTACGGTTGTCGTTTAGCTGCGTAACCTCGTCATCCCACGAATGGGAGTTTTTTAATGTGTCTTTCGATGGTTTTTATGCTGCTCGGTCTTTTACTCCTAAGCCGGCTGGCTTTCGTTTTCGGTAGATTTTAAGGACGCTGGACTTGGAATTACCTGCCTTTTTCTTAGCCGGGGAAACCTTTTCTCCCCCTTGGCTATTGGCACAGGCCCCCGTTCATCTTGGACTCATGTCCTGTCCTAAGTCTTCGACCGCAGCACCTATTATCCATGTTCTTTTAGCGTTATCAAATCTTCTTTTACTGGATGGAATTTTATATATACCGACGGCTCGAAGTCTGACACAGTAGTAGGATGTGCTTTTGTATTTAATGGAACAAGTTTTACGTATGGTATTAACTTTGCGACATCTATTTTTATGGCGGAGCTTTATGCTATCTATCGGGCGGTTTTATTTATTTCTGATCAGTAACTGGGGAACAGTGTTATTTGTTCCGAATCTTTGAGTGCCGTTTTAAGTTTTAGAAATCTGTACAACCATGACCCTCTTGTGCAGAAGATCCAGGATGTAGTGTTAACTCTTTTCGACGCTGGCGTTAGGGTGACACTACTATGGGTGCCTAGAAACGTGGGACTCCCAGGTAATGAGGCCCAGATGTCGCAGCTAAATCCGCTCTTTTAGACCTTGCTGAGCACGAGCAGCGTTTTTATTTCGGTGTTTTTATACATTCTTTACGTAGAACCATTCTTTCCCGCTGGCGCGAGGAGTGGGAATTACTCCCAACTAATAAGCTCCGTGAATGTAAATCCGCCCCTTTTAACTGGTCGACTTCTATTCGCGCAGTTCGTCGGGAAGAAGTCATTTTAGCACGCTTGAGAATTGGGCATTGCCTTTTTAGTCACCGACACCTTTTTAATGGACAACCGGCTCCAGCTTGCCCTCACTGTGACCACCCCTTTACAGTGCGTCACATTTTACTCGATTGTCATCATCGAGCAACTTTTAGACTTTCCATGGCTTTTCCCTACTCTATTGAGGAGTTACTTGCAGGTGATGTGGCTGCTGTTGAGCGAGTGCTCCATTTTATCCGTATTTCTGGTTTCTGGTTTTGGTGTGAGGGTTTTACCTTTTATTCATGACGGCATTTTTAACCTATTGCAGGACTGTTGAGTTTTCAGATCTTGCTAATATGTTTTACGGACAGTCTTTTGTTTGTTGTTGACCATTTTACCCCTGTTATTTTTTGGGAGTTTTATTTTAAAGATTTTATACCATTTTGAGACTGATCTGTTTTCAGCTCTGTTAATTGTTACTGTTTTACCCTTGTTATTTGTTTTGGGGTTTTCGTTGTTACAATTATTGAATTTTATAAGAATGTTGTGTTATCAGCCCTAGCTGCTGAGTTTTATTACCAGTCTTATTTGTTGTTGACTATTTTACCCTTGTTCTTTGTTATGGGGTTTGTTTTATAGCCCAAAGTGCTAAATTTGATGATGTGTAACGCTGACATTGTTAATTTTATTTATTTTTTATATTTGGCGCGGTTTTTAGTGTGTTTGGGCACTAATGACCATAGCTGTTTTGCGCCCCTTAAAGTATAATAATCATCACGATATATCCAATATATCCGATACTCTTAACTTTTTTCACATTTTAAAAACTCAGTATTTATTACATCGGTTCCCAACCTATAATTTGCAAAGTCAGTGGGTACGTGCTTAGACGTTCAAAAGTACGCAAAATAACCATTAGTGGTGAAAATAATTTACCTTAATAATTAAGCACACCTCATGTATCACGATTGTGATCTATTCTTCTTTCCAGAAAAATTGCATGCTATTAAGAAATGACTTTTGTGAAAATAAAGTTTCTCTTTCTTCCGTTTGTAACATGTAAATATCGTCCAGAGGGCTTGATCAGTTGACTCAATATAAAAAATTGTGTTTAGCCTTTGATTGCGAATCTTTTGAAGTAGATTTTTGTTTAATATTTAACATGGTATTAGTTGTTAATATTATCAATAATTTTAACCATGTCAGTTACGGATAAGTGGCTGAAGGCCAGTTAAAAAGTCAAACCTTGGTGTTAACTATGGCAAAGTACTTCTTAACACATGTCCGTAGATACAAGTACAGCCAAACGAGGATATAATTCAAAGACACCTGACTAAGATACTACTACGCAGAAGAAATGGAAAAACAGTAAGTGTGTATTAAATATGAATTTTAATTTGTAAGGAATGATGATGTCTTAAACTTTTGCATGTGTTTTGTGGAGAAGTACTATTATCCAATCAAACGGTAGCAAGGAAGTTTATCTACACATGTGACATTTAGAAACCTAATTTCCTACGCATTAAATGAAAGAAATATACATTTTCAAATTTAATAGCATATAAATTTAGCTCCTTGCGTGGCATCAGGAAATACAGACAATGAGCGGGATTTTGAGACTCCTATTGCTTTGCTTATTGCCTAACTGAATGTAGTAAGAGCAACACCATGGACAAATATTTAATTTTCCATTGTATTAAAAATGTTGTTTTCTTTGTAGGACTGGGAGGAATATAATTGAAAAATCAATACTTTATATTTTCTAAACAATACATTAATTTGAAGAATCGTGGATATGTCTTAAATGTAGAACCTTCCTGTAGATAGAATTAAAGCAAGTTAATTTTTTTTTCATCCAAGTCGTTGAGTGTTAGCATGCTGCTGATTTATTTATTTTGGTCACTATCGTGAGGTATTCCCAGAAAATTAAATTAAGGAAAACCTTTTGCCTTGTTACCCATTGAAAGAGCGTGCCACAGGCGAGGATAATTTTAATGGGATCAATGACTATTACATTGAAAAGGGCTTTAGTTACTCTAATTACTGTCCTTCATGCATTGACAAACCAAGTTTAAGTCAATGTTTATAGGCCTACGAGACAGAGTTAAAGAAGTAGCTCCCCATGTGCCATAGAGTTATTCATGAATTCATAGACAAATTCTTGCATCTGAGTCTTTTCCTAATTAACATAAAGATGTTCTTGATGAGGCTATAAAAGTTGTAAATGATATAAGTCACAAACACGAATCTCCAGATTGTGTTAATCACTGTGTATGGTAATGAACAGAATTCAAAGACATTATTTTTGTACTTGGAGGTCTTAGACATGAAGCTCCCAATATTTTTCCTGAAGACCAGCAAAATTACTGAAACACTGCTCGACCTTTCATTTTAATGGGTTTATAGTCAAGTAGCTTTAGTAGTTATTAGCCTCTCGCTATCGTGGCACTAAAATCATTCATTATTCCTTGTCCAATGACCTTAGCTTAGAAAACAGAAGTTAAATGAATGAGAATAAGAGTTATTGTAGATAAAAGCATATCTACATATAATGAAACTGTTAGAAACATTTTGGTCAGCCACGGAAGTGTGTTGAACCCTGTCTACAAGTTTCACTTTACTGTGTCAATATAAGTAACAAAATTGCAATCACTTAGAGATGAGGAGACAGGGAATTGGAAAAACAGTTGTGAAACATCGAGACCTATCGGCATTCTAAATTTCCTGGATATATGCGTAAAGAGCACAAGGTACAACCTAATGAATACTCAGTATTGCTCTCCCCATCCATTTAAAGTAACTCTCGGATCTGGAGAAGATTGGATGAAATAAATCACGCGTAGTAAAAAACGTGACCAAGTTGTACGGTTAACCGATAGATCCCATATAGGAACACAGGAGGAGATCAGGTGCAGGCTTATATAGTATATTTACAAGAATAAACAGCATGATAAGCATTGGGAAACAATGCACATTTTTTCAGGTAGAAATATTTTTATATTTTTAATTGTATTTTTAGAGGGATTGAGCGGGGTTATTATGGTAAGTGAATTCTCATCCTCTCAGATAGTCAAAGTGCCTTAAAAGTAGTTTGCTCCTACCAGATTAAATCTAAATTGCTATGGGAATGCCTAAATGCCCCAACTGCCCTGGCATCTCGAAAGAAGCTTGAGCTGTGGTAGATGCCGGGGCATCGGGGCATTTATGAAAATGCAAAAGCAGATTCAATTGGCAAAAAGGGACACTACACCCTTTGTTGGCCCTGAACCCGTGGTTGGAATCAGTACATATTCTGTTAAGAATATGTAAAAACATGGATTGGGTTCAGAAAGCATCTATAAAGTGGGACTATATAAAGATGAACCCATTTGCAGATTGTGCAAATGGAATGAGGAAACTCCCTCGCATATCCCGTTTAATTGCCCATTCCTGTAATGAAAGAGAGTTGTTTTTTCTACAAACTAGGAAGACGTGGGAATGGACGCTGACATTGAAACCAAAATATCGCAACTTGTTCAAGGAACAGATTTTGGGAAACAGCGAAAGCGTTTCTTCCTAATGAGTTTCACAGCGTTTCTCACGTGCCGGAGATAGACAAATCTCCAACAAACTTCGGTTATCTAATTTAATATAATTTACAGAATCTTAGGTATTTGTATCGAAGAGAAGTTACATTTGATTATATTTTTTGGTTACACTATGAAAGCACATATAACCAACCTTAGTAATCCGGATTAACCTATTTGACTATCTGAATATTTTGCTGACTAGATTTCCCACATTCTTCTTAAACTCTTAAAGTAACTTTTATATTTCAACTGCACGTATAATGTTCGTTAGCTTTCAAATAACATCATTGTATAATAGCATGCCTTTTAAATTAGTACAAAATCTTTAAATGTTATCGCTCATTTCTTATACAAAAGCAGAAGAGGTAATTATAATATTCCATCTGAATATTTTGAATTCTAAGCTGAGCTGATCAGGTAACATTATATTGAGTTTATGTTGTCCTTAAATTTTATGAAAAAATAGCTCCAAATATTACTCAGTATTTTCAGCAGCAGTTTATTAAATGTCTTCGTTGTCACATTGGGCTTAAGAAATAATAAACTGGTACAGAAACCGAAACACTAAATACACAGCCGGCTAAGTAAAATTCTATTAATTTACGTTTCATTTAACATTAATTATTAACAATATTATCGCACAGCATTTACAAATACTCTTCACATTTTCAGTAGCATTTTATCTATAACTAGCCTGCGATATTAAGTATACTTTATGTCCACATACTAAAAGTGATGTGAACTGTAGAAAATATACAAACGTTCCCTTTAAAGCACAGGGGAACTACGGTTATCCGCTCTAATTTGCAATGCTGCCTGCCTGCTATAAATCCAGAGAGTAATTGATTTCTGTCCGTTATGTATACTGAGGCACTTAAGGAGTATAAATAGATATCTTTGTTCCAGTACCCCCAACATGTGAAATGGTGATTTTAATAAACGTGTTAAATGGTAAGTGCAGTGAATTTTATAATGGGATGACCAATTATGTTTTTCTGAGATCCGTGTACTGCACAAAGCAAAATGAATTATCTAAAACTGAAACATGAACCAATAAATATCACTGACTGATTTCCATATACATATCCATGTGTATTATTTTGCTGAAACACGCACGCCAGTAAAATCAGCAAAAATTACAAAAAGAGTATGTAAAATTAACGTACTGTTATTTCAGTACTATTATTATTTTTCCTATCATTTTCGCAAAGCGAGCAACGTTTATTCATAGCTTCCGCTTTTGTTTTGATACCTTTATTGCTCAGAGGCGATTTTGCATTTCTTATTTACTATGTAAATAAATTCACATCCTATTCTTTTGTTACGCACTGCTTGAGCATTTCTCTTCGCCGTCGTTATAAACAAGAGCTTCAGAGAATGATGTAAAATTATCTTTTTCTGAGAAATCGAAGAGGAATTTTAATGTAATATAATATCACTACAAAAATGTAAATAAAATATGTTATTTTGCATTATTATTTGTTATTTTTCTTTCATTCCCTCTATTGGTCATAAAGTATTTTTATTGTCCTTTCTCAGTGTTATCCTTAAAATCCGCATCTTGAGATATTGCATCTAATATTTCCATGCCTTATAACATATCCTTGCAAGTTGTGGCATGAATTTCTACATGTGCATTAATGACCGTTTTGGTATCCGCAATAAAACTGGTAAAAATATTCTCTCAGGCCTTAAAAGGTACAATATTTCAACAAACATTTTGCAATATGTGATATTGTGAGATTTAAAAAAAAAAAAACATCATATCTACATAGCTTACAAGAAAATGTGTAAATATGAAAGCTCTGGATTTAAAAAAAAAATTATATGATTGCATTCGAAGAGGATTTTAAACCGTGGATATTTTAAAGAAAGACCTCTAACGTCAAATAACAAGGAGGGGAATATTTTTATGCAGAAAATTTTCATTGAAGAACATCGACAGTCCTGCAAATCCGAAAATTTGCAAATCAATTATGGTACTTTACAATAATGCTGAATATGTTATGTAAATAAATGTTAAACTTTTATTGGATTTTAAATTCATCTTTTACTACATTTGTATTTTATATATATTACGATTCTAAGGTAATTTTTTTTCGAATTTTTTCACAATTTTTAAATGAGTAGCAGTTTTATGGACCATGTTCCGATATATTATGTGCCGAAGTTCTACTAGATAGGCTGTTGATTATGCCCTCAAATTACGCTTAAGCGTCTCGAGGAAATTAACGGCTCGAAATGTGTTCGAGCAGAAATTTGCTTACCCGTATACAGGTATAAGCTGTGTATCGCCTGCACTCGTTTGTTTAGGCCGCCTGGACATGAACAGATGATTCCATTTTGTGTGCAATGCATATTAACATAAATCTGCATTCCTTTTCATGAAATTACTACCAATTTATTGTCACGGTCTTATGACAATTCCTTTGATTTCATTCCTGCAGCGTTTGCGGAGGAAATTGATTTTCCCAGCAATAGCACATTATATAAGCCCTCTTAGTTATATGCTCACTGTCCCTGCTGACATTAAATTTTCCGGAGCTTCTAAGCTCTCACTTGAGAGTAGTTTCCTTACTAGGTAAATGAACGTTGCACAGGCTAGGTAGATTTGTTTACAAGAAGGTGTTTACTGTAGTCAGAATATACAAAATAAACATTTTTTTTTTTCAAAAACCATACATAAATGTTAATTGTACTTAACTTTATGCTTCAAAACTTATACAATTTACTTAACTCTAACTGGAATGAATCACAACTGTGTATAATCAGAGGGAAAGCGATATAGGAGATTTCCTTTAAACTGCAGATACATAATAACACGCTGAATATGTACTGCAATACTTCTTTAGCTCAGAAATAGGTAATTTATCGTGCAATCTTTCACGTTTCGATCTACCTATGTCATTTTGTGGATCTTGGCTTTCTGTTCCAAGGTCGTAAAATAAAAAGTTTGAACTGAAGTTTGCAAAGGGAGGAACACAGATTTGATCTACAACTACAGCGAAGCTATTTCAGTTATAGGCCGATAAAGAGCGTCTGCCAACTAGAAAAAGCCATTTGATCAGGTCAAATGACACACGCGGAAGTAATTGTTTGTTATTAGTTTGAGGGGGCTTTTGTCAACTAGTGCGTGTTCGTTCGTGTGTTACTCTATGCTTTTACTGAGTGTAAACTGGGTGCTAACTGTTCTTTTTTAGTGATGCCACTACATAAATTGAGGTAAAACAACAGGACTTTATGTACATTACATATGTGAAAACGGAATCTTGCAGAGAAGTGGTAAGGTTATTCCCAAGAAAATATCCAAAATATTTCGTTCCAAGAAGAGAAACTGTTAGCCTTTGTTTTTAAAATGTTAGGGGAGACAGGTTCTTTAAATTATAAAAAACGTTTTCCGAACCGGAGAATTTACAGAAGTAAAATTAGATGAATTACAGACATTTTCTTCGCATATTTTGGCAATGTGTTTACCGTGAGGGACATCACTTGCAACGTATTTTATAACAGAAGTTAGTGCTTATTACTTTTTAATAGTGTTTAAGGCCCGTTTTAACTACTGAGGCATCACAGACAGGTAGCACTGATGCTACATGAGATGGAACGCTAAACTAGAAAAGGATTTATTTTTTAAAGGAAGGAAACGTTCCAGGCGTAGATTTAGGGTACCTCCCCGGCATTTGCCATTTATGAGGTTTGACGAAAACCTGAAAAAATCCTATCAGGGAGGACGTCCTGGTAGGAATCGAACTCCAGACCTCCGGTTCACGTGTCCGCGTTTTAAAGACCTCGGCCACCCCTGGTGGTTTAGGATTGTTAATTTATGCTTTCAATGAAAATATCGATACTAAAATAAAAATACAAGTTTTTCAAACAACAACACTATCTCCCCTTTTTTGGTTGCGGCGGTGACACTTTCATGTAAGCAGCCGCACTCAAGTGGCCCGAACTCAAATAACCTCACTGGAGAAACTAAGCAGGAATTGAATACTTTTGTGTGACATTGATCAGAGGAGTATACTATAAGATTTTATTGCCATACCAATAAATTTTCAAAATTAAGCACTTGTTCAAAATAAAATCCTAACGCATATTTTTATTAAAATCTCAAAATAGATGTAACTGATATATTGTACCCAATATACGGAAATATGAAGACAAAATATACAAGAGTTAATGTTTTGAGGGTGTATCCTGTGATCATTCAAATTTTCATAATGAATACTTTATAAAAACACCACCTACTGCTCGAATCGAGATTTTCACTATATCGGTTCTTGGGTAGGTATATATCTCGTATTGAGAAGAAAATAGTTTCAAGATTACTTTCTTCTCAAAATATCATAATCCAATATGCAATCATGAAATTCTAGAAGATTATCTACTTCATAACACTCTTGATCACTTATCCAATAAATAGCACATAACTTACTTACGTGTAGCAGAGTGTCACCAATGACAACTATATTGTGAATATAGTATTTATCTATAGAAATACAATTAACACCTTTTACTATTATTATTATTATTATTATTATTATTATTATTATTATTATTATTATTATTATTATTATGGTTGTTGTTGGTGGTGGTGAAAGTTCAATCCCATATCGACTAACACTTTTCTTACTTTATTTAGCGCGTCACTATTTATATCAAACAGTTAACTGAATACAGCCTGACTTCTCGGATACAAGTAAATAATGTGACAAGTGTCTTTATTGATGTGATTTCTCGTTACAAAGGAGTTAATGTACCTTTAGAGAAATGAATGCCCATAATCCTTGACTTAATTGATTCGGCGCGCTAACAAGCTAAGCATTTCTGATGACCACCAGCTTCCAAGCTTTGAAAACCGTTTGAGTCAGTGGTTAGTACAATTGATACGAACATGGTAAAAGCATCACGCTCTTTATATAACAGGGTTACAAAGACAGTTCAAACAAACAACGAAGCGAAGCCCGTCAGTTATTTATGAATTGAAATTAGCATATTCTTTCCTGAAATTTGAGAATGTTGACAATTTTCGATACTATTTCTTCAAGAGGTGAAATTTGCAACATCGCATTATGTACCGTGGGATATGGTACCTTAATGCCGCATGTGCCGTCTTTTCAAAATCAATATAGAAGACTATTAGATGCAATGTTAATCCCAACAAACATACCCAAAGTCATTTAATTTCCTCGCAAAATTCTACATAATTTCCCATAGTTTAGAAATTAGGAAAGATAATTTTACTAATACGAAATAGCCCAATGTTTGTACCCGAATAATATAAAGTTGAGCAAAGTGCTTAGGGGAATATAAAAACGTTCCTTCATGAAAGCGTTGTTGTGGGGTTTGTGATTTCTCGTCAGTGCCTCCGACCAGTGAGGTTAAGTTCTCAACGTCCTATTGTTGTTGTTGTTGTTGTTGTTGTTGTTGTTGTTGTCGTCGTCGTCGTCGTCGTTGTTGTTGTTGCGTGGGCATAGTCAATAGCCTGCTTACATCGACAACCCGACCTGAGGGATTATTGCCGTTTTCGATTTCTTCACACAACGAGAGTGGACAGGAAGTTACTTTCAAAATATAAACACAGGAAAGTATGCAATGAAACAAGTGCATTTATGGACGTGGCTTTTCGTTACAAAGGAACTATTGTACGTCTCGAGTAATTAATGCCCATAGTCCTTGGAATAGTACTTCTGATGACCGCGAGCTTCCGGGGTTTGAAAAAAATCACTTCAAAAGCTGACTGAAATGTTGCGGCAAGGCTTTACGAAATATTGATCTACCATCCGAATTTATCCTAGGAATTAAAAACTTCCAATAAATTATCGCTTGTTCGTTAATCGAGAATTAACCTCAGTAACATGCGGCTATGCATTTCATTTGCATGATATACATGTACATACATATGTGTGTGCGTGTGTGTGCGCGCGTATTACGCGCCTAATCACTAATATTCACCTACGACCGAATGAAGAATGTTTGAGAGGCTTTGCGAACAATGCTCGTAGCGAGTGAATGCCTTAGAATGCTCCAAGCTGCTCGGAATGCTTTAGAAAGCCCGTCTTGAAGGATGTTCTGGAAGCCTGAAATTGGGCGGCTTTGCCTCTTTATACACAGCCTTCTGACTTGGGTATCCACGTGTTAACATCGACTTTACTGGATCTGCCCACTTATGCTCAGGAGCATTGCAGTCTTCAAAATTTAAAATGCTGACTACTAATTGGCCGGTTCGTATAGGATGTTCTGGAAAAGCGCGAGAATTCAGCAAGCTACGAACACGACGAAAAAGTACCATCACCGAAGCAAGGAAAATGTCCATTACGTAACTTTGGGTGCCAGGCGTTCGGTTTTCACTTTCGCTCTAATGTAAAAAGTCTGCAGGTATTATAATAGCATTCATTTCCGGATTCAAAACTAAAAATATTAATTTACATTTACTATTTAGAATTAAATAATGTGTGATAAGTCACTGAGACTATCATAACTATTTATATAATGAAATAAATCCTTCTAAGTCACCGCTGGAAACAATGAAGTTAATATAGTGTTTACAACCATATGACAATTAAATTACAGGAAGGGCGCCGATTATAAATACTGCTACTTTCACTGCAAAGCCACTTAAAGTTTTGGAACAAATAAGAAAGTGTACGTTTAATTGCTGAATTAACAAAACGAAATTGTTCACTTTCAAATAGCATTGAATACTGTCGATCTATTAATTGAGTAGTGGCGTGGTCTAGACTTTTCGGAATTTTCGGAAGATGTTTATATTCGATACACAGAATGTCTAATACCTGTATGTCTTTCTGTACAAAATTATCAGTTACATCATGTGTTGCTCTTTGAATGTTTGAGCATAACAATTTATTGGGTTACAAATACATCTCTTCCTCAGTTTTTCTTTTAAAATTTCGATCTTTATAAATTCCAAAGAGATTCCCTCATTTGTCATTAGTTGATGAGTTTGCTCTACAAGACTTTTTGGTCACTTCTGAATACGATAAATGACAATTTTACATTTTCTGTTAGTGCAGGAAAATTTTACTTGTGTATACATTAGCTCATCACTTTTAACTTAATTTAAAATTTTCACATAAAATAGATTTGCAGTTGGAATAAGTTTGCAGTCGGAATAAGATGCTTGGCCTCCAAGTTGGATCTGAGTTCGATGATTGGGGGAGGGTTTTGTTGATTTAAATTAACAAACGGCTAGTTGTTGACCTCCTCTTCTTCTGCTGCCTAACATTACTGCAATCCCGGGCTAGCTTTGGTGAGTGCTGGAATTTTATGGCCTGTTTCAGGTCCAAGGGATAGGACTAGGAACTTCACGAACACAAGTAGAACTCCTTATAATAAGACCATTTATTTACAGTAAATTGAGTTAGGTGTTCGACGGTCGCCTTTAAGATTTTGAGAAAACGTATGAGTTTGCTGGCAACTCGCTTAATAAATTCGAGTCTATATAAAATGTCCAATCAGTATCTTCCTCAATACTACTCACTCTCCTTCTCGCGGCACAATAACTATCAGTTAATAGTTTTACGTCGCCTCTTATGAAAACGGTCTCTCGAAGTGCTCTGGTCGAATGCGAATGCCTTCCTTCTCTCTGTTGCACCCCCTTTTTCTCTGTGAGTCCTAGTCTAATGTCAAGTGCAATTTATGACACCCACAAGGTTCCGTGTCGTCAATAGATGATAATTGACCAGTCTGTTCTGTCTTTGAACACAAAACTAGCCTTTTCTGTCCTTTTATTCCATAACTAACGACCTGACCCTGTCAGTTTTTCAAACTCTTAAGGCAGACCCTTGGCACAAAAGACTTAAAAATATACAAAGGAAAGGACATCTGCTTTTTCTCGTCCCCTTTACAATACACTCTATCTGCCTTATGTCTAAAAGTCTGGTAAACAAGTTACTCTCTTACTTTTGAAATACCTAAAGGACTTAATGATAAATATACATACACATACACTGTACAAATTGATTACACTAAGGTTTACAATCCATATAATTAATTGTGCTATCTAAATAAATATAAACATGGGGTTAAAGCCATTTTATATTGTTTCAACGCTTACTTTAAAAGCTAAGGAACAGTATTTAATTGCTGTTATTGTGATGACAGTCCACTTAAATTTTTTCTTTGTAAATTTTTCTGTCATTTGCTATAAAGCGTACCTTTTATATTTTCCGGGTAATTAGATAGACGTTTATGGTATATTTAGCAACTTATGTTTAGTATTCTAGATACTGTATCTTGCACTGCTACTTATTATGTTTTCTGTGTAAATATTAAACTGGTAAGCAGAAATGATCCTCTCAGTTTCACTTAGATATTAAAAATAACTCTACATTAAGAAAGCTGCTGGTGACCATTTGAGCGTGTGCTCTTTATCATTATTATCGGTTATTTCACAGAAAATTTAATATTTTCTTATTATTTTATCAATATGAAATGTGTGAGGAAGTATTAAAAATGCTTAGTTCGTTGTGTTGCAATGTCAGATTTTATCAAACTTTTATTTAATTAGTTATTATGGAGGATCAGTCAATGACCTGAATTTGCTTATATGCTGCTATACAATATACTGTACTTAAAAATATGTAAGGGCAAGCAGAAGACGCCTATGAAAGATACCAAACAATAGATCATTCATGGTCTAATATTTCTATCTCACATTCAATCCCCAATGCGATTAACAGTCTTGTGTGATTTACAAAACCTGATTAGCCCCCAAAGAGACGGGAACATGTTAATTTGTGTTCACATCTGTATCTGTCTTTGCTTTGTGTAACACCATTACTCATCAGTGGCATAAATATGTGTGAACAGCAGCAGTGTGGCTTGATCAAACCGAACTTACACAGAAATAAATTTGAGCTCATATAGAGAGCAGCAAACACAACAAGTAACATACGCGAGAATTTTGAGTACTTAAATATCACATGGAAAGTGGTTGATGAACTGTTTTCAGCTCTCCCGCTGTGTTAAATTTGCCTCATTGTGATCTCAGCTTCCAGTAAACTCACTCTCCACGTGTATTCAATTTCTTTATATAACTGCAGGATAACAGCGGTGCTGTGAAAGTAAAATATTTTCGTAGATATATTAATGTATAACACATGATTTATATTGGCTAGATTGATTTTACTTGTTTACTTTTTATTATATCCTTGACATTTTTTCACATATTTGATAAATAAACCTTCACTGCACTAATCATTTAGCTGATGAATAGCATAAATGTTACTCTAAAGTAACTAAAATACTCAATACTCAATACCCAATAGTAACTCAATTACTAAAATACAAGCCTTTAAAACTGTGTACCAAGCGTTTGGAAGTATTGCCATAGGAACGCTTGCACGCAGATTTATGCATTTATTCATAATATGCATACATAAAGAAGAGTATTGGTTTGAAAATGTATAGTTCAAGTAATGGTTACATTACATAGTATGCTACTATGAGTATTAATAAAGTCTGTTTGTCTGATGCGTACTCGATTCTCATTGGACGAGATACTTGAGTGTTATTTTTGCTCATCCCGACAAACTGGATATCTCTTTAACATATAGCACATTTAGGCTTTCACGGTCGGAAATTATTAGTAAAACGTTTCATTGTCGGGAAATTTTACATGGTCGTAGGTTTAAATTAAAATTAAGACCAAAGCTATTACTCACCCAACGGTCTGCATCTTCAGTGGACTAAAAGTCTTTGTAGTGTAAAACAATATAAAATGGCTTTAACCCCATGTTTATATTTATTTAGATAGCACAATTAATTATATGGATTGTAAACCTTAGTGTAATCAATTTGTACAGTCTATGTGTATGTATATTTATCATTAAGTCCTTTAGGTATTTCAAAAGTAAGAGAGTAACTTGTTTATCAGACTTTTAGACATAAGGCAGATAGAGTGTATTGTAAAGGGGACGAGAAAAACCAGATGTCCTTTCCTTTGTATATTTTTAAGTCTTTTGTGCCAAGGGTCTGCCTTAAGAGTTTGAAAAACTGACAGGGTCAGGTCGTTAGTTATGGAATAAAAGGACAGAAAAGGCTAGTTTTGTGTTCAAAGACAGAACAGACTGGTCAATTATCATCTATTGACGACACGGAACCTTGTGGGTGTCATAAATTGCACTTGACATTAGACTAGGACTCACAGAGAAAAAGGGGGTGCAATAGAGAGAAGGAAGGCTTTCGCATTCGACCAGAGCACTTCGAGAGACCGTTTTCATAAGAGGCGACGTAAAACTATTAACTGATAGTTATTGTGCCGCGAGAAGGAGAGTGAGTAGTGTTGAGGAAGATACTGATTGGACATTTTATATAGACTCGAATTTATTAAGCGAGTTGCCAGCAAACTCATACGTTTTCTCAAAATCTTAAAGGCGACCGTCGAACACCTAACTCAATTTACTGTAAATAAATGGTCTTATTGTAAGGAGTTCTACTTGTGTTCGTGAAGTTCCTAGTCCTATCCCTTGGACCTGAAACAGGCCATAAAATTCCAGCACTCACCGAAGCTAGCCCGGGATTGCAGTAATGTTAGGCAGCAGAAGAAGAGTAGGTCAACAACTAGCCGTTTGTTAATTTAAATCAACAAAACCCTCCCCCAATCATCGAACTCAGATCCAACTTGGAGGCCAAACATCTTATTCCGACTGCAAACTTATTGCGACTACAAATGGCGCCCAGCGAGATGGCGTGCACGAGCTGGAAATGAAGACTTCCAGGAATCTTCACAGCTGAAGTAGAAGAACTCCTAAACAGAAGGAAGCAGATGCCACTGCACGGAGACGTCACCACAAGAGGAGGGCCGGCCTGCCGACAACACGGAAGCTCTGCCAACTACAGCGAGGATCGTCCAACGCCAGGGGAAAAGAAATAAGTTACAGACAGAGTTGAGATTATTTTTTTTAGAAACTTTACAGTGTGCAGAAGTGTTTAAGTAATTATATGTGGCTAAGAAGTAGGAAACTCAACATGGCAAGTAAAGATAGCGTAATAGATATAACAGCAGTGGCAGAAACAAATGTACTAAGAATAGAACGAGATGTTAGTGTAGATGTAAATCATGAATCTAATGCTAATAATCAATATGATAAAACAGGCAGCAAGGATAGGATGATAGACATGATTAGTCAGATGATGAAATCCCAATTGGAGTTAAGCAACGAATTTAAAAAATCACAAGGGGAACTTAAATTGGAGTTTAGCAACGAATTTAAAAAATCACAAGGGGAACTTAAATTGGAGTTAAGCAACCAAATTGAAAAATCGCAAGGGGAACTTAAATTGGAGTTAAGCAACCAAATTGAAAAATCACAAGGGGAACTTAAATTGATGTTAAGCAACCAAATTGAAGAATCACAAGGGGAACTTAAATTGGAGTTAAGCAACAAGATTGAAAAAGTTGAAAAATCACAAGGGGAGTTAAGCAACAAATTTGAGAAATCACAAGGGGAACTTAGTAATAAAATAGAAAAATCCCACTTGGAGTTAAGTAACAAATTTGAAAAATCACGGGAGCTATTTAACCAAAAATTAGAGAACTCACAAACAGACTTTCAAAATAGATTAGAGCAAATAGAAAAATCCCTTTGCATCCAAATCGAGAGTAAATTCAATGGTGTTCAGAACGCCCAACTAGATCTCTCAAAACAGTTACAGGAAAGCCGCAAAAATGGGGAAAAAGAGGCAGAAAACCTGAAACAGGATTTCAGTAATGCTAGGAAAGATGTAGATAGGATAGATGATAGAATAACCGAAATGGAAAGAGAAAGAGAGGACCTTAGAACAGTGGTCAGCAATAGGTACTCTGGACTAGAGGAACAAGTGAACCAAGAATTAAGATCAGTAAAATCAATCATCCAATCTTTGGATAAGAACCAAAGTCAGTTATCTGAGAAAGTCACTGAAATGAGCAAGGAAAGAAGTAATGGTAGAGTAGTTGATGCTGATCCTAGTATAAGTAGTAATCCTAATGTAGTGCCCGAATCACGACCAGGTGATTTGCATACGGCAGAGGTCCATGAATCTTTGTCGGACACCTCGGCCAGGGCTTATGTGAATGTAAGTGCTCCTGTTGCAAATGTACCTTTGTCTTCATGTGTATCTAATGATAATATGTGTAATAGAGCCGGAACGAACCAATGCATGCCCAATATGTCATACTGTGCGTGGCCTAGCCAACTGATTAACGAATTCGCACCACCAAATTTTTATGAGGAACGAAAAGATAATCCCAGATGGTTTATCCAAGAAATGGATGAATATTTCCGCATAAAAGGGGTACCAGAAGAGATGAAGATCATCTTTATCAGAAAGAATTTGAAAGGTCAGGCGGCAGATTGGTTTAAACTTACGTTATCTGATTGCACGTCTTATAACGACTTCAAAGTATTGTTCCTGTCTCGTTATTGGAGTCTATCCCACCAAAATGCCATTCATTTACATATTTCTAATGGGAAGTATGATTCTAGGACTGGAATTAGTATGGTTGACTACTTTCTTGCTGTAGGAAAGAAAAATAGACCGTTAGATCCACCCTTGTCGGAGAGGGAATTAATGACGTTGGTATCTAACCACTTTCCCGAGCACATCAGGAATCATCTAATAGTTGCTAAGCCAGTCAACTTTTCCCAGATGATTGAGCTTTTGACGGCGTTTGAGGTGCAGACAAAAAATCATCGGGACCATCGAAGAGCAGAACCCAGGTACGAGCAGTACCGAGAAAATTACCGCCCGCCAAGACCAAATTTTCACGGGAACGGGGCAGGCTCACGTCGATTCAGATCGAATGTGGAGAACATGAATAGTGGAAGGCCCCAGATAAATATGATACAAACGATGCGCAGAGGAAGAACTCATAGGGAGTATTCGACAAGACCACAGCCATACCATGATTACAGGACTCGAGAAGAATCTCCGAGGAGATGGAGGAGAGAACAGAGAACATGGCAGCGGACACCTATATCTCCAAGGAACTCAAGAAATCATCAAGTGTACGGGAGGAACCCTGATGAAAGAAATGCCAGAATCTCAGAAAGTCGAGAATACGTAAGGTCCAGATCACCGAATCAAGTAATCCAAAAATGATCGAATTCAAGGCCATCAATCGAATGATCGGGAGCAGGAAAACTCCGATTCCCGTTCTCAGAGACCCGAGTAGAACAGGGTTGGGAAGAAGGCTTACCTGAAGACAGAACAATGGAACGCCAACAGGGTCAAACGAATGTGATATCTAAAAGGAACACTTTGCCGAACCAAGAGGAGAGGGATTAAAATTTTGAAACACCAAAGATAAGAGTTCAGATAGAGGATATCCGAGCTTATGCTTTGATTGACACCGGTGCTACTAATAGTGTGTGTAGGTATACTTTTTATGAAAAACTAATCGCTAATCAGGTGAAACTTATGTGCTTACCCGTATGTGGAGTGTACTGCTCTGTTGCCGTAGGAAAATGTAAGGAACGTGTAAAATATCAAGTTATGATAAACGTGCAAATTCTGGGCAATATTTTCGAAATAATGTTTTTAGTTGTCCCTAGATTAACAGCAGAAATCATATTAGGATGTGATGCATTTTATGCTTAGAAGGCAGTGATTAATTTCGAACATAAAATAATTGCAATTAATCAGTCATCGGCTTTAATATCAGCACCATTTGATAACGAAGAAAATCGAGGAGATTTAATACCGTTACCTGCTGATCGAGAGATTAGAGATGACGTGTTTTTTGTGGAGAAGATTAATATTGGTTTAGCTAATATGATAATGAGAATCAATGAAGAGAATGAGACAATCAAGATAGACGAGGAGAGTATGTGTAGTCAATCTTATACATTCTGCGGAGATTGCCAGGACAACTTAAGAGCATCAATAAAATTAAACAATATAAATAATAATTTAGACAACAGAAAAGATATCGTTGACTTAAGAGTATGCAAAAATAAAGAACGGTTGTAATTACTGGGGGAAAAAGCGAGAGCTGCGCACGGTTTAAACTCATTACAAAGGAAACAATTAGAGCAGATACTTATAAAAAACTCAGACGCTTTTTCTGAACTCCGGGGAAGTGCACAAAGTACGTTCATCATTTCGAGGTCAAGAACATCTCGCCCTATACACACAAGCACCGGCCGATTCCAATTTCAATTCGTGACCAAGCGGACGAAGTTATTCACTCCATGCTCCGAGACGGAATTATTGAAATTTCCGAATCTTGTTATATCAATCCATTATGCTGGGTCCGTAAGAATAACGGGGAACGTGTCACTCTTGACGCGAGAGAATTGAATAGCTATTCAGTGCCGGACAATTTTCAGCCTATTGCTGTAGATAATGTGCTGACAAGACTCACTAGCGGAAGGTATTTTTCCAGCTTAGATTTAACTGCTTCATTCTGGCAGATACCGCTTGATAAGAGTGTGAGAAAATATACTGCTTTTCTTCACAATGGACGGACTTATCAATTCAAGAGAAGCGCATTTGGTCTTTCTTCAAGCGGAAGTGGACTACTTAGGGCCTTATATGAAAATTTTAAAGACACCATTAAGGAATATGCCGCCCAATATGTGGACGACATTTTTAATTTTCGGAAATAATGTAGAAACTCACCTAGAATACATTGATCACATTCTAACTAAGTTACGAGAAAGCGGTAAGACCGTAAAGTTAAAAAAGACGGCCTTCTTTAAGAAAGAAACTGAGTTTCTAGGATTCATCATCTCAGAACAGGGAATCAAACCCAATCCCGCAAAGGTAGAGGGAATATTGGAAACCCAAAGACCGCAAAATTTAAGACAGTTGAGACGCTTTTTGGGAATTCTTCAATACTAATCTAGATTTCTAATTAACTATGCCTCTATAGCAGCGCCATTAAGAGAATTGTTAAGATCAGGAACAAAATGGCGATGGACGCAGAACGAGCAAACTGCTTTTGAGAATATTAAAGAGCTGTTCCAACAGGCGATCCTACGGAGAGACCTAGGAACGACCTGCCATACCTCATTTATACAGATGCGTCATGTAAAGGATTTGGAGCCGTGTTGATGCAACAAGACGAAGACTCATCACAACACGTGATAGCGACTGCCTCTCGAGGATGCTCCAAGACAGAAGCGAATGCGTGCATTACGAATTGGAAATCGCTGCTGTATATTTCGCTTTACAAAAGTTTAGGATGTTCATATTCAACAAAAAAATTATTCTGCGAACAGATCATTTAAGCCTTTCATTCATTCATCGATGCAAACTCACTAGCTCTAGTATCTCACGATACATTCACGAGATAATGGCCTACGACATTACTATTGAGCATGTTCCGGGGAAGAATAACATCTTTAGCGATATACTTTCTCGACTAAAGCATACGGAAAACATGCCTGAGGCCATCCATAATCCAAACTATGAAATCACCGTAATGAAGTTGGATAATAGCCTCGAAAAATCCGTCAGAAAGGACTTCCAAAATTTGGCCCAATTACAAACCGCTGACAATGAGCTGAACCAATTAATGATGGATGCTCCGGAATTAAGTACTAGTACTTCGGGTACCATAGCAAGGCGAAATAATATCTTGTACAAATTACATGGAAAAGATGAACAACGATGGAAGCCTATCATTCCAAGAGAGATGGTCAACAAATTAATTCAAGCCTTTCATATCTCTATGATTCATTCGGGAACAGAAAGAGTGTGTTTAAATACAGCGGAGAATTTCTATGTGAAGCACTTAGCCAAGAAAACTAGAAAAATCATTGCTGCATGTGAACTTTGCCAGAAGGCAAAACCATTTAATATTAAATATGACATAGAACCTAAGACCATTATCAGAGAAAGTCCGCGAGCGCTAGTCACAATGGACACCCACGGAGAAATGCCACGTGGTCAATTTGGACATAGATATGTGTTAATCTTATATGATGTCTTTTCTAAATTTGTGAAAATATATCCTTTAAAAGAGATTATGAGCAAGACATGTTTGAGGAAAATAACAGATGATTATATTAGGAACTATGGAGAAATAAAAGCAATTCTATCGGATAATGCCACCATATTTAAGAGTAAATTTTTTCGACTAACCCTAGAACAGCGCGGAATAAAATTGTATAATTGCTCGTTATACTTCCCCGCAAGGTAACCCTGCGGAGAGAGCTGTGAAAGATGTTTCAACATACTTCCGTATTCTTTGCCATAAACAACAGTCAAACTGGGTGACTTACTGTCCCGTAATAGAACGTGTTATAAATAATTCTATTAATCCTATTACACGCATAGCTCCAGTAAAAACTATAATGAACCAGGAACCAGATATTCTTATACCTGGACTACCCACTGCACTTCCGACTGGGAAGAAAAAAATGACAGATGAAGAACTATGCCAGAAAATGCTCCACAGGATAAGGCATAAAGCGGAGAAGCGCCTAGCAAAAGTGATAAGGAGGAAGCATAAATGGAATCCGACCATTAAAGACCTAGTTCTTGTCAAGGATAAACATTTGTCTAATCGACTCAAAGGGTATTATCACAGAATGGGATTAATTTACAAAGGACCTTACGAAATTGAGAAACAATTTGGGGAACATACCTTTAAGTTAGTGGACCAGAAAACCGGAAAAGTAATCGGCAATTATCATAAGCAGTTACTCCGTCCTTTTAAGACTCTTGAGGAAAGTGAAAATGGACAATTCCAATAAATCCCATATGATTGGAAATGAACGGTTTGACATATTTTTATCCCATAGATATATTCTCATGTAGGTGTTACTTGTACCAAGGGTATAATTTAACTTGAGCACTTGCATGATAAATTGTTAAGATAAAACTATTGTACTTTAGAATAAGTAACCTTAAGTGTATGAGTGAATGTCAACAATGCACTTATGAGAGTGAAAGTGTGGTATAGTGAAAGTTGCTATAAAAATGAGAATAAAAGTGCAAACTAATGCATTAAAGAAGAATAAAATATACCAATCATGACAATTCCTGTTCTATGTTGACAATTAGTGTAATTAAATACAGGGATATTTTGGTGAACTCTTATAAAAAAATTGTGAAGAACAATACAGACAGTGTATCAAACCCTAAAAAGATAGAATGTACTGTAATAAGAGAAGACTCTGAAGAAACAGATATAAAGATCAATTTATTGTGTAGTTCATAAGGAAGTGACCATTCATATAATTAATTTTAGATTTCACGGGAATACGTCTTAAACTTTCTTGCCCGGATCGGACAAGAAACTTAAAGACGGGGGCATTTGAAACAATATAAAATGACTTTAACCCCATGTTTATATTTATTTAGATAGCACAATTAATTATATGGATTGTAAACCTTAGTGTAATCAATTTGTACAGTCTATGTGTATGTATATTTATCATTAAGTCCTTTAGGTATTTCAAAAGTAAGAGAGTAACTTGTTTACCAGACTTTTAGACATAAGGCAGATAGAGTGTATTGTAAAGGGGACGAGAAAAACCAGATGTCCTTTCCTTTGTATATTTTTAAGTCTTTTGTGCCAAGGGTCTGCCTTAAGAGTTTGAAAAACTGACAGGGTCAGGTCGTTAGTTATGGAATAAAAGGACAGAAAAGGCTAGTTTTGTGTTCAAAGACAGAACAGACTGGTCAATTATCGTCTATTGACGACACGGAACCTTGTGGGTGTCATAAATTGCACTTGACATTAGACTAGGACTCACAGAGAAAAAGGGGGTGCAATAGAGAGAAGGAAGGCATTCGCATTCGACCAGAGCACTTCGAGAGACCGTTTTCATAAGAGGCGACGTAAAACTATTAACTGATAGTTATTGTGCCGCGAGAAGGAGAGTGAGTAGTGTTGAGGAAGATACTGATTGGACATTTTATATAGACTCGAATTTATTAAGCGAGTTGCCAGCAAACTCATACGTTTTCTCAAAATCTTAAAGGCGATCGTCGAACACCTAACTCAATTTACTGTAAATAAATGGTCTTATTATAGGGAGTTCTACTTGTGTTCGTGAAGTTCCTAGACCTATCCCTTGGACCTGAAACAGGCCATAAAATTCCAGCACTCACCAAAGCTAGCCCGGGATTGCAGTAATGTTAGGCAGCAGAAGAAGAGGAGGTCAACAACTAGCCGTTTGTTAATTTAAATCAACAAAACCCTCCCCCAATCATCGAACTCAGATCCAACTTGGAGGCCAAACATCTTATTCCGACTGCAAACTTATTCCGACTGCAAATCTATTACGACTGCAAGTGACAGTACCGTTTGATATTGCAGAATAGAAGTGGTGGGAGATTTTTAGTGCAGACGTTTATTGAGCAATAACGAATTCCACGTTTCACGTAGTTGAATTCTTTTTTTATATATTATTTGGGTGTTACGCTACTTCTAAGGTCTCTCTCCTAACCGAATTAAAATATCTGTTTTTTTACATTACTTCCTTTTTAAAAATTCATATTCCATGAATGGTATATTTTGCAATCGCAGATTATTCTGTCTGGTTAAGGTGCAAAGCGGCATTTTCTTTAAATGACCAGAATGCTTAAATTTAACACTTAAGGTCTAGTGTAATGCAAATTTACCTAGGTTTCACGATTCGATCGACTTCTTTGTTATGAAGACGTTTGCTTGCAATGATCTCTGAAAATAAGGTATTAACTATCAGCATTTCTAAGTCGGTTTTTTAAAAACATGCGGATTATAAAGTAGTAATAATAACTTTTACCAGCCGAATAAATCTGGATGTTAAACATTCTGAAAAAACTCGATACATAACCTTTGTTTGAGAAACGGAAAAAGTAAATCCTAATTTGGCGGATTTACACACCCAGAATTAGTACTTTGCTGTGTATATTTGTAGCTATTATAGTGCTAGAGAGCATTTGGAATATGTTAATTTGTTTTTTTTTTTCAATGAGATGAAATTAATAACATATCCGTTCTTTATGCTGGATAGCTAAAAATAAATGCATTTAAAAGAATTTGTTCCCTGTTTTAGGTAACAAATTAATTTTTCTAATTGAATATACAATAGAACGCATCTTTCTCTTTCACCCTCGATTAAATTCTTATTCATAGTTACTGATATTGCGCTATGTTCGTATCAACACCCAAAGTTTATATTTGCTAAATATATCACAACTAGCTATGAACTTTTTCAGTTTTTGCATCATCACTGTGATTGCATATAATTCATTTATTTACTATATGAAGTGTTTAACAATCATGTAGCAGTTCGTGCTTATATTCATCGTTTTAAATGTTTCGTAGTTTATATTTATTTATATATATATATATATACACTACGTTTCCCCACATTAATTACTACTCGGTCCTGGTGGTGTAGTAGTAACCATACTTACCATCTATACCCAAATCGCGGGTTTATACCCGGGCAGGATCGATGGGTTTTTTCGGGCGTAAAAATCCTAAGTATGTCTTCTTTCGGAAGGGAAGTAAAGCCATGGGTCCCGTGTCGTACATTTAAGGCAAGAAAAAGAACTTCAAGCCTGAAAGAAAGGCCTCTGAGCAAAATTTGTCGGCCGTTTCACGCCCTGAATAGAATGAGACGCCGATGACCTGAGAATTTGAAGAGCGTTCGTAAATAAACAAACAAAAAGCATTAATTACAATCCCGTATTTCCCCATTACACAAAAAATTCCAATGCAAACCAAAAACTTCCAAAAACAAATTCATCAACCTTATAACCAGTTACAACATTTGAATTATGAGTGTAAACCTATTTTGGATGAAGGTCGCTATATGCTATTACTGAATTTAGTAAGTATTCTAAATTTGTTTAGGTCACCCCCAGTCTTAAAAGTGTATTTAGCAACAACCTATCTCCATCCTAATTGCCCTGTCCATTCGCAGGCACATATCCATGCCAACACCTGATGCAAAATCTGGTGCTAGTTCATTGCAATTTCACCAGAGAATTAAATATTTCCTCACAATTTAACTTTGACTAAAAGAAAATTTTCAATGGTTCGTATTGCAAATTTTGCAAAGCATTTTATTTTGGTTCAACACCTACACTTGCTTTGTCCCACTTCTACAATTATAAACATTCTGTTCAAATAGTGTGCATTACCTTTTGCCCAACATAGTCTATCCTACTGTAAATATATTTATATTTATGTTTAATTTAACCCATTATTAATATAAATATTTATATTAAACTATTAATAAAGCACACTCATTTATTTTTCAATCGCCACTTTTCCTCTCGTGGCTTGCTTATACTGTTTCCAATCATTAGTTAAGTTCCAGAGTGAATATTTACTTTTACAACGTTCACCTTTTTTCTGCCTTAAGCGATTCTGAATATTGTCTTATTTCTATATCTATTCGGTGTTTTATTAATTTAAGTTTCTATTCTGTTAGCTGTACTGTTATTTATGAGTTACTTTATATATATATATATATATATATATTTTCATTGGAGGTTTTGTTCACCGATAAGATACGACATATACCTATATTTAGAGTGTCCTATTTCTCTTGCTCACCCAAAATAAATATTTTCTGATGCGTCAAGTTATGTTTTAACATTACGAGGAATTTTTGCTCACGGTATTCTTTTCATATCGTATTGTATCGTATTTATTTCATCAATTTGGACAGGGTAGAACTATCGTAGAGGATCAAAGCTGAATATGAGAGAATAGAGGCGCGGCAATATATTCTAAGGTCCAGGCTATGTTTTCAGTGTCAACGTTTCGTCCAGGATCATATGTCGTCTAGGAGTGATATTTCTCCTTGTGCAACTTAAGAATAACAAATTTATGATAGAGCATGTCCATACTACCCCGTCTGCGTGAACTACCGCGGAAATCAACCACCTTCGTTCCACGACTGTCAAGCGACGCTATATTACGAAGAGCGATGTAGCCAGAAGCTCCGTGTGAAAGAAAAGCTGTAAATTAAGCTTGCCAGCCTACTATATCGCAAATATACTTATGTATACAACCCTATAGCCTCTTCAGCTATATCACAGAATGACAATTGCACACAGACCTGTTACTTAGCTTTCACTAGAATCGCCAGTGCACAAAGTTTCGCCAAGCTCTCTACTGGTTAAGGTCAAACAGATAATTTTGATGCTCCAGCCATTAAATTCAAGCTAGTCTATATCAAGTCAAGTCCGAATTTTGTAACACCTTTTGCGAATAATATTAATTCTATCAAGGCGCGTTTGCTTCCAGGGATAAATCGTCGCTTTTCATTGATGACTTTAAGATTTTTATTTCTTCTAAAAGATCTGGTCAATTGGGATGTCGCCTATGAAGCTGTCTAGACCGTTTCGATGCTTGAAGTGTTAATCACGGATTCCATTTTTGGGCTTAATAAACCAACTGCAAGAATTTTTGGCGCTGCTAGGAGTATGCCTCGTTTTCTCTTCATTTGTCAATATCCTCTACTTTTGCATATGAAGTGAACGTCCAAGTAATGACTTTTGACAGGAAATTGTGCTGGTCATCGCAAATTACACAACTGAAAGGCTGGCGTTATCGATATCTAGTATATTAAGTGGCAAAATCTTGGGTAAACTGACCGGCGGTGTTGTTACGCCACTACTGTTACATAAACCGAATAAAACTCGATTATGGGCGATTTGTGTATTTATTGGCGCAACCTTCGTACCTCGTTGCTTTAACCTAATTAATCATCCGAAATACATGTCGCTATTGGAACTTTTTTTAAGATTCCTGTGTGCACCATGTGCGCAGAGTTGGTTGAATCTCCTATATCTTTTCCAACATATATTTCGTTTGGTGTATTTGACTCCCAATTGACTGCTTCAACCCGGTATCCCAGCAATAAGTTCTTTTTAATACATTCCTTGACACCACATACGCTGATATGTCTTCATGTTCCAAAACTATGATAATATCAGTAACGTAAGATAATTAGGATCTTAAGATAAGATAATTTAAGATAATTTTCTGCTGCTACAGTTATTCTTCGGTCATTTAGCGCAATACTTTCTTCATTTAAGGAGTGCTCTTTTGAGTTTTCGAGATTTGTAAAACTCAAACTTCTGGTACCGGAAATCCAAAATGAAGTGTTAGCGTTAGTTGACGAGTAACAGTGCTGTGAGTTTCTGGATCATTCTCTTTAGAGTTCTTCTTAATCGCTGTTATTTTCCTAAATTTCGATGTAGAAATTATCTTATTCTTCCAATAACAATTATATGTGAGCATTACCTTTTAAAGAAAAATCCTTTAGTCCCTGAGCACAATCCGGCAAAGTATTTATTAGGGTGCGTTTTGGGCGTTTTATGTAGAGTTGATTTCTTGCGCTGAGCGAAGAATGGTGTTTCTAAGACAGTATAAACGTTTGGAAAGGAAATCTGCTCCTTACACTTGGTCTACCTCTTCTCGCATTATTCGTCAAGAACTAATTTTATCTTGTTAGCGGATCTGGAAATTAATTTTAATACCGTGACATTTTTATTATTGAACCTTCTCCGGGGTGTTCTTATTGTACTTACCCCTATAGAGATTGCCACATTTTAATTTAATGTCACAACCTAAAGACTTTCAGAGCATCCCTGTCTTCTCTTTATGTTGTGAATGTTCTTATAGGCAACTACGTTGGTGTCAAGCGAGTGTTCCGTTGAATACATGTTTGTGACTGCTGGAATTATAGTATAACATTTCATTTTATTGGGACGGTTTCCTACTTAGTGCATTTGAAACCTATTTTGTTTCCGGCTGATTCTGTTAAACATTTAGATTACGTACTTAATGCATTTTTTACATTTTGCTGTAGTTTTAGTTAATAGGTTCTAATTTAAATGGCCAACCTGTGTTTTATTATTGTTTTCCCCTAAGGAACCCGCTTAATGGACACGGAGCGTATTGCACCCTATGCACCCAAGCTGCTCTTGCCGGTCCACGTTAAGACTGATTGACTCCCATTTAATTTGGCTAATTTCTTTTATTGTTTTATTATCTCCCAATTTCACGTCTGACATGCGCCTCCGTTTTAGACCTAGAAAAATGACTGAGTAAGGGTGTACTTTTCAGCACTGGGCTATCATATAGGACGAAAGCGTATCCCCTGGCAAGGGCCAGGGTCAAAAAGTTTTGCATTTTGTTTTGCTTAGGTTTCTAGTTTAATAGATATCCTGCTGTTTTTGTTTGTTTTCTGCACAACGTTTTGAGTAGGTAGTTTTATTACACTGTGCTTTATTGTTGAGGAAATATTGACGTACACGGATGCAAATGACCTATGCAGTTTTTTTCGCCGTAAATAAAAAATGAATATCGTCGGCAACAAGGCAAATATTGTCATTATAGTTAGCTGTATTTTCATGGCGTGCTTTCAATCCTATTGATGACATGATCAAGCACCTCAAGGACTTACTAATTTCTGCTGCAGAACAAGCTCTTACTTGGTCATCTACTCCTGCTCCTTTGCCTCGTGTTTCCTTAATGGATCGATGAAAGCCGGAAGGCAATACATGCACGTCCAGGTCGCTACTAAATATTGGCAAATATGATTCGTTATCAACAGATACTCCCAATTGCCGTCGAGTGCCAAAGAACATCCAACAGGAAACCTGAATTTCTAAGGTGATCTCATTTAACCGCTTCACACCTTTAGATACTGTTTGGGATAAGTTACGCCGCGGTTCAGTTAAGCCTATCCAACCTAAGTACATCCCAGTGCAGTTGTTTCTCATTCTGACATTGCCAACATTTTAGGGCACACTTTCGCTTATATTTTGTACTCCGCAAATATTCTCCTGTATTTCACACTTAAGATGGAAGTGAAACTGAAGGGATTTTCCCTTGCCTCCGACAAACGACAGTTCTATAATGCCCCATTTACTGCTCTCGAAATGAACCAAACGCTTTCGTCCTCTGAGCAAAGCGCTCTGCGGCAGGATTGTAATCATTTTCTTAACATTAAGCTCTATTTGCGGAAACCAGGACTTTCTTACTCCTGTTTTTTATTCGAATTTGCAGTGACAGCGCGTTTCTGTGCTCCTAGAGACTGGCCACCGTTATGCCAATAGCGAAACGTGCTAAGCATACGCAACCTCCTTCCTCTTAATGCCCAATTTATCTCAACAACGCTTTCTGACAAACGTCCAATGAGATTGTTTTGTCCTTACAGCTCTTCCATCGATCATTTGATGTCTCTTTCCACTTATATTGTGGATGGATATCTACAAAAGCGCTAAATGGTCGCTATCTTCTTTGTTCTGGAGATCGCCTATGACCTTCTGGAGAATTGGTCTCATTGCTACGCTTAGTTTCCTAGTCAACTTTCAATTTTAATTCAGGAGTACACGAAAGACAGGGTTGTTATTTTTCGAGTGTCTTCTGATTTATCTTCTCGTTTTGTAAAGGAGAACGGAGCACTTAAGGACTTGGTATTAAGTACCACACTGTTTACCATCGCTGTTTATTTTAATACAAAGTATTTACTGCCAGGATTTACATCGCAGTTGTCTGTCAACGAATTTGCATCTTTTTTTCTTCTAACCACAGCGGTATTTTGGAACACCGCATCCGACACTGTCTGGACCATCACTTTGCTTGGAGCATTGACTTCGGCTTCCATTTTTCTGCTGAGAAAACCGACTAAACGAATTTCTCGAGCTACAAGTAATATCGTTCGCCTTCTCTTCATCTATGGTGCAAAATCGATTTTGGTTGCTTTGCTTTCGGTTTGGTGTGACCTCCATTATTTCATCGCTTTGACCCTATTCATCACCGGGAAATCTGTGTCCCGATTGGATCGTTTCATACAAGATCTGTATTCAGACGTTACGCGGAGTCCAGTGAGCTTCCTCTGCCTTTTCTAAGAGGCATTTTACTTGCAACGGCCTGCGATTGGTTATTCAACCTCAACATTCCAAGAATACCTTTTTGACACGCTATACGCTACTAAATCTCCTGCTGAAATGTCATAAGGTAATCGGTTTCGAGATATGCTGAAAACTTTGGTTGTCCATTATCTGCTTTTTTTTTGCAGCTGGGAAATTCATTATGACCCCTTAATCTATATCTACGGCTCGAAAGCAGACACAAGTGTTAGATGTCCCTTCATTTTAATGAGTCCAATTTTACTTTTTGTCTTAGTTCTGGGACATCTATTTTTATGGCGGAACTTTGCGCGCTTTATAGAGAAATTATGTATGTGTGTGTGTGTGTGTGTGTGTGTGTGTGTGTGTGTGTTCTGAAGAGGCACTGGGATAATCCGTGTTTTATTCTTCCCTGAATGCTCTTTTGAGCTTATGAAATATGTACAAAACCTTCTTACATGGAAGATATGGAATGCAGTGTTAGCAATAGTTAACGCTGGCATCAGCGTAACACTGCTGTGGGTTCTTGAACATGTAACATTCAGTGCGGCGAGGCGGCAGATATCGCAACGAAATTGTCTTTTTTGTACTTTGGCACAAGCCAGCAATGTATTTACTCTGGAGTTTTTGTTGTGTTTTTACGTACATTTGTTTTCTCGCGCTGGCGGGAAAATAGACTTTTCCTGAAGGAATAAACTTCGTGAAACCAAATTTGCCCATTTACTTGCCTACCTGTTCTTGGGTCGTTCTTTGAGTAAAAGTAGTTTTAGTTTGTTTGTTGATTGTGCGTTGTATTTTTTATCCCCAGTCACATTTTTAGTGGTGAAGCTGTACTCTTATTGTGGCAACACCAATACAGAGCGTCACATTTTAGTTGAAGTCACCACCTAGAGCCTTTCAGACCATTACTCCGTTTACATTCATCTCTTGAAGGTGTTCTTGAGGACGAAATCGTTGTTTTCAAGCGCCTTTTCTGCTGCATATATCTTTGTGGTGTTTAGAATAAAGGTATGAATTTTCATGTTACATGTGACAGTTTATTTTTAACAAATTTTAAGCCTATTTTGTTCCCTGGGATTGCTGGTGGAATGTATGTGCTAAATAATTTGTTTTATATTTTTGCCCTACTTATTTCCTTATGTTTTTATATATTCAAATACGATTTTACTGGTTTTGTCTGTTCCTTGTACAGTTTTCAGTGTAGGTATATTTTTATTTTTTAATTATTAGCAAATAATTTTGGCACCCTAAAACCATCGTAATTATCATAATCACCATTATGACTGCGGTTTCATTTATTCGTGAGCATTTTAATGTAATATTATTTTCATTTGAAGGGTGGAATTTTATCTATACGGACCGCTCGAAAGCGGACTACGGTTTCGGATGTGCCTTCATTTTAAATGATCTAGTATTACTTATGCTTTTATCTCTGACATCCATTTTTATGGTTGTACTTTATGCAATTTATAGAGTGCTGTTATATTTATCGGAACAGTGACTGGGGGATTCGGCAAGTAGTTCTGATTTCGTGAGTGCTCCTGGACAAGTGGGCATTCATGGCCACTAGGACGCAGCTGTATCAGCTAAATTGTCTCTTTTGGCTCCTACCTCAATTCATCAACGTATTTACCCGGGGATTTTAGTGCGATTTTTTCGATAGCCATTTTCTCACATTGGCGCGAAGAATGGTATTTGCTTCCAGAGAAAAATTTTAGAGAAAGCAAATCTGTCCCTTTTACTAAATGTACCTGTATTTCTTCGACTTTTGGTGAATGACTATAGTAATTTTAGTTACCGTCACATATTTAATCCTCCACAGTCGCACTTACTTTTAAGGAACACAAAAATCACACTGGGGTTTAGGTGACCCCACTTTGTATTTGATAAATTACCTTTATTATTGGATAGTATTTATTTAAAATTATGTTTCAAGGATACATGGTAATAAATTATATACATATTCTTGAACAAATTCAACTAGAAGAGAACTATAAAGTGAGTTGTAAGCAAATTTTATATTATTATTTCAATTAGTTTTGATATATTTTAGTAATAATAATAATAATAATAATAATAAAACATTTTTCTTTATTAGATTTAACTTACATATTCTATCATAAGGCGAACAATAAGGATATGCAATTACATAAATTTTAAACATCTCAGTTTCCGCATTCCAAGCACCTCTGTGTCCTATGTACGTCACACATCGCCTTTCTGCACAAGTGATAGATATATTCAATTTTTCAGTATTTTGATCTTGAACAAAAGCAATACATTGTTTCTAATTAGGAGGTGATTCATGTGGTTTTTCATATTGAATTTTCAATATTTTTGCAATTAATAGTCGCAACTACTTTTCAGATGTTCCAGCAGAAATGCCTCGATGAAACTCAAAGTGACCCTATTCAGAAAATCTTTCCTTCTTAGCTTTTCATTTGACACATTATGAGCATATAGCACAAAGACATTGATTCCAATTTAGTCTGACATGCCGAAGGAGAATCTCATTAAGTAGGGATTTGTTTTTCTCGTTGTTGCATTTAAAAGTAAGGGCTGATCAAAAGTTGCAGTCCCTCCTTTGCTAATGTTATCAAATAGTGTATATCTGGTTACCGTCAATTTTTGTATTGTAGTCCACGCTAGATTAAAGCAGAACCATTTTTTTTCTTCTGAGTATTTTTATTATTTATATTATTATTATTATTATTATTATTATTATTATTATTAGTTTAATGCCCGTTTTACTATCGAGGCAACACAGGCGGTGGACACTGATGATACATAAAATGAAATGGTAAAGTGGGAAAGGATTTTCAAAGGAAGGAGGCGTTCCAGGCCTAAGTTTAGGGTACCTCCTTGGCTTTTACCATTTATGGGGACTGAGGAAAACCTTGAAAAAACCTCAATCAGGGAGGACGGTCCTGGTGGGATTCGAAACGCAGATCTCCCGCTCATGAGTTCGCGCCTTAACGACCTCAGCCATCCGTGGCGGTCTTCGGACCATAGAATGCAAGGTTTTAGTTCCGATGGGACACAAAAAATGATGGTAATTTTCTGTTACTGAGAAAGTTAGTAGGTATTTCGGGTTTGTTTTTTCGTAGTGTACCAAAAATTGTTATCCCATAATCAGATGTCGGTCCTGGTGATGTAGTGGTAACCATACTTGCCTTCTAAACCCAAGATCGCGTTTTCACACCCGGCTATGATCGATGGATTTTTTCGGGCGTAAAAATTGTAAGTATGGCTTACTTCGGAAGGGAAGTAAATCCCGTGTCGTACATTTGCTGCACAATAAAGAACTTCAAGCCTGCAAGAAGAGGCCTCTGAGCAAAAATTTTCGGCCGTTTCACACCCTGAATTGAATGGGACGCTGATGACCTGTGATGTTAAAGAGCGTCCGTAAATAAACAAATAAACAAAAACATAATCAGATAGTGTAGCTCAAACGGTTTGGAGAAAAATCACTTGACAACTGTAAGTTTTCTATGAATACCTTGATTGGGTGGAATCAACTTTCACACATAGTATGAAGGATCGCTTTCCTTTTTTTTCCGTTTATATCTTTCCGGCATATGGTATGGCATTGACCATATAGAAGAAATTTTTCGCATTATTGAACATTAAAAATTTTATGGTATATTTGTCAGACTTTGATGTCATATAAACCCTAAAAGGCAATTGGGTCTGGGGAAAAGTAGTTGCTAGTCTCTTGTAAATTGTATTTACAGCTGTCCGAAATATTCTACAAGCCTTTCGAAGATGTTTCTTAAAGGAGCCAATTTATCAGATGCTTTTCTTTTGTCCATGGTGTTTTATCATAAAATATAAAGCACAAATTAAGACATTTGAATCGCTAAACACTCGTTGTAGACCTAAGTATTGATTGTCCATATTATATTTGGACTATAATTCTTCTACTTCTGTGCAACAATTTCTGATCTTCGAATAAATAAAGAATATCAATAAATGCTCTAATCCCTAAACAAGTGGTATCACTATTATATGACCGACGAACATCAAATAGCCACTTTCTGTTTATTTCCTCGGTAGTTTTAATTGTTTATTTGGTTTATTTACGGACGCTCCTTAACATTACAGGTCATCAGCGTCCCATTCAATTCAGGACGTGAAACGGCCGAAAATTTTGCTCAGAGGCCTCTTCTTTCAGGATTGAGATTCTTTATCGTGCCGTAAATGTACGACAAGGGACCCACGGTCTTACTTCCCTTCTGAAGGAAACCATACTTACGATTTTTACGCCCGAAAAAATCCATCGATCCTGGCTGGGTTTAAATCCGCGATCTTCAGCTTAGAAGGCAAGTATGGTTACCACTACACCACCAGGACCGACTCAGTAGTTTTAAGAACAATTCATTTAGCATGCTGGCATCCATCAGTAAGTCCAAATCTTCAAGACGTTCGAATATTTCTCTCTGAGCCTTTAGCTCCTGGTAAATATGTTAGAATGCTTCTCCTAACTACCCTATCACGGCTTCCGGGCGCTTCTGAACTCCATACATATTCCCTTTTCCCTATAAACACGTTTCCTCCATCAGGTATCACAGTTTCAGAAATTGCTTTATTGTCACTCTGTTCCCTGTTGTATTCAGAATGAACTTCGACATAATCAGGTTCATTAACTCAGATTAACTTCAAAGTCGCTCATTTCCGCTTCATCTTCATACAAAACTTCCTTTATATCCCCTTTAACTCTTCCATAAATTTTTAAAGGTCGTCTCAAGTTTTCCATTCGTTTGTCTGAAAGAAGTAATAATATAATGTCTATGGTTTAGCTCATTTTAGTCCCCGAATATAATAGTTGGCTAGTTACATGAAACATAAAACATAAACTGGAACTATATACGTGAAACTACAAAAAAGAAGAAGAAAGAACAGTCACACAGGTGGGTTTTGTACCTCAGAGCACGCACCACATTATTTAAAAATTCACTGAATAAAAGATTTGACGACAATGAACTTGGAAATCATTGCACAATCAGTACAAGACATGAACTGAGTGTGAGACAACAATATGCTGGAGTCGTTGTTAAAAGAAGAGCTGCAAGGAAAAAAAAAAATGGGGCGGGGTCAAATACCCCGGTATAACTCCGGGGGGTTAAGGGTGAACCTGCCCCAGCAAGTTCATATTGTGGCTACTCCTATACAGTGTATCACCTTCTATCGTCCCTGTGTTTCCCTTCATCTCTTGAGGATGTTCTTGAGGGCGAGTTCATTGCTATCGTGTGAATGATCTTATTTATACCTATATATTTGATATATAAGTATCTGGAACATGGAACGAATTTTCAATTTATACGTGATAGATTTTTAGTTCATTTAAGTTTTTGTTTCTTGCTATTGCTGGTGCATTTAACAATATGTACTTTACACATTGTTTTACCATTCTCTGATAGTTATTTGTTTATAGGATTCTACTTTAAATGACCAACTGAATGTATTTGTTTATATCTGCGTAGTATTTTGGCGTGTTTTGTATTATTTTATTATTATTCATTGTTCGCGCGATAATGACCTATGCAGTTTTTACGCCCTATGCAGTTTTTACTTAAAACCCATCAATATATTAGCATTTTTACAAATGCCTACCATAGAATCCCTTTTCTAAACATCAACATAGAGCAGCAAACTTTGGATTCACATATTCCTATGAACCGCAATTTTCAACCGAAGTTCAATGAAATTTGAACTCAACGAAACGTTTCAAGGTTTCTGTAAGATAGAGTGCAACAATGGAGATATCACCCGATATACTAAAACCGACGCATTTGTACATCGGGCAAGAGAGTAAAAATACTGGCTGAATATGTCATTAAATAAATTGATTTTGAAAACATGTGCTTGAGTGTCAGTAGTGGCTTTAATGCACTGTAACATTCTTTAAAGACATTCAATAAATTACATCTCTATATTAGCACTGAACACTGAATATCGTGCAGTTCGAACTTCACATTTCTCTTAGTGACTTTTCCCACACATCTTATTTAAACAAGGTTTTCGATGTTGCTATAAATGATTATGTACAAGGTCGCACAAGACATACCAAGCAATCGTCGCTTATCCTATTTTGATGCTGGCTTTTAATGTAGCTATTTGTTGCAAATGTGTGTGGATCCAAAGATTGTCCTTACAGTAATTGCAAACCCACACAACCGTGGAAATTTATCGCAAGGCAGTGATTTAAATATTTCCCATTCTTTTGTATTAGAATATTAACTGTAGTAAAACTCTCTAATTTAAGTAGTTCCATTTGGAGATTATGTGGAGCCCCACTGCAAGGAAAATTCAGGAGATTGTTATATAGGCAAAGTTTCCAGTTCATCATTTTCAAGTCAGAAAGTTGTGTTTTAAAATTTGTATACAATCGCTTTATATTATCCATATATTTGCTTAAAAGAGTAACTTGTATAGTGAAGTTCGAACCCCAGAAAGGAAAATGACACAGATATCCAACTTCCAGCAGATGTTACAAAAGAGATAGTTTTGCCATGAATGTGTTAACGGTGTCAACTAAATTCATTATTGCCTCAATTTTAGCCTGCAATGTTGTATTCCAACAAGTCAAAAGTTGAAATACATCTGTTAGAAGCGCATGATGGCAATGCCATTCTAATTGAACCAGTTCCAAAATTTCATTTCCCTGAAGGTAATGAATACAATAATATCTTTGTTGAAATAATTACCAGAAATATATCTGTGGACGATTTTCATAAATATCATGAATGAGTGACGCTCAAGTGTACTTGTATGAAATTACCGACCTCACTATGTAACTGGAAAAAACGTGTTAACATAACTCCTCTACTCAATCTTCTTATATGGCAATAATATGGTACAATGAATATTTACAGTGCAGTTCTTCTAATAATTCTTTGAATTGTCTACGACGGGGAGGGCTAGAGTTATTGGAATCATACACTTCACTATAACAGACATTATTCAGCTTAATAGACTTAGAACAAAGCTTCCTTAGGAATTATACAATGAATATATAATAGTTCAGAAGTTACACCAACAACCTGTAAAATTGTATCAGCCTACCAATGAAGTCATTTCCTAGACTTTGCAAAGAGATTGCTCTATCGATTGTGACACTGACAAGTTTACTCCAGGGTAGTTAATATTTGCACTTAATATTATGCACTGCAGTGAATCTATCTTTTCCGCATGTTTTATTTTGAAAAGAGCAACTACTTCTCAAATATCTTCGAAATTATTTAAGTTATGAATCCGTCTAAGAGATATAGCCAGTTTAGCTTCATTATATCTGTTTGTGGTGACATCTAATGCTATTGAAAAATCAAATAAAGCTATAACTTTTAATGTAATTAATTTTCTATGTCACATTGTAGTTCCTTCATTCTCAAAATTACAAGAAGGGGTTAAAGATTGAAAAACATTTATGAAATCAGGGCAGAATTTAGCCACCGAAATCATACATTCTTCATGAACTCGCCTTCATTTAATGATAACTTATGGCCGTTTAGATATCCTCGGTATTTGGAGCTTTATCAGTAGATTATTTAACTTTCTTTAATTGTTTGTAATGTAGCTTCACCTAAAAATAAAAATATATAAACATACAAATAAATTAAAATTGTTGTTACCAGTGCTAATTCTATAATGTCACAATTCTTATCTGAAAGAATGTGTTGTTCATAGTCTGAATTGTGATGCATTTTTGAAATGTTATTTTATACAGTATTCAAACTTCAACTGATAAAGCTTTGAACATATTAGACATTTAAATCTTGGTTATTCTCAAGGACACAAATCTGTCATGATTGTGACAGAAATATCTAGCCCTCTCTGAATATGCCAATACAAAACATTAACTCACAAGGCCGCCGCCACTGCGAATGAACGATTGAGAATGATTTCAGAGTACTCAAGTTGACCGCTAACGTGTCCTTTTCCCTCACGTCCAGAAGGTGGAGTTGGTTAGAATCAAAAATCACTAACACATGCGCGTTTCAATTGGGCCTGTCTACATTAGATCATTAAGGAAATGGTGGCTAATGGCGCAACCTGTACATGCACAGTAGTGTCAGCATACCGAAGCTTCCATTCCTGCAACCCGAAACCCATTTCTGATTTTCTTCTATTTAACTCAATATGACGTACTAATTCGTTAATATCTGCCTGTATTATGAAATGTGCAATTTAACCGTTCGTTAGTCGCGCACGTATCTGTGGAACACATGACTCCATTTTCAACGATATTCTTCCAATAAATAGGATTGTTAGCTTGTCGTTCCATGTCATCTTGAATCATACTTTTGGCATTGCTTCATAAACGTTTCTATTTAATCACTATAAAAATTACCTCGCAATCGAGCAGACGTCAGTGCCTGCATTATGTTGCACTTGATAAACACAGCGCACTAACTCGCGTAATGCATAGTCAGTTCTATTGGATGCAACAAACACAACTTTGTTTTTAGTTTGCACACGTCGTGTCAATAGATAATGGTTTCGTAAATCCAGCCACATTTCTTTATTACTCCATATTTTAACTTTGAAAGTAAAGATATATACAACTTAAAACCCCGAGAATTTGGAGCAAGTGCATCGCCTTCATTTTGACGACTGTGAATTATATATTAAAAGGAACTTTAAAGGAAAGCGATTCTGATTTAATTGATAGTGATATAAAAATTCAAGATCAGTATACAAATCATGAAGGTGGTAAGGAGGAAATTATGAAAGGAAAAATTGATAAAATTATTATATTAGTGATTACGGAAGATGGCATTATAATGCACAGTATTGGTGATATTATTATTATTATTATTATTATTATTATTGTTATTATTATTATTATTATTATCATCATCGTTTTCGGTAAGGATGAAAAACGAAATAGAGAAAATTAGCATATTAAGCAACATAGGCACGGCCATAAATTATTTTAAATAAACTGCCTGGGGAATGCTAGGAATATGAAAGCTGAGTTTGGCTGTTGGCAATTCTTCATCAGTGATGACATGTTATATCTGACTGTGAAAAATGCCAACAGACTCATAGGTGATTTGAAAGAGATATTTGAACCTAGGAGAGTTTTCAAAACCACAGATATGGTGAATTGAAAGTATTTCAGGTATTGATGTATCATATTGGGTTTTTTTCCAAAGAGGACTGCTAAATATTCACGAATTCTAGGCCAAGTGGGCTGTTACCTTCCTGAAGTCAATTGGGGTTCTCTATTTGGACCTAGAATGTGTGATTCTTAGGTGAGTTCTGTTCAGGCCAAGAAAAATCACCTAAGCCGGGTCGGCGCTCAGGAATCAGTCTGTCATTAGTGACACTTGAAGGGAGAACCCACAAATGATGATGATGATGATGATGATTATTATTATTATTGTTTAAGGGGCGCACAACATCTCCCACAAATGAAACGAAAGAGAATGGACGTAAGAGGTAACGGAGATGTCATTCCCTGGGTACTTAGTGTTCAGTTGAACGGAAGAATATTAGTCGATTTGTCGTATCAACCCATTTTTAATTCAGAATGGTGTAGATAATATATCTCTCTGTATACGACTAAAACTGATCGCATAGGTGAATGCGCTGGAATTAGTCCAGACAAATACTTTATTTAAAGCCTACAACAATCACCATGGCTATCCAGTCCATATTGCGCAGCACAGAACTCTGAATCCGTCTAGTGGAGTAATTAACACAACCATTATCCACGGAATGTCTGATACGAAAATTGAGGGTTATCTGGCGAAAAGTCACAACAGTTTATTATGCGCAGGCGATGAAAATAGAGAAGTATGGCTGACTGATACTGTTTTCCTCACTTTTAATGCGGTTGAATTACCACAGAGGATCAAGATTAGATTCAATTCAATAGAGGTGTGGCAGAATATCCTTGGCCCAATCGATATTTTCCGTGCCAGTGACACTCGTATATCATATTAAAGAGAGATATAAATTTTTGTGCGACCTACGGGCAAGAATCTCATGATGGAGCAAGTACATCCACTCCCGACCGCGTGAACTGTTTATGATTTCATCCAGCTTTGTTCCATAACTGTTCTCGCCAGAGTAAAGAGCACTGTATTCTGAAACTCCGGACTAAGGTAAAGTTTTCCTTCTTTCAGGCCCGGAAACGCTTTCTAGCTCTTCAGCTTATGATTTGGAAGACCGGTACATATAGCTCTATAGCCTCTACAGCGATACCGAAACGGGAAAGTGGCACGTAGACCTGCACTTAGTTTTCACTACAGTCCCTAATGCATCAAGTTCCAACAAGCGCTTTACTAATAAGGTTACAAAGTAGTTATTAATACTCCGGTTATTAAATTCAAGACGGTCTATACCAGGACTGATTTAGTTAAATCGTACATTAACATGTAAAAGAATAAGACGACTTCGAATCCTCCTTCTCGGAGGTCTAGCTTCTATAGCGAGTAAAGGAGTCAACACGTTCGACGGTTACCATTTTCCACCTATTTCTACCACCAACCGATTATGGGTGTTGAAATCAGTTTACCAATCTCAGATGGAGAGAGCGGTCTCTAAGAACGTGAAGGAGTAGAACATACATACTAAACCATCCAGCCCTCTGCGTCTAAAGAAGGGACGACTGATTAGTCTTGCACCGATCAAAAAAGTAGATTTTCTATTTGTTATCCCAGAATATATTTATATGGCTGCCCTGTCGTGGAATTACGTGGGCTCCGTACTCGATTGCCTGAACTGGAGTTATTGATGCGGTCTACAGACTCTCCGCTTGCATGTATCCAAGAAACAAAGTTTCGCCCTCAGGACACATTTGTCCTCCATGGTTTCTCTTCGGTTCGTTTTCCCTTCCACCAGAAGGGAAAATTCCCATAGCGGAATTTCAGATCTAAATCACAGATGACGAGTACAGTACTGTACTGTGTTTACTTCTACATTACAGTCTGCAACAATTATCGTTCGCTTTTTTTCCCCACCTTAGTTTTAATGTCTGTAATGTCTAGTCTTCTCCGGCCACTACCATAGAAGTGGCTGACCTGGATGAAATACTCTCAGCTACCACCATTTTTTTTTTTTTTTTTTTTTTTTTTTTTGCTTTTGGGGAACTTTAAAGCCCAAATTCTCCAAAAGGATCATTTCCAAGGAATGTGAGAGAGGCACCATGGTGGCAGGCATCATGGATCGCCAGTCTCACTTGCTTAATACCGGTCAGTCTACTTTTCTTTGCGATAATTCTGATCGTTTATCTCAGTTATATCTCACTATATGTTACGCTTCTCTTTCAGTTCATCTTTCTTAGAATGTCTTCTTTAATACATGATCCAGTGACTACTATTCATGCCAACTGAATATGTTGTACGCTTATATACATTCATAGTGCAAACAAAAGGGACTTATCTGCAAGGCGAATTGAAGTCTTTGTGTTATCCAGCTGTATTTTCAGGCGTGTCTATTTTTAATAACACCATGGTTAAGAAACAAGATACCTTATTCATTTCTGCGCAGAACAAGTTATTTCCCTGTCATCCTTACACCCGAATTTCCCTCTAATATCTTGGCGAACTAATAAATACAGCAGTATTGCGTGCACATCGAGGTAATCTGAGAATATTTTGTTACCAACCAACATTGGAAAATATGATCCTCTGTAAACAACTGCGCGTTAAATGCTGCAGAGTACTGAAGGATAGTAAAAGGGCAACTTGAACTGCTTTAGTATCCTCTTTTAACCGCTAGGTTTTCAATTTATTGTCCGGGATAAGCTACGGCACGTAGCAGATAAGCCTGATGTTTTGCCCATACCCGTTCTCAAGCTACAGCGCCGTTAAGTTTATTCTCATATGTACCTTGCCAATACCTTATGGCATACTTTCGGTAACATTTAGAGCGCCATTTACTCTCCTCCTAAGTTTCACCAACTCTAAATGCAAGTTAAATATGAGGTTTTTTCCTTTGTCTCCTACAGTTAGGATTGTTATAATATACATTTAATACCCGTAAATTGCTGCATGAACTTTCCTCCTCTGGGCATTACGCTCTGGGCCCATATTATATAAAGTTGTTTTTAGCAGGGTCTATCAGTGTAAGATAAAAATTTTACTGCATATCTTTATTCGAATCTGGTATTACAGCAGGTTTCCATGCACTTTAAGAGGGACCATTGCCACGAAACCTGCAAAGAACTTCCAAATTTCTTCCAGCTACCACATAATTTTCCCACCCGATGCAGTTCTTGTGGGGGCGGGAATTCGCAGAACTTTATCACAAACATCCTATGCAATTTTCCGTCGGCACCACTCTTCCGTCGCTCATTTGGTGTCTTTTTCCACCCATATTATATATGGATATCTACAAAAGTGCAAAACTGCCACTGTCTCTGAAATAACGGTTTTTATGTATGTGTGGTTTCTGTTTATCATCATCTCTTTTTATTCAGGAGAACGGAGCACCTCAAAACTCGGTACCCAAGTTCACACTATTTTCCATTCCAACCAACTCAATCACGGAGTGTGTACAGGCAGGGATAACATCGTCGTTTTTTCATTGATGATTTTGGGATGTTTATTTCTTCTTAGCGTGCTTGTCTGTTATAATGCCTTTTCCAATGCTGTCTGGACCGTCTCTGTGATTGTATTGTCAACCTCGGCTTCCGCTTTTCTACTGAGAAAATAGTGTGATTGAATTCCTTGAAGCTACAAGGATTACACCTCGCCTTCTCCTCATCTTGGCCAAGATCCGCTATCTTTCAAAAACAATACATTTTGGCCTAGTTTTTGATAGGAAACTGTGGTGGTCGTCGCATCAGAACTGAACACCCAACATTTTACCATATCATTTATGTAAAATAAGAGGTATTTTCAGGAGAACTGACCAGACGGTGCTATTGTGACTCTACCTTTCCCTTATCCGGTCCAAACTTGATAATGGCTGCTTTGTGTATACCTCGACGCGAATTTCAGTACTTCGTCCCTTTTACCCGATTCATTACCGTGGAATCCGTGTCTCGATTGGAGATTTTCATACTAGTTCTGTGTCTATTAGGGTGAACCTCCACTGTCTTATCTAAAAGTTATTTTACTTACTGACCATGGATGCCGATTGGGTAATCAACCTCGGTATTCCACGAATGAGCCGTTTGCTTGACACATTGTACTACACATTGTATCTGGCTTCAATACTACATGAATATCGCTTTCGGGAGCTGTTAAGTACTTTGAACATCTCCTCAGTTATTCATCACATTTTAGCATAGTGCTCTCATTTGAGGTATGTAATTTTATTTATACGGATTGCTCGAAAGCCGATAAATGTGTTGGATCTAGTTCGGTTTAATGAATCTAGTTTTACTTCTTGTCCAAACTTTGCGACATCTATATTTATTGCAGAATTATGAGCATTATATAGATAGTTTTATTGTTTTGTAACAGACTCTCATGTGCTCGGTAAATAGTTCTGATTCCATGAGTGCTCTTTTGAGCTTTTAAAATCTGCACAACTCTCACTCTGTTGCACAGAAGGTTTAGGATGCAGTGTTTGCTGTAGTTAACGCGAGCGTAAGCGCAACACTGTTGTAGGTTCCTGCACATGTGTGCTCTTAGGGTAACCAGGTAGCAGATGTCGCAGAATATCATTTCTTTTATTCCTGCTGCAATCCAACTACGTAATATTTCGATGGAATTAGTGCAACCTTGTGCTAAGGCGCTCTCACAAGCTGGCGCAAAGATTGACATCTGCTTAACAGAATGAATTTCGGGAATGTAAAACAACCCGTTTCATTTTACCTACTTCGTTTTGCTTTGCTCTTCAAGATTAATTACTTTTAGCTTTTTCTCGAATTGGGTATTGCCTTTTTAGTCACCGTTACATTTTTAAGGGTGAACCTATTCCAGCGTGCCCCCATTGTAGCTATTTCTAAACAATGTATTAGATTTTAATTTAATATCACCCTCTGGCGGCTTTTATGGTATTCCTGTGATTCCCTTCATTTCTTGAGGCTGTTCTTGCGGACGAGGTGATTGCTATCGAGTGAGTGTTCCGTTTCATACGTCTTTTTGGTTTCTGAAATCAAGATGTAACTTTTCATGTTGTACGTGACGGTAACCGTTTTACCGTATTTTATATCAATTTTTGTTTGTGGTTATCGGTATAATATTGTTAAAATTCTTATTACACTGATGATGCCGGAGTAGTTAACCGGCGAAAGCTCTGTTTTAGTTTTTAAAACGTAGACCACGGCACAGCAGCCCAGAAATATTTATTTTAACACTATGAACACCGGCCGTGAAAGTCTAAGACATGGTATAATATTTTTTGAGAATGTACTTAATATATTGCTTTACAATTTTGTCCTATTTATTGATGGGTTTTTTTTTTTTTAATATACTTTTAATAGCCAACTTTCTGTTTTGGTTTGTTTTCTGGGCAATAGTTCATTATAATTAATTTTATTCGTTATTACTGGCGCAATTTTACTGTGTTTGAGCACTAATGATCAAACAGTTTTACGCCCTTAAACAATCATTATCGTGATAATAATAAATATTTCATTAATTTGAAATACTTCATTTTCTTTACTGAATGTAGGGACGCCTCAGTTAGATTTCTTTTTATGGACATATTAAACTTATAGGCATAAGAAAACTTTTTATATAATATTTAGTGTAAATGTTTACAAATAAAAGATGTTAGCCAAATAAACATACTAAATGAACGTATACGTTAGAAATAATATTTAAACTATGAATAAGCATTTTATAATTTGTGATAAATTGGTTTTTAGGATTATTTGGGAATTTAAGATATTTTAAACCTAACTTTAATCGTTATTACCCAGAGGTGATATACTAGGAATTAATATGTGTCTGCATCTAAGAAATCACCCAGTTGAAAATACGGCATTCACGAACTGCCTAGTGTTTGGATATTCATTTTTTTGCATTTATTTCGTTTATTTGCGGACTGACTTTAACATCTGAGATCATCAGCTTCCCATTCAATGGATTTGAGACGCCCATTAACTTTTACTCAGAGGATTCTTCTTTCAAGCTTGAATTTCTTTTACCTGCAAATTTACGACACAGGACCCACGGCTATATTTCCCTTCCCAAGAAAGACTAACTTCGGAATTTTACACGCTGGTATTATAATTTAGCAATTAATACAATGTTTCCAGGATGACAAATGATGCAGATTAAGGAGATGAAATTTAGTTGAGGAATCATTGTTATAATTTCTTTCTTGGATAAAAATTATTTTAAAAGGACAAGTAGAGGCTCACGTAAGAGTAAAATCTCTGTGCTTTTGAAACATACAGACATAAGAATCACCTCGATTAGCACATTAGAGCATACCATATGTATTGACTACCCGAACTAACCACATCGGCCATGAAACTACTCACAATTTAAGGGTAAAGCATACTCATTTTGTTTTGTGAACAAAGTAAGGTATCTAGGCGTTTTGAGAGCCAGCATATCCATGGAACTTGGATGATGCCTTATCCATTAATGCTTAATCTTTATAATGCAGTATTAACTAAAATTAATTCTGCTAAGATGTAGAAGCTAAAAATAATCTTTTTTAGCATCATAGTAACGGAGCACATTTTTAAGTTTAATAATCCATTGCATCACCCCCAAATTCATAACTTTCCATTTCGTTCAACGAACTAAGAACGTTTAGGTTTCTTTTTCAGGTAATTCCTACTTTATTTTAACTAATGTACTCAGATAGGGTTTAACTAGCATCTGCAAATTTTGCTCTCTGAGATTATATTTTGCTAAATTAATATACCACATTGCAAATTATTATTGAGTATTATAAATGTTAATATTGAAAAATACATTTAGAAATATTAGTATTGAAACGATACGCGTCCTCTGTCAACAAGCACGAATCATGCATAAATGCGCTTAATTATATGAAACATAAAGGCAATAAGTACTTTTATATATGTTCATTTCTTTAGAAGAGCATATTATTCTCTACTTTTCGCTATGGCCTTACACTAAACAAAATAACGAAAGTTTATTCCAGCGTGATTACTAATGATTGTATTATTGGTTCATATTATTACTCAATTGCGATATCCATTCTCAGAAAAAAATATAGCAAGCGATTTCTAGCTTTCTCTGAGTCGCGGGCGTTATATATTTTATTTTTAAAGCGTTAAAATGCAGAGTTATGTAAAATAAAATTAGGAACTTTCTTTGTACAAAAGCCCGAACTTTCTTAAACGATGTGTGACCAAATTGCTTGAACAGACAATTTTCAATAGCTACTGAATTAAATCTGTTAGAATAAAACCAACACCATTATACAACTGCTTCGTTGCAAGTAAATCGCAAGGGAGTTCAATAATCACGAAAGAAATGAGGGTGTCTAAAAGATAATGAAATATGAAAGAGATTGGCAGGATAGAATTTTATTGCTGAAAAGTCGATCCGAGAATTGTTCTCTATTGGTTTAAAACGGACCACTATCATTAATCCGGTCTCATGAAGGAAAGTGAAAGAAATTCATGATAGTCCTTTATTAATTCATAACGTGCATTAGGTATCAGCACATAACGGTGTTGGCGGACACATTTCTAGTTGCACAGAAAATATCATTATTTCCACGTAAGCACACGCTGAAACATTTCTCTACTGTTACTTCCATTTATGTGGAACTCATTGAAATTTATGAGCTTGTGCTTTCATATTTCATTAGTTAACTAAAATGCTTGATTTATAAGTACTTTCATATAGACGGAGTTAGAATCAGATCGTGTGAGCGTGTTCATAGAAAGAGAAATAGAGAAGTCCATACCTCTATGTGATCAACACTATAGGGCATAAATTACACAAAGATACATCCTCGATATTTTTCCGTTTTCTCACACCGCATTACCTAACAGTTATTTAATATGGGGGTTTCGAAAGAAGTTATTTAAATGCTTGTTACTACAGCGGAATATTCTCTTGTTTCTAAAAACAAGAGAATTTACTTAATTTAGAGAAGATTAAAGGAGTTTTAGAAAAGCATATTAAAGCTCGTTGTAATTCACTGAAATAACATTTTCAGCAAACCAACTGTGTGATTTTACACGTTTTGAAACTTCTAAGACTTTTATTTCCAATTTTCATATTGATTTCATAATATTGTTAATAGACTTTCTTTATAAATTACCGCTATTTCCACCTCCAGGAGTGGCCGAGATCGTTAAGGCGCAGAATCGTGAGCGTGAGCTCTGGAGTTCGAATCCCACCAGAACCGTCCTCCATGACTGAGATTTTTCCAAGTTTTTCTCAATTCTCATAAATGGCAAATGCCGGGGAGGTACTCTATAAACTTAGGCGTGGAACGTTTCCTTCCTTAAAAATAAAATCCTTTTATAACTTACCATTTCATTTTCATGTATTATCAATGTTCACCTCCTGTAGTGTCTCCAAAGTAAAAACGGGCGTTAATCGCCATTATAAAATTGACTATTCCATAAACTGAGAAAACGCAATCTGAATAACTCAAAAACAGCTAAATTGTTGTACTCTAAACTGACCGTTGTTACACTCCTCCCTGGTTATTTTATGCCAGTTAACCACTACCTTTGAAATGCGACACAAACTTAACTTAATCAATCTTCTGTGCGCTCTTTTCATTATTAATATTAATTAAGGAACATATCAAATTTCTTAAAATTTAAAGTATACTTATGAATGTAATCTCATCAATGATATTTAAAGACTTACATTTATAATACAACGCAATATTATATTGAAGCAAAACATGCTCCTTTATAGCGGAAAGAACACAACTTTGTCATTTTAAAGATACTAACACACAATCATATGTAATAAAAGTTTTATATTTTTTATAAATTTCCGGTGATGCTTTGTTATCATTGTACCAAACATTCTTACATTAGGCACGTTCGACATTTACTTGATATTTTAGAAATGAATTGACGAAGTTAATATTGTTCTATAATATGCCACTGATAATGAAGACGTATGAATAGCAGGCCAGAGTCTAACAGATTTCAATATCCTATAACACTTTCCGTTGAAGGGTATCCCACAGAACCTTGATCGAATTAAGGGATATGGGGAGAACAAACCACTAGAACTGTAAAATTGTTTCTTTCTAACCCCCTAGACACACGCAGACTGCTTTATGTGTTTTAGTATTAACATGCACGTAAGGGAATTCTGATCCAGATGGTTAAAAATAAGAATAACCATAGAGTGCAGAATTTACACGCATTGTTGCACGAATCAAATTTAGATCTACTTTTTCTATTTGCCATTATTTGTCCTCAGAACATGATAGCACCTCCTTTGAATGCGTGAACTTCCTATGTACTCCTCAGTCATTCTGCATTAATTGGTTTTCTCATATGCTTTTTCTCCTGAAATGTGGATGCGGACCAAAGCGTGATTCACCTCTGAAGTTAACATGGCTCTATTGACAATTGATATGCTCCCTGCAACATGCAATACAAATACACGATGTCCTCGGCCAAAGGCTGGAGGTTGGGGAGTTGATCTAACAATTTGGTTGAAACACTTAAATTGTCAACGTTTCTTTTGCGCTTCTTATCATAAGGGATGTTACTCTCGATTATGTCAATGTCCTTAGGAGCAAAAATCTGTGTTGTGCAGCAGTTGTAATGCTTATTTACCTTTATTCTGTATTTCTAAAGTGCTAAACTCTTGATATGCTCCCATATCCTGAATGTGACGCCTCTTCCGGTTTCCTAAGCCCTAGAGACCATAGCTTGTGCTCCACCATTTCGCCAGTCATTTTAATGGCTATAAACATTTCATCATAACATAAATTACGTAGTTAAACATTTATTTTATTTTTAAACGTTTATCTTACATTTTCTACTGTTTTAACAGAGGAAAATACAACATTGCTGTAGTCACGCTGTAGCTTTTACAATTCTCACGCGAAAAGCCACAATTCCATTACATGTTGGGTTAACTTTATGAATAAGGATTTTTCAGGGGTTTGCATTCAGTACTTGGGTGAATGTTTGGGTCAATTAAATGTCAAGACCCCCAAACTCATTCAGCCTACGCCAACTTTACATATTCAAAATGTTATAATTTAAATGCATACAACAAATCATAATAATTGACTGCTATGGTAACTAGAAGGAATACAAATGAATAGACCACGTATATTGCGGAATACATGGCTTGGTGACATGGCTGGCAATCAACAGTAAAGGTAGTATGAGAGGAGAGGGGAGAGTGAGTAGGCAGTGAGTAGACTTGACATCACAAAGAGAAAGAAATGCTGCATGTCGCTGCTGTTATTGCGACTTTTCTGTTGCTGCTGCTGCTGCTACTGCGGGAGCATTGAGGGAAAAAGGAAATGGGTTTCCTAGGGGGAGGCCAGTTTCGAGCGACAGCGGAAGACAGTTTTATAAGTAAATAAGAGCTGGGTAGCATGTTTATGTTCGTATTTATTTCTCGGGCAAATCCCTGAAGTGGCGAACTGCTACAACTCCAATTCGCAACTAATTAAGGACTAAGAAGATAAGGATTATGACGTTAGAATGGCAATTTTAAATGAGACTTAATATGTGAGCAAGTTAACAGAATCTTTTCCAATTCGCAACTAATTCATTTACACACACACTAACCTAAGGCAAACTTCGGGGAAATCCTAGAAGTGGAAACTGCTGTAATTCCAATTCGCAACTAATTCAGGAGTAAATCATTTGTAATTGTGGCAAATCTCCTTACTGGTGCCTAAAAAATAATAATAATAATGACACGGTAATATTTGAAGTCATTGAAATTTCCACACGTTGAGAGCAGTGCCTTAACCATCTACACTACTACGCCGTTGAATTGAAATTGTATTATCTAGCTAATACGTTCCCTCTTTCTCCGCTGTCACTCGAAACTGGCTTCCCCTAGGAAACCCATTCCCTTTTTCCCTCAATGCTCCCGCAGTAGCAGCAGCAACAGAAGAGCCGTAATAACAGCAGCGACATACAGCATTTCTTTCTCTTTGTAACGTCAAGTGTGAGTAGACGTTGGGGGTAAGTTATGGACATAGTAGACTTAGAAATATGGCTCGAAGCAGTTGCCTGAGGGAGGTTGCTAGAGAGGATGTTGTGCCAGCCGCACAGAGAACATCGAAGAGAGCATCGATGCCTACCCCATGTTTTTATCCCCGTAGAGCACGGTTGTGGCTAGGAACGGTACAATATTTAGTGACTGTTTACCATATTTTTATACATTCCAAGCATCACCTTAGAACACTTGTGTCATAAGTAGGAGCAGATGTGTGAAAATAGAAAATAAGGAAATCGGAATATGGCATTAATTAAAGTAGAAGACGATTATCTTAATATCCTGGTCTAAGGTGACTTCTATACAATAGAAGGACAGTGAAACATTGCTACCAGCGGCGTCAGTGGTGCAATGCCATGCATGACACCTCCTGCCTAAAAATTAAAAAAAACAACAACAACATAAAAGTGTTCTTTTTTCTTCATAAAACATGTAAGTGGCCTCTTGTAATAGCGCAGCATGGTAAACTAAACAATACGTGCGCTTTACATCATAGTATAAGTACATTTTTTGGATCCTGGTTGCATTACAATCTCTAATTTGGATTCGTCTCACATAGGAATAATGTCATGAGTGTTTCTTCATTTACCTAATTCATTGGCATTATCATATACCATTATTGCATAACTTGCAGAAACTGGCATTACACAAATATAATTGCACTAACATCTACGTCAGACATTTGTTGCTTTATTTTTTTTTTTGAACCGCAACGTATAGCAATTAATAATATCATATTTAAAAAAACAATTTATATTTCCTTCAAATTTATTTAATTTAATTTAATTTTACTGCAATTGCATCTTAGCTCATTATATATTTTTTATATTATCCTTAACTTATTACACCCTATTTTATTCATTTGGATCCAACCTTTTCTTATGACATTTTATTTGATTTCTTCTTCAACTTATCCTAATTAAATTTATTTCACTTGGATCAGTTTTATTCTCAAAGCATTTTGTTTTATTTTATTTGGAATGTACTTTTCACTACATTTCATTTGACTTTTTTCCATTTACTTGTCAATACATTTTATTTTATTTTATTTTGCTTATACTTCTGATTACATTTTATTTGGATATTATTCTGCATCTACTTCTCATTTCATTTTATATGAATCTTACTTTAAATTTACTTCTCATTACATTTTATTTGAATCTACAGGTGTGTTTGCTTAGTATTTACCAGTTGGCTTGCTCTTATGATTTAATGTCACCAGTTCAGTAGTTTCTAAAGGGCCTTGCACTAAGCGAGAGCTACCCTGTGGTGTGGCGACTGTGATGTCTCATGTGAACTATATACCTTATTTCTTTTTTATTTTTAATAATAATGGTGGTGGAAGGATTACTGTTCTTCTATCATCTGGGAACATCGAGCAGACTGCTTTACAACATGGACAACAACAGCAACAGCACAGTACAATGGCACAAATTACAACAATAGCATTGATGAGGATTATTGTTTAAAGGGCGCAAAACGGCCAAGGTCATTAGCGCCCAAACACACTAAAAACTGCGCCAAATAAATAAGCCATGTACATAAAATCAGTAACAGTAGCACTTTGCGCAATAAAAATAAAACCCTCATAACAAATAACAAGGGTAAAATTGTCAAAACCAATAAAGGACTGGTACTAAAACACAGTTATTATGATTATTGTTTAAAGGGCGTAAAATTGCTAAGATAATTACTGCCCAAACACATTAAAAGCTGCGTAAAAAGTAAAATAAATAACCTACACTAAAAGTATTGTAGAAAACAAGCACTATTAGCACTTTGGGCAATAAAAATAAAAGCCCAATAACAAATAACAAGGATAAAACGGTGAACAATAAACAAGACTGGTAATAAAACGCATCAGCAAGAGCTGAAAACACAACAGTCTTAAAATAGCCTAAAATGCCGTCGTAAATAATATGACTTAAAAATCACACAATGCTCCAAAAACACAAAAACGCTCAAAACGGAGCACTTGTTCAACAGCAACCACATCATCTGTAAGTGCTTCCTCAATAGAGGAGGGCAAACCGAAGGAAAGTCTGAAAGCTGCCAGATGAGGGCATTCTAGTAAAATGTGACTTATTGTATACGGGTAGCCACAATTAGGACATGCTGGAGCTGGTTCACCGTTAAAAAGGTGACTAAAGCGGCTATGCCCAATTCGTAAATGTACTAGAACTACTTCTTCGCTATGGACTGCACGAGAAGATGACCAATTAAAAGGGACTGGCTTACATTGTCGAAGCTTGTTATCTAGGAGGAGCATTCCTCGCGCCAGCACGAGAGAACGCCTCGAAGTACAGAATATTTAAAATCCCCCGAGTAAAAACGTTGCTCATATTCAGTAGGGTTTAAAAGGGCGGATTTAGCTGCGTCATCTGCGACCTCATTGGTTGGATGCTCCACACGTGCAGATATGGTCCAGGTGACCATAGAAGTGTCACGCTAACGCTAGTGTCAACAAGCGTAAGCACTACATCCTAGATCTTCTGGACAAGATGGTGGTAATTGTACTGGTTTCTAAAAGATAATATATTAATTAATGATGTTTCCTCGCCCGAAAATGTACTAATTATAGTTGTTCGCAGTAGGTATTTCTACAATTTTGGCTTCCCTGATTGAATAAACATTTACACGTTCGCCCTCGGCTTCTTCTTCTTCTATTTCTTCTAAGTTTTCCGTAGGTATTTCTATTGTAACGTCTTCTTTCCTGGTTTTTACTATGCGTGTCATGCAACGATTTTATCTAGCTTCAGTTAAAATGTCTGCCAAATATACCCCAAGCTTAATTTCTCGTTTCACAATTATGCCTATTTTAATGTGTGCTGCATATATTTCAGCTAAGTTTTTCCCCCTAGCGTGTAGAGACATTTTCCTTACTGGTTTGCTGTCAAATCTTATAATATCTCCTGGAATCGTAAGAGTTCGCGATGCATAATCTATTAGACCTGAACCGCCACAGATAGCCGAGATCGTTAAGGCGCGGACTCGTGAGCGGGAGGTCTGTGGTTGGAATCCCGCCAGGACTGTCCTCCCTGACTGAGGTTTTTTCCAGGTTTTCCTCAATCTTCATGAATGGCAAATGCCGGTAGGTACCCTAAACTTAGGCCAGGAACGATTACTTCCTTAAAAATAAATCATTTCCCAATATCATTTCACGTCATGTATCATCAGTGTCCATCGCCTGTGGTGCCTCTGTAGCAAAAACGGGCTTTAAATAGTATTCATTCATGTTCATTATTAGACCTGAATAAAATTTCCAAAAACCTTTACCTAATGTTCCATCGTACTCAGTTTCTATACTCTTAGTTAAGTGGAATGGATATTTAACCTGGTTTTATCCTAGTCTTATTTCTAATTCTATTATCCCAGCTGTTACAATTGCTTTATTTCCTATTCCATGAATCTTAATTTGTTTCTCTGAATTAAATGCTATTCCTGATTGGAGCATTGAATGTTTTATTAGCGAAATAGCTGCGCCAGTTTCGACTAAACACTTTAAATTTCCTACTTTGCTTTTTTTTTTTTATTTCCGAATTGAATGAATCTAGCTCAGCATCTTTTTTCTCTTGCTTATTCCTACTATACCGCGACCCTGGTTTTTATTTAACTCCTCATTGCTGATGGGAGTGCTCTACGGTTGATCAAAATACTCCTGCGACCATTTCCCTGATTTCCTTTATACCTGATATTAGGAGCTTTATCTCTATTACTAGCAAAAAAACTTGTTTGCATTTCAGTATTATTCATGTAGCTGGAAGCGGGGATGGAACTTCTATAATCGCTACCAACGGGGTTTCCTTGCCCTACGTTGCCATAACGTACACTTCTACATTCAGCGGCGAGGTGGCTATTCCTCTCACAATTAAAACATACAACGTTAACAACATTAATCTGTTCTTCACAAAATTCTGGTGATCTCGGGAGCCGCTTCCTTTGAAACACATGCGGGTACCATGGCCCAGTTTACCACACTTTTCACATCTGGCTGCATCTGTCTGCAGTCAGTAGATGGGACGCTGCATCTGTTTGCAGTCCCTTCTAGTGCTGGTGGGAGGCTACAACTATGTGCAATCCCTTTTGGTGCTATATCTACTTACAGCCCAGCTTCTGCATCTGCATACAGTACTCTTATAGTGGGGCGGCGCCCTGGCAGCCATACTTTATTTTCTGGACGTGGATAGTACTCTCCTCTTGCAGAACTAATTCATTAACTAAATGGCAGTCGACAAGAGAATTCCTTCTCCTCTACTCTTTACTATTGTTTGAATCCTATGGCATAAAGCGGGCCTAGGCTGTGACTGATCAGACTCACAAGCCAGGTAAATCACTATTATCACATATACTCTTGCCGTTTCCCTTAAATTGACATCCCCATGAGGCTGCATTTTCATTCCTTTCTTGTCTAGCATTAAACATTGAACATACATAATAAGCAATCGTACGCTTTATCCCATAATTCTCTTTCATAATCCCCTTTACATGCTTCCATGTATCTTAAGATCTCTCACTATTAATTTCGACCGTGTGCCCGCAGATCTACAAGCTCTTGTGTTAGACAATTCATTCGCTTCTGCATACTGCACTTGATGACATTCTTGATGAGATTTTGTAGCACGTGTAGCCAGTCATTATAGGACTCAAGTTAACAGAAAATACATACGCGAATGGATAGTTGAGTGCTTATCTCTCAACACTTATCTTCTATTTTTTAAGTAGACTAACTCGATCCTATATACGGAACGTGTAGCTTCTGTGTAACTTAACATTCTCAAAGAACAAACATAGCTAATATGCATGGCCTTTAATTAAAAGTCTTTCAGAACTATGGATTTTCCCATTAAGAGCCTCTCAATTATTTTCTACATAAAATATTAATTGCTTTCAAGCTATGAAGAATTCGCCTCTGGTGGCCAAGGAAGTTAATACACGGACTAATGAGTGGGAGGTCTGGGGTTTGATTCGCTGACTGAAATTTTTCCAGTTTACCTCAGTCCTCATAAATGGCAAATGCTTGCCAGGTACCCTACATATAGACTTGGAACGATTACTTCTTAAAAAATCTTTTCTTAAATTATAATTTCCTCTCATATATCATTAGCGTTCACCGTTTGTGATGCCTCTGTATTAAAAACGATATTTAAACATTAACAAAATTAAGAAAAAATACCGGTCATTATTTGGTAAAGTTCTATGTAGACTACTTCATATCCTGAAATGCAAACCATCGCCCTCCATGTAAATGGCGTTTACGCGAAAGTCGTAGAGGATCACATCAAAGATGTCAAAAGATTACTTGTTAATAATTATCAGGAAATATTTTTGTTCTGTAGTTCTAAATATAATAGGCTTATAAAATTACTATGTAATACTAGGTCTTCTGACTTTCATCTTTCTAATTGTATCATGAAAAAAGCTAACATTTAGGTTTTTCAAAAATTTTCTTTTTGTACACTTTCTACTAAAGCTCACATGGCGAGATCAATAGCAGTATTGATGATTCATTATGCCATTCAGTCAGTATAGTTCGCCAGATCGGTCCTGGTGTTCTACTGGTATCCATACTTGTATAGTAGACTTAAATTTGCAGGGTCAAACGCAATATCATTGAATATTTTTGGACGAAAAATTTCTGAATATGGGTCCCTTCGGAAGGGAAGTAAAGCATGGGTTCTGTGTCGTAGGTTTGCGCCAAGTAAAATACTCTTATGTCTGAAATAAGTAGCCCCTGAGCATAATTTATGTCTGATTTACGCCTAGAAATGAACGGGACGCTGTTTACCTGATATGTTAAGGAGCGTCCGTAAATAAACCAAATAAATAAAACAGTTCTACATGCTGAAATATAAATTTTGTCTCAGGTATTGAAGATATTGTATGTACACATATGCAATGCCGAAATGAGTTATTAAATAACTACAAGCCTCTTTCATTCTACTCAGCAAGTGGGGATTTGGTTCCTGACGATAAAATATATTAAGATCACATTTTTTATATAAAATTGCTGCAAATGGGGTTAACAGGCAGAAATATGGTTTAAGTCATTGTCCATTTAATATGACACATTTTGAGGCTTGTTAATAGTATATTTATTTATGTCAGCTGGAAGTAGTCTCACATTTACCGGTGCGGTTTCGATGTTTAGCAATACCGACTGTCGTTAGGGAGGCAGTATTGTCATGCTCACTGAATATTGTTATTTTTTTTCTTCTAAATCCTTCTATCCCATGTGTTTGGCATTGCCAGTCATTAAAATGACCTTCTCTCTAGAAGTTTTATTCCGAGTATCATGACAATGATGGGTTGCTTCTTCTCATCTTATTCATATCGAGCATGGTATAATGGATCTTCCGAAGGTGACTGTGTTTGCGATCATTGTCATGCTAATTAAACTTGGAAAGTAACTATATATTAGAAAAATGTCTCTGCATTTATTATTTTATTCTGTACCAACACCATACAATATTTTTCACTGAACAATACACGACAGCAAGTCGATTCCACGTTGCTTCAATGCAGAATTACGTTAAATGCTTTTGTTTTAGTCGCGCTAAAAAGCCTTGCCCGCAACACAATGTAATTCATTGTTCTTGTATTTTTTTAGCCGACATTTATTGCCAATAAAGACTTACACAATTCAATGAAATTTCTTTATTATATTTCTTTTACGTAAATAAAATTTTATAACAGAATATTAATTCATATATTCAACTGCCCATTCTATTTTGCTCTGGCCACTTAGCTGGGCAGTTCACTAAAGTTGATAATTATATATTATTACAGAGTATTTACTCATAATTTATAGTGATATTCTTACATTATTATTTCTGTTCTTTTTAACAGTACATTACTTATTTTTTACTTTCTATAAATATTGCCCAATGCTCTTGCAGTTATTATCTAGACTTTTATTTGTATGAGTGTTTCTATTCATTTTATACCACACACTTTCTTTTCTCCAAATTTCTTTTTCTGTACTAAGTTATTTCTTAATTCACTTATCCAGAACATACTTTGTAGACTAATATTTTTATATTTTATAAATTAGTTCAACATATTATTATCATCATCATCAAGATGCTGCATTCTATACCAATATTTTAAGGCTATCCTCATAAGCAATCCTTTTCTTGATAATCGTCCCAATTCAATTTGAGCCATCGCATTATCCACTGTTAAGGACAACCGAAGAACTTCCTTACAAAACGTTCTATGTACTTGGCCCACATCTTCCCATCCATTTTCCAGTCCCCATACTTCAATATCATATAACATTCGAACCTCTATGACTGAGTTGTAGACTCTTTCCAACCATTTTATTTCAATCTCCGGCATTTTACCTTCCTGCAGCCATCATTTCTATTTTCCCCTATGCCAGAGCTGATATCTTTTGTTTCTCTCATTTCCCTCCTGCGCTTATTTTCATTCCTAAGTACATAAAAATCTCTCACCACTTTATATTCGTTATTTTATTTTTTCCATTTTTAATATTCACTCAATTTTCCTCCTCTCTTAAACATTACAATTTGTGTTTTCTTTTCATTTACGCTTAATCCCCATTCTGCACAGTATGAATATATTTCCTTTAAGGACAGTTTTAAACGTCTACAATTATGGACCCTACTATCATATCATCAGCGAAAAGCAGATCAGATATCAGTATATTATTTATTACAGACAAAAAATTATTGGCATTGTTGATATTTTGTAATAATATCATAAATAAATAAATGAAATAAAACGGGTACCCCATCCCATCCTTGACTTAATTTTTTGTATATTTCTCTGGTTATTGCCCATTCTTCATATTTTACACAGAAAGTAATGTCTCTATATAACTCTTTTAAAGCAGTCACCATTTGATTACTTACCCCTTTCTGTAGTAGTCTGTACCACAAAAAGTTCATCTCTATCGTATCAAAGGCTTTCTCTAGGGCAATAAAAGCCGTACACAATTTTCGTCTCTCTCTGTGAATACTTATCTATTGATGTTTTATCACAAATACATTATCAAGAGTTCGTCTTCCTTTCCTAAAACTGATTTGAAACCCTGACAAAATTTTACATTTTCCTGTCCATTCTTGGAGTCCATCTGCTAGGATCACTGTGTACATTTTTCTTACATTAGATAATAAATGTGTACCCCGAAAGTTGTTAACATTTCTCCATATCCCCTCTACCTTTACATACTGGTTGTATTATTGTTTTTCTCCAACTTTCTGATGTGTATCTTTTACTTTTTATAGAATTAAACAGTGATGTTACAACTCAACTCCATTTGAATTCCTGCACCATTTCATAAACTTCTCATGCTATACCCATCTATTCCTGGGGCTTTGTACTCATTTATTTTTTTAATTTGGTTAATTAATTCTCCCTCTATTATATTACTGTCTAACATTTCTACATATTTTTTCCATTTCTAAAATTACTATACCTTCTAAATAACGTTCACAAGCATATAAGGTTAAAAAGTAGTCAATCAATTTAATTACATTAGCTCCAGCTAAATTTTTTTGTACATTGATTTTATACCCTCCCATATTTTACTTACATTATTTTCGCCAATAATTTTAATTAAATTCTTCAGCATTCTTTTCCTGCATAGAATTTTTTATCTTCTATCAATTCATTATAAAATTTGCTTTCTAAACAATTTTCTTTAGCTCTTATTTGCCCCCATCTCTCTCCACTTTACCAAATTTTCTTTCACATTCCTTTCGTATATTTTACACTATTCATTGAATCAATCATCCATTTTCCCCAATTTTTTCTTTCATTCCCTCATCTGCCCAATGCATAATAAAATGTAATATATTAGTATAAAATTTAAATTATTAGTTTCATTTTAAATTTCACAGACTGTGGGTTTTTTTTCTATCCTATATCGACAAATTTGTTGCATATAAGAATTTAAAACATTTTCAAAACTGTACTTGTATTTTTCCTTCCATTTATATCTACTATATTCCCTCTCACTAATGTTCCCTTCCCTTGTTTAGTACTTTGTTGATTTCTCCAATTGATTTTTATATTTATTATTATTGGAGATAAGCTTCACACTTTGAAATGATCTATCATATAATTAATGTTAATTGACCATTATACATTAGTATATTACACTTGGCCATTTTTGTTAATGTAAGTGAACTATCCATATTTGCCCTCCACATATTTACCTTTTAAGATATCAAATACATTTAGTTCGCAAAACTTAATAAATGTATCACTTCTTCTACCAAGAACTTTACCTTTGCTATATCTAAGATTATCTCTTTTTATCTTGTTTCATTATTTTCCCATTTATCTATTACATTTACATCATTTTCCCCTATTCTTACATTTAAGTCAACCATTATTATAAGCTCTGTATTCAGACATTTATCCTTTAGCAATTCAAAGTCTTTCTCTAAAAAATAGAACAAATCTGGATTATGAAATTGTGAAGTAGCCGATTATGCAGTCATCTAGATAATTATCTTGCATCATAATCCATAAAGCTTCTTTATACTCATATTTCTTTAATTGTTACACTCAGAGATCCTAACTCTCCTGATATTCTCCCTTTCTTTGCTTCCATTTCCCCTCGCTTCCCTAATTAATTAAAGCCTTTATTTCAATATCATCATTCCTCTACCTAGTTTCTATCACTGCCATATAGTCAAGCTACCTTATTATTTGCTGCAAATTTCCTGCATATATTTTATTTTTTAATCCTTCACAATTTCAAAATCCTAATCTCCTGATAAACTGCTATTGGTATCCCAATCTGTTTCTAGAATATGTAAAGTTATTTAAAGTTCTTTTACTTCTCAACTGGATACCTTCTGTTGATTTTTGCATGTCTTTCTATAGCACCAAAATGTTCCGATGTGGTGATGACAATATCAGACTTCCTAATCTTATCGAAATCATTAACTTGCTTTGGTCTGTTTTACATTTAATAAATATGATAAATGTATAACCATAAATAGTCCAATTCTCATTCTATATACTTTAAATTCCGCTCCCATTGTTCCTTATTTCACTTTGCCTCTTCAATGTCAGAGCTCCTCTTGAACACAATCTTCCTCCTCCACTGCTCACTTAACATGCCCACCCGGTAATTTATACACCAGTATCTTCAATAAATGGTTTAAAACTTTTAATCACTAATTATAATGCAATAACTTGTACTTGGGCTCGATTAACTACAAACTTGGTGTTATATAACCTATGCAACAGGAGCTGCCAGATCAGTTAACAAAGCCAGTAATAACATATCCTTTCTCACAGTAATTGAAAAACAATTCCTTCACATTATAGTTTACCCCATTTAGTCACCGATCACCATCCACTATTTCCTCTCATCCATATAATACCACAAAAAGTTGTTAAAGTATATGAGCATGAATTACAACTACATCTACTATCCGCCAAATGTATTGCCAACCTTTGTAATGGTGTGAAAAGAGATATTTTAAATATATAGCATATAACGAATCTCGCACTATGCTAATGTTCATACTATGTGAATTTTTCCGGTATTTCCTGTACTCCCGCTTTTAGGAATGTGTACTCCAGTGATAATGGTTGAAAAATATTTCAGGAATTCAAAAGTATACGTGGCATGAAGTTATGAGGGTATTACCACAGCGCTTACACAACGCTTTCAGCTTCGTCTCTTTTCTGACACAAGTGTTCGCAAAAATACTTGATAAGCAATGGCATCAAGTTGTTGCGTTGATTCATTTGACTTCTTTTTCTTTTACGTTATTGTAGTGAAATATGTGTACTTTTACTAGCATTATCTTCTGTATGCTACCATAAAATACCTGCAATATGTTCGAGGTTGACTCACTTGCATTTTCCTACCTTTCTTTTTGCGTTATTATAACGACACAGATATAGTTTTACTACATTGGTGCATTTTGATTATTCAAGTATTTTTATGAATGGTAGTATAATGGAATATTTTATACTTATTACATGTCAGGGTTTTGTTAATTATTAATATGGAAATGTAAGTTCAGCTTTCCTGTATGTGAGTGTTGACGAGGTTTTGCATTGTTACTAGTCCTGCGCCATTTTAAATTAGGTTTAATGTTTTGGTTCCATTTGTTAAAAGTCTTGTGGTATATATTTATTTTAGTATTAGTTCCTGAGTAATGTTTAATTGCTTTTCATTTAGCTACTTGTTTAATGCTGGATTTGTTTAAAATTCAGGGTGAAATATTTTGCATTTATATGAACGTTCACATGTAATGCATAAACTACCTTTCATTTGAGAACTGTATTGGCTATGTTGGCAATGTTTTAAATTCTTATAAGTTATTTTTAATATTTGCAGGTGAATTATGGCGCTACACAGTATATGTACTGTCTGCTTATATTAGATGTTTTTTATTGCAATGGAGTTTAATGTTTAGCAGATTTTGGGAACTTTTAATTCCTTTCGTTTTTATAAAAATTACTATATTTTCTTATAAAAGTTAATGCTAATATAAATTAATTTCCCCATATTAATATTAATGGTACTTTATAGGAAAGCCTTCTCCTATTTATGGTATGCATGTGACAAGCCATCTGACCTTTGGAGTTTTTTAATCAAACTTCCTCCTGTCCATAACCCGCCCAATGTTAATGGAGAGAATACCTACATTTTGCATACATATCATTGGTGGAAATTTTTATAGTAGTTTGCCGTTTTTATAATACTGTATCCAAGATTTAAAAACAACGCCGGCATATTCCTACACATTTTTCTTCCATAAATTCTATTCTTGTTTGTAGTATATTTTTAATGTTATATGTATGTTCATTACTTATTACACCTATGTTCATTACTTATATAGTAATAGAAACGGTATAATAAATTAAAAAAAAAGTATTTTGCTAGAATGTTCTAGATGGTATGAATGTAAAAATAGCTCCAAAATTGTAATACTTGTTTTTATTCAAAGGCAATCCTAAAGAGAGCTATTGAAATGTGAACTTCTTAAAAGCACACTGGAGACTAAGTTATAAATATCGAAATAAAGACATTAAAATTTAAATTCACTATTAAGCTATACCTGGCGGATTATTCTTAAATTAACTTTTACAAGGATAATCGTCTTGCTTTAACGCTTAGACAAATGGTTTATCAAAATATGCCAAATACGTTATTGAAAAAATACCATTTATTGGCTAAGTAAAACACAAAAATGAGTATCAATTAAGCATTGAATCTTTATATCAGTGTGCCATGAAATAGACATTATTGCTGAGTCATTCATTTTATTTTTTATGATCATGTTGATATTAGTGTGCTTAATAATAAGACCTCTGGGTAGTCCCAAATATCGGACATCTTTTAGCCGTAAGAAGGGTATGAAGTGGTAATTCAACTGCTATACTACAGCAGAGAACTCATACTAACGGATGTAAAATACCTTCCCATTCTCACTGCAACTCTTGCATTCTTATGTCTTATGTCCATTAAACTTTAGGATTAGGAGAAATAAATATCAAGCCTTATGTGCTAATATACACATAATTGCATCTATAAACGGGGAAAACTTCTGGGTGTACCAAATTATTCATACAAGTCCAGATTTCCTAAGGTACGAATTCGTAAAAGGGTAGTTGTGAATCTAATCTATCCAGGATATTCCTTTCCATCTGAGGACTTTCCCAGGTTTCCCACAATTTTAATCAATGGTAATGCTGGAGTGCTACCCAAAACATATATAAAAACACTTCCTTCTGGATATTACTTCCCCAACTTATATGTACCATCAGTATCTCTTACCTTCGATGTTACATTAGTAAAAGCGGGCGTTAAACACTATTAAACAAAGGGATTAGCTAAACCAGCAAGGAAATTATATTTACTTATGTCAATGAAGTAAATAGATTATAAAAACAATTTTTAACACGGAAAACCTAGTAGAGTCCATTAAAGAGAATGGTGCATTCAAACATACATAAAAACACTTCCTTCTGAATATTACTTCCCCAACTTATATGTACCATCAGTAGTATCTCTTACCTTCGATGTCACATTAGTAAAAGCGGGCGTTAAACACTATTAAACAAAGGGATTAGCTAAACCAGCAAGGAAATTATATTTACTTATGGCAATGAAGTAAATAGATTATAAAAACAATTTTTAACACGGAAAACCTAGTAGAGTCCATTAAAGAGAATGGTGCATTCAAATTCGGCATAGATTTTCTGTTATGGCACGCTACGAGTTGATAGAAGTGCGCCCATATATCCCGAGCCCGTTGCGATGTTTTCAGTGTCAACGTTATGGACACATATCCTGCAAGAGCGCCGTTTCCATCTGTGCTACGTGCGGTCGAGCAAGTCAAGAGGGAGCATGTCCATCCGGTCCTGTCTGCGTCAACTGCCGCGGCGACCATCCAGCCTCGTCCCGCGACTGCCCGCGTTCTAGAGAGGAGCGCTGTATTCAGGAGATCGGGGTAAAGGAAAAACTCTCCCTTACTGAGGCCCGGAAGCGATATCGATCTCGCCAACCTTTCGTGTCTAAGACCGGCACCTACAGCGTAGCAGTTTCTTTTGCGACCAAGAAGTGCGATAGCAGTACGCAGACTTGTGACTTTGTTTTTACACGGGTCCCTACCAAGCCCAGTTCTCAAAACGCTCTACCGAGAAGCCAAAATCGATTGTTTTAAATGTTCCAGAAATTAAATTTAAGACAAGTTATACGCGGACGGATTTTATGAAATCGTCAACTCCTATGGAGAAGAAACAGATTCCAGGTGCTGGAATCGGTGGATTCCTCTCAGCGGGAGAGCCCTCCCTGCGAGGAAGTCATGGAGCAGGATGGGCCAGCCCCAGGCAAAGAACCCAGCCCCACGCAACAAAAGAAAGGACGTTTAATCCGTCCTGGGCCTAGCAAAAATTGAGGTGGTAGATTTTTTAACTCATTTTTATTTAATTTTAAAAATGGTTATCCTTTCGTGGAATGTGCGTGGTCTCCGTAGTCGAAGACCTGACCTCGAATTAATTTTACGTTCTACTGACTGTCCGCCTGCGTATCTCCAAGAGACCAAACTTCACCCACAGGATTCATTTAATTTACGCGGTTACTCTTCGGTGAGATTTGATCTCCCTCCCGAAGATGGCACTCCCGCTCATGGCGGAGTTTTAATTTTAATTCGAAATGACGTGTACAGTACTTCACTACAGCTCCAGACTTCTTTACAAGCTTCTGCAATTACCGTTCACTTCTCTGGCCTCAGTTTTTCCATCTGCAGTGTTTATTTCCCTCCGTCTGGTACAGTCACCATGGTTGATCTAGACAATCTTCTGTCTCAGCTACCACACCCTGTCCTACTTTTGGGGGATTTCAATGCACACCATCCCCTATGGGGTTCCACCTCGGAGTGTGCAAGGGGTAGCCTTTTAGCCGACTTTCTGGATGGTCACAATCTTGTAGTGCTCAATACTGGCCAACCTACATATATTTCAGACAGTACTCAGAGCTTTTCACACTTGGACTTATCCTTTTGTTCTGTCTCACTAGCTGTACATATTACTTGGAATGTCTTCTCCGATTTATATTCCAGTGACCACTTTCCGTGTCAGATCCATGTACTCTCTTCAAACGCACATTCACAGTGCGCACCAAAATGGCTCATTGAAAAGGCGAATTGGCCTCTCTTTCGATCTATGGCCGAATTTCCAGGGTTTGAATTTCCATCTATAGACATCGCGATCGAGCACCTCCGTACGGTCATCATCACAGCCGCAGATCAGGCTATTCCCCGGTCTTCTTGTCACCCCAGACGCTTACCGGTTCCCTGGTGGACCGATGAATGCCGGGATAAGTTGCGTGCACGCCGGGGTGCTCTCCAAGCTTTTCGTCGCCACCCTACTTCTGCAAATATGATTCGCTATAAACAACTGCGCGCCAAATTCCGTCGAGTCATTAAGGATAGCAAAAAGGCTTCTTGGATTGCTATTACCTAGTCTTTTAACCGCACAACGCTCTCATCCGTAGTTCGGGAACGAATGTGGCGCGTTGCGGCCAAACCTATGTTTACGCCCATACCCGGTCTTCGGATTTTAAATGGGGTTGTCACTACTCCGATTGATGTCGCTAATATTTTAGGACGTACTTTCGCTGATGTTTCAAGCTCGGCCAACTATCCTGTTGCTTTTCGCACAATTAAAGAGCAGGTCGAGTCGAAGCGCTTCTGTTTTGCCTCCAACCATCAGGAGTGCTACAATGTCCCGTCTACCTCTAGGAATTGGAGCATGCCCTTACGAACTCTAGACACTGCGCAACAGGGCCGGATGGCATTCATGTTGCTATGTTGCAGCATTTACCAGCGGAAGGCAAGGCATTTTTATTACAGACTTTTAATTTTATTTGGTGTCATGGCACATTTCCTAGCGCCTGGCTAATGGCTACCGTCATTCCTATACCTAAGCCAGGAAAGGACCGAAATCTCCCTTCCAGTTACCGTTCGATTTCCCTCACCAGCTACGTCTGCAAGGTGTTGGAACGCATGATTAACGGACGGCTTATGTGGTGTTTGGAGTCGAGACATCTATTGACGAACGCTCAGTGCGGTTTTCGTCGTCACCGCTCCTCTGTCGACCAACTTGTATCTCTTTCGACCCACATAATGGACGGTTTTATTCGTAAGTGCCAAACGGTTGCTGTATTTTTTGATCTGGAGAAAGCGTATGATACTTGCTGCAGAGGCGGTATGCCCCGAAAGCTTCATGATTGGAACATACGTGGGCGCATGTCAGTTTTATTCAAGAATTTATGAAAGACCGGGTTTTTAATGTTCGCGTGGGGTCTGTTTTATCATCTAGTTTTATTCAAGAGAATGGTGTACCTCAGGGCTCGGTACTTAGTTGCACACTGTTTGCCATTGCTATTAACTCTATCACCGAGTGTTTACCGCCAAGAATACAAACGTCGTTGTTTGTAGACGATTTTCCTATCTATCTTTCCTCTCGGAGAACTTGTCTCTTGGAACGCCGCCTCCAATGCTGTCTCGACCGCCTTTACGCTTAGAGTGTGAATCACGGTTTCCATTTCTCCGCAGAGAAGACCGTGTGTCTGCATGAACTTCTGGCCCCACAAGGAGTATCCTCCACCTTCGCTCCGTCTTGGCCCAGACGCTCTTGCTTTCGCAGACGAAGTTCTATTAGTTGGCTTGGTTTTGGATAGGAAACTATGCTGGTCATCGCATATAGCACAACTCAGAGGCAAGTGTGAACGTTCTCTTTGTATTTTACGTGTTTTAAGTGGCACATCTTGGGGAGCTGACCGGACTATTCTTTTACGTTTTTACCGCTTTCTTATCCGGTCCAAGTTGGATTATGGCAGTGTTGTTTATGGCTCTGCGCGGCCTTCTGTTCTGCGCCCCCTGAACCCGATTCATCACCGTGGTATCCGTATAGCCATTGGAGCATTCCCCACCAGTCCTGTGTTGAGTTTATGTGCGGAGTCTGGAGAACCTGCGTTGTTTTATCGTAGGGATGTTTTATTTTCTGCTTTCGGTTGTCGACTAGCTGCGCAACCTGGTCATCTCACGAACTAGCCGTTTTTTAATGTCTTTGGATAGTTTTTATGCTGCTCAGTCTTTTACTCCTAAGCCTGTTGGCTTTCGTTTTCGGGAGATTTTACGGATGTTGGGCTTTGAGATACCTGTTTTGTTCTTAGCCAGGGAAACTTCTTCTCCCCCCCTGGATTTTAGCAGAGGCCCCCGTTCATCTTGGGCTTACGTCCTGTCCGAAATCTTCGACCGCAGCACATATTATTCGTTGTTCTTTTAGCGAGATCAAATCCTCTTTTAATGGCTGGAATTTTATATATACCGACGGCTCGAAATCTGACACAGGGGTAGGATGTGCTTTTGTTTTTAATGGAGCATGTTTTACGTTTGTTCTTAACGTTGCGACATCTATTTTTATAGCGGAGCTTTATGCTATTTATCGGGCGATTTTATTTATGACTGACTCTTTGAGTGCAATTTTAAGATTTAGAAATCTGTACAACCACCACCCCCTTGTGCAGAAGGTCCAGGATATAGTGTTAACTCTTTTCGACGCTGGCGTCAGGGTGACACTATTATGGGTGCCTGGACATGTGGGACTCAAAAGTAACGAGGCCGCAGATGTCGTAGCTAAATCCGCTCTTTTAGACCCTGCTGAGGACGAACAACTTTTTATTTTGGCGATTTTAGCCATTTATTACGTAGAGGCATTCTCTCGCGCTGGCGCGATGAGTGGGATTTAATACTTGCCAATAAGCTTCTGGAATGTAAACCATCCCCTTTTAACTGGTCGACTTCTTCTCGCCTTAGAATTGGGCATTGCCGTTTTAATCAATCTCGCCTTTTTAATGGTCAACCCGCTCCAGCTTGCCCTCATTGTGCCCACCCCTTTACAGTGCGTCACATTTTAATTGAATGCCATCATCTGGAAGCTTTTAGACATAGCCTAGGTTTGCCCTCCGCTTTTGAGGCATTACTTGCAGACGATGTGGTTGCTGTTGAGCGAGTGCTCCGTTTTATCCGTGTTTGTGGTTTTTGGAGCAAGTTAAGAGGCGTTCTCTCTTTATCGATGAGGGCATTTTTAGACTCTTTTAAGACTGTTGTTATTTCAGCATTTGATGCATCGTTTTAGTACCAGTCTTTAATTGAGTTGTTATATATTGCGCTTGTTATTGTTTTTGGGTTTTTATTGTTACCTTTTTAGACTTTTACAATACTGGTTTGTTTTCAGCTTTTGCTGATGAGTTTTACTACCCGTTTTTGTCTGTTGTAATGTTGCTAGTTACAGGGTTTTATTTACCCTTTTTAGACCATTATAAGACTGTTGATTTTCGCTATTGCGGCTGTTTTAATACCATGCCTTTATCTGTTGACCGTTACACCCACTTGTTATTTGTTATGGGTTTTTATTTTGTTGCACAACGTGCCAATGTTATTTACCCCAAGATACTAACTGTGTCAATTTATTTTTAGTTCTGGCGCAGTTTTTATTGTATGTGGGCGCTAATGACCTTACATGTTGTGCGCCCCTTAAACAATAATCATCATCATCATCATCATCATCATCATAGTTCCCCAATCACATGCTTACAACGCATATTTATTTCTAGTTTTACCACCACTCGTGTGTACAGCCACGGGTGGCCGAGGTCGTTAAGGCGCGGACGCGTGAGTGGGAGGTCCGAGGTTCGGTGCTCACCAATACTGTCCTTTACTCAATTTTTAATGACAAATGCATCAGAGTACCCTCAGATTAGGCGGGAAAGGCTTCCTTTCTTAAAAAAACCGTTTCTCGGTTTATCATTTCATCTCATATATCAGTTGCCACTGCCTGTGATGCATAAGTGTCTCAAAGGGGTGTTAAACATTATTAAAATACTATTGTATTACACAATCTCACCATTCTATAATTACTAATTTTAATTTATATATACTTATATTTTTAGTTCCTAGTTTCTCTATCATTGTAGTTTATCACGTTTTGTACTTTGTAATTTTAATCACTGTGTAAGTATTAATGTATGAATCCCAGAATTGCCAGCACCCTCTTTTGTCAACGATTTTCGTTAATCCCGTAACGTTTACAGTTTTGCAAGAGCAACTGTAGTTCAAATTCCAGCAAATTTTTAATTCAAAGCGACAATTCGACATTTTTGTCCCCAGGCACTTTCCAGCATTGTCCATATACCCGGTTAACTCACAGTTTTTCCACTAAGACTGCCTCACATAACTTTATCCCACTATCGTCCATAACTTTTGTTTAATTCGTTAGGTGTAATTTAATATTTTACATAAGTTTTCATCCAATATTTCATTGTGACAGACCATTAATTACTAGATTTGTTCGTGGACTCTGAATAATTCAACAAACACGGTATGCCCCGGGGCAAGGTACGTTTGACACGAATTAATATTTTGTTTGCATATATTATGGGGAAGCATCAAAGGGTGCATAGCTAGTATTGAATAAAAATATAAAATAATCTGTAATAAATGTTAAGTGTGATAATGCTATCTGGGGGTTTATTATAGTGTGCAATTATGAATGACCTTTTGTTTTAAATAGCTAATAGCTATTGATTATTTGAAAGCAATTGGAAAAAGATATATTTTATTTCTTATGATATACATTTGCTTTATATACAATCAATTGTGGGGCGAAAATATTTTGGAAGCAGCATAGCATCTAATTGCAAAACATAACATATTTGCAAAGTTAAACATTGCAAATAGTTTTTATTCGAATATTCGCATTCGTATTTTATTTCATAAAAAGTGCCTCATAATTTGAAAATATTTTGATTTGAATATAACACCTTTTTACATAAGAGAACTTCTTTTTTGTACACTTAAACCACATATATATTAGTTTCTACTATTCTTTTCGTTTATAAAATGATGATCACTTGGAGAAATTACTTTTGATTGCAAAATAACGTCCTTTTTGCACAACACAACATTTTTTAAATGTTAAATTGTTTAATTAATTATTTTAAAGTACGTTTCGTTTCATATAAAGTCAATCCCGGAGTAAAAATATTTTTCTTTGCAACAAAACTTTAAATAGTGTGAATGTATTTTGTTTCTTAAAATAGTAATTGCTAATTTAGTGAAACTAACTTATTTTCGCATAGTTAAACAGTTTCAGTTTCCAATATTAGCTTTTCTTTTATTTAAATTCATTGGTGTAGTGAAAATATTCCTCGATCGAAATATATGTTTTTGTCAAATTAATTTGTTTTTAGTTTGTAATATATATTATATTTCATTAAAAACCAACTGCAGATTGAAAATATTTTATTACTATACAGCTTTTTATCGTAAACTGTTTTTTTGTTTCTAATATTTGTTTTGTTTTAAAAAGTAGTCGCGGGGTGAAACACTTTTTAATTGCAACATTAAATGTTTTGCATAATATAATTTCGGTTTGCAAGTTAAACATTGTATACTGTACGATCTAACAAACCGGTATACTTTTTTATCAACATGTCATTGGGATGACATTCAATATTTCGTAATCGTGTATATACAACTTCTATATTTATCACCACTTAGTTTTGCAATGCAGCTAATTTCTAATTTCAGCTATCCTATATATGTTCGGTCTTGGACATATCAACCTGATACCATAGCGCCTTACATCCTTTGGAAATGTCAACATATATTGTGACGTCACGAGCTTAGCATGCAGGTACAAAAAGGCTTTTAATATAGCGACACCGTGGCGCCAGATATCCTTTATAAGTCTAACTGGTTTGGTGACGTAATGAGCATAGTTTTCCCCATCAGATTTCCTCCATCCCGCTCACCTGGAAATATCATGATCTTAGTTATTGACTATTGACGAATGTGCAGATTCCAAAGGTTTTACCTTTATCCTCCGGTGACGTCATATGACAGAGTCAGACCTGCAAAACTGTATCCATTAGTCTAGTGACTTTCCCTCTCACTCATTATTGAATACACACATTCATTTTTCTCAGTAGCTGATAGGCAGCTGTACACGAGTAAACTCCGTGTCACCTCATTTAAGGTATGTAGTAATAGTTTTACTAAATATTAATTTCTTTTTCTACTCAATTGATATTCATTTTTCCTACCATTTTATTAATAGTATTTATAATCACTGCATAATTATAAGTGTAAGTACCAATCATTTAGCTAAAACGTTTAGCACCAAACACTTCTTCGCACTACCACCACCTCCTTATGTCGCAGTTTGGTCATCAAGTGCTTTCAAACGTAAGATCACATTATTTAGTTTACAATTTTGGCACCAGCTGCCTCCTGATCACCGTGACTTCCGCCTTGCTTCATTGTTTTAACAATGTATTTTAAATAACCTCAATTTATTAAATTAACTCATGTTTAGTTTTCATTTTTTCCATCAAACGCTTCCCTCACCCCCATCACCCCCATAGTTCACAGTTTTACCACCAAGTGGTTCCAAACATAACTTCACATTTTTAGTTCACAGTCTTACCACCAATTCGTGCACATATACTTGACCGACCACCATTTTTACTTTCCATAATTTTTCAGGGTTTCCCTAATAACGTAACTTTCTCTGATACTCTATATTTATTTCACACCTTGATTTTGCTCAGTAGAGGTCAGCAAACCTTACTCGAGGCACCTTTGACTACCACCTCATTTATGTCATAATATAATTAAATTGTAGTTTTTATTTCCAGCATCAATGATCATTCATTTTCCCCCATTTTATATTTATCATTTTAAACGCTGTCCAAATATTAGTGTAAGATTCAAACGTTTACCTGTCAGTTTTGCCACAAAGTGTTTCAAAATACAGCTTCATATATTTTTAGTTATCAGTTTTACCACGAAACGTTTCTCCTACAACCAATTTCCTTAATCCAGTTTAATTCACAGTTTAGCCACCAAATGTTCCTCCAATACCACCTCATATTTAGTCAGTTTTGCCACCAAGTGCTTTCTTCACCACCATTTTCCCTATTCCAATTTAGTTCGCAGTTTAGCCTCTAGCCGCCTACCCCATCACTACCACCACCTCATTTTTGGTTCACAGTGTTGTCACCAAAAGATTCCCTCAGCACCATTTTCCTTAATCTCCGTTTATTTTATCATTTGGCAGCAATAACCTAAATAGGCCACAATTTTTGCTTCACGCCACTTTGTATAATGCATATTTTCCTAACCAAATGTATATATTCAATAAATAATTAAATAAAAATCGGTCCTGATTGAGCAACTGGTTTAACAAAATTCCTACCATGAGCTGATTCCACTCCTCCACACCCCACTCGGGGCGGGAAGAATTAAAAGTGACACTAGCTCCCTGTGGTGGCAGGATAATCGTTAATCCAATTGCTTAAACCGGGCATTTACTACTACGGTACATACAAATATTTTGCTTGTTTTGTTTATTTACGGACGTCCTCTAACATCTCAGGACATTAGTGTTCCATTCTGTTCAGGGCGTGAAGCCGCCGTTAAATTGTTTGCTCTGGGGCTTCTTCTTTCAGGCTTGAGGTTCTTTTACATGTCGTAAATCTATGGTATTGGAACCACGGCTTTATTTCCTTTCCGAAGGAAGCTATACTAGTATTATTACGCCCGAAAAAAATCGTCCATCTTTCACGGAATTCAACCCCGTATTTGAGATTGATGAGGTAAGTATGGTTACCACTACACACCTGGACCGACATCTCCGCATGTTTCACGCAGTCTTTGACAACACTCATGTGCACTTGAAGGCCGTGTAACCGCAATTTTGATCCATAAATGTTGCTTTCATTTTACAAATAATTCCATACGGCCTTGCACTATCGTGTATTGCAGTATATGAATAATACGTAACCATTACTGAAAGCTGTACTAGTTCACCGTTATCGGCTCCACCAACCACACGGCTATCAGATTCACGACTCTCTTTTGAAGCTGTGTTGCCATAACCTTTTATCAAACTCCTATATCCACTGACCAGGGTAACAGAGGCTAATAATATTAGGATACAGCGCTGCTCTGTTTGGTAATATTTCATTATAGATTCGTACCGCCGCAGTCTTGTTATTAGGTGTTTCACCAAAGAGTGTACATTCAATATATTATTGCATTCTATTTTTTTTCTTTCATAACCAAAGACAAACACACAGTTGAAAATTTCTATTAAAACACATGCAATTAAATAGTGCAAGGGAGCTCTTATAACACATTAACAATATTTGTTTATAAATCCGCCGTTTTCCATATTATTAAGCTGTAATTAACACATAACATAATAGTAGATTTTTAAAAGATTGTATGCAGATGAATCCGAAACTCAAGACTAGAAGATAATAATAATAATAATAATAATAATAATAATAATAATAATAATAATAATAATAATAATAATAATAATAATAATAATAATAATAATAATAATAATAATAATAATAATAACAATAATAATAATATGTGCACGAGTTTTTCGTCTTATTATTCATACAAAATACTCCCAAGTTTCAATGAATTGTATAAACGCCGAGTTTAAAATGTAATCGCCACCAAAATGTTTTCATAAACCACTTCCAAGGTTCCATTTCTTCTTTTCTGTTCTAATAATCACAAAGCATTGTCATTTAGGAAAAGTATAGATTCCCTCCACTTTAGTTAAGCTAGTCCGTAATATCCATCGCTCTACTCCAAAAAGGTAAATTCCATTGCCAAGAAGAAATTGCTATTACACTATTTTCCTACAAGAAGCAGAGAAACGGGTCATTTAACTCTTGTAAGCTTTGTATATTTAAGAGCCAGACCAACTAGATTAGAAAGGAAGGAAGCCATACTTAGGATTTTTATGCCCGAAAAAATCCATCGGTCGTGGCCGGGATCGAACCGGCGATCTTAGGTTTAGGGAACAAGTATGGTTACCACTGCACCACCAGGACCGACATGATTTTCGTGAAGTATATAACATTTATAATACATTTGGTTTCTTTTAGTCTCTTTTAATATTTGTCACCCAGTTTTATAAAATTATAATGAAGTGTTTGGTACGCAGTACCTTCCTTCATATTTTTGATACGTTTAGTTACCGTAATATAAATCAAAATCTTTTATACATTTAGATTACAATTATAGGTGTTTATCATGCTTTTGGAACAAAAACTCAGCTAACAGGGTCTATCCAATGGAGCATTTCTTGAAAATAAAGATAAAAAAGAAAGCACATACTTTCATTTTCCAATTTCTCCAGGATATTGATGACATTCAGTCAGAAGAGACGAGGTAGCCATAAATCAAGCTAGGCACTGAAAACTGGCGATGGTGATGGTGCTGAAGGGAGAAGGGGACTTTCAAATTACAAAGGGTGAAGCGAAGAAAAATGGTCCAGAAACAGAATGTGGGGGAAAGGGTGCATTAGGAAGGGAAGTAGGAGGATGGGTGTGCGGGATGGAAGAGAGCAGTTAGTGAGGGCAGAAGGAGAAGAAAGATGCTCCTGGAGTAGCAAGATTCGCTCGCTACCCCTCTCCCGGCCGGTCACATAGCCTCAAGAAATGGGGAAGCTACTTCCAAATTCATATTCAATCGAGTTAGGAGTTTGGGGAACGCGAGTTAGGAGGAACGGAAAAGAGAGAAGGGGGAACGATGAGAGGGTGAGGAAACTGAAAAGACTGGATGAAAATATTTTCCTCGTAACCCCCTTCTTTTCCCATCCTTATAGCCTTCTGTCAACAAAACCAATCTTTCTTCTTTCTGACATTTTCCAACTAAAATACGCAGAAATCCATTTTTTTAACGAAGTAATGCTGTAAAAGAAATATTTGATAGTGATAGGGCACGATATATCCCACCGTAATTATCATCATATCACCATTACTTTTACTCTCAATCAAAGACAGACCTTTTAAAACTCAGTGGACTAGTAATTTAGATTGTGTAAATGCAAACTTTACAAAATTACCTAATAAATTCTACACATTTTCGACCTATATAATTTAAGGGTTGAATAAACCTATCTTTCCATATTTTATGAAACTCTTTGGGGAAAATAGTTTTATAGTGAACAGTTTCAAACACATGCGGCAACAAAACATTTATATTGATTATTTCGCACGTCTTTTCTTTTAGAAAACTGACATGCGCGTGCTGATACATGTAAGTTTTACTCACATATTTTGTCATAATGTAAATTTTAGTGAAGATATAAATATAAAACATTCAGTTTCTCCTCATTGCTGCCCAATTGAAATGAATGCTCATGATGTTGAAATTAAAAACTACAATTAAATAATTATATTATGATATACAGATATGCAGGACTAAAAGTATTACCAGCAACATTGTATCAGCATATAGCTACTGATAATTTCTGAGGTTATATTAGATGCATATGATTTCATTCTTTATCAGCCAAAACTAGCTTGAAGACAGCTTCTAAAGTTTCCAGACTAATGTTCGTATCAGCAAGCTGCAAGTGTCAGTTTCAGACTTCACAAGAGACTGTACATCCATCCACAAATTGGTAGAATTCAGTTGTAAAGCGATTTTAAGTGAAAGTATAAGAAAAGTTATATTGCCGTACGAAACAGAAACCAATGTTCCTTGGAAATCAAACGATTATCAATATTATAAATTTATTAATGTGAACTTTGTAGGATATTTAAGGAAGTACGAACATAATTTCCCCCTCTGAAGATGCACATAGGCTAAATAATTCCTACCAGCTACACACATCCAAAGCAACAGTGAGTGCTGTTGAACAACTGTTCTGGAGCTCCTAGAATATAACTTACGAGTAAATAAATGAAGGTAGGGAAAATCTATCATTAAAAAAAATTACATTCATCATGTTTTTATGCAAAATAACAGATATTGGTATTCATGCAAGAAAGAAAGAAAGAAAAATCTTCAAATGTTATTACAGACTAAAGTATGAAACTTTCGTCTTACTGTTTTTCGTTAGAGAATCTAATATTTTTCTAATTAAATTGTTCGAAAAGCGCATCAGTAATTGTATACACGAGGCCATGTTTTCCTTTCTAATATCAGTAGATTGAAAATGTTATTTTCGGTTACGCTACAGCATTAAAGAACCAGTTTGATATCCTATGATAAAAACGAAATAGTTTTTTTTTTTTTTTTCCATAACTCAAAATAGGAAAAGATAACGTATGATTAAAAAGAGTCCAAAAAAGCTTAATGCGTGAAAAATGGGTGAAAAATCTACATCACACAATAGGTATAACTTTTCCCTCAGTCAATTATCTTGGGCATTGCGTTTAGGAAAAATTATATATCAGTATAACATATTTTTATGTAGTTCAATTTCATGATTAGTATGAAGATAAATTTTCTTCACTCCCACCTATTGGAATGTTTCTCAGCCTTAACACAATTTAAAATGTTTTATTGTTCATCTCTGGGCTCGTTGTTCCTTATATTTTTGATGTGATGATCGAAAAATCTGCGACTATAACTTTAACCGCACAATTCTAAATTAATAACTATACATGCCTGGATTATAAGCTTTACTGAACCTAACAACTTCCGATATAAATATTTCTAATACATTATACATGTAAACAAGTTTATTTTTCAATGTAGAGCCTTATTGTACAGCATTGTAAAGTTTTTCTTTTTCAGGTTTCAACTTTGGTTCTATGGTACTCACACAATATTACATATGTAATGATTAAGGGTTATAAAATATGAGTACCTAGTAAGTATCTTGCATGCCTCTAATTATTGCACTTGGAGAGGAGATAATTATTAATAACTATTCTCCTTCCAGAGACACGTTTATCTGTTAATTCCGTTGTTTTTGCTGTGTATTAGAATATTTATACTTCACTTTATAAACCGCATTTTTTCTAAGAAATTTAATAGAACCTCAGAATGTTAAGTCTTAGTTGTTGTTTTAAGCAGCAGAATTTGATTTTGGAATAAAATATTCCTATTCGTTTCTAAGACATAATATTTATATAGTGGAATTTTTTTATTTCTTGGATATTATCCACATCATGCTTTAAATAATTAGTACCATATTAAATAAATATGATTATGCAATCTTCGACCAATCACTTAATGAAGCAATATATCCTTTGAACAATTATGCAATCTATATTTGTATACCATTAAGTATTTTCTGAACAGAATATCGCAAATACAGATTAAAATAAAAATAATATAAATTTAAATATTGAATTTAAGTTGAAAAAACTCATAATGTTTTCATGTTATTAACAATTTACATGTTTTCTTCTTAAAACTAGAATGCCCAAGCATCTATAGAATGTTTTATAGATTTTGAATGGATACAGAAGCACCCACGTCCAAGGGTTTTGCTCGTATTCATTTTTAGGTGTTTACCTTTTAAAAAAGCATTGTTATAAATGTCATACTTATCCTAATAATAGAGGATTTATCGCAAACATTCAAGCGGATCATTCTGACACAGGAATAAAAAAGTGGGTTTTATATTGCTTTTAATATTATTTTAGTAATCAAGCAACAGTACAATTCGTTATAATAATAAAAATACTGTAACAACAAACCTGCTTACAGTGAAATTGAAATTTAAGCAATAATGGCTTTATTTGGAATAATGCAAAAGTGAACGTAATGGGACAATGATACATTCAAGTAGCAACGGTATAATTCTTGAACTTGTTTATGGTCACATAACGTCTCTCAGAGATTTATGGGAAGTTAAACTTCTAGCTGAGCTGCAGAAAGTTCTTGAAGAGAATTCTGGTGACAGAGGTATTTTTACTGACAATTCAGGGGATGATTTTGTGACTCCAACAAACGATTCCACATAATGATTCTATAGAATCTGAAAACAAAGATCTTATGGAAAGAAAAATAACAAATAAGGTACCATGTCTATTAATACTTCTTGTTATTAAATATTGATATTTATTATATTACTAATGTAAATAACTCACTTACATAAATATTATCATTAGTATTTACTGTTATTATAAGTCATATTACAGCCTGTGAATATCACTAATATCACTATATAGTACACAGGTGCAATACACTACATTAATGATGCAGTGTGGAAGGAAAGTTAACCGAACTTAAACGTGCGAGGACGAATCTCCAAAAAAAATATTTTGAGGAAATTGGTTCCATGCTAAGAGATAACGTGACCGATGAAAGTGATACAAATGTATGGCGTTTATTCACATCTAAGTCAATTCTGAAGCGTATTCATCTGTCAGAATGCAGGGAAGTAATCTATGTAACTATTATATATGTATACATTATATAAAAGATTTTGTAACGTTATTATTGAAATTTACCAATACTTTTTCTTTGGGTCCAAAGTTTAAATTAATTTAAAATTCGGAGTTTTTTTTAATGGTATTTAACGCCCGTTTTTACTACTAAGGCACCACAGGCGATGGACACTCATGAAACATGAAATGAAATGTTAGTTTTGGAAAGGAATTTTTAAGGAAGGAAGCGTTCCACGCCTAGGCTTTTAGGGTACCTCTGCGGTATTTGCCATTTATGAGCACTGAGGAAAACCCGGATAAAATCTCAGTCAGGGAGGACGGTCCTGGCGGGATTCGAACCACAGACCTCCCGATCACGAGTCCGCGCCTTAACGACATCTGCCACTCGCGGCGGTCTCGGAACTTTTGCCAACGGTACGGCCGGCATTATCAGTGGATTAAGTATTTGGAGAAGCAGGCGTACTGAACCGTTAGAATAACTAGAGGGTAGGCGTGTTGGGAGAACTGTGATGCTGACCTTGTTTGTTAACCAGTAACGGATTCGACCGACCATCATAGGTGGCCGAGGTGGCGAAGGTCGTTGGGGCGCGGACTCGTGAGCGGGAGGTCAGGGGTTCGAATCTCGTCAGGACCGTCCTCCCTGACTGATGTTTTTTCCAAGTTTTCCTCAGTCCTCATAAATGGCAAATGCCAGGGAGATAACCTAAACTTAGGTCTGGAACGTTTCCTTCCTTAAAAAAAAAATTCTTTTCCCCGTGTATTATTTCATCTCATGTATCATCAATGCCACCGCCTGTGGTGCCTCAATAGTAATAACGGGCGTTAAACACTAATCAAAATAATAACAATATTAATATTAATAATAATAATAATAATAATAATAAGTAACGGATTCCATGTCTTGCTTATTTGAAAACTGCTATGTTTTATTATATAATCCGGACGTTGCTCTGTTTTTGCAAGGTGTTATAATTTTATCATGTAACATGGCGAATGCGTCTTATAAATTACATAGAATTTCATAAATTACACAGAATTTAAATATTACACAGCAAAATATTGCATTTTAATAACCCAGGTAAATTGGTGCGCTAGGGTGTTATAGGTAAACAAAAACTCTTGGCGTTCTAATGTTATAAATGGAATAATTTAGGCTTTGGCATATTAAGGAAGTCTTGTATAACTACATCTTTGAAAAAATACATTTCTTTGGTAAAAACAAGTCAACAGTTGTGTAAATTTAAGTTATAAATGTTACTGTTATTTACAATATGAGTATTTGATATTAATTCATCAAAAAAACTCTCTCTTGTGACTCCATTTGCCCCGGAGACCCCCTAAGGTTTCTTTATTATCACAGATTATTCAGAAAGAGGTGATCGGTTATGAGCACATATGGCCCGAATTTCTAGTTTCAGGTTCCGTGCTTGGAGAGGTGTTATTCTTTGAGCGAATACCCTATCGTTTGCCACGCCGTGGAGTGGGTAGCAAGCCTATTTGCTTACTTGTTGATCTTTCTTACAGTAACAATCTTAGCGCATCTGTTCTCGGGTGTGTGATGCGTTGCTCGTTTCTTAATTGGGCAATATACATAAAGTGTATTACACCTCGTTTGTTTAAAACGTCCCAGTGTGTCTTATGCACAATTCATATGTATTAACTTGATGGTAAAAGAATCATAGGCCCAAATATAACATGTGGTTGATTCTGGTATTATGGGAATACCTCCCTTAAGAACAAGGCGGCTTCGGCCGTGGCTCTACAGATACTCGCAGTGCGGGCTCTGTGGACCCTGAGTACCCGTGATACTTCTGACGTAACTAAAAGCTGCGGGCTAGACTATTCGAGCCTTTCCCTTAGGGGAGTGTCCAGATGAGTTGGAGTCGCCGTGGCAAGGTCCCGTAATTCACGCGGAATTGTGTACCTGCGACGATAGTGTGTCCCAAGGGAGTGACTAAGGTGTGTGCCTTGGGGGCAGGGGCTTACTCCTAAATCACTGCTGTCGTGAGGATGATGGTGCTACTTTAATGCTCCAATAATTCACCTCTTAAATATGAGTAGATCTATGCTAGACGTGACCTATCCACCGGTGAGAATCTGGCAGCTAACTAAATTCACTTAGCGCGCTTGGGCGAGGAGATCGTTTACGGCCGAAAGGAGGGTCGGTTTAGACTCTAGGTACCGTCCTAAATGGGAAAAATCGCTGGGCAGCACAGACCTCTGTACACATTTCCCGGTCAGGGGAGGGATCCTGGCACATACATTATGTGAATACCGTACTAACTCTTTTTTCCCAGAAATAAAGAACAGGGAGCGTGATAATTCATTTTCAACAGGACTCTGTCACTGCTCACTGCAAATAACTTAATAATAGCAGTTCACAATGTGATTCCACAAGACCGAGTTTTTATAGGGATTTGTGGCTCCCTCGGTCCGACAATTTAACAATCTGCATTATTATCTCTGGGGAAAATTGAAAAATTTTCCTAAATAGATGCCAAAAGTACGTGGAGAATGAAGGTGGGCAGTTTCAACTCCTTAAATGAGCCTCTTAAATTGCTTTGTGTATTGTTTTATGGTTGGTTTGTTCATTGTTTTACCCTCCCGCTAATCACCAAGATCCGGTACCGCCATTGATAGCCGAAGTCGTTAATGAGCGGAATCGTGAGCGGGAGGTCTGGGGTTCGAATCCCGCCAGGACCGTCCTCCATGACTGGGGCTTTTTACAGGCTTTCCCTAGTCCTTATAAATGGCAAATGACGAACTTGGGCCTGTAAGTTTCTTCCGTTAAAAATAATAATCCTTTTCCAATGTATTTTTTCACCTCATTTACCATCAGTGTACACCGCCTGTGGTACCGCAATAGTAAAAATGGGAGTTAAACATTATTCATTCCTTTTACCAAGACACGACTGGTTTGCTAATGGGCTAAATAGTGGCGCGTTCGCCCATAGGCAAAATACTATGAGGAAATCAAAACTGATCACACGGTAAATAACAAATATTTATACTATTTTACAATCATATCAATTTATAGTACACATATATTCTGGCAAATAGCACTATTGACAGAGGAAAGGCATATAAACAATATGACAATATTCTTTTTATTCACCTATAAGCGGCATCTTGAATCGCATACAAGTTATGGACTCATGAACTTTCGTGGCACACATACCATATTGATTTCAACTTGCAAACTTTTTACAGATGGACAAAATTAAACGTTATGCACGGTTCTTTCCATCATTTTTCACTGTAATATTTTCATTGACAAAAAATCTACATAACTACTGCTCAATCTATGCACAATTATTAATACATGTTAAAATCATTTTCTGCAGAATCTACTGCCAGATTACAATTTCATTCACAGAAACAAAGAGAACTATTTTCAAACAAAAACACGCGCGAATCATCTGTAGCACATTGTTAAATCGGCTGCAGCTTTCCCAATTCATAAAGTATAATGTGGGTTGCCTGTTCCAAAAAATTATATTGCGAATCTGGGACACTTTCTAAACTACTTGCTAGTACCCTTCATATTGCATTTCATTCAAAATAAATTGAAAATAATTATTCTCACCTCAATGTTTTCTAATAATTACTTGCATTTCATTACGATAATATTTGTTATACGCCATTATTCGCTGCTCCTCCTCTATTATTAATGCACACGAATAAACAATAATTTATTAGTATATAATTTTGTTATGTAAAACAAGGATATTTATATTTTTAGTTATATTGTTATAAGTTTTTGTAATTGTTAAATTTCAATTATCACATTAAATATTGTTTAACACTGCAATTAGCTTGGCATAATTTGTACATAAAATTAACCATAGAAGAAAAAAATTATAGCTTATATACGAGGTTCGTTACCTAGTTCCTTCTACATTCAATTCCTAGTACACATTTACACACTATCAAAGTTAATGTTACTCAGAGCTAGGTTGCCTTTTAGCAAACATTTTAAAAGTCTCTGTGATAAACGTATCTCAGTTTCACATAGCATGAAATAACATCTCATAATTTTTTCGGCACCCGAATTTGAGGGTGATGATAGATTTGAAATTCAAACTTCCTGTTTATAAAAGAAACAAAAATAATTTTTATAATTTGATTATAAAGGGAATATTTTTAAATTCTTGGAAATAAGAGATACCCAAACTATGCTGTGTGGGTGTTGGCAATCCTAGAATTAGTTTAAAAAAGCAATTATAAAACAGTGTCTTAATGCATTTTCTTTATTTGAACTATGAATTTTCCGTTAACGGGTAAAAAATAGTTTGAATTATTTTATCAATGTCGTAGACATGAAGTACAGGTACTAAGAGAATTAAAATTTGTGATTTTGGATTATTATTGGATGTTAAAGAAAACTTTTACGGAAGACTAATTGAGGAAGCTTCAAGTGATATAACAAATTCATGATAAGAATGTGCCTAAGTACGAAAAGGAAATACATTTTTCGATTTTATAATAATAAGGTTTAAAAATACCCACACATTCTTGGTAATTATATTTTAATGACCAAAGCGAAAGTCTTTGCGGCACACAAAAATATTTCTATACATTATCAAAATCGTGGAGGGATATACACCTTTAAAGCTATTTTCATAATTTTCAAAAGATCTAAGCAATGCAGTTTCGTTTATTTAAAGCTTATGAGTAAGAAGCTATTTATGTATGTATTTGTAATATTTGGCGTTACATGCTATTGCAGGAATATTACATTTTAATAGCAAATTCTGTTTCATCAATAAAAAAGATACGTGTTTACTTAATATGTAACGTTCACTCTTAAAAATGAAACGCTAACAAAAACCTAGATAAAAAGTCATAGTTATGGTCACTAAAATAACTATTATGCATTTCAAAGCTATAATTTGTTCCGTACAACTGTGATAAATTTGGTTTCAAAAATTAAGGAATGTGTTGATTATATTAATTTTAATTCTTCGTTACTACTGCGCGTAAAAGAAGCCAGAGAGAATATGATTTATTATTATATTACAGTGGTGACATGTAATTATTGTATTTCACTATGAAGGAAATTTATATTGTTAAACTTGATTTCATAGTTAGTATGTTTGCCTTTTTTCTAATTGTTAAGGCACTATTACAGCCGATATAACTTATATTCAATATTTGATTGCCATACACTTCAGAGATACGTATTTTGTGTGAAAAATTAACCCTGTAAATGCAGTAAAATGATGCAGAACTAAAAAAAATCCACATTATTAATAAAAAGCAATATCAATGAGTTTTGTTTCGTTGCTTGCATAGGCATTGCTTTTTTCTGTTATTGAAGGTTATATTAATATTTACTTAAGTTTAAAGCTTAGTATTGTCATCATGGCCAGTCATATACCATGACACGTGCGGAAGAGTTTATTAATGAATCTGATAGTGAATAAGCCCTTTCAGAATTCTAAGGCTATATGAACTTCTCATCTAAATTCAGGAATTATAAAACATTTCCAAATTTTACACGAGGTCAGTAACGCTAAAGTAATGTGTCAAAACCACCAACGTAAAAATAATATTTATTTCTTATTTTCTGTATTGCTGAAAAATGAATTATTTTGATTGAAAGATATAGGTAGATACCAAGTTTATGGCTAAAAGTGGGCACATGCTAACAATATATGTTTCCCAATTTATATTTCCCTCCCTTTTCTTGCTGGTATTAAATTATTCTAGGAAAGTAATGATGATGATTATAGTTTAAGGGGGGCTAAAACAGCTAGGGTCATTAGCGCCCAAACACACTAAAAACCGCGCCAATTATAAAAAAGAAATAAAATACACATTGTCAGTGTTTAACATCATGAAATGTAGCACTTTGGGCTATAAAAGAAACCCCATAACAAAGAACAAGGCTAAAATAGTGAACAACAAATAAGACTGATAATAAAACACAGCAGCTAGGGCTGTTAACACAACAGTCTTATAATATTCAATAATTGTAACAACGAAAACCCCAAAACAAATAACAAGGGTAAAACGGTAACAATTAACAGGGCTGAAAACAGATCAGTCTCAAAATGGTGTAAAATTGTTATAATAAAACCCCAAAACAAATAACAGGGGTAAAATGCTAAAAAAAAAAAAAAAAAACAAAAAGACTGTGAGTAAAACATATACGTAAGATCAGAAAATTTAACAGTCCTACAGTAGCTTAAAAACTCCGTCATGAATAAAAGGTAAAACCCCCACACATTGCTCCAACAACCAGAAATACGGATAAAACGGAGCACTCGCTCAACAGCAGCCATATCATCTGCACATAGCTGCTCAATAGAGGAGGGAAAAGCCAGGGAATGTCTAAAAGTTGCTAGATGATGGCAATAGAGTAAAATGTAACGCAATGTAAAGGGGTTGTCACAGTTATGGCAAGCTGGAGCCGGTTGTCAATTAAAAAGGTGTCGGTGACTAAAAGGCCAATGCCCAATTCTCAGGCATGCTAAAATTATTTCTTCGCGACGACTGCGCGAGTAGAAGTCGACCAGTAAAAATGGGCGGATTTACATTCACGGAGCTTATTAGCTGGGAGTAATTCCCACTCCTTGCGCCAGCGCGAAAGAGTGGCTCTACGTAAAGAATGTATAAAATCCCCGAAATAAAAACGTTGCTCGTACTCAGCAGGGTCTGAAACAACGGATTTAGCTGCGACATCTGCGGCCTCATTACCAGGAAGTCCCACATGTGCAGGTACCCATAGTAGTGTCCCCTGACGCCAGCGTCGAAAAGAGGGGACACTACATTCTGGATCTTCTGTACAAGAGGGTGGTGGTTGTACAGATTTCTAAAACTTAAAATGACACTTAAAGATTCGGAATATATAACACTGTTTCCCAGCCCCTGATCACAAATAAATAAAATCGCCCGATAAATAGCATAAAGCTCCGCCATAAAAATACATGTCGCAACGTTAAGATCATATCGTAAAACTTGTCCCGTTAAAAACAAAACCAGGTCTAACTACTGTGCCACATTTCGAGCCATCGGTATAAATAAAATTCCAACCATTAAAAGAAGATTTGATCTCACTAAAAGAACAACGAATAAAATGTGCTGAGGTCGAAGATTTTGGACAGGACATATGCCCAAAATGAACGGGGGCCTCTACTAAAATCCAGGGGTGGGGGATAAAAAGTTTCCCCGGCTAAGAAAAAAGCAGTTAACTGGAAGTCCAACGTCCGTAAAATCTCCCGTAAACGAAAGCCAGCCGGCTTAGGAGTAAAAGACCGAGCAGCATAATATGGATCGAGAGACTCGTTAAAAAACGTCTCGTTCGTGGGATGACGAGGTAGCGCAGCTACTCGACAACCATACGCAGAAAGTAAAACATCCCTACGATAAAACAACGGAGGTTCTCCAGACTACGCGCATAAACTTAATACAGGACTGGTTGGGAAGGCTCCTATGGCAACACGGATACCCTGGTGATGAATCGAGTTAAGGCGACGAAGAACCGAAGGTCGCGCTGAGCCGTAGACTACACAGCCATAATCCAGTTTTGACCGGATTAGAGATCAATAAAAACGTAAAAGAATATTCCGGTCAGCTGCCCAAGATGTGCCACTTAAAACACGTAAAATACAAAGAGAACGTTCACACTTGCCTCTGAGTTGTACTATATGCGATGACCAGCATAGTTTCCTATCAAAGATTAAGCCAAGGAATCTAACTTCGTCTGCGAAAGCTAGAGCGTCTGGGCCAAGATGGAGCGAAGGTGGAGGATATTCCTTGTGGCGCCAGAAGTTCATGCAGACGATCTTCTCTGCGGAGAAACGGAACCCATGATGTACACTTCAAAGGTAAAGGCGGCCAAGGCAGCATTGGAGGCGGCGTTCAAAAAGACAAGTTCTCCTCGAGGAAAGATAAGTCCCAAACTCGTCAACAAACAACGAGGATTGGATTCCCGGCGGTAAACACGTAGCTATGGAATTGATGGCGATGGCAAACAGTATGCAACTGAGAACCGAGCCCTGCGGTACACCGTTCTCTTGAGTAAAACTAGAAGATAAAACTGACCCCACGCGTACATTAAAAACCCGGTCCTTCATAAACTCCCGAACAAAAACAGACATCCGACCACATATACGCCATTCATGAAGCGCACGAAGGATACCGCCCCTCCAACAGGTATCTTAAGCCTTCTCCAAATCAAAAAATACGGCAACAGGTAGCACTTTCTCACAAATCCGTCCAAAATCTGGGTGGAAAGAGACACAAGATGGTCGATGGAAGAGCGATGACGACGAAAACGCACTGGACGTTCGTCAGTAGATGCCTGGACTCCAACCACCACATAAGCCGCCCATTAATCATGCGTTCTATCACCTTGCACACGCAACTGGTGAGGGAAATGGGACGGTAACTGGAAGGAAGGTGTGGGTCCTTTCCAGGTTTAGGAATAGGAATGACTGTGGCCACCCGCCAAGCGCATGGAAACGTGCGATCACACCAAACACGGTTAAAAATTTGGAGTAAAAATTCATGCCTTCGGTTGATAAATGCTGCAGCATAGCAACATGGATACCATCTAGCCCTGGAGCGCAATGCCGAGATACAGATAGTGCGTGTTCCAATTCCCTAGGGGAAAAAGGCATTGTAGTACTCCTGGTTGTCTGAGGCAAAGTAAAATCCTCCAGATTCTAGGGAAGTAAATAGAAATTTATACCACAAGAAATGTTATCAAATTATATTTTAAAACACTTTAAGTAATTTGGAATGGTTTGCATCATTCATCTGTCATAAAATGTTCTAAAATGGAAGAGAGAAGATATGGTAATAAAGCTCTTGCCATAAATAACACTAAAAAAAAATGGGTGGACGATTTCCAAAGATAAATTCCCTTGTGAAAACGGTATTGTTGACAAGGTTATTAAACCCTTTTGAGGACAAGGTGTCTTTAAAAATGTACTCCAGCAAACCAACAAAGGGTCCAGTAACAATATTAACTGTGGCATTAAACTTTGAATGTATTGAGAGCATAGATTTATGTTGTAAAATGAGGGTTTGTTAGTACCAGAAACAAAGACCAAGGAAAATGAATAGAGTGATATATTACAAATGAGCGAAAAGTCAAACACATGTTGTAAATACTTTTCAACAATTTTGGAAAGTTACTTATAAGATGAAAAAAAAAAAAACAGTGTTTGCAACTGTACGGGGAGTATGCTCTACTTGAAATTCCATTCAAATACTTGTAAAATAATTTGCAATTTTTTGGTCTATACCACGTGGTTCCAAATATTTCCGAGGCGCTAAATTCATATATGACATTGAAAACGCCTAAAATATACGTTTTTATTTTGTTACGACAACCTAAAATGTATTCTTTTCTTTCGTAATACAGTGCAAATAAGCTGATTATTGCGTGACTTTCATACGTACAGTTACTAAAAATTATCCTGGGTCTTTAATGTAGTTTTAACGGAAAGATGAGAAAATGGTTATAAATAAGTATAGAGTGGGATTTCAATAATACATTGATGAAATTACGGAATTTGTGATATATTTCTCTTCTATTTTGTGTATAGAGTAAGTTACTCTTTCCGCAACAGCTATAGTCTCCCTTCATATCTAGTTGTGTTCCAACTTCTCTGGTAGCGCTCCTTCATTGTGCAATGTCCTGATGGAATTGCTCTCCTTAATTGTCACTTACTTTCTTAGGTTCTCTTGGAAGAACTAAAGATGTAAGAGAAAAAATTAAATATTCAGCAACATTCTATATCCCAAGATCCCCTATCACTTTACAAAATATTTTGCATCGGAAACTTGTAATTTTCTATTTCTCCCTTTCGCAGGAATTTTGTCTCAAACCATAAAAATAGTTCCAGCCACAGGTTCTTAAGTAGAGAGTCTAGTTTTAAAATTGCCACCGTTGAGTACTAGTCTGATCTCAGGGTCTAAAAAAATTGCTTTCTTTAAATTAGATATCACTCAGAATAGAGAAAAATATCCCCAGGCGTTTGATTCTTTTTCTATACTTGAAATGCATTTATTTCTTAAAGGCCAATCTTTAAATATACAACCCTTATCTGTTACTCTACTGTCAAATAAACAAAGGAATGATCAGTGTTTCGTGAAATCACATTCCAATCCAGCAACAGGGCTATGACTTTATATTGCACATACCTGGATTTGGGTTTTTGCGTACTTTGCATGTTTTCTTGGTTTTTCTCAAGCCTGCAGAATGCGCAAATTCGGCTAAAGGTTTCTCATTACCATTTAGTCAGCGGACGGATTTCCAACTGAACTTGAACGAGTCAATGAATTATCTCTGTTCGTTTGGGATACAAGTTATTTCTGCTTGTTTCATTAGGCCTTGAACGCCATGACGGTAGCAAGGTAATGTTCCGAAGGGAAACAGGAAGTAAAAAACTACAAGTTTAATTTTCTGAATGCTCAAACTGTAGTACCTTTTCCTAAAAGTCTCCATTATTGAAATCGTAAAGATGAAGGTGCAGTAATTTCTTTCAATAGACCAATTATAGGTATTTTGGCATGTTTTATTCAATAAATTTCAAGATTATACTATAAGATCGCAAACAACAGGTTCATATTATTCACCTTCAGTGGAATTCTCGACATCACTACCGTTTAAAATAGAAGGTCATCTTTACAAAATCATCAATTTAATTTTAAAGTACTTACCTAAAGCTAAATATAGCAACATTTTAACCATAGTAGGTTTATTCTTCGTCCTGGCAGTTCCAATACTGCATGAAATGAGAGGAAAATATTTATGTAAGACGTCCAAATGGAACGTAAAACGCCGACTATCCCAAGCGCAATACTGGCAATGTTCCAAATGCCACATATTTCAGTTGTTCCGATCCAAACGTGATGCACGGCACCTAAGCCACCCCTCTCGTATAACAAATTAGTGCAACTAATTCAAATTATACTCTGCAGCTTCTCTTGTTCCACGTTAAATTAATTAACGTTAAATAAAATATTATTTTGCCTTTTTTATATTCATACCCCTTTCTCACAACATACGAATTCTCATCAGTATATATATTTCCTTAGTGGCCAAATTACTGCGTATGGGATATAGCTGGTAGAGATACCCGAGCTAATCCTTTCGGTACACGCTTAGTGTGTATGGCAATATTTATTTTCGCCTACATTTTATTCTACTAACCACCTTGATCATAATTCGATGGGTTCCCCCGCGTTTGATGTAGTAAAAGGTGACTGGGTTGGTGCAACTCCTAGCACATTGGGTTATCACGTAGGGTGGGAGTATATCTCGGGGGGGGGGCATTAAATGTGCTGCGTTAATCCTGAACGCGATTGAACCTTCTACCCAGACCCAGAGAGGTTTGACTGAAATGAGTTCTATTCAGGCAAGGATCATTACAGTCGGGGTGGGGTCCAAAAAGCGGCCTGCTTCAGAGACAGTTGCAATAATGGAGGAAAAGTCCGCTATGGGGAATAATAGTCATACCCAACAAATTAACTGAAAGAGTGTATGTAAAATAAATAACTGAGGTATCATTCCAACGGTACTTAGGGATAGGTAGAGCAGAAGTGTAGTCATTTGGTTATGTTGTCCATTTATTTTTTACAAGGATATAGATTTCATACATGGCCCCGTATAAATCCCTACGCGACTTTTGGTGGAGACGCTGGTATTAATCCATAGTATATGTTACTAGCGCACAATTCTCCACAAATATTCTTTCCGTATTGGACAGCACAGAACCATAAATTCGTCTCGTAGAGTTATAAACACAAAATATTTTTGACGGCATATTTTATACTGACATTCATCATGATGATTATTATTTAAGGGCGCACAACATCAAAGGTCATTAGCACCCAAACACACTAAAACTACGCCAGAATTACATAAATAAGTAATATTAATCATAATCTACAAGATCTGCGTGGAAGATAAACACAGTAGCCCTGTAGGCAATAAAATAAAAACCCCAAAACAAATAACAAGGGTAAGAAACATAACAACAAACTAGACCGTTACTAAAATTCTGCTGCAAGGGTGAAAACACAACAGTATCTAATGGTCGAAAAGGTAACCATAAACCCCCAGAAAAAAAAGCAAGGGTAAACTGATCAATAAACAAACGGCGGGTATAAAACAATGTTAACAGCCCAAAAATTGTAACAGTAAAAACCCCTAAACAAAAAACAAGAGAAATATGCTCAACAACGTGTAAAGACTAGAGGTAAAACGCAAGCAAGAAGTGAAAAATCCACATGCTTATAACGGTCTCAAATGGTAACATTAAAATCCCAAAACAAACAACAGGGCATTGTACAAAACAACAATATAAAGACTGTACCAAAACGATTCAGCAAAAGCTGAAACATCAACAGTCTTAAAATGGTCTTAAAATGCCATCATGAGTAAAAAGATGAAACCTCATACCTTGCTCCAAAAATCACAAACACGGATAAAACGGAGCACTCGCCCAACAGCAACCACATCATCCGCAAGTAAGTCCTCAATAGAGGAGGGCAAACCTAGATTATGTCTTAATTCCTACCAGATAATGACATTTAATTAAAAGGTGAAGCACTGTAAAGGGGTGGTCACAGTGAGAGCAAGCTGGAGGAGGTTGACCATTAAAAAGGTGACAGTGACTAAAACGGCAATGACTAATTCTCAGACGAGCTAAAATTACTTGTTCGCTAAGAATAGCGTGATAAGATGTCGACCAGTTAAAAGGGGCTGATTTACACTCCGAAGCTTATTCGTGGGTACGGAATTCCACTCATCGCGCCAGCGCGAGAGAATGCCTGTCCGTAAAGAACCTTTAAAATACCCAAAATAAAAACGTTGCTCCATCTCAGCTGGGTCTAAAATGGCGGGTTTAGCTGCAACATCTGCGGCCTCATTACCTGGGAGTCCCACATGTCCAGGTACCAACAGTAGTGTCACCCTGACGCCAGCGTCGAAAACAGTGAACACTATATTCTGGATCATCTGCACAAGAGGGTGGTGGTTGTATAGATTTCTAAAACTTAAAATGATACTCAAAGAGTCAGAACACACAACGGTATTCCCAAGCCCCTGATTAGAAATAAATAATATCGCCCGATAAATAGCATAGAGCTCCGATATAAAAATCGATGTCGCAACGTTAAGACCATATGTAAACTTGCTCCTTTAAAAACAAAAGCACATCCTACTCGTGTGTCAGATATCGAGCTATCGGTATAGATAAAATTCCAGCCATTAAAAGAAGATATAATCTCGCGAAAATGATTACGAATAACAGGTGCTGCGGACGAAGATTGGGACAGGATGTAAGCCCAAGATGAACGGGGGCCTCTGCTAAAATCCAAGGTGGAGAAAAAGTTTCCCCGGTTAAGAATAAAGCAGGTAACTGCACGTCCAACGTCGTTAATAGCTCCCGAAATCGAAAGCCAGCAGCCTTAAGAGTAAAAGACCTAGCAGGATAAAAAGGAGCGAGAGACGCATTAAAAAACAGCTCGTTCGCGGGATGACGAGTTTGCGCAGATACTTGGCAACCATACGCAGAAAGTGAAACATCCAACACGATACAACAACGGAGGCTCATCCACACTCCGCACATATACTTAACACCGGACTGGTGGGGGAATGCTCCAATGGCAACACGACTACCCCGGTGATGAATCGGGTTAAGGCGCCGAAGAACTGAAGATCGCGCTGAGCCGTAGACTACGCAGTCATAATCCAATTTTGACCGGATGAGAGATCGATAAAAACGTAAAAGAACAGTCCGATCAGCTCTCCAAGATGTGCCAATGAAAACACGTAAAATAGAAACAGAGCGTTCACACCTGCATCTGAGTTGTGCTATATGCGATGACCAGCATGATTTCCTATCAAAGATTAAACCAAGGAATGTAAATTCGTATGCAAAAGCAACAGCATCTGGGCCAAGATGGAGAGAAGGAGATGGATACTCCTTATAGCGCCAGAAGATCATGCAGACGGTATTCTCTGAGGAGAAACGGAACCCGTGATCCACACTCCAGGCTTAAAGGCGGTCGAGACAGCATTGGAGGCGGCGTTCCAAGAGACAGGTTCTCCGAGAGGAAAGAAAGATGGGAAAATCGTCAACGAAGAACGACGATCGTATTCCTGACGGTAAACTCCCAGTGATAGAGTTAATAGCAATGGTAAAACAGTGCCCAGCTAAGTACCGAGCCCTGAGGTACACCGTTCGCTTGAATAAAACTGATCCCACGCGAACATTAAAAATCCGGTCTTTCATTAATTCCTGAATAAAAATACATATACGACCACGTATGTGCCAATCGTGAGGCGTTCCGAGGATAACGCCTCTCCATCAAATATCATACGCTTTCTCCAATTCGAAAAATACGGCGATCATTTGGCACTTGCGTACAAATCCGCCCATTATATGGGTGGTTAGAGACACAAGATGGTCGACTGAGGTACGATTACGCCGGAAACCACACTAAGCGTTCGTCAATAAAAGCCTCGACTCTAACCACCACATAAGCCGCCCGTTTATCATGCGTTCCAACACCTTGCAAACGCAGCTGGTGAGGGAAATCGGACGGTAAAAGGAAGGAAGAAGTCGGTCCTTTCCAGGCTGAGGTATAGGAATGACAGTGGCCACTCGCCAAGCCCTATGAAATGTGCCATTGCACGAAATAAAATTAAAAGTTCATAATAAAAAAGCTTTGCCTTCTGCTGACAAATGCTGCAACATAGCAACATGAATGCCATCTCGCCCCCGTGCGCAATGTCGAGAGGTATAAAGGGCACGCTCCAGTTCCCTGGCGGTAAAACGAACGTTGTAGCACTCCTGATGGCCGGAGGCAAAAGAGAAACCTTTCGACTAGTCCTGCTCCCTTATTGCACGAAATGAAGCAGGGTAATTGGCGGAGCACGAAACATCAGCGAAGGTGCATCCTAAAATATTGGCAACGTCAATCGGAGTAGTAATCACTCGATCCGATAACCTAAGACCGGGTATGGGCGTAAACCTAGGTTTTCCCGCAACGCGGTGTAGCCGTTCCCAAACTACGGATGAAGGCGTTGTGCGGTTAAAAGCAGAGGTAAAAGCAATCCAAGAAGCCTTATAGTTTTCCTTAATGATTCTGCGGCATTTGGCGCCCAGTTGATTATTGCGAATCATATTCGCTGAAGTAGGATGGAGACGAAAAACTTGGAGAGCACCTAGGCGTGAACGCAAAGCATCCCGGCATTCATCGGTCCACCAGGGAACCGGTAAGCGTCTGGGGTGACAAGACGACCGCGGAATGGCCGTATCTGCGGCTGTTATGATGACCGTACGGAGGTGCTCGATCACAACGACGATAGATGGAAATTCACACCCTGAAAATTCGGCCAGAGATCGAAAGAGGGGCCAATTAGCCTTTTCAATGAGCCATCTTGGCGCTCGCTGAAAATGTGCGTTTGAAGACCTGACACGGAAAGTAGTCACTGGAATATAAATCAAAATGACGTTCCAGGTGAAATGTACAGCAAGTGAGGCAGAACAAATGGATAAGTCCAAGTGTGGAAAAGCTGTGAGTGCTGTCAGAAAGAAAAGTAGGTAGACCAGTGTTAAGCAGAATGAGATAGTGGCGGTCGAGAATGTCTGCCAATATGCTACTCCTGGCACAATCCGTGTTGGAACCCCATAGGGGATGGTGTGCATTAAAATCTCCCAAAGTAGAACAGGGGGTGGTACCTGAGACAGAAGATTGCCCAGATCAACTATGGCAATAGTGCCGGAAGGAGGTAAATAAACAGTGCAGACAGAAAAATTAAGGCCGGAAAAGTGAACTGTAGCGACAGAAGCTTGCATACGAGTCTGGAGCTGTAGCGAAGTACAGTACACGTCATCTCTAATTAAAATTAGGACGCCGTGAGCGGGAGTGCCATCTGCGAGAGGGAGATCAAACCTCACCGAAGAGTAACCGCCATTAGTAAAAGAATCTTGTTTGGTCTCTTGGAGACACACAAGCGGAGGGTCAGTCGATCGTAAAAGTCCACGCTCATTCCACGTAAGGATAGCCATTGTTAAAAGTAGTTAAAAATAAGTTAAAAATTTACCACCTTACTTTTTGGACAGTGCAGGGCGAATAAAACGCCCATTCTTCAGTCGCGTGGGACTAGGTGGTTTTACAGGAGCAGGCGCACTCTGCTCCATAACCTCCTCAGAGGGAGGGCTCTCCCGCTGAGAAGCATCCACGGATTCCAACACCTGGAATCGGTTTGTGTGTTGATATAGGCGGTGACGTCGACCACCTAGCGGGTTTGCTCCCGTCATGGGAGCGGGACCTCCTAGGAGAAGAAGGGCTATTTCGCTTGTCTACAGGAGTGGGCGTCTTGATAAAATCAGTCCTGGTATAAGCGGTCCTGAACTTAATTTCCGGGGCATTAAACACAACCGGCTTAGGTTTCACGATAGTTCGTTTTGGAGAACTTGGTATATTAGGGACCCGTGTAAATACAAGGTCACACGTCTGCGTACTACTGTCGCGTTTCCTGGTCGCTGAAGAAGCTACTGCGCTGTATGTACCGGTCTGAGGTACTGTAGGCTGGCGAGATTGAAAGCGCTCCGGGCGTCCACAAAGGAAAGTTTTCCCTTAACCCGGATTTCCTGAATGCAGCGTTTTTCGCGATATCAAGGATAGTCACGGGATGAGGCTGGATGATTCCCTCGACAATTCACGCACACTGGAGGTGATGAACATGCTCCTTCATGACTTTCCATACCGCAGGTTCCACAGATAAAGTGGCGCTCTTGCAAGATATACGTGTATGGTCAAAACGCTGGCACTGATATCATCGCAAAGGGCTCGGAATATACAGACGCACCTCGATCTCCTCGTAGCCCTGCTTAATCCCCTGTGGTAGGTCAACCTTGTTACATGTGAGGAAGTCAGTACGGGTAAGCTGTAGTTCTCCGACTCTCCTCGCCTGCACTCGACAAACGGACGTGACCCCTTGGTCTTCCAAACAACTTTGGATATCCGTGTCGGACATGCCGTCAAGAACATTGGTTGTTATAACTCCTCGCGACGAATTTAGCCATATATGTTGCTCGATACGGATCGGATAACAGTGGATGTTCGCCGCCTTGAGCAATGAGTTACTCTGCCAAATTCCAATTGTCTCCACTAAAAGAAATCCATTGCTAAGTCGTGTGCAGGACTTCTTGGGTCCAGCTATGGTGTCTATGCCCTTCTGAATAATAAATGGGTTCACCCGGGTAAAGGATTGTCCGTCTTCCGTTCGACTAATCACCAAGTAGCGAAACAAAGGCTTCTCGGTTACTTCTTTTACATCCACTCGTTTTCTTTTAATTTGTGTGAAAGAACGTCGTTCACCATAGCGATATGTCCTCCACCATTGCAACTGTCACCGATGGCAGGCTGCTTCCTGGGCGCCACCCCGGCTTAGGTTACTGGCCCTGGCCTGAACAAAGTAACCTCAGGTTCACACCTTCCTGTGTGTTGACAAAGGGACACAATCACCTGCAGGAAGTGAATAGCTCATGCAATGGCCCTTCCCCGGGCCTGGCCTTTACCAGGGGATACGCTCCCGCCCTACATGATAGCCCTGTGGTAGCGGTTACGCCGTTACCCAGTCACATTTTACCGTGTCAAACACGGTGGCACCCATCAGACGAAGAACAGGGAAGTAGGACAAATAAAATAATAAAATAGGCGAAATAAAAATGAGTCAAACGCGCAGAGCGCGGACCTGTGGGAGCGGCTCGGGTGCCTCGGGGTCCCTACGCGCCGTACCCAAAAAATTGGGCCCCTGAGGGGCTGACGTTCATGGTTAATAGGAGGAACAATGCCTCACATCAGTTTATCGAGTGCGGGCCAGGAAAGGTAGAAGAGTGCAGCCGACCCATATTTTTCTCTTCGCCTTTACCGGGATTGAACTAATGCGCAGTATCAATACTAGTCACGAGGAAACAGAGATGCACCCGAATATTCCCAGCACCACGCAGTGTTTTCAGCACAACGGTTTCGACCACAATCCCATGTTATATAAGTACACTATTTTAGTTTGTGCAACTTAAGGACAAGAAAATGGTGAGGGAGGATGTCCATCCGTTCTCATCTGAGAGAACTGACACGGAGTTAATCCAAATTTTACCCGCCACTATCATCATTATCGAAAAGATCCAGGAAATCTGGGGAAAACATTTTTTCTGACAACAGAAAGAGTTACCTTGGTCGTCAGCCTAGATACCAAATACAGGACTGTGTGACCTCTTCGACGATATCCAAGTTCAACCGTGGCACACAAACCTGTGAATTAGTTTTCAATAGAGACTCTAGTGCACCCAATTGCCCAAAGAACTATACTCATGAGGTCAAACTGGTAGTTTTTGATACTTCGATGATTAAATTCAAGACTGACTTTGTAAAAACGTGCACTAATGTTAACAAAAATAATAAGACTCCAAGTCCTTCAAGGAATCAACTAGCTAGGAGATCGTTATCATATCCTTTTCCCAGCTCCACCCAATTCCAGGTGTTGGAAACGGTTGACGATTCACAGAAGAGAACCCTTCTTTTGAGCAGCTCGTGAAATAATACGTGCCTACTCTTACTAAACTACCCATCTCTGTGCGTCTAAAGCAGACGCAGGCAGTTGATTCCTCTTGCACAGGCCTAAGTGTAAGATTTTCTATTTTCTCCTTTCACATTAATTTACAATGGAATATACGTAGTCTCCGTACTCGAAGGTTCATAACAGAGTTACTAATACGGTAGACCGATTCTCCTCTTGTGTGTCTCCAGCAGACAAAGCTTTGCCCCTAAAAATCAATTGTCCTCCGCAGTTTCTTTTGGACCTGTGTTTACCTTCCACAGGAAGACAGATAGGCCAGAAATATGGTGCACAGTTCTCCACTGAGTTTACAGGTTCTTTTAAAAGCTGTAACAGTTTTATTTTTCGCTGCTAGTTATACTGTGTACCTACCTGCATTTACTACCATCACAGCGGCGGATTTTGATAGTCTTCTCACTCGTTTACCTACACTTTTTTTTTTTAAAATGGGAGTCAAATTACCGCGCCGTCCTGAATAGGCTTTTTGATAGAATGTGGGACGTCTAGCACGGTAGCAACGTTTTAGATTTCCACCATGTACCTCTACTTAACACAGGTCAGCCTAATTTTCTTATTAGTAGTACCAACAGTTTCTCACACTTAAATCTCACTACCTGTTCCGCTTCTTTCTCTGCTCATCTCAATTGAAACGTTTTCTAACCCATACTCCATGATAGTTTTCCAAGCCAAATGAATGTCATGTCTTCCCAAATACATTCCCATAGGGCGTCAAAGTTGCTTATAGGCAAAGCAAATTGAAATCTTTTCGTTTTTCCAACCGTATTTTTAGGGTTTGCCTTTATTTCCATTGGAGTAACTTTCGTGCCTCTTGAGATCATACTCGTTTCTGCCGCAACCAAGCTATTCCCGATCTTCATTTAGCCAAGATGCCTTCTAGTTTCTTGGCTGACCAATCAATGCTGTGACGCAGTACGTGTAAGCCCAGGTGCTCCGATAGGATTTCGTCACCTTGCTATGTTGAAAAAATGTGACATTCTGTGAATAACCCAAAGTCAATGCATTCGGATACTAATGAATGGCAAAAAATCAATCTTGAATTTTATTGGTTTCTTCAAACCGCTAGATGACTTCATGTGTTTTCTTGGACAAACTACTTTGCGTTGAAAGTTACCCAATTTATTTCACACATATACAGTCATAAAGTGCAGAACCCTCTATTTAGCAGCGCATTAAGCCTCACTTCCACTAAGATTTTGAGCATCGCTAAATATACTTCTGCATCACACACTTACGATACTCCCTCAGAGGCCCAATTTTTTGGGTACGGGACGTAGCGACCCCGAGGCATCCCAGCTGCTCCCACAGGTCCGCGATCAGTGCGTTTGACTCCTTTTTATTTCGCTTATTCTATTATTTTATTTGTCCTACTTCCCTGTTCTTCGTCTGATGGGTGCCCCCGTGTTTCACACGGTAAAATGTGACTGGGTAACGGCGTAACTCCCAGCACAGGGCTATCATGTAGGACGGGGGCGTAACTCCTGGTAAAGGCTAGGCCCGGGGAAGGGCCATTGCATGAGCTGTTTAACTTCCTGCAGGCGATTGGGTCCCTTTGTCAACACACAGGAAGGGGTGACCGTGAGATTACTTTGTTCAGGCCAGAGCCAGTAACCTAAGCCGGGGTGGCACCCAGGAAGCACCCTGTCATCGGAGACAGTTGCAATGGGGGAGTATTATATCGCTATGGTGAACGAAAATAATTTCACACAAATTAAAAGAAAACGAGTGAATGTAAAAGAAGTAACCGAGAAGGCTTTTCCTCGCTACTTGGTGGTTAGTCGAAAGGAAGACGGACAATTTTTACCCGGGTGAACCCGTTTATAATTGAGAAGGGCATTGACACCATAGATGCACCCGTGAAAACCTGCACCCGACTTCGTAATGGATCCCTTTTGGTTGCAACCACTGGAATATCTCAGAATAACTCGCTGCTCAAGGCGACGATTCTCCAAGGTTATCCCATAGGTGTTGAGCCACATCGCACATTAAAATCGTCGCGAGGAGTTATTGCTACCAACGTACTGGACGGAATGTCTGACCATGATATCCAAAGTTGCTTGGAAAACCAAGGTGTCACGTCCGTGTATCGCGTGCCGGCGAGGAAACAGGGTGTATTTCAGCCTACCCGTACTCTTTTCCTTACTTTTAACAAGGTTGAATTGCCGCAGAGGATAAAGGCGGGCTACGAAGTCATTGAGGTACGCCCGTATATACCGAGCCCGTTGCGTTGTTTTCAGTGCCACCGCTTTGGCCATACACGCGTTTGTTGCAACAGTGCCAAATCCATCTGTGCTACCTGCGGTCAAGTAAGTCATGAAGGAGCATGTACATCCGCTCCCGTTTGCGTCAACTGGCGCGGAGATCATCCAGCCTCATCCCGCGAATGTCCTCTTTTAAAGAGGATCACTGTATTCAGGAGATCCGGGAGAAGGAAACGCTCCCCTTTGCTGAGGCCTGGAAGCGTTTTCAAGCTCGCCAACCCGTTGTGCCTAAGACCGGCACATACAGCGCAGCAGCTTCATCATCGATCCAGAAGTGCGATAGCAGTACGCAAATTTGCGACCTTGTTTTTACACGAGTCCCAAATGCGCCCAGTCCTCCAAAGCGCCGTAATGAAAAGCCCAAACCCTTAGTTTTTAATGCATCAGAAATTAAGTTTAAGACAAACTACACTAAGACAGATTTTTTAAAAACACTGGCTCGTGCTGAAAAGCAAAACAGCCCTTCTCATCCTCGGAGGTCCCGCTGCCAGGACGGGAGTAAGCCCGCTAGGCGGTCGCCATCACCGCCTATACCTACATCCAACCGATTCCAGGTGTTGGAATGGGTGGATGCTTCTCAGCGGGAGAGCCCTCCCCCTGAGGAGGTCATGGAGCAGGATGCGCCTAGTCCCACGCGACTGAAGAAAGGACGTTTGATCCGCGCTGGTCGGTCCAAAAAGTAAGGTGGTAAATTTTTAACTTAATTTTATTTAATTTTAATTATGGCTATCCTTACGTGCAATGTGCGTGGACTCCGCAGTCGAAGACCTGACTTTTGCGATCAACTGAATCTTCGCTATTTTGTCTTCAAGAGACTAAGCTTCGCCCGCAAGATTCTTTTACTTACGCGGTTACTCTTCCGTGCGATTTGATCTACCTCCCGAAGATGGTAGTCCCGCACATGGCGGAGTTTTAATTTTAATTAGACATGACGTGTACAGTACTTCTTTACACCTGAAGACTCCTTTACGAGCTTGTGCAGCTGCAGTTAATTTCTTTGGCCTTATTTTATCTGTCTGCACGGTTTATTTACCTCCATCCGGCACTGTCACTATGGTTGATTTGGAAAATCTGCTGTACCAGCTATCACCCGCTGTCCTGCTTTTGGGATATTTTAATGCTCACCATCCTCTATGGGGTTCCACTACAGAGTGCAAGGGGTAGCATGCTGGCAGACTTTCTCTACCTCCACCATCTCATTCTGCTCAACACTGGCCAACCTGCTTTTATTTCTGACAGTACTCATTGTTCTCACATTTGGATTTAGCCTTTTGTTCTGCCGCACTTGCTGTACGTTTCACATGGAACGTCCTCTCCGATTTATATTCCAGTGACCACTTTCCATGTCAGATCCATGTACTCTCTTCAAACGCACATTCACAGCGCGCGCCAAAATGGCTCATTGAAAAGGCGAATTGGCTTCTCTTTCGATTTTTGATCACATTTTCAGGGTGTGAACTTCCATCTACAGGCGTCATGATCGAGCACAGCGTACGGTCATCATAACAGCCGAAGATCAGGCTATTCCCCGGTAGTCATGCCACCCCGGACGCTCACCGGTTCCTTGGTGGACCGCTAAATGCCGGGATGCGTTGCGTGCACGTAGAGGTGCTCTAAGAGTTTTTCGTCGCCACCCTACTTCAGCTAACATGATTCAATTGCGCGCCAAATGCCGTCGTATTATTTAGGATAGCAAAAGGGCATCTTGGATAGCTTTTACTTCTTCTTTAAACCGCACAACGCTTTCGTCTGTAGTTTGGGACATGTTACGCCGCGTTGCTGCCAAACCCAGTTTACATCTATACCCGGTCTTAGGATTTTAAATCGAGTTCTCACTACTCAGATTGACGTCGCCAATGTTTTAGGACGAACCTTCGCTGATGTTTCGAGCTCCGCCAATTACCCGGCTTCATTTCGCGCATTAAAGGAGCAGGTTGAATCGAAAAGTTTCTCTTTTGCCTCCGACCATCAGGAGTGCTATAAATTTCCATTTATCGCCAGGGAACTGCAGCATGCTCTTTCTACCTCTTGACATTGCGCACCGGGGCCAGATGGCGTTCAGTTTGCCATGTTGCAGCATTTGTCAACAGAAGGCAAAGCTTTTTTTATTACGGACTGTTAATTTTATTCGGTGTAATGGCACATTTCCGAGGGCTTGGCGAGTAGCCACCGTCATTCCTATTCCTAAGGCTGGAAAGGACCAATATCTTCCTTCCAGTTACCGCTCGATTTCCCTCACCAGCTGCGTCTGCAAGGTGTTGGAACACATGACTATCGGTCGGGTTATGTGGTGGTTAGCGTCGAGGCATTTATTAACGAACGCTCAGTGTGGTTTCCGGCGTCATCGTTCCTCCATCGACCACCTTGTGTCTCTAACCATGCATTTAATGGACAAACGATCGCCGTATTTTTCCATCTGAAGAAAGCGTATGAAACTTGCTGGAGAGGCGGTATCCATTCAACGCTTGATGAATGGTTTATATGTCGCGAATGTCTGTTTTTATTCCGGATTTTTTGAAAGACCGGGTTTTTAATTTTCTCGTAGGATCCGTTTTACTCAAGAGAACGGTGTACCTCAGGGCTTAGTACTTAGTTGTACACTGTTTGCCATTGCTATCAATTCCATCACTGAGTGTTTACCGCGAGGAACACAATCGTCGTTGTTCGTTGACGATTTTGTCATCTTTCTTTCCTCTCGGAGAACATGTCTCTTGGAACGCCGCCTCCAATACTCTCTCGACCGCCTTTATGCTTAGAGTGTGAATCACGGTTTCCATTTCCCCGCAGAGAAGACCGTCTGTATGAACTTCTGGCGCTATAAGGAGTATCCATCTCCGTCTCTTGGCCCAGATGCTCTTGCTTTCGCAGAGGAACTTCGATTCCCAGACTTAATATTTGATAGGAAATTATGCTGGTCATCGCATATAGCAACACTCAGAGGCAAGTGTGAACGTTCTCTTTGTATTTTACGTGTTCTAAGTTGCACATCTTGGGGAGCTGACCGGACTGTTCTTTTACGTTTTTACCGCTCTCTCATCCGGTCCAAACTGGATTATGGCTGTATTGTTTATGGCTCTGCGCGACCTTCTGTTCTTCGTCGCCTTAACCCGATTCATTACTGGGGTATCCGTGTAGCCATTGGAGCTTTCCCCACCAGTCCTGTGGTGAGTTTATGTGCTGAATCTGGAGAACCTCCATTGTTTTATCGTAGGGATGTTTTACTTTCTGCTTACGGTTGTCGCCTAGCTGCGCAACCTCGTCATCCAACGAATGGGCCGTTTTTTTTATGTGTCTTTAGATAGTTTTTAAGCTGCTCGGTCTTCTACTCCTAAACCGGTTGACTTTCGTTTTCGGGAGATTTTAAGGACGCTGGACTTGAATTTACCTGCCTTTTTCTTAGCCGGGGAAACTTTTTCTCCCCCTTTACGCTTGGCAGAGGCCCCCGTTCATCTTGGGCTTACGTCCTGTCCTAAGTCTTCGACCGCAGCACATATTATTCGTTGTTCTTTTAGGGAGATCAAATCCTCTTTTAATGCCTGGAATTTTATCTATACCCACTGTTCGAAATCTAACACAGGAGTAGGATGTGCTTTTGTTTTTAATTGAGCAAGTTTTATGTATGGTCTTAACGTTGCGACATCTATTTTTATGGCGGAGCTTTATGCTATTTATCGGGCGGTTTTATTTATTTCTGATCAAGGGCTGGGGAACAGTGTTATTTGTTCCGACTCTTTGTGTGCAATTTTAAGTTTTAGAACTCTGTAGAACCACCACCCTCTTGTACAGAAGGTCCAGAATGTAGTGCTCACTCTTTGCGACGCTGGCGTCAGGGTGACACTACTATGGGTACCTGGGCATGTGGGACTCCCAGGTAATGAGGCGGCAGATGTCGCAGCTAAATTGGCTCTTTTAGACCCTGCTGAGGACGAGCAACGTTTTTATTTTGGCAATTTTAAACATTTATTGCGTAGAGCGTATTCTTTCGCGCTGGCGCGATGTGTGGAATGTAATACCCGCCAATAATCTTCGGGAATATAACTCATCCCCTTTTAACAGCTCGACTTCTTCTCGCGCTATTCGTCGCGAAGAAGTCATTTTAGCTCGTCTTAGGATTGGGCATTGCCGTTTTAGTCTTTGTCACCTTTTTAATGGTCAACCCCCTCCAGCTTGCCCTCATTGTGACCCCCCATTTACAGTGCGTCAACATTTTAATTGAATGCAATCATCTGGCAGTTTTTAGATGTTCCCTGGCTTTACCATTATCTATTGAGGAGTTACTTGCCGATGATGTGGCTGCTGTCGAGTGACTGCTCCGTTTTATCATTGTTTGTGGTTTTTGGAGAAAGGTGTGATTTTATATCATTTTACTTGTGGCGGCATTTTAGAGATTATTTTAAGACTGTTGTTTTTCAGCCATAGCTGTTGCGTTTAAGCACCAGACCTTTATTGTGGTGCTTAATGTCATTGCCCTTGTTCTTTGTTTTGGGTTTTTATTGTCACCGTTTTAGACTTATAAAACTGGTGTGTTTTCAGCTCTGTGCTGACGCGTTTTACTAACAGTCTTTTGCTGTGATATAAAAATGCCCTTGTTGTTAGTTTTGGGGTTTTATTGTTACATTTTTAGACCGTTATAAGACTGTTATGACTTTTCCGCTATTGCTGCTGTTTTTACTAACAGTCTATAGTTTGTTTCCAATATTAACCCTGTTATTTGTTTTGGGTTTCTTATTGTTATTACCCAATGTACTGAATGCCCTTGCTGCGTTGGACTTGGGTGTAGATATTTTATTCTTGGACCAGTTTAAGTGTGATTGGGCGCTAATGACCTTAGCAGTGTTGCGCCCTATAAACCATACTCTCTCCCCCCACTTACGATACAAGTGGAATGGAAGGGATTCACCCTTGCCTCCAATGATCGGGAGTATAGTCTTGAAATTGGACCATGCTCTTTCTTCCTCTCGACCTTTGCTTCCAGAGCTTGATTGTGTACATTATTCTATGTTGCAGCATATGTCAGATGAAGTTATCACTTTTTACTCCAGCATTTGAATAGTGAACTAGGGTGACGCACGTTTCTGTGCACTTAGGCATGGCCTCCGGTGTACTACTATGGTAACATAGTAAGAATGCAAATCTTCCTTCGATTTATCGCCCGATTTTCCAAACGATTTCCATTTGTAGAGTGATGAAAGGCATGATTAATGGGCGGAAAATGTAGTGGCTAAAATTGCAACCAATTTGGACAAACTTTTTTTGTTAGCACCACCCTTCCGTCGATCATTTGGGGTCTCTTTGCATTTTGGACGGATATCAATGAAAGTGCCAAACTACCGCCATCTATTTTGACTTGGAGAAAGCTCTCGATACCTACTGTGAGAAGTGAAATCTTTTGTAAACTTAATGAATGGCATATTTGTGGTTAACTTTCATTTCTTACGTAGAAGATAATGAAATGCCAGTTTTTAAAGTTTGTATGTATTTGTTTATTATCTAATTGTATTTAGGATAACGAAGTACTTCAGAGCTGGGTACTCGATGTCACAATGCTTTACATCGCTATCATTTCTATCTTGCAGATTTTAGCTTTAGGGATTGCATCGTAGTTGTTCAGGAACGATTTTGTGATTTTTCTTTTTTCTCAACATACCTGCCTGTTTGAACGCCACTTTCAATGCAAACTGGACCGTTTCTAAGCTTTCAATGTCAATGGCTGCTTTGGTTTCTTTTCTCTGAGATGACCGTAAGAAGAGAATATGAATTTCTGGTGCTGTAAGGAATAGTCCTTGCCTTTTTTCCATTTTTGCCAACATTCTTTATATTTCGCAGCGAAGTGAAGCTGTTTGGTTTAGTTTATCATACAAATAAGTTCTGATTACCGCATTTAACCACACTTAAAGGCCGGTAATGAAAGTTCTCTATGTCTTTTGTGTATTAAGTGCCACATTCTGGGAGGTGCCCGGGCAATACTGCCGTGCTATAATGCGGTTCAAACTTGATTACGGCTGATTTTTGCATGGTCTGGCGCAACCTTCAGTAATTCCTCGTCTTGACCATTCAGAACAGGGGAATGTTTAATGATTTGAAATGTTTATATGAATTCCGCCGGCGCATGGAAACAGATGAACTTCCCTTGACTATTACAATAAACATTTTACTTGGTGTGTAGAATGGCTGAATTTGCTGAATGGCAGTTCAACTCAGCAATTGAGTGGTTTATAATAGCTTGCTTGACACCATATTCTCTCATAAATATTTGACTCCAAAGCTACACGGATATCGCTTTCGAGAGATGTTGAAGATTCTGTATTTCCAATTGCCTGTTTTATTCGCATGTGTGGAATATTGTTATCTCCCTTTACTCTTTGCAGAAGCCCCTATTCATCTTGAACTGAATTTTTGTCCGAAATCTATGACTGAAGCTTTAGTTATTTGTCAGTATTTTAGCGCGATGCATTTTTCATTTGAGTGATGTAATTATATCTATACCGACTGATCCTAAATTACAACGTGAGGATGCATTTTTTCTTTTAATGGATCGAGTTCTGTTGGTCTTCACTATATCTATTTTTATGGTTGAACTTTACGCTCTTTATAGAGCGTTCTTATACGTATTCGAACAGCTGCTTACTACGTGGTAATTTGTTTTACATTCTTGAGTGCTCCTTGCAGCTTCCGAAATTTCTGCCACACCCATCCCCTTGGACAGAAGGTCCATGATGCAGTGTTTGTGCTAAATAACATCGGTGTCAGCGTAACACTCCTGTGGGTACAGGGTAGATCGGGCATTCAGGGCAACGACGGCTCAGTTGTCGCAAGGAATTCGTCTCTTTTATTTCTGCTACAATTCACAACGTATTTTCTTGTGGAATTTTAGTGGGTTCCTACATACCGTCGTACTCTCGCGACAGCGAGAAAAATGGTATTTTTTTCCGACAGAACAAACTTCGGGAAAGTAAATATGCCTCTTTCAAATGGATTACATCTTTTCGCGTTGTTCGTGTAGAAAAAGTGATTTTAGATCGTTTGCGTGTTGGCCATTATATTTTAGATCACCGTCCCATTTAGGGTGAATCTACTTTAGTGCACTCACATTGTGGCCACCTCCATACAGTGCGTCATATTTGAATTGCATGTTGCCATATATAATTTTTTGGAGCCTCCTTTGTTTCCCTTAATCTTTTGAGGATGTTCATGCGGACGAGGTCATTGCTGTCGAGGGAGTGTTCTCCTTTTTCTTTTTGCGGTTTCTTGAGCGAATTATGAATATTTATTTTAAACGTATCAGTTTATGTTTTAGGCATTTTAGTTCAATTTTTTCTGTTATTACTAATGTATTTTTACGGTTTGTATTGTATATATTATTTTATAATTAATTCGAAGGGATTTGTTTATGGGTTTTATACTTTTAATCACCAACCTGCTGATTTTGTTTGTTTTCGGCACAGTATATAAATGTAATCATTTTTGTTCAATTATTCTTTATTATTAGCCCCCATTTAGAGTGTTAGCGCACTAATGACCTTAGTAGTGTAGCACCCTAAACAATAATAACCATCATCGCTATAATATATCTGGTTCCATTAAATCTTGTTCTTGACTACGAAAAGGAACTCTTTTAGTGAAGAAGCTGGAACTAACCCCATCAAATAATTTACTTAAGGCTTAAACCTCCACAGATCATCAGCCGGTGTTGAGCAGTATAGAACCCTAAGCTTCTCTTTTGGATCTGTAAACACCGCCCCACTCGACGACATGCATGATGTCCAAATTCAAGATTATCTTGAAATAATGCTCACATCAGTATATCTCGTGCATGGGAGGAAATATGGAAAAGTACATCCGATCCGAATTATTTTTCTCGCCTTTAACAGGGTTGTACTATAGCAAAGGATACAAGGCAATAGAAGGGGGCATGTATTTTACGAGCCCCCTGTGATATTTTCAGTGCCAATGTTTCTGGCACACCGTATGTCATATAAGAGTGCTATTTCTGTTTTTCAAACCTGCGGATAAAAAAAAATGAGGGAGCATATCCAACCACTCTCGTCTGGTAAACTGCCGCATCGATCATCTATCCTGGTTCCACTACTGTCCTCGATATCGCAAAGAGGTCTCTATCCAGCAGCCCTGGGTAAAGGACACGCTTTCTTTCTCTAATACGCGAAAACGTTATGATACTCGTTATACCGAAGATTTGTTAATACATCAGGCCTGCGACTTGGTTTTCACTACACCCTCTATTGCACTAGTTTCCGCCAAATGCTATACACGCATTACTCTGTTTTACATATTAGGAATATTTGTTTATAGTTATTTTATTTTTAATTTGTTGTTATCAAATGTTTGCTCAGAATTTTGACGTAGTTCGTTTTTTTTTTTTTAATAATTTATATTATTGGCGCAGATTATTAGGTTCAGGCCTTAATTACCTAATCAGTTTTGCCCCCAAAACAATAATAAAGATCATCATTATTTTATCAATTTTTTTTCCATTTTAATATGTACTTTTATTTACACATGTTATAATAATGACCTCTGTTTTGGTATACCACTACAATTTTTGTATTTTAGTATCCTCCATTCATTGTCTTATTGCTACTTACCAAAATTCTTTAGAAGGAACATGGCGGCTATCACTGATGATATATTAGATATATTCATAAATTTATAGATAATTATTTTATAAAAAGGAAACGTTCCATTCCTAATCTATACAGCATTTGACATTTAATAGTTAAGAGGACTAAGAAAACCCTGGAATAGAAACAGTCAGGGAGGACGTTACTGATGAAAATTGTACCCTAAACCTTCCGCTCACGGGTCCGTGTCTTAAAGACTTTGGTTACCCGTGACAGTCAGATAGCTTCGACATGCAGTGATGTATATTATGTTGTTGTGCATTTTCTTCACGCTTAAGTCATTTCATTACCTTATTTCATTTTTTCAACATATTTTATATACTTTTCTTCATAATGGAACATTTTCTTGACCACCGTCCCATTTCCATTTAAATAAAATCCTTTGCCGTCGCCAACAGCTGCCCAAAATCTTCTCCATAGAATATTCAATATACCAAATCCACAATGTTTCATCTTGTTCAAGCACCCACACTTAATGCCACATATAATTCTAGTCTCATCATCCATATTGTACACTCTTCACCAATGTCAGTACTTTAAACAACTAAATGTCACATATATTTGGAGTTTCATCATCCATATTGCACACTCTTCACCAATATCGGGGCTTTATACAACCTCTTCTAACTACTGATACAATTCCTTTCCCTTTTGCAAATGCTAATGTCTTTTCTGTCTCCCATTTTCCTCTGTAATCAATTTTAAACACTTGAGCTTGTTTTAGGAAGTACATAGTAGCAAAATCGCAAGTGCGAAGAACATAAATGAGAAAAACAATTATCCGTAGACATTAAAGTAACACATTTGAAGGTTTTTCCGTTTTAGGATCGGAGTCTGAGAGAGGAACAAAATATATAAGGCATTCAATAATGATAACAAACTATACATGTTTTATTTGAATAAGTAGATGATTATAAACCGTTGTACTTCTTATACCTAACATATTTTCCCCTTCTAATATCATCAGTATTCTTACAGAATATTTTTCGATGCAGTGGAATAAAATTCATTAGAGAGGTAGCACATTGTTGCCATATTCAAATTATTATAGTACATTTGCACCTTACACCGAACGTATCTATTTGTACGTTAAAATCATTATTTAATTCTATATTATATGCAAAATATTTGGAACAGCAATATGATTATTTAATTAAATTTACATCGAAAATTTATTGAAAATATAATTAGAAAGTATCATATATAAAAAATCAGATTTCATAATATTTAATTTATAGCATTGTAAATCTCGTTTCAAAAACATATAAAACCACATGTCGCTTCTATTAGTAGTAAAATTTGATTCTTTTATTTCAGTATTCTTAAATATAGTAAATTAGGTCATATTGAATCTGACGGTATAAATTTTAGTCCCACCAGAAATAATATGTATTGATTTATTTATCTGCTCATTTTTAAAATACAATTATTATCCCAGGTAAATAAGACATATTATTATATTCTCAGTAAAACCACTATATTTTTTTCTTATTTTGTTTTTCTTTGTAGTGTTTTCCATATAAGAATCCCTATTGCTTCATATTTTTAATTGCTAAGTTTAAAGTGTGGCTAAATCCCATTCTTATTAAACTACCAGTAAAAACTTTAGTAAAAGATACACCCATAAAATATTTCCAACATAGAAAGTGTAACGAAAAATCCATAAATTAAAAGAATATCTTCAATGACAAAATACTAATTTTTTTGCCAAGTGATTACAGGAGAAGTAGGGAGTATTTCTCTTTGTACCACAGTTATGAGGATTACTATAGTATCTTTCTGCATACACCTTTACCTACCTCCTAAACCCAAGATCGCGGCTTCAAACCCGGCCAAGACCAATGGATTTTTTCGGGCGTAAAAATCCTGGGTATGGCTTCCTTCAGAAGGGAAGTAAAGCCGTGGGTCCCGTGTCGTATATTTACGGCACGAAAAAGAACCTCAAGCCTGAAAGAGAGGCCTCTGAGCAAAATTTGTCGGCCGTTTAACGCCCTGAGTTGAATGGGACGCTGATGACCTGAGCTGTTAAAGAGCGTTCATAAATAAAGCAATCAATCAAGCATACACCTTTACCACTGAAATCCATGCATTTTAAAATAGTCACTTGTTTTCTCTCTTTCATTCCCCCTCTCTCTCACTCTGTAGTATACATACAAACATATACGCACCACATTCCCTCGGCCTATTTGATCTCGCAAACGTATTAGCAAAAAGCCCCAAGCAATACGGAAATAACAACCAACTAAGATATGAGAAAAGGAGAGAAAGACAGAAGACATACGTACATTTATATAGACGAAATGCTACTGTCTTCTTCCTGTTACTCCCTCCCGCTGTTCCCCGCAAGCAAACTTGACTTCTTTGTGAAAATCGTAACAAGGAGTGCGTAACACGGACAAGGTTATAAGGGTGATGTGACCAATACCAGGCACGCCTGGCAGCCAGAAATCCTTGTTACGAAGTCTTACTGTCTGCAGGAGTATCTACCCTTCCTCATTTCCACCTAAACCCATCCCTGGAAAAGAGATAGAAGGAACCACAGTCAATGATTACCAAATTGACTAGTTTAAGTTAATATAGTAACCAGATGACAGAAAAAGAGATCCAGTGGAGAAAGTAACAACCTAAAGCTGATTTTCAAAATAAAGATGTATTGGGCAAAGAAAAGAATGGACAAAAGACACAAACGACCATTAACGCAAAAACAGCGGAAACTGCTAATGATTTAAATTGAATATAAATATGGAAACATAAGCTCAGGGTATTTTCTGCTTCCGTCCTTACTTAAATACTAAAGGCAGGAATTTTTAATCTGCAACCATGCTTAATTTAATACGTTTTTCACACAACGCTTCATGTCACTGTAGCTGTTGGGTACATCGTTTAACATGTCTGTATCATATTCATATATATTTTATAAATTTTGTGAATTTGTATTCTATTTTGAAGAATTTGATATATAGCCATCAAAATGGCTATGCAATTAACTATATATTGAAAAATACGATTTTATTTTTACCGCACTTATAACTCATTTATCAGTTACAGATGTAAAATTTAAACTTTAAAATGTTTAACCTTGAAGTAGTAAGTTAATAAATTTTAAATTTTTGAACAACAAATATACTCACATCCGAAATGTAACCATTCATTTGAATACTTAAATAGTTTATTGTGGTATATTATTTAGCTTATTAGCCACTCAGATGATATTCGTCATATATGAGCAGTAAGATTACTCAGTCGGCAATGAAATGCCCTTGAGTGGGTCTGTATTATTATTATTATTATTATTATTGTTGGTGTTGTTGTTGTTGTTCTTATTGTTGATGTTGTTACGCAGTTCACAGTGACGAAGCAGTTCATACAATACAAATCAAGCCTTTCATTATATTTGAAAATACTCCTATTGAAATTTGAAATTTTGTACATCAATTCATGAATGATTCTATGAATAAAACTCAGATTAAATGGTGGTACCGGCGTTTGATAAATAGTTGAAAGTTCGTAGTTTTTTTATCTTGCTGAAAACTATTCGAAATAGCTATTCCGAATGGTTTTCAGCAAGGTAAAAAGCTCTGAATTATATCCAGGGCTCAATTAACGAAAATTTGCCGACTGGTAGCAAGGAAATTAATTGAAGAGCGACAGGTGCTACGGGCTATTGTATTAGATATTTACACACAGTATTAAGACATAAAGCCAGTGTCGACAAATTTCATTTCTCAGCAGAGCATAAGTAGTTTTGTGCCAATCGTGATTTTGCCAAAGAAGTGAAAACGATTTGCGAGTCAAGGGACAACATCTACGTTCCTGAAGCAAAGTAACAGTTTTAAAAATCATTCCCCACATTTGGAGCAGCCACATCCACGGTTCAGTTGGTTAGAATGTGATCAAAATCAGCTGAAAATCATAGAACACAGTTTTAAATCCCTTTCGGATAAATTTGCATGCTTGCAATTTTTTTCAAGGCTTTCTATTGCCCTTAAAAGACGAATAGCAGTTTATTTTAGTTACCAATAAACTTCGAGCTTAAATTTTGTTACCATTAATTAATCTTTGATTGTATTTTAATATTTCAATTTAGAAAAATAAAACACGAAGGAACTGATAAAAGTGGAGCAACTTTAAAGCCATATTGACCGCTTTCAGATCGTGAATGCTTTTTCATTTTAGATAAGGAATTGGTTTTACTAGTGTAAAACATTCCACCGACTTAAGGGTTCAGCAAGAAGAAAGCGGCCAAATAAGTGGAAACTAACACTTTTATTGGGATAATAGAACGAACCATTAGTATATTTTGTGTATATTTTTTCTAAAATTAGTATGTGTCAGGTGTAACAGTTCTACACAGCTCAGGTTTGGTTTCCATCCACTGTTGATTTTTACCGGAACAAGTACTGTTTTCTTAAAAGGAAATTTCTATCTGTTTTAAATTTTAAGTGAAAGTGATTTTGGGTTAAGTGTGCAAGTTTTCAAAGTGTAACATGTTGAGTCTTCGTTATGAACTAAATAATGCAATTTTTGAGTACTTTCCGACAGTTCTAATACTTTAGTATTTTTATGCCAAGTACTAGTAGCGGTGGAAGTAGCGGTTTTAGCATTGAATGGTTGTTATTTGCAGTCTCCAAAGGGAAAACTTGACCTAGCTAAAGTTTATAGAGGCAATCTGTTATAATTACCAGCAATGATGATATTTAATGTTTAAACATGAGTAGTACATTTTGCTACGCTTTGAGACAAGCTTTCCAAATTCGACAGAAGGAGAAACAGAAGAATATTTGCATAAGAAAAATGAAATTTTTTCAGGAACATTCGTTGTAATTACAGATATCATGATACAATCCGATAACAGGTGTAACTTGAGGTGTTAATATTACTTAGAAACACTGTGAAGATTGGATAGTGCATGTAATAAAATGTATGGTTTAATTGGTTATTACCAATTAAGGCACTTTACAATTGTATCGTAACATAAAAGTAGTGGCTATCCTTCTTTAGGCTATTTTTTTTGCACAACATAACAATTTAAATAGTTTTGCTATTTTGTATATGTTATTACATTTTATCAATTTTTGCGCAATTTAACAACCTTTTTCCAATTTTAACAACTTTTTGCATTTTAACAACGTCATGCACATTCAAAAATGTTCTTCGCATTTTAACAGCGTCATTTGCAATTTAACAATATATATTCGAATTTGCACACGTATTGTACATTTCAATAACGCCATTCCCTATTTAAAATATTTTTTGCATATTAAAAGTTGAATGCGTACAACATAACTAAGAAATATTTTTATATTATACTTCACATCAACCTAAATAATACATACCCCTAAAGATACGAATTTCTTCCACAAAAATATTTAACTGGAATCCCAAAAATTCGCCACGGCAAAAGCCTTTTAAGACAAGCACAGGGAAACTCCATTACCGAGAAACACTTACGCAACCTACTCCGTGAACAGGTGGTAACCGGCCAATCCTCGAGGTATTCCCCGCGACTTAACCCTCGGTACACAAAGGCGAAACAACTGTCGCACGAGCTAGAAAATTTTATTTTATATTTTCACCACTTATTTCATAAAAATGTATAAAATTAACAAACTTTACCAATAGAAGTAACAACAAGTGTTAAGTATACCGATATACTAAAAATATTTACTGAACATTATTTTTGTGCAACAATGTTTATTTTTACAAAATTAAATAGTTTACTTCTTCGCTGTTGTATATGAAAAATCGATCGCAAGGAAACAATATTGCTACATAATATTTTTCTTGCATAACTTACTTTTTGAAGGTTCAACTTTCCCCTTTACAGTATAATTTATTTTTATATAGTTAAAGGTTGTATACCTTAAGATTTCGTAAAACAGGTGTGTTTTATTTTATCAGCATGATATTGTATTGTATTTGTAATTCGCCTTCTATTTCTACATTCGTGATGTACATTATTTCCATGAGTAAATTGTCATGAACATGTTCAGATAGACTTGTAAGCCCCTCCCCCTACCACAGGAAACCTCCGCGCTGATGACGTCATGTGCATGTTCAGACAAGTTTGCGACATCATGCGCCCGATGGTTTCATGTAAATGTCCAGACAGGATTGCGAATACCACGTGCAGGTTCGTACAAGATTTTTCCCCTCCATCACTCACATTGCCCCAAATTGATCACTATTGAGAAACCAACGGAAAAAAACACAGCACGCTACGTTGAAGTTTCGGGTACTTCAGACTTTGTTACCGTGGCTACGCTGCATCCAAACGTGCCGTATTCGAAACGCCTCAGCATTACCACCTCATTTAAGATATGATATAAATATGAATTTTTATTTCCAACATGGGTGGTTATTCCACAAGTTTATAATTAGTATTTTTAATCATTGTGTTATTATTGTGTATGCATCTAACGTTTAGTACTATGTTTAGCCAGCAAACATAACTTCGAACTGTTTTCACAGATTTTTCAACATACGCTTCCCTCACCACCACAGTTTTGCCACCAAGTACTTCTCCGCACCACCAAACGTTTCCCCATACCTTCTTAGTTCCCAGTTTCACCACCAAAAGTCTCCACCATTTTAACAGGTAGCCCTTTTTTGTACTTATGTGTAAATGTAAATATTCAATAAGTAAAGGTATGCCGCTCCTGGGGATATTCGGATAGCGATAGTTCCAACACTAGATTACAGATATCCCTCATCATTTAGAAGGGCAGGGGTGGAAGCGACACTAACGCCATCTGGTGGTAGTAATAAGGTGGTCCAATTTCTTCAAGAGCGGCCTATGCTACTAAGTACCATCGAGAAGACTGGAGGCGCGGTAATGGTGGCATCATGTGAAGGCTACCTAAGAAGCACTGGCGTACCCACTCTGTCGTGGCGCCACACACCATGTTTATTATAAGGGTAAAAAATAGTAAATAGAAATTATTTAGTCATTTCAGTAGCAAGTTGATTAATGTACTTATATACTTCTTGCACGTACACGGCAGTTGTTGGTCTGCATTTCAACGTTAACTTTATTGTATGTAACATTTTGCAGTAAATTTTATTTTCAGGGTAATATTTAGCAGATTGCTACAAGTTTAAAACAACTTAAGTCTCAACATCATTTCACAATGAATTAAATAGGATAACTGATACAATTTATCTTAGCTGATCATGCGCTGTGTTGCTAATTTTTTCCCCAATTAAGATAGGGGGGGGGGGCTGCATCGGAATGAGATGTTTTATACATCATTAAAACACTATCAGAAATAATTCAACGATTTGCTGACAAAATTCATTATAAAAATTAAGGATAAAAACGATGCAACGTTCCTTCACAATAGGTGAATGATTAAGAAAGCCATAAGAAATTAATATCCAAGAACGTAGTTAAAACAATTTTATGAGAAAGTAATATTACATGGGGCCCGCGTAAGACAAATTACATACCTGTTCATATTAAGAACTTATAATTCCAATCCAGGGAAGGTGGAAAACAGCAGTAATAAATCAGTAAAATGGGTATAAGCAAAGAAATGAAATAAAAAGATAATTAATACCTTTTAAACTTACAATTAATAACATACTTGTTCTATTTGTTGAATTTAAGAAAATATAAGTCGTTCCTGATGGTATAGTCTAGTGGTAGCCACATTTGTGTCATAGATTCAAGATCGTGGGTTCAATCCCAGTAAGAGTCGGTGGATTTTGGGGGGTGTAAATACCCAAATTTTGAGTTTCTTAGGAAGGAAAATAAAGCTGTGGATCCCGTGTCGTCGATTTACGGCAGGTGAGTGAACCTCAAGCCTGAAATAAGAAACTTATTAGTAACTTTATCTGCGGTTTCATGCCTTGAATTAAATGGGACACTAAATGACCTGAGATGTTAGAAAGCGTCCGTAAATAAACAAAATCCACCCAAGAAGAAAAGATAAATATCGTAAATCTTCAACCACGGAGAAATTTAGAGGTGATAATATTTTACAGTAATGTGAACTCACCAATACATTTCTAATGCCAAAAGAGCTACCACATGGCAGAAAAAAATAAAATGGCTGTCTCGAAGAAAAGGGGAGCCCAAAACGATAAAGTCTCTTTGGTATCTGTGTGCCGTCTACTCCAAGTGACAGCTCTCAGCCCTCTTTCCCGACAGAGGGTCGTGAGGTGATGGTAGGTAACTCTAAAAGCAATCTATTTGGAGACACCTATACGAAGTAGTAACTAGTAGTAGTAGTAGTAGTAGTAGTAGTAGTAGTAGTAGTAGTAGTAGTAGTAGTAGTAATAGCAATCAGGGTACCTTTATTGTTATAATATTATAGATTCAAATGAAAAATATATTTTACGGTCGTCGACCGTATGTATTTTACTATGATATAGGATTTGTGAGAGGAAAAGATATTAAAAATATATTACAATAATAATAATATTAATTAATACATAATAATATAAAAATGGGAACAACGGCGATTACAGATATATGAGTGCAAAAAACTACAAGTTGTTTACGGTTACATTAGTTATTGCGTTCTAAGCAGAAAATAAATTACTTTTATCTTGCGCACTTTGGGAGGAAAATGACCATATTTGTGTGATCTTAAAACAAATTCCTGCATACCAGTCAAACTATGATTTACGTAATAAAAGCTCTCCAAACTTCGTTTTTTCATGTCCTTGACCAGAATATGTACCCATTTCCCATCATCTCAACAAATTGGGTATATTCTCCTACCGTTATTTTTTAACATTCCAATCACCAGTCTAAACCAGGCCATCCCTGTTCTTGCCTTTCTACCTAGAAGAGCATGTATAATTCTTTATCCATGACTAATTCAATTTCATTGGATAGGGTCAAGTACACTTTCGTGTTATACTCTGCCTCCATTTCTTATCTGTTGTTACCCTCTAGCCTTGTTCTAACCTTCTTCCATGCACGATTGTTATTTTCATTACCTCATTGCCATATTGAACCCATGCCTATTTCTCTAAATCCTTTTTCCCTCTCTGCAGATCAAACGTTGTTGGGGTTATATTTTGTAATTGATATCTATAGCCTATTGGTTGGAAGTGTTCTTTTGTTTGAAAGGTGTTTAACGTGGCGGTCTGGAATTACACTCAGAACTAAAAGGGGCCTGGGGGAGGGAAGCGTATACAAATGCAATGCCAGGAGAAGACAGAACGGCAATGGCCTGGCTGCGCCACGCGAGATGAAAAGCGCGGAAATGACTTATGGCACAGACAAAGGATGTGTCCTATGTGTATTACAAAAGAAAATTGATTATATGGCTATATATTCATACAGAATGAGAAGATACCGAATGTTGGAGATATCAGATTCTCTCCGAAAACTTGGTGATGTCGAGAAGGACAAAACTGCATTTATTATAACGAAATAAAGACGTGCTAAAAATGCGCATTTATTATTACATTTAGCATTTACAATAAATAAATTTAATAGCAAAGTGCAATAAGTAAAGCAATAAAAATATTGGCACGCGCATGCCTTAAATTTACACATTAAAGAAATCTGAGGGCCAAGCACAATAAGCAAAGTAATACGAAATATTAATGTCAAGCGTGCTTGCTTTGATTTTACACATATTAAAAAGATGAACTTTCAACAGAAAATAATAAAATTTAAAAATTAAAGAGAATTACAATAAGCAAAACACATCTTACACACTGCATTGGTCAGCATGTAAGACAAACAAAAGAAGCATTAAACCTAGAAATTTCGAATAGCTGGTTGAAAGAAAAGTTTCCTCAGGAAATCGCTTCTTCTTCTCGCCTCGAAATCCGATGCACACTCGTAGTAAACCGAAAATAAGGTTATGACTCCATCACTAGTCTTGGTCCATGGGGAGATAGGACAAGGAGCGATGGTTACCACATGGATGAGAAATAAAGAAACAAAATAAAGGTGGAAAACAGCAGTAATAAATCAGTAAAATGGGTATAAGCAAAGAAATGAAATAAAAAGATAATTAATACCTTTTAAACTTACAATTAATAACATACTTGTTCTATTTGTTGAATTTAAGAAAATATAAGTCGTTCCTGATGGTATAGTCTAGTGGTAGCCACATTTGTGTCATAGATTCAAGATCGTGGGTTCAATCCCAGTAAGAGTCGGTGGATTTTGGGGGGTGTAAATACCCAAATTTTGAGTTTCTTAGGAAGGAAAATAAAGCTGTGGATCCCGTGTCGTCGATTTACGGCAGGTGAGTGAACCTCAAGCCTGAAATAAGAAACTTATTAGTAACTTTATCTGCGGTTTCATGCCTTGAATTAAATGGGACACTAAATGACCTGAGATGTTAGAAAGCGTCCGTAAATAAACAAAATCCACCCAAGAAGAAAAGATAAATATCGTAAATCTTCAACCACGGAGAAATTTAGAGGTGATAATATTTTACAGTAATGTGAACTCACCAATACATTTCTAATGCCAAAAGAGCTACCACATGGCAGAAAAAAATAAAATGGCTGTCTCGAAGAAAAGGGGAGCCCAAAACGATAAAGTCTCTTTGGTATCTGTGTGCCGTCTACTCCAAGTGACAGCTCTCAGCCCTCTTTCCCGACAGAGGGTCGTGAGGTGATGGTAGGTAACTCTAAAAGCAATCTATTTGGAGACACCTATACGAAGTAGTAACTAGTAGTAGTAGTAGTAGTAGTAGTAGTAGTAGTAGTAGTAGTAGTAGTAGTAGTAGTAGTAGTAGTAATAGCAATCAGGGTACCTTTATTGTTATAATATTATAGATTCAAATGAAAAATATATTTTACGGTCGTCGACCGTATGTATTTTACTATGATATAGGATTTGTGAGAGGAAAAGATATTAAAAATATATTACAATAATAATAATATTAATTAATACATAATAATATAAAAATGGGAACAACGGCGATTACAGATATATGAGTGCAAAAAACTACAAGTTGTTTACGGTTACATTAGTTATTGCGTTCTAAGCAGAAAATAAATTACTTTTATCTTGCGCACTTTGGGAGGAAAATGACCATATTTGTGTGATCTTAAAACAAATTCCTGCATACCAGTCAAACTATGATTTACGTAATAAAAGCTCTCCAAACTTCGTTTTTTCATGTCCTTGACCAGAATATGTACCCATTTCCCATCATCTCAACAAATTGGGTATATTCTCCTACCGTTATTTTTTAACATTCCAATCACCAGTCTAAACCAGGCCATCCCTGTTCTTGCCTTTCTACCTAGAAGAGCATGTATAATTCTTTATCCATGACTAATTCAATTTCATTGGATAGGGTCAAGTACACTTTCGTGTTATACTCTGCCTCCATTTCTTATCTGTTGTTACCCTCTAGCCTTGTTCTAACCTTCTTCCATGCACGATTGTTATTTTCATTACCTCATTGCCATATTGAACCCATGCCTATTTCTCTAAATCCTTTTTCCCTCTCTGCAGATCAAACGTTGTTGGGGTTATATTTTGTAATTGATATCTATAGCCTATTGGTTGGAAGTGTTCTTTTGTTTGAAAGGTGTTTAACGTGGCGGTCTGGAATTACACTCAGAACTAAAAGGGGCCTGGGGGAGGGAAGCGTATACAAATGCAATGCCAGGAGAAGACAGAACGGCAATGGCCTGGCTGCGCCACGCGAGATGAAAAGCGCGGAAATGACTTATGGCACAGACAAAGGATGTGTCCTATGTGTATTACAAAAGAAAATTGATTATATGGCTATATATTCATACAGAATGAGAAGATACCGAATGTTGGAGATATCAGATTCTCTCCGAAAACTTGGTGATGTCGAGAAGGACAAAACTGCATTTATTATAACGAAATAAAGACGTGCTAAAAATGCGCATTTATTATTACATTTAGCATTTACAATAAATAAATTTAATAGCAAAGTGCAATAAGTAAAGCAATAAAAATATTGGCACGCGCATGCCTTAAATTTACACATTAAAGAAATCTGAGGGCCAAGCACAATAAGCAAAGTAATACGAAATATTAATGTCAAGCGTGCTTGCTTTGATTTTACACATATTAAAAAGATGAACTTTCAACAGAAAATAATAAAATTTAAAAATTAAAGAGAATTACAATAAGCAAAACACATCTTACACACTGCATTGGTCAGCATGTAAGACAAACAAAAGAAGCATTAAACCTAGAAATTTCGAATAGCTGGTTGAAAGAAAAGTTTCCTCAGGAAATCGCTTCTTCTTCTCGCCTCGAAATCCGATGCACACTCGTAGTAAACCGAAAATAAGGTTATGACTCCATCACTAGTCTTGGTCCATGGGGAGATAGGACAAGGAGCGATGGTTACCACATGGATGAGAAATAAAGAAACAAACAAACAAAAGTAAATCAAGATACCACATAGCAACACAAGTCCGTGCAAAGACCACACAAAACCATACTCCAATATTTGCGAAAAATTAGTTTTCTTACTATCATGATAACGCTGGTAATGGTGATGATAATAACAATAAATCAACGTTAATACTACTATTGCTACTACTACTACTACTACTACTACTACTACTACTACTACTACTACTACCACTACTACTACTACTACTACTACTACTACCTTGCTGCTGCTACTACTACTGCTTGAATTACTACTACTACTACTACTACTACTACTACTACTACTACTACTACTACTACTACTACTACTACTACTATTACTACTACTACTACTACTACTAATAATAATAATAATAATAATAATAATAATAATAATTATAATAATAATAATATAAATAATGCAGTGGAAGTCCTTCATTTAGATGTGTGGCCGGGTTAACGAGGAATTGCCTACCCTGTTTCTAGCAGCTTCTGTTTTCCCCTTCACTTTCCCGCCTCTCCATGTGCTGACGCGAAGTCCTTGTGCTGCACAGGTATAAGTTGAAGTCTGTGAGCAAGGCGTATTTTTGTCTGTCATTGGATACTGCATGGTGTGGTAAAGATGCATGTATTGAAATGCACTTTCCTATTTGCTCTATCTTTGGGGCAACAACTTGTGTAGCTCTGGAATCCGGTTCGCTCCTCTTAAAGTATTTTGGGTAAGAATTCTAATGGCGGCGAGAATAGAATACGGCACAACGTAATACATTTTGTAATGAGTGTGCATGTCTGAAAGATCTGCAAGAGCTAAAAGAGAAGCCCCTAATGGGAGTGGAAATGTGACAAGTTGCAATATTTCAATAATTTTTACAATGGTAGCTCTTAGTCTATCTGTTATAATGATATCTAAGCTCTCTAGAAGTTAAATCAACTGTTGCTTGGAATTTAACAAGAATTTGGACAAATTCCGAATTGCTGAAGATATTTAATATAATTTATCACGCATTTCTTGAATTCTACTACATTGTTTTATAGGAGTTTCCCCCTTCGATAATACATTTGTTATCAGGCAATAATTCGCTAGTCAATTCCTTTAATTTCTGAGCATTATGAGTAGTTCGTCCACATAACTGCATAAAACAGTAAACTGTAACTCCGCCATTTGTACTAATTATGTGTTGGTAGTGATACATAGCAATTAACTTATGTACTTTGTCCATTTCTGTTCTATCTGGTGTACGAAATTAAACAATGAGCAACGAACCCCCAATATCTACGACATCACGCTTCTTTCTAGTCCTTAAACTGTGAGTACTGTCCTATATTCCTTATTTAATTTGGCAACATATTAAATACATTTTGGAGCTTATCTATCTCCTCCAGCCAATTACATTTCCTATATCAGTCGCCTTCTACTGTTCAAGTTCTACAAATATACAATGTATATGCCATATGGCGTTTGTATAGTGTTGAACACGTACGTCTATACTGATAGTCCATCCACTTCCAATGACAAAGATTGTATTTGATATGCAATATGATCCCTTTAGTCATGAGAGGTTCACTTGGGGATAAGTTGTAAGGGTTTCCGGCTTCATGATTTGCCATAACATGATCTGAAATGTCAAGCAAAACTGAAAAATATATTAGGATCGCCCAATTTGTTTTGAACCGCGCGCTCTTAATCCGCTCGCTTCGTTGTTCGTTATGACTACCTTCTGTTTCAGGTATGCCTTTCACTGACTCTCCTCACACATACTACTGGCTTGTCCCCCTTAGGCTCGAACTCGCGACCTTAAGTGACGCGGCAACGCGGGTGATTGTTCCACTAGATTTCTTCCTCCAAAACTCTTATATTCCGAAGGCATGTCCCCTTTTACCGCCGCGGGTGGCCGAGGTCGTTAAGGCACGGACTCGTGAGCGGGAGGTCTGCGGTTCGAATCCCGCCAGGACCGTCCTCCCTGAATGGGGTTTTTTCCAGGTTTTCCTCAGTCTTCATAACTGGCAAATGCCGGGGAGGTACCTAAACTTAGGCCTGGAACGCTTCCTTCCTTAAAAAAAAATCCTTTCCCAATTTATCATTTCATCTCATGTATCACCAGTGTCCACCGCCTGTGGTGCCTCAGTAGTGAAAAGGGGCGTTAAACACTACTAAAAAAAAAAAAAAAGAAGGCATGTCCCTACGCTCGTCATCCTTTAGAGGTTGCTTTATCCTAGGCAATGCCATATGGCATATGAATGTTATCAATCACAAGAGGCTAGCACTTTTCTCTTCCGCCCAGACGCTCGATTCGCTGGCGAATTCCGCTTTTTCATTAAAATATCTTCTCTTTAATCTGTTTATATGTACGCATATAGTTTTCTTAGGCCCCATTTGTAGTTTGCTAATTATACATATTCACCTTCTTCAAATTCTATTTCATTTGCTTTCTAATCATAACGCTGCTTTTGTTAAGTTTATTACCCAAAATGTAATGATAAATATTATACCCTTCACCAGGTCTTTGTTTCAGGGCCTGAAAATGCTCCTCAGTAATGCCAAAATGAATGTCTCCTGTTTTTGATTCGAGTTCTACCGTTGGTGGTAATCGCATTTCTCCAGCGTAAAATCAATGGAATGGAATATAAATTGTTACTGTATGTGGGTACGCCAGGGTGCCCGAAGTGATTAAGGCGCGGAATCATGACTGGAAAGTCTGGGGTTTGAATCCTACTAGGATTGTCCTTCCTTCCTTCCTTATTTTTTTTTTTGTTAGGTTTTGCTCAGTACTCATAAAGGGCAAATGCCGGGGAGGTAGCGTAAACTTGGGCCTTTAACGTTTCCTTCGTTTAATAAGCGTTCCCAATTTACCATTTCATTTCATGTATCATCAATGTTCACCACCGTATTGCGCCAGTAGTAAAAACGGGCACTAAACACTAATATAAAAACATTTGGGACAGATCGATATGTCATCAGTTTAATTGATAGCATGCAATTCCAGTCATCAGTATGTTTCTCTATGAGCATATATAAAAATCGTTAAGATAGCTATGAAATCGCTCAATTACTCAAAATTACTGCAGGTAAAATGGATTACATTAACATACTTTGTGTGAACCAAACCACAAGTTTTCGAGAACAAAGCTTACCGAAAATTTGTCCCCCGATCGAAAAAGATTTTTAAAGATAACCACAGCTACAGAATATCTCAGTTACTAAGGTTCTGGCTACTGTATTCGCGGATTGATCTGTTATAGGTACTGGCTCAGGAAATTTAGTAAAATGATTCATTGAAATGAGAATATTCTTATTTGTTTGTTTTGCAACATTTATTGGTCCTGAAGTGTCAACTGAAGTGACCCGAAACGGCTTAGTGACTGTTTTGAAATGCCTAATGGGGCCATTGGTTGTCTAATTACCTCTTATCACAAATTTCACATTTTTTTAATATACAGTTTTACGTCCCTGCTTATAGATGGCCAGAAATATCTTTTTCAGTAATAGCTTGCGTTCGTTTTATGACTTGATGTCCACTGTAAGTAGTGTCATATGATGAATGGAAATTTTATTCCTTGCCACAGATTTAGGTATTACAATTTTATAATTTTAATGCTACTTGTATAGTACCTTCAGTGTCGAAGACCCAAGATCGCGGGTTCGAACCCGGCCAGGACCAATGGATTTTTTCGGGGTGTAAAAATCCTAAGTATGGCTTCCTTCGGAAGGGAAGTAAAGCCGTGGGTCCCATGTCGTACATTTACGGTACGAAAAATAACCTCAAGCCTGAAAGAGAGGCCTCTGAGCAAAATTTGTCAACCGTTTCACGCCCTGAGTTGAATGGGACGCTGATGGCCTGAGCTGTTCAAAGAGCGTCCATAAATAAATCATTGAAAAAAAAAAGTGTCGATGAAAATTTCATTATTTCGTTCTATTTTAAAATTTCTTGTCAATTGTTGGCTCTAATCATCAAGATGTTGTTGTACCTTCAGGTCTGCTCGTGAACACCGAGAAAGCACCCTTCTGTATCTCCTTTGCCCAAATGACGAAATCCGGAGCATAAGCAGTCACCGCGGCAGCCAGCTATAAATATCAAGGGGATCCTGCTGGGAATCGTACACAGCCAGACGGGGTAGAGCATCAGGTACGGTATTTGCCCTACCTGGTCTATGATTATGGCCAAACAAGTACATTCTAAATTTATTTACACCAAATAAGGCACTCAGTAGTTCTTTTACCGTTGTATAATTTTTTCCGCTATAGCGCGTAATCTACTCACTAAAACTATCTACGCCATTTTGAAGTTGGCTCAGCACTGCAGATACCCACAATTGAGGTTTCACATCCTAATATGAATCGGTGTTTCAGGTCTGGATGGGCAATTAATGTAAAGGAGGTAAGCGCATTTTCCAGCGTATTGAAGCCTTGCTCAGTAGCTTCTAACCAAACAAACTTCTGATTTTTCTTACTTATGTGTGTTAGTGGTTTGCTATTCGTCGATATCAGTCCTGGTGGTATAGTGGTAACCAAACTTGCCTCGTAAAGTCAAGATAGTGTGCTCAATCCCGACCAGGGTCGATAGATGTTTTCGGGAGTAAAACTCCTAAGTTTGGCTTCCTTCGGAAGGTGAGTAAAGCTGCGGGCACCTTGTCGTACATTTACAGTACGAAAAAGAACCTCATGCACCGAAGAAGAGGCCTCTGAGTAAAATTTATCGGTCGTTTCGCGGTCTGAATTGAATGGGACGACAATGACCTGAGATGTTAAAGAGCGTCCCTATACGAGTAAAAACGATAATCGTGTAAAAAAGGTTAACTAACCGTCGAGAATTTCGGTATAGAACCTACTGCTCCTAGAAATGAAAGTTCTTGCTTTACTACAGTAGGTCTCTTTAGCTTCTTAATTGCCTCTACTTTAGAAGCATCATCTCTTAAGCCCTCAACTCTTACTCTGTCAGGTAAGTAAATTACTTGTCTTTTCCTCAAGTGACATATGCATAATCCTGGTTTTAAATTAGTTACTTTTAGTTTTTCAAATATCTGTCGTAATTAATTTGCATATGCGTCTATGGTTTTCCAATCATTAAAATATCGTCCATTTAAACTAGACACATTAATCCCTTAAGGTTCCCCAAAATCAAACCTACAGCTTTATACAGCATCATCGGCGCATGCAGTGCATGCAGATCTCCAGTGTATTCTTTTAAGTTGTTGGTACCGTCACGGGTGGCTGAGGTTGTTAAGACGCGGACTGGTGAGCAGGAGGTCTGGTGTTCCATTTCCTTCAGGGCCATCCTCCTTGACTGAGGTTTTCCCAGATTATCCGCAATCTTCATAAATGGCAGATGCTGGGGAGGTACCCTAAACTTAGGCCAGGAACGCTTCCTACCTTAAAGAAAATAATTTCCCAACCTTCCATTTAACTTCATGTATCATCAGTGCCCACAGCCTGTGGTGCTTCAGTAGTAAAAACGCGCGTTAAACATATAATTAAATAAAAATTCGTCGTCTATGCTGTCGTTTTTATTTTGCCTGTCGTGAGACGAGATACTTTCTCCTCTAGGTCCCTCAGTTTTCCTTACATACTGGTAAGATCCTTCTTGACATACAAATTCTGTTTTCGGACGATCAGCTTCCGTCTCTTTCATTGCATTATATGTTGAGTCAATATCGATAATTGAGAAATATGCGTTACCTGATAGCATTGATACCTTATCCCTTAATTTTGGTATGAGCCACATTAGTACTTTAGTTACGCATTCAATCTGCGATAAACAACACAAAGCCTGTACTGTACTACTCCATTGATTGCCATCTTTGGAACGAACAGTATGATTTCCTATCCTCGATAAACTTTGTTCTTCAACATTTCTTATGTTTATTTCTATAATTCATCTTTAAGAGCAAATGCGACCTGTATGTGTTATGCCTAATTGGTTTAGCATTCCCTGTATCTTCTCATGCTCAATTATTCAGTGCATGGCCATTCTCCTACTTGTTCATCTAAATATAATGGAATATAATCACAAAGGACCTTAGAAATCACCTCTCTATCTCTCGTGCTTAAGTGCTTCACTTAACCCCATAAAACTATTAATTTCACGACATATAGGCTTCCCAAAACCTGAATTTTATCGTTTTTCTTTTAGCACCGTTTTCGTTACATACATCACCTAATGTCCTTTACCGCATGAGCTACATTATTGCGCAAAACACAAACTTTACTTTCACACATAGTTTCTGAGTTCATGACTACCATCAACCTGCCTACCAGTGCACATTGCATTTCGGGCGCCAGTGTGTTATCTCATCTTTCTCCTGGCCCCTAATGTACTCTCTATTCTCGCGATGCAAGGTTTCCCTATCATCCCGGATATAGACAAATTCTCCCGGATGTACATTCGCATAAGTAGGCTTCTGAACCTTAACTTCCTCTAAGATCTCAGGCACTGGCCAGTGACTCAAGTAGAGACGAGCTGCTATCTTTTTTGACCCCTAACACAAGGCTAGAAGACCATCTCCCTTCTAACCCTCCTCCAGAGGTAGGAAAGTTGCCCGTTGAGCAAGGCATATCGCCAAACTCCTTTCGCATATCCGTAATAACTGCGCCCCCTCCTCATCCAGATGGTCAGGTCTTGATCTTCAGACTGCAGGTTCGCTATTGTTTCTATTTGAGGATCCTCACAAAAATGTCTACATATTTATGGTTTCTTCAACTTCCTTAAACATATCTAACTGTGCACTATTCTTTCTCATATATTCGTCAAATTTTACAGCTCTGCCAAATCTCATATTTAAAGTCTTCATCATGCAAAACTTGGCATCTCTAGCCATCTTTTCGTTAGTTTACCTAAGCCCCTCTATCTCTTTCCCATCATCGGCCGTAAGTACTCTAGCCACTGCCCAGATTTTTTTTTTTGATTAGATGTATTTACAGACGCTCTTTAACATCTCAGGTCATCAGCGTCTCATTCAATTCAGGGCGTGAAAAGGCCGATAAATTTTGCTCAGATGTCTCTTCTTTTAGGCTTAGGGTTTATTTACATGCCTTAAATTTATGACATGGGACTTACGGCTTTATTCCCCTTCCGAAGGAAGGCATTATTAGGATTTTTACGCCCGAAAAAATCCATTAGGAGGCAAGTATGGTTACCACTACACCCCCAAGATCGACCCACTGTTCTGACAAAATATATTCCCTTCATTTCAGTTTTCACAGGATCTATAAATAGTTCTAGGGAGGTTTCGTTTAAAAGTCTTTGTAGGCAAGTGAGTACCTGTTTTTCCGACAGAGGTACAATTAAAATTTTTTCTGCGAGTCTTACATCCCATTTCCAATCATCGTCAATGTTATGACGCCAGCTATTGATTCTATTTCCTAGTCCTCATCACTCGTTCCTTCGCTTCTGATTGGAGCTCTTGTCATCATACAGTTATGTATCGTTTGCAAAATGATCAGGTTCACCTCCTATCCCAATCCCTGATCTATTTGTGTTATAAGCAGCTGGTCCGTATTTTGTAAATAATCTCCCTCGTTGAATATCTATAATTACCTGAACATAATCCAAAATATTCATTTCTGGGTGCTAATGACAATAGCAGTTTTTGCGCCCCTTAAGCGATAGTAGTAGTAGTAGTAGTAATAATAATAATAATCATCATCATCATCATCATCATCAAAATATTCATTCCTAATATGCCATTATATTCTTTTAATTTTAAGGGCGCTACACTGAACTCATGGATATTAACTCGTGGCTACTTCTAAACACAATTTCATGTTGGTCAAAAATCATAAATTTCGCACCTGTTACGCTTACTCCATCGAACCTCGGTTTCACCATATTTTCCCTATCTACTAGCTTATATTTAATAGCTTTGTCTACCAGCATAAAGCACGGTATATTACTACCTTCCAATCTTTTTTTCCAATAATATTTTTTTGAAACTTCATTCATATGATGAGACGACGGGAAACAAACTTGACCCGAGCCCATCGGGTTCCCGTATCTCGACGAGCCGTTCCCCTTTCCCTGGGGCCGTTGCCATGAACAATGTTTTGAAATATGACCTGGTATATTACATTTAAAACAGCGGTTGTCAAAGATACGGGGTCATGTAGTTGAAATCTCATCCGCTGTCCTGCAATACTCCTTTATCCATTTGTCAAGGCGACAAGCACTCTCATCGTTTATAGTTTTTTGCACTTCGGCATTAGCAACAGTTGGTATTGTTTTATGTAACAGCAGTGGACAACGGTGCAAACTACATTTTGCAAGGCAAGTAGTGATTTTGTAGGGGTAATTTCTCTGTAAATTTGTCAACCAGAGCTTTTTAGAATTCTTCACATGTGATATTAGTTTTTTTTTTAAGTTAGACCTTGCACTATAAAACTGCAAGGTCATTCTCCATGATTTTTCCCTAGCAATATTAAGTTGATCATTTTTGAATCAGTTGACCACTAATGTCATCTGTTCGATGTTGGTAATATAATTCTTAACCTTTCTGCACTTCGGATCTCCAGTGTATTCTTTTAAGTTGTTGGTACCGTCACGGGTGGCTGAGGTTGTTAAGACGCGGACTGGTGAGCAGGAGGTCTGGTGTTCCATTTCCTTCAGGGCCATCCTCCTTGACTGAGGTTTTCCCAGATTATCCGCAATCTTCATAAATGGCAGATGCTGGGGAGGTACCCTAAACTTAGGCCAGGAACGCTTCCTACCTTAAAGAAAATAATTTCCCAACCTTCCATTTAACTTCATGTATCATCAGTGCCCACAGCCTGTGGTGCTTCAGTAGTAAAAACGCGCGTTAAACATATAATTAAATAAAAATTCGTCGTCTATGCTGTCGTTTTTATTTTGCCTGTCGTGAGACGAGATACTTTCTCCTCTAGGTCCCTTCAATTTTCCTTAATTATTGCGATTTTCTAACAAATGCCTTTCGTTCGAACCCAAGCTTAGAGAGAACTGAATCGTTGACTTTGGCGATATGCCTATGACAAACCCAGGACCACCACCTGAAACCGCGGCCAGAGCAATCGCAGCAGGAATGCGAGCTGGCCAATACCCTCCTCGGTGGCGACGCTAAATTTAAAATCTACAAAGTTCTTAGCTACTGTGAATGCAAATATAAAATTTAAATTTTATTTCATCAAGCGGTTCCTCCGAATACGTATTACCAATGGGCATTAAGTACTATTTGTGCAACCCGACCTAGTGTTTTTACTTTACAGACCGTTGCATTTCCTTTGTTACACTTTTGTCCTTAGGGAAAACAGACACCCTCTTCCCTTCCGAAGTCCAAATCTAACACTAATTGATCAGAAGCGTAATCGTAGAGATAATGGAGTCTTTCTATTTCTAAATTTTCGTATTCACATCCAAGGTCAATACTCTTTTTAATAGTCGAGTTTCAACATCAAACATCACAGTATCGTGTCTATTATGTGAGTACAGATCTTATATGATGGTTATGGAACTTTTTTAAGATTATTTTTTATCGCTATTACTATGCGAGAGTCAGCGACAAGACCTGAAATTTTCCTTTATGTCTCTCTAATAGGGACAAATCAAACTTAGTTTACCTTTTAAAACTTTGCGATTACTATAAAAGCGTACTCATCAGAATGTCTCAGTGCCAAAGAAATTGTACCAACTACATGTACATGAATGATAGTGAATGTAACCGGCTCAATTTATCTCCAATATTTCCAAACACACCTAAACATAGTACAAAACAACTAAATAAAACAAAATAAAAATGGATTACAAAATTAAAATAGTGTATCCTATTCCTTGCTGATCGCTAACCTGAGAATTGCTAATTAGCCAATCAACCGCTGCCACCAATCTATTACGGCTACGTGCCCTATGAGGGAACTAAGTTGGTTTTATAAGCCTTAGTCTTAGTGAGTGCCCTAAATTCTACTTTATTACCCTAATTTATAAGACACACATATTATTTTTAAAATGCAAACAATAAAAACAATATGACTTACCCTACTGTATGAATTTTCCCTACACCCCGGACATTATGAAAACTAAACATATAATTAAGAAAATGCACAATAAAGAAAATAACACTTGAATAGTATCATATGGACATCAAATGATTATAAATAAATGAATAAACAAATTCGCCTTTTTGACTATTACTATAAGACGATAGATGGCAGTATCCAGACAGTAATTTACCCTCTCACTCACATATTAGGTAGTGACTATGAAGTATGTGTGCATCGTGAGGCAAACCATCACAGAGTCCTTCAACACAAGGTTTAGCTTTTATAGTAATCCTTAAGGCGTTGTCTTTAGTGTCGTCTCTTATTCGGGCTGGAAAAAAGTTGAAACATCTCGTTACGTAGACTTCTGAAAGGGATTTTTATCCGCAGCATACTGCAAGCAGGAAGACGAAAAACTGTGCATATAACTTTCCTCTTTCTTCTCAAAGGAAGCGAAATGTTTACAGCACAGTAAAATATCGCATTAAATAGCTGGGATGTCTATTGGACATTGAAGTATCATATTAATTAGCTGAGAAAGTTACTGAATACTTATATACTTTTTCCCTTAGCTTGACAACTGTTGGTCCTGCTTGTAAAACGTAAGTGGTTCTGCTCGGCACTATAGCATGTTACCAATAATACACTAATTGGTGTTACTTACAATTTATCTATTATGAAACTTAACTGCGCACATTGTATTCGTTGGTTCGGGTAGTATAGTGGTAACCATACTTCCATCGTAGACTCTCGATATTGGGTTCAATCCCTGGCAAGGTCTTAGTATTTACTTCAAAATTAAAAGTATGGCTTCTTTCAGAAGGAAACTAAAGCCGTAGGTCCGTATCGTGGATTTATGACACGCAAGCCTGAAAGAAGGGGTAAATTTATAGGCCTTTTCACACCCAGAATTTAATCGGAGGCTGATGACCTGAGATGGTAAATAGTGTTCGTAAATAAATTAAATATACAACGGTGTACTCATTCGCGACTTCCTACACATTTCCTTCCCAGCTATGATTAGCGCCGAGCATGCATTTTTTTGATAAATCGGTATATGGAGTGCCAAGTGGGAACGTTTATATTAGAAATAAAATTATTATCGCTAAGTAAGTATACCTTCGAGTAATAGATGTGATTGTAAAGGATGGAGCTATAGTTTGCACGTTGTGACGGCATATAGAAGTACAGGAGCTATAGGACAAGAGAAGGGGTTAATGGAAGTGAATGTGCCCATCCACCTGGTGCCCCATGTTTTAGAGCAGCTGAGATCCCTCTTTTCTGTCTCGCTCTCCAGGGGCTTCTCTGTTGCACACTCGCCTTATGTCATGTAAAAAGCTGCCAGGGACTGGCGCACTGCTGCCGAGAAATGCTCTTTCTCTCCCTTTCTCTCTTTTATACACACACGCTCAAACACATTCGCAAGCGTATCCTACGTACTACATATAAATTAATTGGCTAAGTGCTTAATGGCTTCAGGAAGATTAACTTTTTTCCAGGACGCATAACACCGGACGGCTACATAGCGAACTTCACTGAACTCTAACAGCAAAGTACAAGCTCAGTCTATTTACTTAACTGTATTCCTCAACACAGCCTGTTAAAAATAGTCAAAATGTGTTGTTCTTTTTAGGGTAATCACTAAATATTTTAAACATTATAGTCTCGAAGAGAATTATTAACTAAGAGGTTCATAGAACCAGTTCACTTAAAATAAACTATATATATAATTATAATAGCCGCATGATAGGGATCTTCTAGCTATTTAAATGATTATCAAATTCTACCTATATATGAATCTGCAAATAAAACAAAGCATTCCATTAATTTCTCTAAATCATGCATCTGGGCTGGTTTATTTTCAACTGTCTAAATGTAATTTTCATTCATTACAGGCAAAGTCTTCTTTTCGGATTAAGTGGTTGAGAAATACATTAGTTAAACTTTATGTTAAATTTTGTAGGTTAGAGTGGGCGATAATTTATTTAGTTTACCAATTATCTCGTCGAGCATTTACTTTCCTGGAAATCGATTGTTGTGTAATAAAATTAAAAGTAAATGAAAGCATTCTTATTTGTTCGTATATGCATACAAGGCATTTTGCACTAGGTGCAGCTTTCTGATATGAATAATGTAAAACAATAATTATTTTCAATTAAATATTATAGTAATTCTAATGTGTATGCTGATCACTGTCAATGTGTTCAAAATAAAAAGAGGGAAATGTTTAAGTTAGATTTCAAACTTTTGTGGTAGTTTTTAGTTATCTAAATTAGAGCAACATGAACGTAGTTTTCCCTCGTGGCTGAGATATCAAGTATAAACTTATCAATCGTTGGGCTCGAGTTCGGTTGCAGGTAAAAACACCATGTCTGGGTATGGTTTTCTCAAAACATTTCAACACCAGTCCTCAAAAGGAGAACTGCAGGCAATGCCGCCGACGTATTTCTGCCTCATTACATTGCCCTTAACTTATTTCATTCTTGGAGACCAATTACAATGTTTACTGAATATTAAGGGATTATATATATATATATATATATATATATATATATATATATTGGATTTTCTTTAAGATAAATCCACGGGCTGTAACAAAATTTCATGCGTACGTGCATAATGGAATATGCTTTTCAAGTGTCACTTCCATAGATTGTGTATTCTAATTTTGCAGGAAAATAAAAGCCATAAAATGTATGTGTTCGATGTAGTAATTTTTTGATGCATTGAAGTTAGGAAGGTCCATTAAAGTTTCACCTACAACGAAAAGAGAAATAAGGGAAAGAGTAAAGAACAAGGCGGGCGTGTAATAAATTTCCGAAATTTCACTGAATATTATCAGTTAAAAGGTAAAATAATTTCTAATATGATAATACGTAGACGTTATGCTAAACAAGAATACGCAGAATAACTTTCACTGAACAATTAAGTTCATCTTAACGATTAAAATATTTCTGCTGGGATCAAATTTTCCGAGAGATTGGTACATAAATATTACATTGAAGATTCACATTCTGCGAGCTCATTCCGTGTTTACACATGAGTCTCATCTCACCCCAAACCGTAAAAATGCTCGTATTTGAACCATGTAACATTGAACCAGTAGTGATTCCTAAATTTGAGGCGAAACGCATGAGACCAGGAAGCATATCTCATTACTCTAAGCCACAATTGCTCGTAAATGAAAAACAAAATATCATTAGTAAGCATTATTGGAAAAGTGTTCTTTTTGCTAATTTTATTGTACCGATGAATATCTACAAGTTCCCTGAGCAACATTTTGCCACTTCGATGCAAATGGGAACACCGTGTTATATGTCAAATCCTTCAATGAATGTGATTAAAATAACATGTAAGTATGTTTGGAGAGATTGGCCGGAAAGTTGTCCTGCCTTAAATTATATAGAACATTATCGGAGTAGCTTGTAATATACTGTGTTTCGGCAATGCAAACCCAGGAATGTTGTCGAGTTGATATCCCGAGTTTTACAATTGTTGGACTCCTTATCTCAAGAAGACATTTACAGACTTACAGAAAGTTTAGTAAATCGTATTTTGCCATTCCTTGAAAAATTGGAAAACCTAAAGTTTTGGTGCAGAACAATGACTACGCTATATAATGTGATGACCAAAAATCAAAACCATTATGTCATGACCAGGACTCGTTTCCCGATAACATCACCGGAAATGGGACAACCTGAAAACGTTACTATTTATGGCACTTCCTGTTTTGTAACTTTTATATTTATTTAAAACTTCACAAAGGGAACATGGGGAATGGGAAGATGAGGGTTTCGTTGTATAGAGACTCAAAAAGTCAACTTAATAATAACGATATACTCTATACCAAACTGAATACAGCTACCTGACAAACATTCCGGTAAGCGTCCCGGGGGCGTTGTCAAACAGCTCCAACCTTTACCAATCGCCGCTTCTGACTGCTTGCCTACAGAGAAATATACGCGTCCTCTTCTCTAACACACATTTTTTCTATCCCACGACAGGTTGTCAATATAAAAACCTCCGTTCCTCTCTCTTCACTGCTCCTCATCCAGTATAAACACTTCCCTGCTAGGTAAACAGCTTTCTGTAATCTAAATTCTCTGTTCAACACTTCCTCTGAAATAAAAAGCCAGTGATGATCGCATGCACAAATAGCATAATTATGCAATCATCACCAACAAAATATTTACTGTAATATAACATCTGCCCCTGGGTCAAACGATTCACCGTCTCAGTAAACAAAAAAGTGATAAAAAGCTAACATTACATACATAATATGGACCCAAGTTTAATAACAGTTTGGTATATACAAAAAATAAACAAATGTACAAAGTGCATCATGTATTTACACAGTGTATTTGCATCATATACGGCCATAAAAACAAAAGATGAGATCGCAATACTTTGTATTCTATCTAAACCACAAACTCAGCACTCGATGAAATAGGAACAAATGGCTGCTGTACTGCGATGATCATGCTGCAGGGTGGGGGGACTCCACAGCCGCCGAACTGGTAGAATGCTAGTTCGTACAAAACTGGTTGAAGCTAGATTGTGCTGAACTGCTAGATACTGGTTTGTACTAAACTTATAGTTGTCAACCAAGGGTTTGCGTATGACAGGAAGCGGCAACCACAGCTTGTATGACCATACAAAAATCGTGATATCACCACCATATAGGTGCAACGTTCATGGGGAAAGTACAGGAGCTCTCTTTTGGTTGCATTAAGCGAACTCTGAACTTGTTCGCTCATTTTCTAATAAAGAATAGTTACTACAATGAAAAAATTACAACAATTAGACATCTTGGGTCAGTAAAGTTATACACATTCGTAAAATTAAGACACCTCCAATACAGATAGTTGTGAAATTAAAACAATTACCAAGAGATACATAACTATAGTTACACCATAACCATCATATATAAATGTTACATAATTAACATCAAAATATTTGGACCAATTTCATGAAGAATATAACATCTGTTATCTTTTAAAAAAATTAAATGTGTATAATAAAGGGTACATAATCATAATTGTGCTACGACAATAAAAGAAAATGTCATGCAATTAACATCAAATTATCTGGTACAGTTTCAAGAACAGTGGGAGTTCTGTTGCAGTACACGTGTATTAATATACGTACAGAAACAACAGAAAATGAATGCTACTGCAGATACAAAATTCCGCTAACAAGCTACACAATACACCCAAAAGGTAACAAAATAATACTACACAAAACTGCAGTTAGCAAACTACTAATCAGTGTTCTTGTAAATTTTTGTGTTTTGTATTTTTTGTTTTGTTTTTCTTCATTCTTTTATTTCATTTCCTTTCTCGCTTATTCCAATCTGGTATATAATTATTTTCTTTCACTCAATTATATGGATCGATTCGGAATAATCGTATACTTTCTTAAATGCACAGTATATTGTGCACTGATAAATAGCACAAGGGTGGGTGCACCACCACATAAATAGGACCCTAGGAAGGAACGAAGGAAAAAGAAGAAGGGCCTAAGAGTCAAACCTACCAAGTAAGTGAAGGTGTCAGAGAAGATTGGAGCGAAACGAAGCCTCCGGAACCGGTAAGCCCAATCCCTGAAGTTACCCGGATAAAACCAAGAATTTCTACGAAAATACCCGGAGATAGAGACAAAGTAACCTTTAAGACAACCATAACCAGTATTAAAATGAATGTAGCTCTGTAAGGATATCTGGCAGCTAAACTCACTGAGGTCCAAAGCTTCAGGAGTTGATTGTCGAGTCCTTCGAGAGCATTGAAGATGAGAATTTCCTCAGTTCACTGGCTCGTACGTGGAAACGGGAACGCTTATCATTTCTATGCCAACCAACAAATTAAAACCTGGCTGCAAGAGCCAGTTCCAAAGATGAAGCAATGGGAAAATTCTAGGCTGTTTGTACTACTGAAGGTGGAAGTCTTGAGGACAGCAAATTTGTTCTTTAAGAAACCAATGATATTCGCCAACACGGATCCCTCCCAGATTCAGCTAATGCTTGAAAAGCAAACCCACACTCTCAAGACCGGAGAGTGGCGAACTTTCAGCAACAAGTGCGACCTAACTGATCAAACCTTTGTATGCTCGATTGACAACGAAGAACAAAACGCCATGAGAGCTGTGGGCAGTAAGGGATACCTACGGTTAGGTAGAATTACATTTGCCATCAAAGATGACAAAGATGCTCCAGATAAACCTGCAACACAGTAAGGCGGCTTCGGCAGCCTACTGTAATTTGGCTAGAAAAGGACACATCGGCCTGGCCCTCATTCAAGGATGATAGACAATACACAAGGGGCGAATGGCAGAACTAGGCGAAAAAGTGTATGTTGTTTTGTTGTACCTTCTATAATTACGTTAGGACTGGCATCCTAGTTATAAATGGGGTGCTTATCTTACCTTAATGTGAATTCTGTTGTAGGGATATCACAACCTAAGAATAAACCTCAACAGGGAAACAGAGGCCTTACTGTCAGCTCTGTACACCTACAATACGATGGGGAAATTTCCCCAAATAATAACGGACATCATGAATGACGGGCTGAATACAATAAAACACTGGAGATTGAGGGAGGGACTTAAAGTGAATCCCTGAAAAACAGCTATTTACCTTTCACTAAAAAGAAAAGACTACAAGTCTTTGATAGTCTAAATATTTTCTGGACGCATGTGAGGAATTCAACGCGGGCTAAATATCTTGGCATGATGCTGGATAGGAAGCGAATGTGGAATTCAAATATAGATAAAATAATCCGAAAAGCCAAATATTTACTTGTGATCTGTAGACGTTTTATCAGAAAGTCATGGTGAATGAGGCCTATGATATAAAATTGGTTATTTACCGTGATTATCAGGCCTCAGTAAACCTGTGGTATTGTGGTGTGTTTCCCAAAAATGCAACCAACTGCTGTTATATCTTAATATTCAAATCTGCAAAGACTTGCTTGTATGTGCGCAACCAAATCTTTAAAAAGTACCCCAACTGCTGCACTGGAGGTTCTGGCTGGTGTAACACAGCTGGATATATCTATCAAAACGGAGCCAAGACTCGCAGCTTGTAGATTATTATATGCAGGAGGATTCGGAATGATTGCTACATACTAAGATATACTAAGATATTAGAGATCATGTATAGTCCAGAACTGAAGGTAAAGTCAGATCTCATGACTACCCTGTTCTGCTTTCAACGAGCTTTCAAGATAAATCTTGGAATCTCGATCTGATTAGAAGGAAGGAATAAAGCCGAAGAATATCCCTGGGTTCCATAATACGCAACACTAACGGCGGCTCACGAATTCTCACCCAAGCCGGAGTCGGAAATTTTGGCGAAACCGCCCAAACTAACATGAGTATAAGTCTTGGGTAGTGCTGTACAATGTTTCAGGCTGAGATCTTGGCAATTTTGAATCATGTTCATAAGGGCATAGACAGGGGCTAACATGTTAAGCTTATTCTGATTCTCTCGACAGTCAAGACACTCTTCGTTGATTCCAACGAATTTAATTCAAAATTGGTATGGGCTGTCTTCAAACACTGAGAGCTCTGAGACGATAAGTCTGTTGAGTTGAGATGGATGCCAGGCCATCTAAGTGTGACAGGAAATAAAGCAGCTGACAAATGGTCTAAAAAGTGAGCCTCAAGCTCCTATACGGGAACTCAACCAGCTTGAGGGATTAACAAATTGGCAGCAAGAATCGTAATTATGTCATGGACCACAGAGGAACACAAAGCACGATGTTCCAACTAACCCAGACAAACACCTGGAAAAATGTTTGTCAATGGACCAAATCCCACACTCACTAAAACACTGCAAAAGTTAAGACGAGTGGTAGGATAAATTACTGGACATTTTCATTTCAGAAATATATCCAGAAAATGGGAATCTTTCAGGTAGGGCCCATGTGTACATTTTGCAATGAATTTTACGAAACTGCGAAGCACATACTCCTAGAGTTTGAGGTTCTTTAGAGAAGGAGATACCAACTCTTCGGCCCACAATCAAACAAAGGTATGGGTGATCCCCATGTAGGAATTAAGGTTCGGGATCTCATTAAGAATATAGAACTCCAGCTGCAATAAGCGGTATGGGGGAGCACAAAAGCCTATGACTACAGTGCGGAAGTCTACAAGCTCTCCTAAAACCACCACCACCACGACCACGACCATGACCACGACCACTGCCACGACCACCACGACCACCACCAGAGCAAAAGAAAGGAAATCCAGCACTAGCATTTTGCAAAATTGAACCCAATTAAAAATTGAACTACCGCAAAAAATAAAAGCGTTAAGTCCACATATTCCAGTACCGCCTGAAGATCCATAAGTCATGATTTCCGCTACCAAATATAATTAGTGCGGCTACTCTCGACCACATACTACCTTGTAACATATCTGACTCAATGTTTGAACTTCTAGAAAGTTCCTGCAAACACAATGTCAAATTTCCCATGCTTTTCACTGAGAGGATGGACAACTGCAGCTGAAACTCAATCTTGTAGTAAGCTATGCTGTGGAATTGCTCTTCACCAGTATACCATTAGGTGAGTATCGACAACTTCTTACCAATCGTTTTCCACAATATATAGTTATCTTCAAACACCCACATACTTCATCTGCAATGGTGAGTTCTTCGAACAAATAAATTCGTTACTAGGTCAACATTCTCACCGGAAATAGCTGTAAAACAGGAAACACAATACGTTCAGGATCATTATAGAGAGACGGTTACTCCCTACAACTCATTCAGAAAAATTACAAAAGCTTATTTGCAAGAGAGCTCTAGCCAAATGAAGCGCTTCAACACTGAATCAATAATGACGAAGAGAAAGGTATTCCTCCCGTCCTACAGCATTGTCTGAAACAAAATATCACAAATTCATGCAAAATAGCACATTAAGATGGTTTTCAAAAAGAAAACGTAGCTCTAAAATATTTCAGACCTGTGAAAAATAAGTTCAATATAAAGATTCAAGGATTTTATAGAATTCCATGGCAATGTGGGAAGATATATGTTGGACGAATTGGCCAAACAATTGAAAATATATAAATGAACAAAAACGCAACATCAATTTACTACAAACCGAAAAGTCTGCCCTAGCTTAACACATATTCGAATATAAACAAAAAACTGCGTCTGTTTTAAGCAAGCATTTCTACAAAGCTCATAATTATTGTTCACATCCAAATACCATAAATACCTAACAAGTATTATAAAATAACAATAGTGAGTACGAGGTCATAATATCAGCAGACACAATCAGTTAAATATTTAAATTCTAGTAAATGTGTCTCTAACACCCTTGCTCTTTCATGTTAATATACCGATAAAAATATTGTCGTTCTAAGAATCAGAATAAGTCACGTCTCCATTCGTAAATACTTACACTAAATTAACATAAGATGAAATTACTTCTGTAATTGTGGAGAGAGATCATTAAAACTTGTTTACAAGGATCATAATATCCAACTCAGAATTAATTAAACGTAATATAATACTCTAGTTAGCTTTAAACATAGTAATAATTCACTAATTTGTATAATTAGATTTTATTTTTAGAAAAATTTGAAACGAAAATATAGAAATCTATTACTCCTTCCTTATTCGTAGAATTATTATGTAAATGTTATCGGTCATAAAAATAAACATAACAGACATATGATTAAATGTGAACGATTATAATTATTGGATTTAAGTGTGCGCATTTAGGGTGTGCTTTAAGTGTGGCAGTATTTGTTTTTGACAGAAATGGAAAGCAGTGAAATGTTCCCGATGGGATCTAGTGTTATAAAATTACTGTAACGTCAACGCTGAGGCGTTTACCAATATATTTTCATTCCTACCCGCCTCTTCACTTGGTTCCCTTATGTCAAGGAATTGCTTATTTAAATATCCTACGTCTTTGTGCATGTTTTTATATCTTATTTATTACACTTCATATATTATTATTATTATTATTATTATTATTATTATTATTATTATTATTATTTACTATTCTGCATGTCTTAGCCACACTTTGGCTTGCATTAGTCACCAATGATTCGGACAGGCAACTTTTACATAAAATTAAATGAAACGCCTAAAATTAAATGATTCTCCTATTTAACAAATACATTTTATATGCTTTTTGTCATTTTCTTGTTTCAATTACATGCCAAAGCAAATTTCAGTTCTTGTGCTTATACCTCAAAACTATGCCCCAGGCTTCAGAATGGGACTATGAATATATTTTTACCTGTAATTTATTTAACAGGCTTTGATTTGGAGAGCAAAACTACATATTTATGGTTTCCTTAAAGATTTGTTACATTAATAGAGGATGTTAACACCAATGCTAGAACAGCTTCCTTCATTCACAACATTATATTGCACCTCGCATAAATAACGATACATTTATTAACAGGCAGTAATATGAAACGTCCATTACCAAAATAAAGCTTTCACAACTCGTCAGAACTGGAGTGCTGGTTTTTTGCTACATTTTTACAAATGATCCAAACGAATCAACTTAGACAGCAGCTGTCCTCCTCTTCCAACTAGAGTTTTGTTTCATTTTCTCTCGTAAAACTTTCCCACCGCAAACAATTTTTTCCACATCGATAACGTTTGTAATTCCCACACTTGTTGCTTTTTAGTCTACTTAGTATCTCTGCTTTCTGTTTAAAATTTACCAATAGTTATGTGCTGGAAGCTATATGCAAAAGGTATCAAGATTTACGTGGCATTTTGTGCCTGACTATTTGTACTAATTGTGGGTAACAAGTAATTAGGATTATAGCATTAAATGCATGCGGACAGTGGCGAAGTAAAAGAAATTATTATATCAGTGTATTTTACATATTTAAAGAAGTTTACTGGCATTCATATAATGCATTCTTTGGAACCAATTAGAAAATTAATAAAACAACAAATTGTTAAAGAGTCGACTGTAAAATAGTGAGAGCAATACAAAATGTATGACTACTAACTTATAATGAGAACAGAGGTCAATACTTGGGCTGCACGTGTAAAACATTGAGCTTGCGTAACCAAGCAATGGAAATGGCATACGCATAGCCTAAGCAATGTCTTTATCACATACTTTGACCTGTGATGCAAGTGGCTAAGTAGCTTTTCCTAATTTGGAATTCATTTGTAGTCTTCTGTGGCAAGACTTATGCCCTATTTAGCCGATATTAAAGTACATATTTTTTTATAATTTTTTCCTTTGAGTATTGCAGTTGTAATTATAGATCCGTCCCTTTTACACTGATAAAGGCTTGTAAATCAAATGTTTTGTATAAACTAGGAATGACTCTGATACTGGTGATGTTTATATAATATGTTCTAGAACGTTGAATAAAAGGTAATTACCAAATACAGAACTATTTATAACAGAAGCTTTTTAGAAAGAGGATCATGCACATATTGTGTATAAGCAGTTACACAAGTTAATGAGCTAAGGCAATTTAGTCTACCAATGTAGTATGTGTTTATTTATTATGAAATGCTTCCTGGGGATAAAGAAAATCACTATAGAACTCATGATCACAATGTGGAACAGAAGAACATTTAATTCATTAAATAAAATATTTTTTCAAAAATGCTATAAAATAAATACATAGGTTTGGAAAACTTTCAACAATTAAACAAAGGTCACACTGTCTTTACTCTTCCATTATTTACCATACATATCAGGAAATAAATATTATAAAATGGCAGAATAATTTATAACAATTAGCAATAAACAACTACATCACTAATTACAGAAGACCAGCTTATTTCAGGAAAATCTAGGAAAAGATATGTAAGCTGCATAACTTAATACGAAAATATCAACTAATAAAGTCAAGTTATAAGTTTCAAAGTGTTCATAATTGAAAGAGGGCGAAACTTACAATAAATACTGGAATCCTAGTTGAAGTAGCAGATTTTTAAAAATAATTATATATGTATAAACCGCAGGCCATTAAAATTGTAACGTCCATAAGGAAAGCTTTAAACCGAGCTCAAATAATTTCAGAAGGAATGAAAATAACTGGTCGAAAATACCGAGAGTGAGGGATGCCATTTTGAAAAAATTGGCACTTGTGTTGCATTCACACCGACACGAATATAAAATAGGCAGATTAATGTAGGACAAACACTCAGACGTGAAGAATCTCAACGGCACTGCCAAACAACTGAACGAGAAGACAAACATTATCAGCAAATGCCTCATATACTCTTTATAGGGAAATTGAACTTTTTACTTCAAACAATGCAGCTGAAACAAATGTAATCAGCAGAAATACAGTTTCTTCTTTATGTAGCCTAATTTTCATTGCTGGATCATAACCAAGCAGTGAAAACGTATATTATTATTATTATTATTATTATTATTATTATAATTATTATTTTGCATGCCATATAAAGACGTCCGTGCTACCGCATTAGTTTCTCCGTGGTAAGACTGAGCTGATGGGCTAAGGCATGTTGAGGCTTGTCATGCGATAAGGGACGGTGCTCGAGACAAGGGGGATGTACAAGGAACAAGTTGCAGAGGCATTACATGGAGAGACTGAAGGAGAAGCAGACCAAGGGAGAGCACTCTCCTCCCGAGCCTTACAGCAAACAGCAATACTGGGGTGTTCCAGGATGGGTATATTTTGGATCATTAATTAGAAATTGGAACACCTCAGATGTAATTTTATTGGGGGAAACAAAGTTGTTAATTTTCATTCTGGTATATTTCCAATTAGAACATTTGAATACTGGGCATATATATATATATATATATATATATATATATATATAAATATATATTCTCTGATAAGTTATTGTAGTTAATTTGTTGCCCAGTAAGTCAGTTTGGGAGATGTTTTTCAACATTCATCATTGGAATATTCTAAAGCTTATCTCTAATGATATGTGTACATGGTAGAGAAATAATTTATATAACCATTTGTATTATCTTTCAATGATCATCTTTTTCATTTTTCAGGCATATTCTTCCGGCTTTCATTTTATTTCAGATGTAACATGTTTCCAGTAATTTAAAATTTAAGTGTATTAATGTGTAGTTATCAACGTGATAGCACGCCCTCAGGGGCCCATTTTTTTGGGTATGGGGCGTAGCGACCCTGAGGCACCCGAGTTGCTCCCACAGGTCTGCGCTCTGCGCGTTTGACTCATTTTTATTTCGCCTATTTTATTATTTTATTTGTCCTACTTCCCCGTTTTTCGTCTGATGGGTGCCCCCGTGTTTGACACGGTAAAATGTGACTGGGTAACGGCGTGACTCCTAGCACAGGGTTATCATGTAGGACGGGAGCGTATCCTCTGGTAAAGGGCAGGCCCGCGGAAGGGTCAAGGCATGAGCTGTTTAACTTCCTGCAGGCGATTGGGTCCCTTTGTCAACCCATAGGAAGGTGTGACCATGAGGTGATTTTTTGTCTAGGCCAGGACAGGTCACCTAAGCCGGGGTGGCGTCCAGGAAGCAGCCTGCCATCGGAGACAGTTGGAATGGTGGAGGAATAAATAGCAATGGTACTGGAAAACAATCCCTTACATTTTAAACGTAAAAGAGTTGACGTAAAAGAAGTATACGAGAAGTCTTTCCCTCGATATTTGGTTATTAGCCATACAGAAGAGAGCCAGTCGTTTACGACCGTAAATCCATTCAAGATTCAGAAGGGCATTGATGCCATAGCTGGACCCGTTAAGTCCTGTTCCGTCTACGCAACGGATCAGTTTTGGTGGAGTCACTTAGCCTGTCTCAAAGCAACTCGTTGCTGAAGGCGACGCTACTCCACGGTTATCCCGTCCATGTCGAGAAACATAAGACCATGAATTCGTCGCGAGGAGTTGTTACCACAAATGTTCTACACGGAATGACCGACCCGGAAATCCAGAGTTGTCTGGAAGACCAAGGGGTCACCTCAGTTTATCGTGTACAGGCAAGGAAAGAGGGAGAATTACAGCCGACCCGGACTGTTTTCCTCACATTCGACAGGGTCGAATTGCCGCAGAGGATAAAGGCGGGCTACGAGGTGATAGAGTGCGCCCATATATCCCGAGCCCGTTGCGAAGTTTTCAGTGTCAGCGTTTTGGACACACTCGCATATCCTGTACAAGTGCCGTTTCCATCTGTGCAACCTGCGGTCAAGCAAGTCACGAGGGAGCATGTTCAACCGCTCCTGTCTGCGTCAACTGCCGCGGTGAACATCCAGCCTCGTCCCGCGATTGGCCTCGTTTTCGAGAGGAGCGCTGTATCAAGGAGATCCGGGTGAAGGAAAAACTCTTCTTTACTGAAGCCAGGAAGCGATTCCAGTGTCGCCAACCTGTCGTGCCTAAGACAGGCACCTATAGCGCAGCAGCTTCTTTTGCGCCCAAGAAGTGCGATAGCAGTACGCAGACCTGCGATATTGTCTTTACACGGGTCCAAACTACGCCTAGTTCTCCAAGGCGCTCTACCGTGAAGCCCAAAGCGGTTGTTTTTAATGCCCCTGAAATTAAGTACAGGATGACTTTTAAGCGAACAGATATTTTAAAGTCGTCTACTCAGGTAGAGAACAAAAAGAGCCCTTCTCCTTCTCGGAGGTCACGCTCCCATGATGGGAGCAAACCCGCTAGGCGGTCGCCGTCGCCGCCTATACCGACATCCAAGAGATTACAGGCTTTGGAATCGGCGGATGCTTCTAAGCGGGAGAGCCCGACCTCTGAGGAGGTCATGGAGCAGGATATACCTGCTCCAGGAAAACCACCGAGCCCCTCGCGATTAAAAAAAGGAGTTTGATTCGCCCTGGACCGTCCAAAAAGTAAGGTGGTACATTTTTAGCTTCTTTTATCTAATTTTAACAATGGCTATCCTTTAGTGGAATGTGCGTGGTCTCCGTAGTCGAAGACCTGACCTCGAGTTAATTTTACGCCCTACTGACCCTCTGCTTGTGTGTCTCCAAGAGACCAAACTTCGCCCACAAGATTCTTTTAATTTACGCGGTTACTCATCGGTGAGATTTGATCTCCCTCCCGAAGATGGCACTCTCGCTCACGGCGGAGTTTTACTTTTAATTCGCAATGACGTGTACAGTACTTCATTACAGCTCCAGACTCCTTTACAAGCTGCTGCAGCTACAGTTCACTTTTCTGGCCTTAGTTATTCTGTCTGCACTGTTTATTTACCTCCGTCCGGCACCATCACCACAGTTGACCTGGACGATCTTCTGTCTCAGCCACCACCCCCTGTTCTTCTTTTGGAGGATTTCAATGCACACCATCCCCTATGGGGTTCCACCGCGGAGTGTGCAAGGGGTAGCCTTTTAGCTGACTTTTTGCTTCGTCACAATCTTATACTTCTCAATACTGGTCAACATACTTTTCTCTCTGACAGCATTCATAGCTTTTCAAACTTGGACTTATCCATTTGTTCTGCCTCACTTGCTGTACATTTAACCTGGAACGTCATCTCCGATTTATATTCCAGTGACCACTTTCCGTGTCAGATCCATGTACTCTCTTCAAACGCACATTCACAGCGCGCGCCAAAATGGCTCATTGAAAAGGCAAATTGGCCTCTCTTTCGATTTATGGCCGAATTTTCGGCGTTTGAATTTCCATTTATCGATGTCGCGATCGAACACCTCCATTCGGTCATAATAACAGCCGCAGTTCAGGCTATTCCCCGGCCGTCTTGTCACCCCAGACGCTTATCGGTTCCCTGGTGGACCGATGAATGCCGGGATGCGTTGCGTGCACGCCGAGGTGCTCTCCGAGGTTTTCGCCGCCACACTTCTTTAGCAAATATGGTTTGCTATAAACAACTTCGCGCCAAATGCCGCCGAGTCATTAAGGATAGCAAAAAGGCATCTTGGATTTCTTTTACCTCTACTTTTAACCGCACAATGCCTTCATCCGTAGTTTGGGAACAGCTACGCCGCGTTGCTGGCAAACCAAGGTTTACACCTATACCCGGTCTTAGGATTTTAAATCGAGTGCTCACTACTCCGACTGACGTCGCCAATGTTTTAGGACGAACCTTCACTGATGTTTCCAGCTCCGCCAATTACCCGGCTTATTTCGCGCATTACAGGAGCAGGTTGAGTCGAAAGGTTTCTCATTTGATTCCGACCATCAGGAGAGCTACAACGTTCCTTTTACCGCCAGGCAACTGGAGCATGCCCTTTCTACCTCTCGACATTTCGCACCGGGGCCAGATGACATTCATGTTTCTATGTTGCAGCATTTATCAGCAGAAGGCAAAGCTTTTTTATTACGAACTTTTAATTTTATTTGGTGTTATGGCACATTTCCTAGCGCTTGGCGATTGGCCACCGTCATTCCTTTACCTAAGCCTTAAAAGGACCCACATCTTCCTTCCAGTTACCGTCCGATTTCGCTCACCAGCTGCGTTTGCAAGGTGATGGAACGCATGATTACCGGGCGGCTCATGTGGTGGTTAGAGTCGAGGCAATTATTAACCAACGCCCAGTGTGGTTTCCGGCGTCATCCTTCCTCAGTCGACCATCTCGTGTCTCTAACTACCCATGTAATGGACGGTTTTGTACGCAAGTGCCAAACGGTTGCTGTGTTTTTCTATTTAGAGAAAGCGTACGACACCTGCTGGAGAGGCGGTATCCTCCGAATGCTTCACGATTGGAACATACGTGGGCGTATGTCTGTTTTTATTCAGAAATTTATGAAAGACCGGGTTTTTAATGTTCGCGTGGGATCAGTTTTATAATCTAGTTTTATGCAAGAGAACGGTGTACCTCAGGGCTCGGTACTTAGCTGCACACTGTTTGCCATTGCTATTAACTCTATCACTGAGTGTTTACCGCCAGGAATGCAATCGTCGTTGTTCGTTGACGATTTTGCCATCTTTCTTTCCTCTCGGAGAACCTGTCTCTTGGAACGCCGCCTCTAATGCTGTCTCTACCGCCTTTACGCTTGGAGTGTATCTCACGGGTTCCGTTTCTCCGCAGAGAAGACCGTCTGTATGAACTTCTGGCGCCACAAGGAGTATCCTCCACCTTCGCTCCATCTTGGCCCAGACGCACTCTCTTACGCAGACAAAGTTAGGTTCCTTGGCTTGGTGTTTGATAGGAAATTATGCTGGTCATCCCATATAGCACAACTCAGAGGCAAGTGTGAACGTTCCCTTTGTATTTTACGTGTTTTAAGTGGCACATCTTGGGGAGCTGACCGGACTGTTCTTTTACGTTTTTATCACTCATCCGATCGAAACTGGATTATGGCTGTGTGGTTTACGGCTCAGCGCGTCCTTCTGTGCTTCGTCGCCTTAACCCGATTCATCACCGGGGTATCCGTGTTGGCATTGGAGCATTCCCAGCCAGTCCTGTGTTGAGTTTATTTGCGGCGTCTGGAGAACCTCCGTTTATTTATCGTATGGATGTTTTACTAGCTGCGTATAGTTGTCGTTTAGCTGCGCAACCTCTTTATCCCACGAATGTGCCGTTTTTTAATGTGTCTTTTGATCGTTTTTATGCTGCTCGGTGTTTTACTCCTAGGCCTGCTGACTTTCGTTTCCGGGAGATATTACGTACGTTGGACGTCGAGTTACCTGCTTTCTTCTTAGCCGGGGAAAATTTCCCCCCTCCCCCTTGGCTCTTGGCAGAGGCCCCTGTTCATCTTGGGCTTACGTCCTGTCCGAAATCTTCGACCGCAGCACGTATTATTCGTTGTTCTTTTAGCGAGATCAAGTCGTCTTTTAATGGCTGGAAATTTATATATACCGACGGCTCATAATCTGACTCAGGTGTAGGATGTGCTTTTGTTTTAATGGGGCGAGTTTTACGTATCATCTTAACGTTGCAACATCTATTTTTATGGCGGAGCTTTATGATATTTATAGGGCGATTTTATTTATTTCCGATCAGGGGCTGGGGAACAGTATCATATGTTCCAACTCTTTGAGTGCCATTTTAAGTTTTAAACATCTGTACAATCATCACCCTCTTGTACAGATGGTCCAGAGTGTAGTGTTAACCCTTTTCGACGCTGGCGTCAGGGTAAAACTAATATGGGTGCCTGGACACATCGGACTCCCAGGTAATTTGGCCGCAGATGTTGCAGCAAAATCCGCTCTTATATACCCTGCAGAGTACGAGCAGCGTTTTTATTTAGGGGATTTTATACATTCTTTACATAAAGCCATTATTTCGCGCTGGGGCGAGGAGTGGGACTTACTCCCAACTAATAAACTCCGTGATCGTAAACCCACCCCTTTTAACTGGTAGACTTGTTCTTTCGCTGTTCGTCGCGAAGAAGTAATTTTAGCTCGTCTTAGAATTGGGCATTATCGTTTTAGTCACTCTCACCTTTTTAATGGTCAACCCGCTCCAGCTAGCCCTCACTGCGACCACCCCTTTACTGTGCGTCACATTTTAATTGAATGCCATCATCTGGCAGCTTTTGGACATAGCCTAGGTTTGCCCTCCTCTATTGAGGAATTACTTGCAGATGATGTGGTTGCTGTTGAGCGAGTGCTCCGTTTTATCCGTGTTTGTGGTTTTTGGAGCAAGGTAAGATGTGTTCTCTTTTTATCCATGACGTCATTTTTAGACGCTTTTAAGACTGTTGTTTCAGCATTTGATGCATCGTTTTTACTACCAGTCTTTAATTGAGTTGTTGTATATAACCCTTGTTATTGTTTTGGGTTTTATTGATACCAGTTTAGACCTTAATATTAATGGGTTTTTTTTCACCTTTTGCTGATGTGTTTTACTACGAGTTTTTATATGTTGTAGTGTTGTTATAGGACTGTTGTTTTTCGCTATTGCGGCTTTTTTAATCCCAATCCTTTGTTTGTTGACCATTATACCCACTTGTTATCTGTTATGGGTTTTTATTTTGTTGCACAACGAGCTACTAAGAGTTGATTTGTGTTAACTATTTAGTTTTTATTTCGGACGCAGTTTTAGTATGTTTGGGCGCTAATGACCTTTGCTGTTGTGCGCCCCTTAAACAACAATCATTATCATCAACGTGATAGCACGAGCCTGGTTAAATAATTCTCCCAATTAGATGTAGTAAAGTGATAGTACAACCTAGTATTTTACTTCTGATTTATTCAACGGGTTTGTTATTTCGTGTATTTTGTTTTAATTGGGCAAATTGTTGCATTTGGAGTCGCATTATTGTTTACCGGTGAGGGTGGTGTGTAGCGAATATAGCTCTTTTTAATTTCAAGGTATGGGAAGAATATTGCAGCACATATTTAATTCTTGTTACGGTACGAAATGGGATAAGAACTCAGAGTCTTATAACCGAATTTACTTACCCTTGCTGAGTTAGTCAAATTATTAAGCACAGAGTTGAAGCGGGTGCGATCTGAAAGTAAAGGAGAGTAATGAGGCAGACCAGTCAGCAGTTGCTTAGTAAATTGTCTCATTTTACTTTATAATATGTAAGAGACAAATTACATTACATCAGTTACGCTATTTAAGGGAAACATATTAATATTTATGTAATAGGGCTGAGTAATAGTGCGAAATGGTTGGCAAAAAGAAGCACGCCAAAGTACACACTTTTAGGAAGGAAGCGTTTCAACCAAAGTTCAGGGTCACTCCCCGGTACTTGCCATTTATGAGTAATGAGGAGAACCTGGAAAAAAACTCATTCAGGGAGGGCGGTCCTGATGGGAATGGAACCCCTGATCTTCCGTTCCTGCGTCTTACGATCTCAGCTACCCGTGGCTGTATATTCATGTACGTGTGGATGCTTTTGCCAAATGGGCCTGGTTATATCTAGTAAGGGAGGCTACAATCAAGGTAACCGTGAAATGTTTACTATCTATTCTTGGAAATTTTGTGCTACCTAAACATATTCTGTCTGATAATGGTGTATACTTTAAGGCTTTAGCAATGATGAAATGCCTATTGATTCTGAAGTTCTACATATCACAACTATATTTTATTATCTAAACCCTTCTTTAAGTGAGAGAGTAAACATTTATTTGAAAGCAGCTTTGATCACGTATTACCATAAGAAGCATACACAATAGGACGAGAATTTGCATTTGCTACAGTTTTTCTTAAATGCTGCAAAGCATTGGGTGCATTGTATGCGTCCTTTGAGTTGACGACATCTTTTCCGCCTAAATTTCCATTGTCCAATTTGTGGATGTTAAAAACTATTTTGCGGGTCATTAGATTTGGTACGGCGAATCATTGCGAATAAGTGTAATCGTGAGGGTGACCAGATAAACTATAAAGAATGTTACTGGATTTATTTAAAAAACGTATCTTTTAAGTAAAGTCGTACAAAAATATACATCTAAGATAGCGCCGAGATTTAAAAAGCAATTCCCTATATCTACTTTCGTTCCTGAATTGAGTTCTTGTCAACGACCAAGATAAATATGTAAGAGTTCATGTGACTCAGTTGAAATTTGCAGATCCAATTGTAAATGCACTTAACTAAGTTTAATATTTTATTAATATTGCTGTAAAAATGTTAGTTATTTTATATTTAAATTTAATTTCAGTAATCAAAGGAAATTATATATTGGTTTAGTATTGGGAGTTTAATACTTTTGTCACAAAAATTTTAATGATAATCTAAAGGAGTTACATTATATATATATATAGTTGCTTTAAATTTTTCATTTCTCTGTTTTGAGCATGTGCAAGAAACGTTCGCTCCCATCAAATTGCTGGCTGAAGTGTGTTTTACTGTCTTGCCACCACCCAGGAAGTTGCTCAATTGCATTGACATTTAGCTATAATTATGATTAACTCACACCCGGAGTTTCTATTATACCGTTTTAGGTCCATAAATCTTCCAGTGCGTAATTTCAATCAATCAAGTTATATTCTCCTGTTGGCATAAGTGAACGGTGTGAACTTGTTTTAAAATATTCATTATCACAAACAAAGTAGTAGTACAATAATGAAATATATTTGACAAGAAGAAAAGAAATACTTGGTTTTGGTACCCAAAACGAGTTGCAGAGAGGCTTGCATGCAGAAACAGAGACAGACCGAGGGATAGCACCCTCCTCCCGAACCATATGAGCAAGCAGCAATACTGTGGTGTTCCAGGTGAGTTTATTTCGATAATTTATTTAGAATTTTGTAACACTTCAGACATAAGTCTACTTAAGGTTTTAAATTTGTAATCTCCATTCTAATGTATTATCAATTATTAAATGTAAATACCGTGTTTGTAATATTTCCAATTTGTTGCAAAACTGTTGTCTTTATATTGCTATACTCTAATGAGATACTGCAGTATTTTGTTGCCCAGTAAGCTAATTTGTCAGATATTCCTCAACATATATTATTGTAATACTTTTTAAGCTTATGCCAAATTAATTGTAATAAATGTTATTCAAGTGAAATATTTTCCTTTCTTTCAATAATCACCATTTTCACTCGTATTGTACACACTTGCACCTAATTTCGGATTTTAGTAGGTTTCCAGTCATTTATAAGACATGTGTAATGATGTAAAGTTACCAATGTGAGTTTTAGCACTACGTTGTAACACGGTCAATTTAAAATATACAAGTATTGCAGCATAATTCCATGCGGGTACCATACCAAGAAACTAACTGATACACAAACATAACAGTTTACTTACTCTATCCTTATATTTTATCCTTCACTTCCTTTTCATACTCACGTAGATTATAAAGAGCGTGTTCTAATACATTCTGTTATAAATTTATGTAATTTGAGTTAGATATTACAATAGAAAATGTATTGAAACCCCTGTTTTTAAAAACTTCTTTATAACACATACGGATTTTTATGTTTGTTAAAAGGTTTATAGATTTTATTCTCTTTTTTTTCGTCTTATAGGGGTATATGTCATTACTTGTATTACAAATGTGTATACTTTATTTTATGTCAGTCAATTCGTAATAGATGTACAGTTTAATAGCTGTACAGTTTATAAGTGAAACAAATATAGGTTAACAAACCTGTGTTTGAGCTCTTTAATTTTGTAAAACTTTTTTCTCTTATTAGTATTTCAAATAGTTTGGAGTTATTATCCCATAATTCTCAACCACATCCAAAAATACTTTTAAAAAATTAGAAATAAACTGTGCGAACGTTCTGCGTGGGAAAAATGTTTTCAAAAGTTTCTTAAAAAACACTGGCCACTCTAAACTTGCTATATACAGAGTAAATATGAGAGTTTCGAGATAGGTGATTATCAGGAACTATCAGCAATTTACGATCAAACAACTATACTGAGGTATATCTTTATACTGTCACTTATTACGCTATAAAAGAAAATATCCAGCGATAAGACACAATCAATGTTACACTCAAGTATAAGAAAACGGCATTACAATTTCTATAATAAAGATTATGGCGCTCCTAGAATGAACAAATTTAAGAAACCGGAACATGTCTATGCCGTACCTTTAAAGTCGATAATGGTATATTTGAATTATATGCTGGAAGTTTTTGTGACCATGATTCCGCTCATTGTTATACATATTCGTAAGCCATATATGATTGGAAGATTTCTGACTGAAGCAAATACACATTAAGGTCAAAATAAGTTGTAGCAATTTATAATCTTAAAGATTATAAGCGGAAGCTACAGAAAGAATGTGAATTTCGACCCCAATAGAGTGCTGATTACCCGTATTTTGATGATTATTATTGAAGAATAGTGAATGTTTGCTAGGGATAAACAAAAAAAAAAAAAAAAAAAAAAGGCTGTAGGATAATAATTCCTTGAAATGCGAAATATCACTAGGAATAAACAACCAGGTGTCTATACACAGGGAGGCTTCAAATATACATCATCTGCATGGACAAACCGATATGCTATCATTTGTGCCAAGAGAGTGCTTTTAACATCTAAGAGCTAGCCACTGATTACCGAATAACTTAGTGTAAACTAGAGATATGCTCCATAGAAAACGTCTATACAAGCAGGCAGTTAACAGTGTTGCAACGCATAGATTTTGAATTGTATTGGACTGGATTATTAGGGACGGAGGAGGACATTTCGGTACTTCAGCCTTACTCGCTGTTTTAGCCTACCTCCACAGGAGGAATAAGGTGAGGGAGGCACCGGGCGACCAGAACCCGTGGTGAGGTATGGAGTAGAAATTCTAGTCCCTCAGGAGGCCTGCATCCATACCAGGTGCCGAGGAAAAACCTGTCTAGAGCACGTCATAATTATAAAGCGCCATTCCACTTACCCTGGTACTTTTGACCGTGTAAAAGAACCGAGGAAATCAAGTGCGATGAAATGGAAGAATGAAACATTTGTGGAAAGGCAATATCCAATCTATCACTCACCTAAGCAACCAGGGAAAACTACGAAAAATCCCAAGGTCAGGATAGCTGGTTGAAAGGGATTTAAATCCACGATCTCCAAAATGCGAGTTCCAAATGTTACAGGTTGCGCATCCTGCTCGGTGTGCATATATTTTAATTTATTATTGCATTAAGAAATGATAGTTGTAAGTTAAAAAATTGTGCGACGTTTACTCCTCTCTTCCGGATCGAATGGAGATTTTATTGTAGCTCTCAATCAGACCATATTTAGAGCATTGCGAAGAATGTTAAAATCCCTTTTTAACTTATTGAAATACTTATCTTCTTTTTAATATTATTTTTCTTCTCTGCAGACCTTCCAGAAACAAGGCTATACGTTTTTGCTTTCCATAAGCCTCAATCTTTCCAGGTTCCTTCTATTCTCCCCTTTGATTGTCTGTTTAATATAAGCTTTCAACGAAAGTGGCGGTCCTCCCCACACTGTTCTTCTTAGTTGCCAATTTTACATTTAAACACTGTTTAAAAATGCACATTTGCATGTTTCATTTTTCAATGAATAACGCTTTTCAATTTAATATTTTAAAAATTAAATTCAATTATAAACTTGTATAATTAGTACAATTTTTAAAATTAATGTTACTGGAGTTGATACCAACGCCTATAGCACATGAAAAACAAATTTATTTATACTTTAAATAAAAACCAGTAATGAAATTCATTATAAGTCCATAACTATAAAACGATTAGGTTTTATCCAACGTTTTCACTCAATAGGGCACCGAGTTGGTACAAGGACTCATCTTAAGCTAACCAAATTCTCATGATGGAGATCTAGTATTATTCCTGCTCATTATTGTAGGTCATTTCTCAGAAAATGTAAAAAGAAACACTTTTGATTTGCATAATTATTTGTTGCAGGTTGTCTGAAACCCAAAATACTGAATTGAACATGCAAAGTCCACAGAAAGTAACCATGATATTAAATTTATTGCCCTCAGACAGCAACATTTGAAAACTTTTTTCCACCAATTTGAACAGACGGCATTTTAGATGCTATGATGTCAGATTAACCAGCCAAATGTAATTTTTCGCAAGATTTATGGAAAATCCCCTAAATTTAAGCCAATATGGTTACGCAACTTCTGTGAAGGGGCGGTGCATTTTCTTGTACCAGGCAAACCGATAGCAAAATTACAAGATACTTCAGTCTTTAAGATGAGTTGTACCTTTCCGTTTTCTCAAATTGTGTTGAGTTAGTTTCTTCATAAAGGTGTCAATGTATAAATTCATAATATGTAAGTGAAACGGAGATGAGTAGAGAGCTCCGATACTTCTTCGTCGACGTAAATTTGCAATCAAAGTAGTAAAGGAGAAAAGGAAAGATACTTTTTATGATGATTGAGAAACAGTATTTCGGGTAGTGAACAAAGATGACAATGCAGAAATAATGTGTTTTTTGCCTGGCGTCTATATAGGGTTTCAGAGGAAGATTTACATTTATCTGTAGCCAATTCCCCTTGAATATTTTTTAAATTCTAAGAGTCATTCGGGCCCAAGGTTCTCGTTGACCTGTTTTACGTTTTATTTATTAAAATATGAATATTCATAATAACATTAATGTATTGTTAATCTTTTTCACGGTGCTCCATTTCTAAATATGAATTTTTAATAGTATTTAACATCCGGTTTAACTACTCAGGCATCACAGGCAGTGGATAAATGAAATGAAATGATAAATTGGGAAATATTTTTTTTTAAAAGGAAGAAAGAATTCCAAGACGAAGTTTAGGGTAACTCCCCGGAATTTGCCATTTATGAGGATTGGGGAAAACCTGAAAAAATCTCAATCAGGGAGAGCGGTCCTGGTACGAATAGAGCCCCAGACCTCCCGTTCACGAGTTCGCGCATTAACTACCTCCGCCACACTAGGCGGTAACCTGGATTATGAAACCTATTCATAGCTTTAATAAGGTTGAAAATCCCTGCTGTAAAGCATTTGTCACTACCTCATCTACGTGTTAATGTTATAAGCGGAACCATAATTACTAATTTATTTATATCAAGCAATGTCTTTAAATGCGTGTTGTATGTTCCTTTAAAGAGTCTGATTTCTTGGCATCGAAATTTAAGTTCATATTGGGGAATTCGTTACTGCTTCATCACAATCTGTTTTAGCTTTAAATTCTGATAATACAAAGAACTTAATAGTATAAAGTTTCCAGGCCCTCTTAATTTGCTTGAAGTAAGTTTAAGAGAAGCTTTGCATTAGAAGCTATAAGCTGTTGTTGATTTATTTGGGAAATATAGCTTTCCCTCCCTAATTATGCTTCCATACATTTTCCCATGTTTCCAATCTATTCAGCCATTCTTCCATCCACTCTTAAAAAGTATGCCCAAGATCTGAGTATTCGAAATGAGCAGAGTGAGTTTAACTTAAATTAACCAAAGCCCCTTTGCAATAGTTTCATATATTTTTTTTTAATTTATTGCATTAAAGATGTTAAGAGTGACTAAATTATATTGCGGAGATGAGGGTAATATCTTACTCACATTAAACCAAATATGTTTTTTTAAAAAAAAGTTCTTTTTCCAGTAAACTTATTTACTGCCATTTAAGTTGTCAAGAGCTATCGCCCCTTATTATATAAAGGTCTTATACCCGAATACTGAGTTTTTCATATATAACCACCGTTACAAATATGTAGCGTCCTCCTATGGCAATTTTAATTACCTCCGGAATTCACGGAGGTGAACAAAAACAATTAAATATGTTACAAAGGGGCTTGGAGCCTATGCATACCTTATGATACCTATCTTTATGAGCAGAAGATAGGTGTAGAAGAATCTCATCCTGGTAGTTTGTCTGAGCATTCTCCGGCTTGTAACGTTATGCTTAACAGCAAGTCCACTTTCTTATCATCTACATGTTGCATTTATTACATTGGTGAAAAATACTCCGCTGAAGCAGAAAATAGCATCAAATTGCTCTTCTAAAAGCGTCTACTAGCTTCTAGTTATAGCCGGTCACATCGGTACGAAATGAAGTATATTGTATGGATACGTGCAAATACAGAGCGGCTCAATTAATTATGAACTGTCCTGCCGTGTTCTGGTAATGGATAAAGTGGTGTTCGTTTCGGTCTGCAAGTATACTAAAGTGGGGCAGACAAACGCACACAACATTTTCTTACCTATTTCAAATGGTTTTACTTACCTACGAAAGAAGTTGCTGAAACTGGCCACAGTCGTTGTATATACATTTTAGCAACTTTTTAAAAGCAATCAATTACTTGCTATAATTCTCATTTGTTTCTTGGCGGATATATGGTTAAATTATTCCAGGGAATACGTGTGGTACGGAACAAGCCTTGATGACATTTTTTTCCGGGAAGTTAAGTCCACACTTATCTACTTTTATACTTATGCCACATTGATATGATACGCGTTAGGATGTCAATGTAGGAGAATAACCAGGTATCGCGGTACTGTACCACTATTTAGACGGAAGCAAGAACACCAAACACTCGGGAGCCGGTGGGATAGGGCGAGGTCATTAATGTGGGTTTGTCTTGTGTATGGTAAGTTTTATATAGCTCAGTGATTAAAGTCACAAGGGATTACATTAGGGGACCTAGGAGGTCACAAATACTTTATTTAATAATTATAATAAGCCAAAATAGTCAAGATATTCTTAGGAGAGGGACTGTCTAAAAGCTTGCTGTGTTATGTAGAACCAGCATTATGCCACTCCTTTGACTGCAGCTTCATCAGGTTCTACGTTATGTGCATATTTTGTTTACTGAATTTATCAGATACAACATGTCATTCACATCCATGATGTTGCTCCAGGTGCGAAATGTTTCGTAGCCATTTTGGTTCCATATCTCGTTTAATTCATGTGCCACCCATTTGGTAGCAGGTTTTGTGCATCTTGGTGATCTGTTCTAAAATGTGAACATGTAAGAAGTACTTATAAACACTGCAGTATGCTTGTCTGATTCCTGCTCGGTCAATGCCTGTCGTCATTCATGCAGTGTTCAACTGATACTCCTCTTAACAGAGGCACAAGGTCACCAAGTAGAATTTCGTAGTCGAATTTTGGATTCTTATGGCCATTTCTGCATACAGTATCACTATTATATTCTCTTATCTTTACGACATCATATTTGCACTCCTAAACCCTCCTTGTCACTATACGATACCGTAAAACAAGATCATCCGTTGCTTCTTGTAGCTGTGTATGCTTCTCGGTGTGCATTTTGTCAATGGGAACAGTAATTTTTACTCACAATTGCTGATACTCAATATTGAAATCCATCTTTGAACGGTACGGGCAGCCAGCAACCACTGCCTCTGTGAGTCCTATCTCCTCTAGTGCTGCCAGTAAAAAGCACAATAAATTGACTTTCAATGGTACGTTCTAGAATTGCAATGCCACACTATACTTGGGAAAAAATAGTTGCCATTAATTCCACAATCGCTCAGCATATATAGAGCATATAGTAACCGTTACCTCCAATTTCAAATTCAGAATGTTTCACGACACAATCGCAGTACAAGTACTTCTGCGTTTGTTCTAGAAAAGGTAACGGCGGAGGTAGGAAATCAACAACTAAAGATATACGAGAAGCGATAAATGAAGAAGTGGTCACATATATGGGCAATAAAATGGTTTCAAATATCCAAATACCTACAAACAACTAACACTTAAATTTACACCCAGAGTCTATTCTGTATCAAAGGCTAGATTACAATTGAAGAACATGTATTCCTAAAATGCAGTGAACTGAAGGCGCGTTTTAAGCATAAGTTACGTTTTCCATTAAGATATTCCTTTTCAATTAAGAATATATTTTTAACAGGTAATTTTCACAGGGATATAGTTGTAGTATAAGTGATCAAGCTAGACTGATGAATGCAATACTATTGGTGGCCTGCTAGATGAATTAGTGCTGTGTTCATAAGTAAGCATGACTATTGAAATATCTTGAAAAAATGGAACACAAGGTAGTCTCATTTCCGCTGAGAAAATTAGTGCCTATAAGTGCACAATATTAGAAGAATTGAAATGAAACCCGCCAATGAAATAACTTGAAGCCAAAGAAGGCTTCATTGGAGAACGTTTATGTCAACTATCACCAACCTAAATGCAATGAAAAGAAACGAAAAACCATTGAACTAGTTTAGTAGCAGTCTTAAAACAAAATTAAAATTAAGGATGCAGATGAAACCAATGATTGCTTATAGTTTTCACATGATTGCCTGTAAGAAATTTAATAAAATGAGGCCACAGTGGTAAAATGATCTCTGAAGCCTATATTGATGTATCAACAAACACTAGCTCTACATGAGTAAGCAATTTCTTTTATGGCAATTTGGAAACTTTCCGTAGTTAAGAATCCTAATATATAAGTACTTGTTGAATCGCGCCAATTTAATTTTCTGCTAATATTATATAACAGGTTTACAATATCTTGCAGAATCACTTTCTTAACTAACCTGTACGTTTCATTAACATACATAAAAATGAAAATGCAATATATTCCAAACATTATTCTTCATTGGTCATTTTTTTCCACAAATATTAAAAATACACATTTCTAGTATTGTAATCTACAGTAATTTTTTTATTAAGATGATGATGATTATGGCTTAAGGGGCGCACAACTGCCATGGTCATTAGCGCCCAAACACACTAAAAACTGCGCCAGAACTAAAAAATATATAGTTAAGACAAAAAAGTGCATAGGTTAAAAACAATAGTACGTTTTGCAACAAAATAAAAACCCAGATCAAATAACAAGTGGGTGTAATGGTCAACAAACAAAGGACTGGTATTAAAACAGCCGCAAGAGCGAAAAAACAGTCCTATAACGGTCTAAAATGGGTAAAATAAAACCCTAAAACTAACAATACTACTAAAAATAAAAATTGGTCGTAAAACTAAGCAGCAAAAGCTGAAAACAAACCATTAATATAAAGGTCTAAAATGGTAACAACAAAACCCCAAAACAATAACAAGGGCAATATACCATAACTCAATTATAGACTGGTACTAAAATGATTGAGCAAAAGCAGAAATAACAATAGTCATAAAAGAGTCTTAAAATGCCGTCATGGGTAAAACGATAAAACTTTCACACCTTGCTCCAAAAACCACAAACACGGATAAAACGGAGCACACGCTCAACAGCAACAACATCATCTGCAGGTAAGTTCTCAATAGAGGAGGGCAAACATAGGTTATTTCTAAAAGCTGTCAGATGATGGCAATCAATTAAAAAGTGACGCACAGTAAAGGGGTGGTCACAGTGAGGGCAAGCTGGAGCGGGTTGACCATTAAAAAGGTGAGAGTGACTAAAACGGCAATGCCCAATTCTAAGACGAGCTAAAATTACTTCTTCGCGACGAACATCGCGAGAAGAAGTCGACCAGTTAAAAGGGGTGGGTTTACATTCACGGAGTTTATTAGTTGGGAGTAATTCCCACTCCTCGCCCCAGCGCGAAATAATGGCTCTACGTAAAGAATGTATAAAATCCCCTAAATAAAAACGCTGCTCGTACTCAGCAGGGTCTAAAAGAGCGGATTTTGCTGCAAAATCTGCGGCCAAATTACCTGGGAGTCCGACGTGTCCAGGCACCCATTGTAGTTTTACCCTGACGCCAGCGTCGAAAAGGGTTAACACTACATTTTGGACCACCTGTAATAGAGGGTAGTGAAGGTACACATGTTTAAAACTTAAAATGGCACTCAAAGAGTTGGAACATATGACACTGTTCCCCAGACCCTGATCGGAAATAAATAAAATCGCCCGACAAATAGCATTAGCTCCGCCATAAAAATAGATTTTGCAACATTAAGACCATAGGTAAACCTCGCCCCATTAAAAAAAAAGCACATCCTACTCCTGTGTCAGATTTTGAGCCTTCGGTATAGATAAAATTCCGGCCATTAAAAGAGGACTTGATCTCGCTAAAAGAACAACGAATAATATGTGCTGCGGTCGAAGATTTTGTACAGGACGTAAGCCCGAGATGAACGGGGGGCTATGCTAAAAGCCAAAGGGGAGAATAATTTTCCCCGGATATGAAAAAAGCAGGCAAGTCGAACTGAAAAGTCTGTAAAATGCTCCGAAAACGAAAGTCAGCACGCTTAGAAGAAAAAGAAACAGCAGCATAAAAACGATCAAAAACACATTAAAAAACGGCCCATTCGTGGGATAAAGAGGTTGCCCAGCTAAGCGACAACCGTGAACAGAAAGTAAAACATCCCTACGATAAAACAACGGAGGTTCTCCACACTCCGCACATAAACTCAACACAGGACTATTGGGGAATGCTCCAATGCCAACACGGATACCCCGGTGATGAATCGGGTTAAGGCGACGAAGCACAGAAGGACGCGCTGAGCCGTAAACCACACACCCATAATCCAGTTTCGATCGGATGAGTGATAAAAACGTAAAAGAACAGTCCGGTCCGCTCCCCAAGATGTGCCACTTAAAACACGTAAAATACAAAGAGGACGTTCACACTTGCCTCTGAGTTGTACTATATGCGATGACCAGCATAATTTCCTATCAAACACCAAGTGGGGAACCTAACTTCGTCTGCGAAAGAGAGTGCGCCTGGGCCAAGATGGAGCGAAGGTGGAGGATACTCCTTGTGGCGCCAGAAGTTCATACACACGGTCTTCTCTGCGGAGAAACGGAACCCGTGAGATACACTCCAAGCGTAAAGGCGGTCGAGACAGCATTGGAGGCGGCGTTCCAAGAGACAGGTTCTCCGAGAAGAAACATAGATGGCAAAATCGTCTACAAACAACGACGATTGTATTCCCGGCGGTAAACACTCGGTGATACAGTTAATCGCAATGGCAAACAGTGTGCAACTAAGTACCGAGCCCTGAGGTACACCGTTCTCTTGGATAAAGCTAGATGATAAAACTGATCCCACGCGAACATTAAAAACCCGGTCCTTCATAAATTCTTGAATAAAAACATACATACGCCCACGTACGTCCCAACCGTGAAGCGTTCGGAGGATACCGCCTCTCCAGCAAGTATCGTACGCTTTCTCCAAATCAAAAAATACAGCCACCGTTTGGCACCTATGCACAAAACCGTGCATTACATGTGTGGTTAGAGATACAAGTTGGTCGACCGAGGAACGGTGACGACGGAAACCACACTGAGCGTTCGTTAAAAAATGCCTCGACTCTAACCACCACATAAGCCGCCCGTTAATCATTCGTTCCATCACCTTGCAGACGCAGCTGGTGAGGGAAATCGGACGGTAACTGGAAGGAAGATGGGGGTCCTTTCCAGGCTTAGGTATAGGAATGACAGTGGCCAACCGCCAAGCGCTAGGAAATATGCCATTACACCAAGTAAAATTGAAAGTGCGTAATAAAAAAACTTTGCCTTCCGCTGACAAATGCTGCAACATAGCAACGTGAATACCATCTGGCCCTGGTGCACAGTGTCGAGAGTCCGTAAGGGCAAGCTCCAATTCCCTGGAGGTAAAGGGGACGTTGTAACACTCCTGATGTTCGGAGACAAAACAGAAGCCCTGCGACTCGACCTACGCTTTAATTGTGCGAAAAGCAGCAGGATAGTTGGCCGAACTTGAAACGTCAGCGAAAGTACGTCCTAAAATATCTGCGACTTCCGTTGGAGAAGTGAACACTTGATTTAAAATCCGAAGACCGGGTATGAGCGTAAACCTAGGTTTGCCCGCAACGCGGCGTAGTCGTTCCCAAACCACGGATGAAGGCGTTGTGTGGTTAAAAGACGAGGTAAAAGCAATCCAAGAAGCCTTCTTGCTATCCTTAATGACACGACGGCATTTGGCGCGCAGTTGTTTATAGCGAATCATATTTGTTAAAGTAGGGTGGTGACGAAAAGCTCGGAGAGCATCTCGGCGTGCACGCAAGGCATCCCGGGAATGATCGGTCCACCAGGGAACTGGTAAGCCTCTGCGGTGAGAAGACGACCGAGGAATAGCCTGATCTGCGGCTGTGATGATGACCGTACGGAAGTGCTCGATCACGACGTCAATAGATGGAAATTCACACCCTGAAAATTCGGCCATAGATCGGTAGAGAGGCCAATTCGCCTTATCAAAGAGCCATTTTGGCCCGCGCTGTGAATGTGCGATGGAAGAGAGTACATGGATCTGACATGGAAAGTGGTCACTGGAATATAAATCGGAGATGACGTTCCATGTGAAATGTACAGCAAGTGATGCAGAACAGATGGATATGTCTAAGTGTGAAAAGCTACGAGTGCTGTCAGAAAGGAAAGTAGGTTGACCAGTGTTGAGCAGAATGAGATGGTGACGATCGAGGAATTCTGCCAACATGCTACCCCTGGCACACTCCGTGTTAGAACCCCATAGGGGATGGTGTGCATTGAAATCGCCCAAAAGTAGGACAGGGGGTGGTAGCTGACACAGAAGATTGTCCAGATCAACTATGGCGATAGTGCCGGAAGGAGGAAAATAAACAGTGCAGATAGAAAAACTAAGGCCAGAAAAGTGAACTGTAGCTGCAGCAGCTTGCAAAGGAGTCTGGAGCTGAAGTGGGGTACTGTACACGTCATCTCTAATTAAAATTAGAACTCCGCCATCAGCGGGAGTGCCCTCTACGGGAGGGAGTTCAAACCTCACCGAAGAGTAACCGCGCATAATAAAAGAATCCTGTGGCCGAAGTTTTGTCTCTTGGAGGCACACAAGCGGAGGGTCAGTCGATTGAAAAAGGAACTCCAAGTCAGGTCTGCGACTGCGGAGTCCACGCACATTCCACGTAAGGATAGCCATTGTTAAAATTAGTTAAAAATAAGCTAAAAAATTAACCACCCTACTTTTTGGACGGTCCAGGACGAATCAAACGTCCTTTTTTCAGTCGCGTGGGACTAGGTGGATTCACAGGAGCAGGCGCACTCTGCTCCATAGCCTCCTCAGAGGGAGGGCTCCCCCGCTGAGAAGCATCCGCCGATTCCAACACCTGGAATCGGTTGGATATTGATATAGGCGGTGACGGCGACCGCCTGGCGGGTTTGCTCCCGTCATGGGAGCGGGACCTCCGAGGAGGAGAAGGGCTATTTCGCTTATCTACAGGGGTAGGCGTCTTCATAAAATCAGTCCTGGTATAAGCGGTCCTGAAATTAATTTCCGGGGCATTAAACACAACCGGCTTAGGTTTCACGGCGGTTCGTTTCGGAGAACTGGGTACATTAGGGACCCGTGTAAATATAAGGTCACACGTCTGCGTACTACTGTCGCGTTTCTTGGTCGCTGAAGTAGCTACTGCGCTGTACGTACCGGTCTGAGGTACTGTGGGCTGGCGTGATTGAAAGCGCTTCCGGGCGTCCACAAAGGAAAGTTTCTCCTTAACCCGGATTTCCTGGATGCAGCGTTCTTCGCGATACCGAGGGCAGTCACGGGATAAGGCTGGATGATTCCCTCGACAATTCACGCAGACTGGAGCCGATGAACATGCTCCATCATGACTTTCCATACCGCAGGTTCCACAGATGGAAGTGGCGCTCTTACAAGATATGCGTGTATGGCCAAAACGCTGGCACTGATAACATCGCAACGGGCTTGGAATATACGGACGCACCTCGATCACCTCATAGCCCGCTTTAATCTTCTGCGGTAGGTCAACCTTATTAAATGTGAGGAAGAGAGTACGGGTAGGCTGTAGTTCTCCGTCTCTCCTCGCCTGCACTCGATACTCGGATATGACCGCCTGGTCTTCCAAACAGTTTTGGACATCCGGGTCAGACATACCGTCAAGAACATTAGTTGATATAACTCCTCGCGACGAATTTAGCGATTTATGTGGCTCGACACGGATCGGATAACCGTGGAGGATCGCCGCCTTAAGCAATGAGTTACTCTGCGACATTCCAACGATCTCCACTAAAAGAGACCCATTGCGAAGTCGTGTGCAGGATTTCACGGGTCCAGCTATGGCGTCTATGCCCTTCTGAATAATAAATGGGTTTACCCTTTGAAAAGACTGACCGTCCTCCGTACGACTGATCACTAAGTAACGAGGAAAAGGCTTCTCAGTTACTTCTTTTACTTCTACTCTCTTTCGTTTCACCTGGGTAAAATTGTTTTCAATAACCATAGCGATTTAATCCTCCACCATTACAGCTGTCTCCGATGGCAGGCTGCTTTCTGGGCGCCACCCCGGCTTAGGTTAGTTGCCCTGGCCTGGAACAAGTAACCTCAGGGTCACACCTTCCTGAGTAGAGACAAAGGGACCCAATCGCCTGCAGAAAGTTTACAGCGCATGTAATGGCCCCTCCCCGGGCCTGGCCTTTACCAGGGGATACGCTCTTGCCCTACATGATGGCCCAGTGCTGGGGGTCACGCTATTACCCAGTCACAATTTAACCGTGTCAAACACGGGGGCATCCATCAGACTAAAAGCAGGGAGGTTAAAAAGTAAAAAGTAAAATGGAGACAAACTAAAAAGGAGTCAAACGCGCTAAGCGCGGACCTGAGGGAGCAGCTCGGGTGCCTCGGGGTCGCTACGCCCCGTACCAAATAAATTCGGCCCCTGAGGGGACAACATTAAGACCATAGGTAAACCTCGCCCCATTAAGAAAAAAGCACATCCTACTCCTGTGTCAGATTTTGAACCCTCGGTATAGATAAAATTCCAGCCATTAAAAGAGGACTTGATCTCGCTAAAAGAACAACGAATAATATGTGCTGCGGTCGAAGATTTTGTACAGGACGTAAGCCCGAGATGAACGGGGGGCTCTGCTAAAAGCCAAAGGGGAGAATAATTTTCCCCGGCTATGAAAAAAGCAGGCAAGTCGAACTGAAAAGTCTGTAAAATGCTCCGAAAACGAAAGTCAGCACGCTTAGAAGAAAAAGAAACAGCAGCATAAAAACGATCAAAAAACACATTAAAAAACGGCCCATTCGTGGGATAAAGAGGTTGCGCAGCTAAGCGACAACCGTGAGCAGAAAGTAAAACATCCCTACGATAAAACAACGGAGGTTCTCCACACTCCGCACATAAACTCAACACAGGACTGTTGGGGAATGCTCCAATGCCAACACGGATACCCCGGTGATGAATCGGGTTAAGGCGACGAAGCACAGAAGGACGCGCTGAGCCGTAAACCACACAGCCATAATCCACTTTCGATGGGATGAGTGATAAAAACGTAAAAGAACAGTCCGGTCCGCTCCCCAAGATGTGCCATTTAAAACACGTAAAATACAAAGAGGACGTTCACATTTGCCTCTGAGTTGTGCTATATGCGATGACCAGCATAATTTCCTATCAAACACCAAGTGGGGAACCTAACTTCGTCTGCGAAAGAGAGTGCGCCTGGGCCAAGATGGAGCGAAGGTGGAGGATACTCCTTGTGGCGCCAGAAGTTCATACACACGGCCTTCTCTGCGGAGAAACGGAACCCGTGAGATACACTCCAAGCGTAAAGGCGGTCGAGACAGCATTGGAGGCGGCGTTCCAAGAGACAGGTTCTCCGACAGGAAAGAAAGATGGCAAAATCGTCAACAAACAACGACGATTGCATTCCTGGTGGTAAACACTCAGTGATAGAGTTAATAGCAATGGTAAACAGAGTGCAGCTAAGTACCGAGCCCTGAGGTACACCGTTCTCTTGCATAAAACTAGATTATAAAACTGATCCCACATGAACATTAAAAACCCGGTCTTTGATAAATTGCTGAATAAAAACCGACATATGCCCACGTATGTTCCAATCGTGAAGCGTTCGGAGGATACTGCCTCTCCAGCAGGTATCGTACGCTTTCTCTAAATAGAAAAACACAGCAACCGTTTGGCACTTGCGTACCTAACCGTCCATTACATGGGTAGTTAGAAAACAAGATGGTGGACTGAGGAACGATGACGCCGGAAACCACACTGGACGCTGGTTAATAATTGCCTCGACTCCAACCACCACATGAACCGTCCGTTAATCATGCGTTCCATCATCTTGCAAACGCAGCTGATGAGCGAAATCGGACCGTAACTGGAAGTAAGATGTCGGTCCTTTCCTGGCTTAAGTATAGGAATGACGGTGGCCAATCGCCAAGCGATAGGAAATGTGCCATGACACCAAATAAAATTAAAAGTTCGTAATAAATAAGCTTTGCCTTCTGCTGATAAATGCTGCAACATAGCTACATGACTGTCATCTGGCCCCCGTGCGCAATGTCGAGATGTAGAAAGGGCATGCCCCAGTTGCCTGGCGGTAAAAGGAACGTTGTAGCTCTCCTGATGATCCGAATCAAATGAGAAACCTTTCGACTCAACCTGGCGCTTTAATGCGCGAAATGAAGCCGGGTAATTGGCGGAGCTCGAAACATCAGCGAAGGTTCGTCCTAAAACATTGGCGACGTCAGTCGGAGTAGTGAGCACTCGATTTAAAATCCTAAGACCGGGTATAGGTGTAAACCTTGGTTTGCCAGCAACGCGGCGTAGCCGTTCCCAAAATACGGATGAAGGCATTGTGCGGTTAAAAGAAGAGGGAAAAGAAATGCAAGAAGCCTTTTTGCTATCCTTAATGACTCGGCAGCATTTGGTGCGAAGTTGTTTATAGTAAATCATATTTGCTAAAGTAGGTTGGCGACGAAAACCTCGGAGAGCACCTCAGCGTGCACGCAACGCATCCCGGCATTCATCGGTCCACCAGGAAACCGGTAAGCGTCTGGGGTGACAAGACGACCGGGGAATAGGCTGAACTGCGGCTGTTATTATGACCGAAAGGAGGTGTTCGATCGCGACGTCGATAGATGGAAATTCAAACCCTGAAAATTAGGCCATAAATCGAAATAGAGGCCAATTCGCCTTTTCAATGAGCCAATTTGGTGCGCGCTGTGAATGTGCGTTTGAAGAGAGTACATGGATCTGACACGGAAAGTGGTCACTGGAATATAAATCGGAGATGACGTTCCAGGTTAAATGTACAGCAAGTGAGGCAGAACAAATGGATAAGTCCAAGTGTGAAAAGCAATGATTGCTGTCAGAGAGAAAAGAAGGTTGACTAGTATTGAGAAGTATAAGATTGTGACGAAACCAAAAGTCGGCTAAAAGGCTACCCCTTGCACACTCCGTGGTGGAACCCCATAAGGGATGGTGTGCATTGAAATCCCCCAAAAGTACAACAGGGGGTGGTAGCTGACACAGAAGATCGTCAAGGTCAACTGTGGTGATGGTGCCGCACGGAGGTAAATAAACTGTGCAGACAGAAAAACAGAGGCCAAAAAAGTGAACTTTAGCTGCAGCAGCCTGTAAAGTAGTCCGTAGCTGTAATTAAGTACTGTATACGTCATGGAAAATTAAAATTAAAACTCCGCCATGAGCGGGAATGGCATTTTCGGGAGGAAGATCAAATCTCATCGAAGGGTAACCGCGTAAATTAAAAGAATTTGTGGGAGAAGTTTGGTCTCTTGGAGACACACAAGCGGAGGGTCAGTAGAACGTAAAATTAACTCGAGGTCAGATCTTCGACTACGGAGACCACGCACATTCCACGAAAGGATAGCCATTGTTAAAATTTGATAAAAGAAGGTAAAAAATTTACCACCTTTCTTTTTGGACTGTCCAGGGCGAATTAAACGTCCTTTTTTCAATCGCGTGTGGCTCGGTGGTTTTCCTGGAGCAGGTACATCATGCTCCATGACCTCTTCAGAAGTAGGGCTCTCCCTACCTCGTCCCGCGACTGCCCTCGTTTTAGAGAGGAGCGCTGAATTCAGGAGATCCGGGGAAAGGAAAAACTCTCCTTTACTGAAGTCCGGAAGCGATTTCAATCTCGCCAACCTGCCGTGCCTAAGACCGGCACCTACAGCGCAGCAGCTTCTTTTGCGCCCAAGAAGTGCGATAGCAGTACGCAGACTGGCCACCTTGTTTTTACACGGATCCCAACTACGCCTAGTTCTCCAAAGCGCTCTACCGTGAAGCCCAAAGCGATAGTTTTTAATGCCCCTGAAATTAAGTTCAGGACTAGTTTTACCCGAACAGATTTTTTAAAGTCGTCAACTCCGGTAGAGAAGAAAAAGAGCCCTTCTCCTCCTCGGAAGTCACTCTCCCTTGATGGGAGCAAACCCGCTAAGCGGTCGCCGTCGCCGCCTATACCCACATCCAACCGATTCCAGTAGTAACAACTCCTCGCGACGAATTCATGGTCTTATGTTTCTCGACACGGACGGGATAACCGTGGAGTAGCGTCGCCTTGAGCAACGAGTTGCTTTGAGACAGGCTAAGTGTTTCCACCAAAAGTGATCCGTTGCGTAGACGGGTACAGGACTTAACGGGTCCAGCTAGGGCATCAATGCCCTTCTGAATCTTGAATGGATTTACAGTCGTAAACGACTGGTTCTCTTCTGTACAGCTAATAACCAAGTATCGAGGGAAAGACTTCTCGCATACTTCTTTTACGTCATCTCTTTTACGTTTAAAATGTAAAAGATTGTTTTCCAGTACCATAGCGATTGGTTCCTCCACCATTGCAATTGTCTCCGATGGCAGGCTGCTTCCTGGACGCCACCCCGGCTTAGGTGACCTGTCCTGGCCTAGACAAAAAATCACCTCATGGTCACACCTTCCTATGGGTTGACAAAGGGACCCAATCGCCTGCAGGAATTTAAACAGCTCATGCAATGGCCCTTCCCCGGGCCTGGCCTTTACCAGGGAATACGCTCCCGTCCTACATGATAACCCTGTGCTGGGAGTACCGCCGTTTCCCAGTCACATTTTACCGTGTTAAACACGGGGGCACCCATCAGACGAAGAACAGGGAAGTAGGACAAATAAAACAATAAAAGAGCCTAAGTAAAAACGAGTCAAACGCGCTGAGCACGGACCTGAGGGAGCAGCTCGGGTGCCTCGGGGTATCTACGCCCCGTACCGAAAAAACTGGGCCCCTGAGGGGGTTTATTAAGATAAATGGGCATTGACGTTTTGAAGTGAGGAAGGTGAATCTTTGATTCTACGTAATTCTGTAATGATGATTGTTGAAACAATAATGGACTATCTTGACAGTAACATATTTAATATACTATTTAATTGTACCGAAGGTAGGTGAAACCTACCACTGTTGTTTCTAAGGCTACAGTCTGTCCTCATCTCCATCATTTTGGGTGGTGTTTCGGCAAAATGACGACGATTAAATCGATTGACTGCCGTAAAGAAGTAATGGCGAATCATTAAAAATCCCAGAACTTGCTTTAATTGCAGCGCAATTATTGTTAAACTCTATGCAGAAAATTTGGATCGGTGTATATAATGCCTTAATAAAATGAAAACATACTTGAAATTATTTCTTTTGAATCTATTGAATTTTATACTTTGTCCCAGTTCCCTTTTTTTCCCTTAAAGTGAATAATTTTTCTGACCATTTTTCCCATCGAAGGGCATCGAAATGCGCAATGAAATTCCCAAAACTAATTACTGCTTTATTTACAATATTTTTTATATCTAGACTGGAATCATTTTTCTGAGCATTATAGGCGTCATATATTTTGAGGTAGACATTGATTACACACAGATATATTTGTACGATATCAGATTTTACATCTTCATTTATTCCTTTTATTGTTTTGAATCTATGAACAAATGTCCTTTCTATACCAACTGGTATGCATCGTGGCCTTAACTTCCTTTTTGCAAAATAAATTTACTATACTTGTTTAAACCACACTACTGGAATAAAGTATTTGTTCACCATAAGGGTCCTTTAATCTGCTATACAAACGGATCAAGAAAAGACTTGGTGTAACTTCAGGAAATTATTTGAGCTCTACCTTGCGAAAATGCGCCACAGTATTCCAGATTGAAACAAAATCTTTCAATCTTACAATCTTGCAAGGTGCACGTGAAAACACAATAGTAAAGTGTTTCAATAAACATATAATTTCCAATAGTCAAGCCACACTAAAGTAATATCCAGGTTTGTAAAAGAATGCAGTAATGATATTCATTTAGTGGGTCACAATAGCATTAAAGGAAATGAGAAAGCTGACGAACTTGGTCTTCGAGCATCAAGCTTGGCTGGACCAAAATGGTTCTAGGGACAGAAGTGCACTGTTAGAGAAATAATTAAAATCCTGCCCAAGGATTAATATTACCATAGTTTTACAAGTGTATATGAAAGGACCCTGTGAAAAACAACAGAAATATTATTTAACTGCAAGAGATTAAATCAAACGTTTTAGTATATTTTCTCATAGGATCGTAAAATGTATATATCAACAGGCAGCCTGGAATGCATATTCTGCAGGAAGCAGTACTGTCCATCACTTTATTTGCTCCCTGGAGGTTTTAGAGTAACGCATCTGGGACTATGTTAATAGAACCTAGGGATTGAATTACAGACTAATATCAGTAGTTTAAAACTGGGATAACGAACTCGTGTGACTAATACATACAAAAACTTATGACTGCCGTGCATCTGTACCTATGCTGACGGGTACTTGTGAGGAGATACATTATATTTACTGTATATCGAAATATTATTTCAAACTATTATAATAAAAATAATTGAGAGGTCTATTTTGAGCTCATCACTATATATCGAAAATGGAAAACTAGCAAATCACCATTGTGCATAATTTTAATTGGAAAAGCCACTAAATGTAAGTTTAATCCTATTTCGATTAATGATAAACATTTTATGCTTTCACTTATCTATGCAAACTTAATATAAAAAATATATGCTTTAGGTGTGGAGTTTATTGTAACTAACAACAATTGTGATAAACTGTGTCCTTTTTACAGTAGCGCGATAACTTAAGCACAGGAAGTGAACGAGAAGTGATTGTGGATATTTGTAAATTTAAGAACAATGAAACTGATTGTATTAGATAAAATATATTTCTGTAGATAAACGAAGTTGTATAGAACGTGCTAAATATTTGCAAATCATAAGAATGAAAAAATAAGTGTTAAATATTTAAGTAAGAGGCCATGAGGCCCCGGGAATTATATTTGCATATTTCGCTTGATAATTTTGGTAATTATTTTAAAAAATTATTAGCAGTTTCTTCGACACTGATTTTAAAAAGATATTTCTGAATACTTATATTAGAACTAGAAATGACAACTAAAAGCGCAGAAAAAAAAAACAAAAAGTCACTATTTGAATATTTTATTGTATTCTTAAGGTGTAAATATACCTTTAATATGAATATTAATATAAATTATCTTTGAAAGAAAAAGGTTGTACTAAATATTTAAATTCCTCTAAAATCTGAAAAGGTGAATACCAGTGTCTAAGACACTGACGATTCTACAGTTCGTTTACATCACCGTTAATTCATTTCATTTAGCGTTTGGAGATGGAAGTGGTATGCAATTTTTAAGGCTTACAAATAATGCAACAACATAGGGAATGGTTGGTGGGGAGAGGGAACCGAGAAACAGGGTGCATCCGACTACGGCGTAGGGCCACATGTTTGTTCCAGAAATAAGAATAGAATTTCCCGTTGGAAGCGCCACTATTTGCATTTCTGTCCCTAGCTACAATCAGCCGATCATCCTGGAAGTAGTGTAGCCAGCGGTCATTTGTGAACATCGTTTCCCACTCACGCGTAATCAGTTGAAATTAAACAAACACCCAATATTCATACATAAATGTACGAACAGGGTAGAAGGCAGCATAAGCCCTATCTAAGCTACTTTACATTATTTAAATTCAAGTTATTAATACTAAGCAAATCCAGAGCTACTTCGCTACATTCTGCGAAAATAATTCTCCTCTGCAGACCTTTTACACGTGAAGCTGCCATCAGAGAACTTCCTGATAAAATTCGATATAGATCACACCCACACACACCCACCCACCCACCCACACACACACACACACACACACACACACACATATATATATATATATATACTGGGTGTCCCAGAACTCAACCACATAAATTGCAAGGGTTGTGGAGGGTTGTAGATAAGCACTTTAAGATAGGAAACTATCTTATCCACTGTGTTCTGTGGTCTCTAAATTTCATACAGTAGAATAAAATCTGTTAATGGTAAGCAGGCCTCTAATTAAACCTCCACATGAGGTTGGGAAATAGCCAGTCGCTTTATTATTAAAAGGATTAAAGAGGGAGGAAGTAATCAGAACCTTAAGTTATTTATTCGGGGGAAGGCTATATCTGGTACTGCTCATGAATACACCTGTGGTTAAAAGCGTACTAGGATCAGGCGTGTTATATATTCTGGTAGAGGAGGTTCAAACCTCTTTAACTGCATGCGTGTTTTTTTTTTCTATTTTGTTAATACCATTTTATTTGTTCTGTTGTTCCGAACCGCTCTTTCACTCTAACGAATTAGGCAGAATAAATTACAATGTGCCTAACGGTAAGGCTTTGAATAACAAAGAAACTTTAAACTTGTAAAGGGTAAAGACATTACCCAAGGGTATGTCATCTTGACCTGTGAAATGTACCTGCAGTATTGTAATTGCAGATACATTTAAATTTTTAAAAGATGTTTCTTCCACTCTAGCCAATGATGGTAGACATAGTAAGTACTTAAAAGGAAAATACATGACTTTCTAATGAGCAAAGGAAAAATGCACATGAATGAAACCAAATGTCTAAGAAAAATTAAGTAATCTGCATTCTAGCTTTTCACCGCTGCGTGAAAATCAAATAAAAGAAAAAATTTAGGTTTAAGTAAAAAAGTCTTTTAAGTGCAAAAAATAAAACCGAGATGACCAGAGATATTGTTCGATGTGTCAACCTGCAACAACCCTGCGAAGAAGTGATCTTCGTACATTCTCAAAAAGATATGCAGTGTTACGAACTTAATCAAAATCAGCCAAGACTCTTGCCAGTAACTGCTCATCAGGGTCAACTGATGATGCGTACATGAAGTTCTTAAGATGTCCTGATAAATATCTAGGGGTTCACATCCGGAGAAATTAGGTGGCCAATTTATAGGACCAATTCTTCTAATCCCCTACCCAAGAAGCACATTAAAGAAATAATCTCATACTTCGACGCTGAAATGGAGAGGAGCTCCAAAGTGCTGCAACCAAATCTGACGTCGGATGCTCAGAGGGATGTCTTCCAAAAACAAGGGAAAAACATGACTGGGAACTGCAGCCCGTTTAACCGTACGGTTCAATTATTTGATTGGACAAAATGCCAGCCCACACTTTGATGCTGAATCTGTGCTGATAACTAGTCTCCACCACTGCATTTGGATGCTCATACTCCCACACACGACAGTTTCTATGGTTCAGAATTAGCACATATCTTGTGAACATGGCCTCGTTGGTGAAGAGAACCGAGGGAAAAAACGAGGCCGCTCATTCTGCCGCTCCAAGGCCCACCTACAGAACTCTATTCTAGGATCGAAGTTCGCTTGCCCCAAATGGCTGGACCTTAAGCAGATGAGAGGAAAAGAATCGTTTTTCGTGCTGGACATGATACACGTTGGACTTGTTCGTATTTATGACCCTGGCAACACTCGGTGTTGGTGGAAGGTTCCGCCCTAACCTTGGTAAAAGCACCTCTTCTTCAAAGGCTAGGGTATGAAGTAGTTATTGGTGGGAAGATGCGGGGGGGGGGTAATTTTGATATTTGCCCCGCGTTGGAGGGTCAAGGTTTGAAGGAGTTATAGGTAGAGGGGAGAATGGTTATAGGAGTTTGATTGTTTATGATCCAGCTCACCACTCAATAACTCTTCTCTCGATCTCAGCGATGTTGCTGGTTTTCGGGGCCTGGTAGGACCGGGTTGAGTGAAGGGAATTAATGGTATTTTATCGACCAGAGAGAACACATTATCTGCAGGTTGACGTCGTTTATTTAACAAAGAGTGCATCCCATGGCGTTTTTGTTGGGACCGCAGTGATGAGACGTGGGGCAGACACGCGGAGATGTAATGTTTGACTAGCAATGTGATTGCTGACCGCTCGGAAGACTTCTCGAGCTGAAGTGACGCTCGAACAATGGCATTCCTAGGACATCTGAAAGCTGAATACTTGTAGGACCATGATGCCGAGAAAAGACCAGAGTTCCCAGAGTAACGGAGTAGACCAACCAAAAAGACCTCGAAAGGCCGATATCACATCCTTAAATATCCAGTTATCACGTGATGCATGGACGCTCTATTTTCCCGCCACTATGAATTTAGACATCCTCATAGGTTAGCTTTTACTTCATGCCACTCTCAAATTATTGGCCCGCTTGATTATTAGAGCTTAACCACTCGGTGATTCGTCCAGCGTCTAATTTCAAGTTTTACTAAACATTACAGATCAACGGCCTTAGCGGCATTATAGCGTTCTTCTTTCCCAGCATACCTGGCCGGGGGGAACACCCGTCCTCCTAATGGACAAAAGAAAGCATATTGCTCCTTTGTCTGCCAAAACGGACTCTCTGCCGTCCGAGCAAAATTCCTGCTTTTCTTGACATTCTTATAAACAGAACCCTTCACTTAAAGCAAGCTGAAATAAAATATATATTCTCATCAATTTCTCGCGATTGATGGGGTACCAAAAACTGTGTCAGGTATAACACCTTCGGTTATGTGCACCTGTGCATAAGAAAAGATACAGGTTCCAATAAACGCCGATGGACATTTTGGAAGGTCGAGTGGTAATGATGCCGTCTGTCTGGAAATCTGAGTACAGCTGTCCAGCTACAGTTGCATGTCCTATTGCTTCTCCATAAATCAACCGTATATCAGCAAACTCGGCAAAAGAAAATTCGTTAGCCATGTTTTGGAGCAATTGTAAACAGCCTCTTGTACTTGATAAAACAAAATGTTACCCAATAAACCACTCAGGTGACTTTACCTTACGCGGTCGCAGTCCCTAACGTTAGCACAGAAAGCCGACTGGTTACTATTTCAGTAGTACGGATTACTTTAGGCGGATAATTTTCTTGATAAGCATGTAGATCTAACAGATCAGTTGGTTAGAGTGTCATGCAAATAATGCGAAAATAGTGAGTTCATTCTCCCCACGTGTAACCTTTTATCTCACTTTAATCATTTTAATAGAGTAAATTTTACTTATTCATAGTTTAGGTTACGTTAGTTTATTTTAGGTGTAATAATAATAATAATAATAATAATAATAATAATAATAATAATAATAATAGATCTCACACTAACCCTTTCTCACTGCCATTAGAGCGGAATTCGGGTTTCTCCGGTACCTTTCGGGACTTTGGCCACAGGATAGAGTCGGTTTGTAACCGCAGGGCAGGGTCGGTTTGTAACGTTAAGTCTCTGCTGCTATCTGCTAGGTACTTCGTGCATGGACAATTGACTTCGTAGCACTTCTGAACTGTTATCCGCGGCGTGCATACCCTAGCAAAAAGAACAATTTTACCGAAGTAGCAAAAGCAATGCTTTTCAACTTCCCGTGTACTGTATATTAGCAATACCTTTTCCTTTTCCTTTGGCAAGACATGAGCATTCTAAATAATAATCTAATTCACACACTTACATTATGTTGACATATCAACTTCAATATCCAATTTCCAGAAGTCGGTCCTGGTGGTGTAGTGGTAACCATACTTGTCTTCTAAATCCAAGATCGATGGATATTTCGGGTCTAAAAATCGTAAGCATGGCTTCATTCGGAAGGGACGTAAAGTCGTGGGTCCCGTGTCATACTTTTACGGCACGAAAAAGAACCTCAAGCCTGAAAAACAGGCCTCTGAGCAAAATTTGTCGGCCCTTTCGCATCCTTAATTGAATGGGACGCTGATGACCTGAGATGTTAAAAGAGCGTCCTTAAATAAAAAAAAAAAAAATACCAAAGGAAAAGTTTACCAAAGGGATAATAAGTTCCCCTTCTCAAATTGCTTACCTAGGACCCCTTAAAAATTCTTGCTATTTGTGTGGTTGAAATCTGGGACAACTTACATGTACACATCAACGGTTTAAAAGTGGTTTTTATTTATTTTAGTAGATTATTGGGAGCGATAAATGTGGGTTAATAGTTGAGAAGACAACAATAAACCCGCCACGGTATTTTACGATATGTTTAGTTCCCAAAATTATATTTTATTAATACATCAGATGTTAGCTTTAGACCATAATGCACATTTTGCATAAAACATTAATATTAATGTTAAACATTACATACCAGGTGAATCACTTGCCCCTATTTTTTTCGAACAACACGCAACAAGCTAAATGACAAATGCCCTTGGGTCTATCTTTGACGTTCACTCTACACCTCCCACATATATACAGAGAGAAGGTAGCTTTAAGTGACAGAACGTACTCGTGATGTAAATCCATTCCAAAAACATTTTTGTTTCACACTGAGAATTGCACTGGTATCTATATATTTTACAAAATTTTATTCTGCTGTATATATTCTTACTTACTCAATGGAAACTCGCATTGAACGAAATACCTGCCATATGCATTACATATCAAAATTGTTTGACACGAAATGGCGTACCTATGCGAAGGAGAAAGTGATAAGCTACAACCAATTTAAGACATGCCTACATAATGTATATTGTACTCTTACTTAGATGTTTATTAAATTACTAATTAAAATTAGGCATAATCAACGGGATATAACGTTTTGTACGGAAGACGTAATAGTTTGCACCAAGTTAACATTGATGTTAAAATTCCAAAAACTTAACACAAAATTCAATGGTTGTAAGATCCAAGTGAAACTTCAAGGCGAGAGCACAGTTCCCGCACTGTTCACCTAGTATTGGAGGTTAATAGACGCTTGTTTCCACGTTTGAGTTGTGGAGCGGAATTGTTACGCTTCGTTCACTGTTGGATTCTGAGAATTCGGGTACGAATCTTTCGTAGTAGGTACACCTTATTTTACATTTTTGACCAATGATAAAGTAGTACGAAACAAAATTATTATGTAAACATTAAATTACATAAAACTGATGAGAATGCTTCATGTTTTTTGCTGCCACATACATATTGCACACGGTAACAAATTCATTTTGAGCAGATATATTTCTAATATTGTATTAAACCTCACCTATTCAACGTTGTATATCCTTCAAAATGCAAAGTGTCCAGATAACTGCGCAGAAATCTGGAATGAAACAACATTCCGTGTGCTTTGCAATACGTGCTTCTAATCTTTTTACAACTGTCGGTTATTACTCAGGTATACACAGCAATGTATTCAAACGCGGAATATGTCAACCTTCTGTTGCTCTATGGTGAAGCAAGATACAACGAATAACGATTTCCAGAAAGAACAGCGACTACAGATACGTTTCGAAGCATTGAAAGGTGCCTCCATGAAACAGGGCCAGTCAAAAAGTCGCCTTCTGTTGGGAATGCTCCAGCGACTTCTAGAAACAATGAAGAAATAGTGCGTATTGAAATTGCAAACAAACCGCGTAAGCTTTAGGGCCATAGCACAAGATATGAACATTAGCCAGGCATCAGTTTTGAGAATATTGCACCATAAAAACATTCGTCCCTACCATCTGCAACCACACAAGGCTCTCTACGAACATGACTACCAAGCACGAGTGATATTTTCGCAATGGTTATTGATACCGATTTTTAAGTAATATGTTTTTAGTGACAACTGCAGTGTAAGTATCCCTCACTGCGCGAAAGAAACTGCGTTTCAGGTGCAACGTGTGGTGTGGGATCCTAGATGATTGCCTAATTGGACCCTATTTTTTGAAAGACACCCTGACGGTACCGCCATATTTTCAGTTTCACCAAGAAGATCTGACGCTCTTATTACAAAATGTGACGTTTATGAAACGGGTGAGAATGTGGTTCCAATAAGATGGAGTATTACTACGTTGGTCTCTAATCATATGGAATTACTTTCACAGACTAATGTTCGGAAAAATGGATTGGGCGAAGGGGCCCCGTCGCTTGGGCGGCTAGATCTCGTGATCACACTCTACTGTAGTTATTCCTGTTGGGCTATTTAAAAAAATGCCGAGGAATCATGGAACCCAAAACAATTACGTTTCTGATTAACAATGCAAGTGCACAAAACTGCATTAAACAAGGAGGGCGCCATTTTAGCAATAAGTACTTCATTAAGTACTTTTCAGTCATTTGTTTTTCCATACTTTACCCCTAGCCAAAGATTTTACTCCTCACAGCAATTACGGTTAATAAAGGACAAACCCATAAAACTAATGATATAGGCAAATGAAAGAAATATAAAAAAGGAAAAAAAGGAAGTAAGGAAAAAAATTAAAAAATAAGTAGATGCTACACAGGGTTTGATCCTGCAAAACTACAAACGTTTTCATAACAATTCGACGAGTAGACCGCTCATTCATAGAGAGTTTTTTCTGAACCTCTGTCTAATGAAACTTTTCCGTGTTACGCTCTCTTCAAGCAAACGAAAAAGTAACGTTTTAAGTTTTCAGTAGCTTCTTAGCATACACGCAACTTTTCATCATTAATATTCATAAGAAGATTAAATGGATTAGAAAAACACAGATTCAAAAGAAATTGTTGCTTGACAAAAGAAGCGATGTTTTCAAGCAAGATTATGACCATAAGAAAAAATGGGGACGGCTAATTCACCTGGTATAATATACTTTACATTCGTTGTAAAAATATTTGTTGATGTCTTCTATTATTATTTAAAGTAACCTATGATACAAGCAGAAAGTGTACAAAAGCCCATTAAATAAGATGAACAACCGTTCAGAAAATTGAAACATGACACACAATATTGTAGTCGAACTATTCCTTACCGTCAAAGTGTGAATTTCAATGAAAGTGGTTAAAAATCATTAACATGTGTAATCTAACAGGGCACTACAAGTAATTTTTCATAATAGATGTACAAATTTATAAAACATCTCTCAAATTAAATTTTATGAGTAGCATATGTTACATTAATTATTCAAAATGGGCACACATTACACCTTTTATAAAACAATTTAATTGCATAAATATCTTATAGAAGATGAAGGAACAAAAATTCTATAAAAGAACATAAATATGATCTTAAGATGTTTAATTAGAGGGCCAAATTTCTGGGAACTTAAAAATGTTCATTATCGCCTAGGGGCACGTTACAAAAAAAAATGCTTCCTTAGCTGCTTTAATTTAAAAAGTATTGTTGTAGCATTTTTCATCTTTAGTTGATGGGAAAATTACTAGAATGTTCCAAAATATTTTTTCATATAACAGCGTGATTATTGATTAATAATACGACAATCTTAACACAGAGCTCATTGTTTTTAGTAACTTTTACCAACCGTACTAGCATTCGAATTGACACTGATAACAGTTACTGGACTTGGAGGAAAAGAACCCTCCTCATATATATTCTACTTTAACTTCTATGAACTTAATTAACGTTACTCTTACAGGAATAGTACCATGTTTAAAGCAATGCGTATTATTGGTACAATCGGCATGTATTGTGATTGAGTAGGAATTATAATTTCACTTGAATTCTGAACTTCATTGGAACTAATGTCATTCAGCGCACTGGAGCACTGCGATGGAGGAATACAGGTATTGTGTTCTTTATCATATACACCGCATGCAATTATTCGTAATAAAGTTTTAAATTAATTGCATTTATCAGGGTTGGCCGAGATTGTTAAGGCGGAAGGTATGGAATTTGACTCTCTCTAATCGATCTTCATCACAGAGGTTTCTTTCAACTTTTCCTCGGTCTTCATAAATGGCAAATGCCGCGGAGGTATTCTAACCTTATGGAACGTTTCTTTCCTTAAAAATAATGCTTTCCTAATTTGTCAAGTCATTTCATGTATTACCAGTGTCCATCCCTTGTGATGTCCCAGCACTAAAAACGGGCGTTAAATAAAATTACCAGTTGAAACAGGCTCAAAATGCACAATATCACTGTCATTTCATCATGCACACAGCATTGCCAGTAGTAAATGTCCATCCTGGGTCGCTTCGGCCAACGATATCCATCCACATACATTTGAAAGCAATTTCTTTTAAAGTGTCGTAAATGCGTTGCTTTTTGTTAATGTTACTGTTGTACTGGTCGACGACCATAGCCACAACCACCTGGAGATTCGACCTATGAAAACGTCGTTGAAAGCCATGATGCTGAAGCACTTTGTGATGGTGAGAGCGCGAAATCTGACATCTTGGAGATGGTATTTGATATTACTCTTTCCTAGCACTGTTTGATGTGCAAGCTCAATGGTTTGCAAAAGTATCATAGCTTTCAAAATCAGTCTAGCAGACTGAGTGTGAGTGTGGCCTTTAAACTTCTTTATCTCCAAAAACAGGTGAAAACTCCGAGAAGATGAGAGTTTAATGGTGACGCTCACGTTGTTCAAGAGCATTGTTAATTTCCCTGATTAAAGAGGGCATTAGAAAGATTTCCCATCAGGTGTACAACTTTGGTTCCTTTGGTATAGCCGTTACGCCACTTATTTCCTTTTTTGGGAAAATACCGGTCCATGATTCCTCCCATGTCCTTTTCCAAAAGCGACGACTCTAGTCTGTTGTTTATGGCATATTTGGGATAATTGAACAGCCTTTCAACGTACGCTCTATAGGGGTAGCATGGATAGGGCATAGAATGGAAGGCATTATTGAGTTTTATATCTAATTGTTGAAACACCTAGTTTACAATATTGACAAAGTAACCCATTCGTCATCTTTCATGGCGTTTCCTTCCTCTTCGACTATTCTAACTAACAGCTCTAATACTATTTAGGTCATACCAAGGTAAAACGTCTGCATTACCAAAATAATGAAAAATGATGGGGCATTTTTCATAATAGTATTTTGGGGGTTTACAGAAACGTTCATTTGAATGATCACGTCTTTAAAGATACCTAGTTCAGAGTTCCTTTCCAGCATCTATTAAAGAGAATTTTTCTTAATCATTATGAAAACACGTCTTCCATGTCTTCGGCGTTTTGTCTTTGAATGTTTGCTTTTCTTTTCTTTCAGGAATTTTAATAGGTACCTGTTTCCAGAATGTATCATAGTGTCTGTCTTTACGTCCTCTTTCTTCTTCAGATTATACCTCACCTCCTCCTGTCTAGTCTTTAGCAACTACTTTGGGAAAATTCTGGAACCAGCCACTTCGGCAAGCACATTGACGCCCTTTTTTTAACGCTTCTTTGCCGATAACTTTTACACTGCTATTGAAAAATGACAATACGATTCTGAAAACCCCGCCAAGAGCAGAGAATAAAGCACAACCGTTTTGATAACATTCGCTCCTGCACAAAAGAAAATTTCGATGGCCTAATGCGTCTCCAGCCTGATTTAAGTAATATCGGTTGACAGTATGCAATTGCATTATACCTGTTTTAGAGGAAACGTTAGAACTATAGTAGAGGAAAGCCCGTCTACAAAGTACAAGTAATCACTGTAACGGTTCTTTTAATCCTTATTTAATATTTTGAATCCCTATTGCATCAAAAGTACACAGTCAAGGGGAGAAGAGGACTATATAACCGTCATGTAGGTTTTGTCGCGTTATTCATACCCTACAGAGTCTCGCGTTCAATGATTTACACAAGCATTTGATTCCCAACACTTGTAAACCTATCAGATTGCAATAAATGAATATTTTGTAAGGGGAGCCCATATACGAATCTACAGGACGTTTACCAATTTCTTGATCCAAAAAGTAGTACAGGGTTTGAATCCCATCACCTTGGACAAAGATGGCGAAAACACCAAAATATGCACAAATCGTCATTGATTTTGTAGAGGTTTTGTTAACGGAGGATGTGGCATGCTTAGGTGCGCTTATTGGCAGTATAGGGAGATAGTACCAAACTTGGACTTTAGCGTTTGTTCATAATTTCTGTTTTATCACGCTTCTCTGCTTTCTAGATGGCGGAATATTTTCTACACAGTCCACAAATTGGATTTGGGGAAAATGAGTGAACTGTGTGACTTTGGCATTATTAGTGGCAGTATTTTAGTTCTCATTATAAAGAAAAAAATCCAGTTGCAAATAAATATGATAAAGTTGACGGAGAGTACTAAATCATTGGAATTGTACGCGAAACCATGAGCCAATGGGAAGTTAAATTTAGAGGGTGTCTCGGGAGTAGCCGTATTATACATGGTTCCAATGATTTGATTATCGTGTTTTGTAACGTTATAGAATTTCACAGGGTACCGAACCATTTTCAATGCTACTTCTCACTCTCCTTCCAACACTTTACTCTTGGGCAAAATGTTTGAAAATCTAGAAGTTTTTTGTCGGTGAAATGATCCATGGATGCATAACGAGCGTGAGGGAAAATTGATTTGTTTTATTCATTCCGTATGAATAGTTGAAGTCAGACTCCATAAATTAAACTTGTTTGGATAACATCTCCACTTAATTAAAAGTTTCTTATTCTGACTATGGCCTCTAGTGTCGAGTATTTTGTCTATTTTGAAATATTTTGAAATATTTTTTAAGTAACTCCTCGGTTCAAAAGGTACCCTCAATGGATTTGCCATCCAAGTCCTATAATTTATACATCGCGGGATTAGCTTGTATGACATTGTCCATTTTAAAAATTACGTTTGTTCATTTCTTTTTGTGCCCCTTCACAACCTTCTTTTTCTCCATAGATATACTCACATGATCTCTGACATTACATTTAAGTAAATGTTCTTTGACCACGTAATCATTCTGAGCGCAAAAATTTTGTGCTGGATCTGTGAAAGGACAGTAAAAGTGCAGGAAGAACATTGGTTTTTATGTGTGAAATATTTACGCTTATTTTTACTTTTAGGTCATATTATGTAAAGCGATTTACAACGCTGGCTTTGACATTGTTTTTCTTGTGTAATATTTCACGACATATTTGATTAAAAATGGTTTAAATATTTTGTTGATGAACTGGGTTCTTTATCGGTTTGAGGTACCTTGGGTACGCGATGAGGGAATATAGTTTTAAACGATTGTGTAATATCCATGCCTACTTTTGATTTTAGCGACATTGCCAAAACATATCTCGAAAAAATGTTAATCACCGTCAAGGTGTAAATGTTAGGTTTTTGTGCTGTTAGTGTTGTTAATTTACATTTAAATAGGCTTAGGTGGTCCATGTTGATCACGTGATAATTTCTGATGCGAAATTGTTTCTTTACCGGCATGTGAAATGTATAGCTATACTGGATAAATAGAAAGTACTCCATCTTAACCTTTAGCATACCTGTGGACTTGAAAATATTTGCTGCTGTACTATAGATTTTTTTCAACATATTCCATCACTTTATAGCTCACTTATACACCGGTCCTGAAATTGCCTGGGAATGTTATAAGGAAAACCGAGTTTTTTTGTACTGCGACAGCTTTTAATTTATCTTTCTCTTTGATGGTTTTGGTGCCATTTTTACCTTAATGCCTTGATATATATTATCATTATCTTCATCTTTAATCGATTCAAAGTGAGTTTCTCTCACTTGTGACATAAATTCGAAATTATTTCCCAATTTATACTTTATAAGCCGTCATTTTTGGGGGCTGCCAACCAATATGAACGCTGCACTTTATTCATTTCTTTGATTATTGAGTAATTGATTTGTCTAAGAGATTTAGTTTTTTGGTAACTTTTGGCTGTGAAGACATAATAATTTGTTTTCCGTACTTCTTTTAGCAAAATTAAGTCCATTTTGATTCTAGTGCGCTACCCAGCAATGTTAATATCAGAAGTAAAAATGCAGAAAATATGCGCCTTTTTGGTACAAGAAGCTTATACTTTTTATTTAGTGAAAGTATGTGTTGATTAACTTTCTCCAACAAGTGGTATGTTTCTTAAAGTGCTTCAAGAGTTTTATAGGCAAATTGAACTGACCTCCTCAAATGTAGAATGCACACTCTGAAATGGCTTTTTTGCTCCGAGTCAGCATTTTAACAGTTTTTCCCAAAAAGCGGGCTTGGGTCTACCTATATTGTTAAATTTGCTTGTTGTCTTGCTATCATAGGACTATTTAATGTACCAATGCTCATCTAGCTTGCAGTTTCGTCGTACTGGTAATTTGCTCGTTGTTTGTTTATTTAAATTCTTGGCAAGGGAAACATTTGCACATTGTGAACTACGTTGTTCATCCAAGAGATGAGTAGTTTCATCTTTAAGGTGGAAAAACCTTTAGAATGCAGTCAAAAAAAGCTAGGTTGCTGTGCAGAACTTCGGTCCGAAACTCGTGATGATAAAATTCTAATTTGGCGCAAAATAAGAAAGGATTTCTCCAGGGAGGATGTCGGGTCAATACCGGTATTGATCTTGTATTGTGTGCAATCCAGCATCAGATAACGGGATTTTCTATAGCCTTCTTAAATGCCTCTAACAGAAACTTAGAGTTTTTTGGCTCGATCGCTGGACATATCATTTCAATTTACACTTTATCTCCATTATTTTAAATATAACAACGTAACTTGCATTTTGAGATATATTTCGACATTTTTTCCTTGTGGAAACACATTCTGTAGAGTGTAATTAATTACAAAACGTTTATGATGCCAAGCTCTAGTGAAAAGATTTCACATGATTTGGCAGTCTGCTTCGTACATTAAATGGTCTAAAAGGAGCAAGTCCCCTTCGCTAACAGTCTCCAAATATGTTGGACTGTAAACGGTCAAAAATTCATATGACGCTACCCGATCATCCACTGACTGCTGGAAATATGTTGAATGCATAACTCCGCAGATGGTGATGATGATTATTGCTTAAAGGACGCAAAACTACAAGGTCATTAGCGCCCAGACACACCAAAATCTGTGCAACAGTAGCACTTTGTGCAATAATATAAAACCCGCTACAAATAACTGGGGCTAAATTCTCATTAAAAACCAGACCAAAACGCAGCTGCAAGAGCTCAGATATTAAGTGTTATAATGGCCTAAAAATATAACAATGAAACCCCTTAAAACAAACAAAAAGGATAAAATTGTCTATAAAAAGACAAAAGTCTTAAAATATTCGAAAATTGCCGTCATGAGTAAAACCATAAAAATTTACACCTTGCTCCAAAATTCACAAACACGGATAAAACGGAGCACTCGTTCCACAGCAACCACATCATCTGCAAGTAGCTCCTCAATAGAGGAGGGTAGACCCAGGGAAAGTCTAAAAGTTGCCAGATGAGGGCATTCGAGTAAAATGTGACGCACTGTAAAGGGGTGGTCACTACGTGGGCAATCTGGAGCTGGTTGACCATTAAAAAGGTGACGGTGACTAAAACGGCAGTGCCCTATTCTAAGACGAGCTAAAATTACTTCTTCGCGACGGACTGCGCGAGAAGAAGTCGACCAATGAAAAGGGGTGGATCTAATTTCTCGAAGCTTATTGTGGGGGAGAGAATTCCTCGACGTATAAAATGTTTAAAATCCCCTATATAAAAGCGTTGCTCGTACTCAGCAGGGTCTAAAATGGCGGATTTAGCTGCGACATCCGCGGCCTCATTACCCGGGAGTCCCACGTGTCCAGGTACCCACAGCACAGTCACTCTGACGCCAGCGATCAGAAGAGTAGACAGTGCATCCTGGACTTTCTGCACAAGAGGATGGTAGGTGTACAGGCAATTAAAAGATAAAAGGGCACTCAGAGAATTGGAACAAATGACACTGTTCCACAGCCCGTGGTCAGAAATAAATAAAATAGCCCGATATGTAGCATGAAGCTCCGCCATAAAAATAGATGTCGCAACGTTAAGACCATATGTAAAACTAGCTCCATTAAAAACAAAGGCACATCCTACACCCATGTCGGATTTAGAACCGTCGTTATATATAAAATTACACCCAGCAAAGTAAGAGACAATCTCATTAAAATGACTAAGAATAAATGGTGTTGCGGTCGAGGACTTAGGACAGGCCGTACGCCCAAGATAAACGGGGGCCTCTGCTAAGAGCCAAGGGGGAGAGGAGGTTTCCCCGTCCAAGAAAAAAAGCAGGTAAGTCCTGGTCCATCGTCCTTAACAGCTCCCGGAAACGAAAGCCATCGGCCTTAGGAGTAAAAGACTGAGCAGCATAAAATGGGGCGAGAGACACATTAAAAAACGGTTCATTCGCGGGATGATGAGGTTGCGTAGCCAGTCGACTACCATACGCAGAAAGTAAAAGATCCCTACGATAAAACAACGGAGGTTCCCCAGACTCCGCACATAAACGGGACACAGGACTGGTGGGGAATGCACTAACAGCGACACGGATACCCCGGCGGTGAATGGGGTTAAGACGACGAAGAACGGAAGGTCGCGCTGAGCCATATACTATACAGCCTTAATCCAGTTTGGACCGGATTAGAAATCGATAAAAACGTAAAAGAACAGTCCGGTCGGTTCCCCAGGAAGTGCAACTTAAAACGCGTAAAATACACAGAGAACCTTTACACCGGCCTCTGAGTTGTGCTACATGCGAAGACCAGCTTAATTTTCTGTCAAAAATTAAGCCCAGGAATCTAACTTCGTCGGCGAAAACAAGAGATTCAGGGCCAAGACGTAGAGATGGTGAAGGATACACCTTATGGCGCCAGAAGTTCATACAGACGGTCTTCTCTGCGGAGAAGCGGAACCCATGACGTACACTCCAAAGGTAAGGGGGTCCAGACAGCATTGGAGGCGGCGTTCCAAAAGACAGGTTCTCCTGGAGGAAAGATAAATTGCAAAATCGTCTACAAATAACGACGATTGGATTCCCGGCGGTTAACACTCAGCTATAGAATTGATGGCGATGGCAAACGGTGTGCAACTGAGTACCAAGCCCGGCGGTACACCGTTTCTTGAGTAAAACGAGAAGATAAAACTGACCCAAAGGCGTACCTTAAAAACCCGGTCCTTCATAAACTCCCGAATAAAAACAGACATCCGACCATATATACGCCATTCATAAAGCGTACGAAGGATACCGCCCCTCCATCAGGTATCTTAAGCCTTCTCCAAATCAAAAAATACGGCAGCAGTTTGGCACCTTCTCACGAATCCGTCCATGATGTGGGTGGAAATAGACACAAAATGGTCGATGGAAGAGCGATGACGACGAAAACCGCACTGGACGTTAGTCAGTAGGTGCCTGGACTCCAACCACCACATAAGCCGCCCATTAATCATTCGTTCCATCACCTTGCACCATCAACTGGTGAGGGAAATGGGTTGGTAACTGGAAGGAAGGTGTGGGTCCTTCCCAGGTTTAGGAATAGGAACGACTGTGGCCACCTGCCAAGCGCATGGAAACCTGCCATCACACCAAACACGGTTAAAAATTTGGAGTAAAAAATTCATGCCTTCGGTTGATAAATGCTGCAGCATCGCAACAAGGATACCATCTGGCCCTGGAGCGCAATGCCGAGATACAGATAGTGCGTGTTCCAATTCCCTAGGGGGAAAAGGGACATTGTAGCACTCATGGTTGTCGGAGGAAAAGGAAAATTCTCTAGATTCGACCTGCTCCCGAATAACGCGAAACGCAGAGGAATAATGGGCGGAGTTCGATACCTAAGCGAAAGAGCATCCTAAGGTATTAGCTACATCCTTAGGAGCGGTAAGTACACAATGCGGTACTCTGAGACCGGAAATGGATATAAAACTGGGTTTGCTGGCAACCCGGCGTAGTTTGTTCCAAACAACAGATGAAGGCGTAAAACAATTAAAAGAGGCGGGGAATTCAATCCACGACGCCTTCTTGCTATCCTTAATAATTCTACGGTATTTCGCACGCTTTGTTTGAATTGGATCATGTTCTCCAACGTAGGGTGGTGACGAAAGACTCGCAAGGCACCTCTGCGTGCACGCAATACATCCCGGGATTCGTCTGTCCACCAAGGAACCGGAAAGCGTCTGGGGCGGAAAGACGACCGGGGAATAGCCTGATTTGCGGCTGCAACAAGGACCGAGTTTAGGTGTTCGATCATTGCGTCCACTGAGGGAAAAACACACCCTGAGAATTCTACCAGACAACCAAAAAGATTCCAGTCAGCTTTGTCTAAAAGCCACATTGGCGCACGTTGAGAATGTACTTGGGAAGACAGGATACCAATGTGACACGGGAAGTGGTCACTGGAGTGCGAATCAGAGAGAACGTGCCAGTTAAAGTGCACAGAAAGCGAGGCGGAACGAAAGGACAGATCCAGATGTGAAAAACTGTGAGCACTGTCTGAAAGAAAAGTGGCTTCGCCCGTATTTAGCAAGGTGAGATTGTGGCGATCTAAAAAATCAGCCACCAAGCCACCTCTCGCACACTTTACGGAGGAGCTCCATAAGGGACGGTGCGCATTGGTATGAAGGAACGTTATGAAAATACCAGATCATTGTGAAATATGACACTTTTCTTGACAGGTATATGGGGATTTGAAAGAAGCAGCTATCTTACTTGGATTACAGCTTGAGTATCTATATTTTGCTCCTTCTTGTGGAAGTGGAACAGAAGTCCCCCAAAAGCAGTATAGGGGGCGGCAGCTGGGATAGAAGGTAATCCAGATGTACCGCTACCGCTGTGACAGCAACGGATGGAGGCAGGTTAATGTTACAGACCGTGAAAGTAATACCAGAATAGGAAACCGTGGCCGCCGCACACTGTAGCGTAGATTGAAGAAACAGAGGAGAACTATACACGTCATCCCTAATCAATATTAAATCTCCGCCAAGCGCGGGAGTGCCATTTTCGGGAGGAAGATGGAATCATACCGAAGAGTATCCGCGAATACTGAATGTACCCTGAGATCGAAGTTTAGTCTCCTGGAGGCATAAAAGCGAAGCATCAAACGATCTTAAAAGCAACTCCAAGTCCGGTCGCCGACTGCGGAGCCCACGTACATTCCACGAAAGGATAGCCATTATTAAAATTAGGTAAAAGAAATAAAAATGTGACCACCTTACTTTTGGTAGGACCAGGACGAATCAACCGTCCTTTCTTTAAGCGCGTGGGGCTTTGTGGTTTTTCAGGAGCAGGCACATCCTGTTCCATAACATCCTCGGAGGGAGGGCTCTCCCTCTGGGAAGAATCAGAAGATTCCAAAACTTGGAATCGGTTTGAGATGGAGAGAGGCGGTGACGGTGACCGCCTAGCGGGCTTGCTCCCTTAGCCGTCGTGGGAGCTCGACCTCCAAGGAGGTGAGGGGCTTTGATTCTTCTGTCTGATTTTCCCGTCAGTAGTGGACGATTTCAAAATGTTAGTCTTTGTGTACACTGTCTTAAATTTGATGGGACTAGCGGCAAAGACATCCGGTTTGGCATTGACAGGGCGTTTTGCAGAGGCAGGCACATTAGAACTTGTAGCAGCTTTAAAGAACACTAAGTCACAAGTTTGCGTGCTACAATCACGCCGTGAAATAGCGCTGGCTGCAATAGAGCTATAAGTACCCGACTTGGGTACCGCAGGTTGACAGGACTGAAATCGTTTGCGGGCCTCTACGAAGGAAAGTTTCTCCTTCACACGGATTTCCTGGATGCTGCCTGCCGTACGATAGCGAGGGCAGTCACGGGAAGTGGCAGGGTGGTTTCCACGGCAGTTCTTACAAAGGGGAGCAGATGGACATGCACCCTCGTGACTCCCTTGTGTACATGTAGCACAAACCGATTTAGGGCTCTTGCAGGATAACCGCGTGTGGCCGAAACGCTGGCACTGGAAGCATCGCAGAGGGCTAGGAACATACAGGCGGACGGTTATAACCTCATATCTTGCCCGGACCTTCTGCGGCATCTCAACCCTATTGAAGGTGAGGAATAAAATTCTTGTTGGGTGTACTTCACCATCCCTTTTCGCTTGAACACGATAAACGGAAGTCACGTTTTGATCCGCCGTCAAGTACAGAGGTAGTAATTACCCCTCTGGAAGAATGGAGGGTTCGATGCGCTTCAACTCGGATTGGGTATCCGTGGAGCAAAATTGCCTTAAGAATGGCATTGGTTTGAGAAATACCTGTCGTCTCAAATAATAGGGCACTGTTGCGTTGACGCGTGCATGATTTCACAGGGCCAGATATGCTGTCGAATCCTCTTTGAGTAATAAAATAGTTTACACGATTAAAAGACTGACCTTCCTCTGTTCGGTTAATTACTAGAAAACGAGGGAATGGGACCTCAGTAACCTCTTTTACGTCCACTCTCTTCCTCTTTGTATTTGGACGATAATTATCGTGAACCATATCGGATTCATCCTCCACCATTACAGCTGTCTCCGATGGCAGGCTGCTTCCTGGGCGCCACCCCGGCTTAGGTTATTTGCCCTGGCTTGGAACAAGTAACCTCAGGGTCACACCTTACTGGGTATAGACAAAGGGACCCATTCGCCTGCAAGAAGTTTACAGCGCATGTAATGGCCCCTCCCCGCGCCTGCCCTTTACCAGGGGATACGCTCTTGCCCTACATGATGGCCCAGTGCTGGGGGTCACGCTATTACCCAGTCACATTTTAACCGTGTAAAACACGGGAGCATCCATCAGACTAAAAGCAGGGAGGAATAAAAGATAAAAGTAAAATGGAGACAAAATAAAAAGGTGTCAAACGCGCTGAGCGCGGACCTGTGGGAGCAGCTGGGGTGCCTTGGGGTCGCTACTCCCCGTACCCAAAAATTTGGGCCCCTGAGGATTTCTCAGATGGTAAACCTGGGAACTTCGTGATGGTAGAAATAAAATCTAAAATATATTTAATAGTACAAATAGAACAGGACAGAATCTGAATGTATATCTGTATGAATGTTGGTAAATAAAATATTCCTTTTTGCAAAAACGAAAATGACTCATTTACCATTTCCACAAAAACAAAACATTAACTTTGAAACATAATTATACTTACAATATTTAAAGATAGGTACTAAATATTTTTGGAATTCCACGGAAAATAAAACAAATTCTTGTATATCTTGCACTCTTTGTAGACAAGGAAACAAAGTATTAAATTTGAAAAAATATTGTTATAATATTTACATTTTTAAAATGCACTTAATGTTCTTAGAATAATATTTAGGGTTTTAAATTATAATAAGGTTTCACAAATATGTTTTATTTAGAACAAAGTTTAATGTTCGATTTACATTTTAATAAAAAATATACTTATATTTGAAATGTAAAAATAATAATATTTAAAGGCACAGGAATATAATTCTGAAGACAAAAAATACATTTGCTTAAAAATTACTTTTATAACTAAATATTTTAATGTATTTGGTTTCTATACACCTTTTGGTTGTTTTCAGGGCATTTACTACTTATTTACATTATCAGGCTCATTTACTACATCGTCATTCAAACACCTCTATAATGTTGCTGAAAATTAAAAAATACACGTTTGATCAGACTCCATAATATGAAAAGAAATGCAAATGGATTTCTGTAATGAAAGCTGATGAACAAGATGCATGACGTTTCCAAAAAACTGAAAAAACAACATATCGGTAATAGGGAGAAAGTGGGAGGATATTTTGGAGATACGCTCGCAAAATCAGAGTTGCGCAACAGTTCAGTTAGTTGGATTAGAGCTTCATGGATTATGTTATCTGTTCCGCTAGTGATGCAGTACTGTCACTGATGCATATTGGACAGTAATTTTCTTTGTCAGCCAAGGGGGGGGGAACAGGTGTTTAATAAACACCTCAACACCATATAACTTCACATGGCTAACTAGGTGCTTGCTGGAAATATGCGTAATCCAAGCGGGGAAATATATATTTGATTTACTGTAATTGCGGTGACGATGAGGTACACATACCAACTACTGAGGAAGAGGTAATGTATGCAGGCAATAAGTAAATTCACATGATAATGAAAATAAGCTGTACTACATGTCACAGAACGACTGTTGGTGCATGAGAAAAACAAGTCTGAACCGGTAAAATATTCCAAATACAGGTCTACTCTAGTCACAGGGCTATCTAAGTGACTTCTAGAAAAAATGTGCATTGCATACTTCAAGTGGCGAAACTGGAAATACGTGATGGTAGGAATAGAAGCAAAAACAAGCATTATGGTGGAAAGAGTGTCATTAAGGTGAATAAGAACATGCCACTGATTTATATTTTTATTGAATGTATAAATATACTTACACAGTGATTGTATACACATTAATGCTAATTACAAAATGCTGGTGAACATTGGAACTAAGTTAACGGCGGTGTTGGAAATTAGAACCGAAATGGTGGAAGCAGGAAGGAAGTGGTGGCAAAATTAAGCACTAAAATATGTGAGGTTAGTAGACTTGATGGAAAAACTAGGAACTAAAAATGAGTTGGTTTAAGGTTACTCCAAATGATTTTTTTATTTTGATTGATTTATTTAAGGACGCTCTTTAACATCTCAGGTCATCAGCGTCCCATTCATCTCAGGGCGTGAAACGGCCGACAAATTTTTCTCAGAGGCCTTTCTTTCAGGCTTGAGGTTCTTTTTCGTGCCGTAAATGTACGACACGGGACCAACGTCTTTACTTCCCTTCCGAAGGAAGCCATACTTACGATTTTTACGCCCGAAAAAATCCATCGGTCCTGGCCGGGTTCGAACCCGCGATCTTCGGTATTCCAACTGGATAAATAGGGACTATTAATGACGTTATTAATTAAATATATACATCTATTTTATCAGTGATTAAAATATTGATAATAGTTACTTAATAGTGGTGAAGATAGGAACTAAAATATCGGTGTGTGTGGGAATTTGAACTTGGAAGGATCCCGTGGATAAACTAGGAAATTACATAAGCTTAGGTATGGGGTAGTATTGACGACAAAACTATGAGTTAAAAATATGCGGTGTTTTTGGGGTAGGGTATAGTACTGTAAAATCTATGAACTACGTTTTACAAACACTTATGTTAAAAATTACAATAGTTATACACTAGTGGAAGCGGAAACCTTGTGGGAAAAATTGAAACTTATTTATATAAACAAGGTAATGGTGGTAAAACCAAATGTTTTGCATTTCTATGAAAAATTTTACTTGAAATGAAATATTATTTTTAAAATACTAACATTTCAAAATATAATTAATTGTGTTTACATCAATAGCTGCTATGCGGTGAGTACAAGCTATTTAAAATTATTTGTCTTTGTGAAACAAAAAGCATATATTTAAAACCATTTAATTTTAAAAGTAGGTGTTGCACTGTAGTCCATGTATTGTTTACCGTTGATTTGTTTTCATAAAAATATATTTGTTGGTTAAAAATGGAGATATATATATATGGGTTCGAGTCCAGCATAACTTTAAGCCCACGTGTTATTATGCTGCGATTGTTTATCATTTTGCTTACAGGGAAACTATTATTCTTATATACATCCCAAACCTATCCCCCGCCCACCTCAGCCTCCCGAGCCCCCCCCCCCCAGTACGCCGAGCGCCCTACGTTGCATATTCTGGCCCTTTTCTTGCAATTTACTTCAAAACCATGCCTCTTTTTTCACCTGTTTCCTCGGTAATTATATTTATATTGGTTTAATAAACCCTATTTCACACTCTTTTCGTAAAAATGTTTCCCCTCTTTGCATATTTTTTTAAACCTCTCTTCGTATCTGCCTTTTTGGTGATTTTACCCTGTTTTCTGAATAATGTTGCACATTTGACTTATTATAGAGTATTCAAAATGTTTCTTAAGAAATGTTGCATATATGTGCCTATTTCCGCCTTTTACTGACAGTTTGCGAAGGACTTCACCCTACCATACTGTTTCTTTAGTAATTATAATTATTGTTAGTTATTTTAACAGATCTCATGCTGTTCTCTAAGAAATTCTGCATATTTTCTATATTATTGCTTTCTCCTAGTATTTGAAGAAACTGTGCTTTTGCTTACCTATTTTAGCCCTTTGGCCTTGTTTGCTAAGTTTTTCTGCTTATTTCAGGGTTTTTCAGGTGTTTAAAATCGTTTTGCCTATTTTGGCCATTTCTTCCATTTTACTTAAAAACTATACCTTTCCTGGCCACTCTTAGCACTTTTAGGCTGTTTCTTCAGTTATTATGCTTATTTTTCTTAATTAAGCCTATTTCACGCTTTTTCTACATTTCCCCATTAGAGCGTTTATTTCTGTATTTAAAAATGCTCCTTTTATTTTCCTTTTTTAATCCTTTAACGCTGTTTCCTCAGTAATTCTATTTATTTTTACTTATATAGCGGTTTTTAACCAGATTCTTAAGGAATTTTGTCTATATTTGTCAATTCTAATTTTTTTTTCACCGGACTTCTAATAAAATAAATCATATACTTTCGTCGTTTTCCACCGTTTCCTCATTTATTGTGCTTATTTCACCTGTTAGCCTTTTTCACGTGTTTACAAAATACTTTGCATATCCTAAACTATTCTATCCCATTTCATGCAATTTACATAAAACCACTTCTTTTGCCTATGTTAGAATTTTCTGTCTGTATGCTAAGTAATTATGCTTATTTAAGCTTAATTTAACGGATTTCACACTGTTTCCTAAGTAATTCTTCTTGTCTTTCCCTATTATTAATTTTTTTCAGCTTTTGAAGACATTATGCTTATATTGGCCCGCTTTAGCTGCTTTCCCCTGTTTTCTCATTTGTTATGCTTATTTGAGACTTTCAGTCCTTTGATGTGCTTGTAAAATCATTTGTTTACCCTTGCTTACTCTGCCTCATTTCTTGCAATTTACTTCAAAATTATGCTTTTCTTTGCCTTTTTAAAGTATTTCCTCACAGTGTAAGAAATTGTGTATATTTTTGCTTAAGTAAATCTATTTCATTTTGTTCCGTAAAAATTCTTCCTATCTTTGCCCTTTTTTCCAAACAAATCATCTTATTTTTGCCCACTTTAGTGATATTATCCTTTTCCCCCAAAATTTCCCTATTTTTTTTATCTGTTATAACGTTTTCAGTCATTTCTTAAGGAACTGTGCATACATTTGCTAATGTTAGCCTTTTTCGAAGGTAAGCTAATAAATTGTTCATACATTTGTCTATGTTGGCTTTTTTCTTACAGATTGCGAAGATCATCAACCTACCTGTGATTATTTCAGAGTAGTTTTCACTATTTCCAATGAAATTCCGGCTAATAAAAACAATTGTTCCTGCAGTTTACTTAAAACTATGACTGTCTGCTTTATTTGCGTTTCTAGACTATTTCCACAGCAATAATGCTTATTTTATCCTAATTAATTGCATTTTACGCTGTTTCCAATGTAACACATGCTGGTTTAGAAGGAAAGTATGGTTATCACTACACCACCAGGACCGACTACCGCCTATAAGACACCAGCTTTATACTACAAGGTCAAATCGGCGGGATGTAACTCCACAGCTTCCATCGGCGATTTCGTCGCCTCCATCTCCGTTCCATCCAAACAGGTACCCTTTAACAGTAACTTTAGTCACATGTTACTCACATAGGTCACCACACACTTGGAGGATCGAATGAATACAGCAGCGACGACGAACATGGAGATGTGTATACATGTGTAATGTATACCAAAATATCTGATACGACATATCTCCAAATATTTTTGGTGGGATCTCCTTAAACGTGTCTAACTCATCACCTACTCTGTTGGGATTAACAGGTCCGCGCCGGACAGACTTATCTGGTGACATCATATACCCTTGAGCGTGTTACCTGTTTGTAGCCTTGCGTATGCACGGGGAGGTGGCACGAAAACTTGACTTCACATAGCAACCTAAATTCTCTTCCCTCAGTCTCTTCTTGGACGTCGTCGTGGCAACATGCAGCGCAAAGTGTTACAAGATTTTATCAAACTAGCACTGATACGTTTATTCATCACTTCAAGAGCATTTACCTAAAAATTTCCTACGTGGTTGTCGGGGCAAAATCCCTCAAAACTCAATACGGAAACAACCGCACCAAGACTCGAAGACAAAAGAGAAGTCCTACCTTCTGCATATATTAACCTCAATGAGAACACCATTCGACATCTTAACGAGGTACGTTCCAGAAAATATACACCATAACCGAGTTCTTGCCCAACGGTAACAGAGAACGTCATCAACTTTCTGGAGCTGTTTACAGAAGTATACTGATTACTTTGGCGCTGGTAAATATAACACTTTTACTTCCATCTTTTACACGCTTTCCTTACTCGCATTATCAGTTTATTGTTATTCTTACCCTATTTCAGGCAACAACATACTGGTCTCACAACGGCGCATTCCTTCATTCTTTAAATTATCGTATATCCACGCCAGGATGCTGACAACATCAGATTAGGACATCAACCAGTTAATTTGTTGCAAAACCATGGGTGAAAATTTACTACGTACTACTTTTCATTTTTGTTAACATTTGCCCCTGTTTCGTTGAACATAATTAAACATATTTATAATTATCACATATATTTGTGCTTTAACAAAAAAAGTTATGTTAAAATCAAAAATAAAATCCATATAAGTGGTTGTATTATATCAGATTAACCCAAAGAATTATGTTAGAATCAAAAATATAAAAGAAAATTATTGTAAATATATGTACTTAACCAAAATAAAAAGAACAAAAACATGTAAATATATATACCTTACAAACAATAGTGTTATGTTACAACCAAAATTTAAAAAGTTATGTTACGTTACATTCAAAAATTAAAAATAGAAAAAATAATTGTAAATAAATGTACGTAACTAAAAGTTATATTACGTTACAATCAAAATAAAAAATCTATGTTACAAGAAAATATAAAAAAGTTGGTACTTGATATATTTGTAAACATATGCGCTTGAACAAAAAAAAAAATGCTTGTACTTGTCCCTAACCCTACCTTGCGCCGCACGCTATACGGTGGACACCGTACTTCCAATCACAACAAGTTTTATTCCCACTAATCATATTTCTTCTGTTCATCTTCTTCACCAATCGCAATCCTCCTTATTTTCAATAGTCTATGTTCCATCTTTTAAACTGCTTACATTAGCTCAGGAATTCACCTACATCCTAATCGTCACATGTATATAATAGCACAAAAAATATTATTGTAAAAATTAACAAATTAAAAAAAAAATTAAGTTCTGGGGCGCATAAATGATGTTTTGCGTACCGTTTTAAAGCGCGATCAATTTCTATTTTCACCGGCTATCAAAATTTTTTGCAGGCGACTAGCAAGGTATGTATAGCCCGACGCAGGGCCCATACGACTGTGCGTTTTATTTTAAACGTTTATTTTTGTTATTAAATATAAAACATTTTTCCACCACAATTTTGTTTATATTTAGTTTTAAATTTACCCACAATGTATCCACTACTACCATCGTGAAACTTTTATTTTGAAACATAAAATTTGTAATATTTATGTCAGAATTTTCCCCCAAATCTTGCCATACCCTAAACTCACCGCACATTTTTATCTCATAGATTTACCAACATGTTTATCCATTACGCGCCTACTCACTGCAACTTTTATAGTTCATAGTTTTAATACCATTATTGTAGCTCAAATTATTTTGTAATAAATGTTCATATTTTAAATCAATATTATTTTTAGTTACAGGCTTTGCTACTAGCATCACAGTTCCTATTTCCACCACCTCCGCCATTTCGTAATTAGCATTAATATTTTTAATCATTGTGTAAATATATTTATTTTTAATTCCTGGTTTTGTCGCCATCACCATTATATTATTGTAATTCAAATTCCCATGCCCACTGCCAATTTCTCATTTATATTAATATTATATATATATATACATTGGTGGATACCAAATAAATAGTTCACACTTTAGCCACCAAGTGCTTTTCCGCACCACTTCCATAGAATTTACTTTAATTCGACATCTGGTTAGTTTACAGTTTTACCACCAAGTTTTTCCTCACCACCCCATTCGTTTTGGTTCCTTTTTTTTTTGCCACCATTTCCTTCCCTCACCCCCTTCTCTTTAATTCATAGTTTTGTAACCAACTATTTCCATGCACAAACTTGCAACTGCCATTTTCACCGCTATTTTGTACTAATATTTTAATCACCGCATATATATTCCACCAATAAAAATGACTCCTATTTACGAAATTTAATTAACGATAATGTTTCCTCTCCACCTAGTTATGCAACTTGGAGGGGGAAGGATTAAAAGCGACATGTCAGGCTTATCGTTAATCTAACCCTTAATCCGGGATCTTAACGAGTTCAGTTTGATGAGATCAAGGCACCGACATGTACAAAATACAAGAATTTCTACTTAAATTTATGGACAAGCGGTTCATAACAGTGAGCGTCAATACTATAAATTTGACTTCATAAAGTGGCCATTCAGTCATACACTTTCCTACCATCAATTCAAAACAAATACTAGTGACAAAGATCCACCACTGAAAATAAAAGTAATGTGAGAAAACTGTCATAGTTTGTTTTCCTGGATATCTTCCATTTTACAAAGAATATTTTCTAAAGGCTATTTCTGTTAATATATTTTTCTTTTCTGTACACAATATTATATCTGACTCAAAGCTATTAGCAAGTTTAAAACAAGTGACAAATATCTCTTTTTAAATAAGTTAATAGACCCACTTAGAAAATTGTAAATTTCAGGATCAGTAATAATCGAGATTGAATTGGGAACATTATTTTACAATCATGACGAAAGCAACGATTTTCATTATAGTAATAATATAGTGCTCAAAAGCAGTAGTTTGAGAACACGCGCTTTATACTTACTATAAATCTAAGAGATTAAGTTCTGTTTTATTATATTCTTTTATGAAACCGTATTGATTATAACGTAGTCTTAATATGCACACTATTTATAACATTACAAACAAAAGTGCATTCTATACAGCAATGATAATACAATATGTTTTAAACTGAGCTCCTTGTTATTCACTCTGGCAAAAAGCATTTCAAAACGTGCCAGCTTTTGAATGGATCACACATACAGGCTATCGTAAGATATTTTGTGTACTGCCAAATTTGCATTTAATTGGATTTGTGGAGAAGTATATTATTTAGATATGATCCATCATAAAGCATAGTAGGAGTAGAACATAATGCAGTACTCCATAGGCTTTCATGAGTATGCAAAGGATGCTGTGTATGCACTCCTTCTCCGGCCTTTACAAACGTAGTACCGTAATTGATTTATTGAGAAAAGTTCGTTGTTGCGATGCGGGCAGGGCATATACGATGGAGGACTAAGTATAAGAATGTAGGGGCTGGATAAATGTTAAGGGGGTTACGGGGCAATGGGATGGTGTGGTTACACCTCCCTCTGACATTAATCTGCAAGCTCTAGTCGCTGGTCATTAATCACCCACTCCGTTCCTCCCCGACTATTCTTCCCACTCATTTTAAGATTTCTTCTTGCTTTTCTCCAAACAGGAGCAACCCTACTGAAGGCAACCTCCTAAAATATCCAAGTGAATGTGAGGAGCAGCCCTACTGAAGGCAACCTCCTATAAAATATCCAAGTGCATGTTACATTTAGGAAAATAATTATTCGTCCTTAGTAGTAAACAAGGTCACGGATGGTCGAGATAGCTAAGGGGTGGACTCTTGAATGGGATATCTGAGTTTTGAATCCCGCCAGTCTTCTTTGACTAAAGTTTCTTGCAGGTTATCCTCAGTACTTATCAATAGTAAAAGTCGACAAAACGCCCTAAACTTAAGTTTGGAAAGCTTTTTCCTCCTCCAAATCCTATTTCCATTTTATCTTTCATTTCATGAGTAAAAAATGCTTGCAGCTTGTGATGTCTGGATGTGTGAATAGAAAAGGAGGAATGAAACACTATTAAAAATAACAGAAATCATTTCCTAGCTCTTGCGACTACCTTTTCGAAATTCCGGAGAAAGCATGCATATATTTGCTCAGGATCTTACTGCTGATATTGATTAAATATTTTCATTACATATTATCAATGAAGTACACGGTTACCTAAAACTGAAATATATTTGGGAAATTGATCATTAAGATTTATTTTTAACATGGAGCGCAAATTCTAGGAGTGTTGAGGGATTTCCTTGCTTTTTAGATGCAGATTTCTCGCCGAACTATTTCACATTTGAATTCATCAAATTTCCTCAACAGTTTTGATTTTGTTTTTGACTTTTTGGGTGTTATAGCCCTCTCCTAACGATTTTTCTGTTTGTTGGCCTACTTAATTCCAAAATTTTAGCCGTTTTGCTTATTGGTCCTTTACCTAGTTTATTCTTCACAACATAATCATACACTATACAAATCATTTTCTGGCACTCCTTATTTAGAGATTTTGTTATGTTTTCAGTCTTGCTACTGGGGCCGGGTTCAAACTCCACAGCATCGGCATTATGATCAGCTTCAAATTCATACACTTCCTCTTCATCACTATCACGCACTTGATCATTATCATTCACTGGCACGCTCTACTAAGAAAGCCATATATTTAACTTAATAGACACTGCCACGATAAACCATATTCCTGAACAGTAACAACACAACTGCGTAAGAAGAAAAAATTCCATTTACATTTGGCAAAGTACTTCTTTTCACTCCACGTGGTCTTGATTGAGAGCTTTCATCACCTAAAGCTAGCACGTAATTGGGAATTGCTTGCACAGCAAGAAAGGCGAGTTGTGTGTTTAAGCAACGATAAGCGCTTAAAGTAAGCGATAGCGGTCCATCTTTGATAGCAACAGGAAATGCACTCGGGGAACGGGAATGGGGTATGTTAGTAGTAGCAAACCCGTCCTCCTTTGTGCTTCTATACTACTATCATTGTCTTGTGCTTCGCTATGTCTCAGCTGGTACATATGTAAATGTGACTTCAGAAGTTGCTAAGTAATAGCTAAAATAACAAGTATTCATAAATAATCTTATGAGAATTTGGAACGAAGAATTTAAAGCGTAATAATATCTAGAAAACATGGATATTGTGGAGCCTAATTAAAAATACTTTAATTTAACACGTAGCTCTATTTCAAAAACCATAAATTCAAATGGTGTGGGAAAACTATCACTCTTTATAAAAGTAATATCCACACTCAATTTATGAACGCAATCGTTACAGCGGTTTTATATCTTAGGCTAAATACTTCAGTCAGTTTCATCATCCGTGGTAATGATTTTTACATATCAGAAAATTATGAAATGGGTTAGAATAGGCAGAGATTAAAAACAAGATGTAAACGGCATAAAATTCACGAAAGAAAATAGTTATATCATAGGTTATGTGGGATCACAGAAAAAATGGTCAGATTACAGGTAATAATAACGTTGGCAGTTGCATGTGCATACCTATATTTATTATCGTGTATGTTGGTATCTCCACGAACTTACTTTATATCTTAACTCTTCCGGCGCAACAAATGAATGTATACAAACACGACTTCCGATTGGGCTTATAATGAAACATTGAGCATCTCGAGCTCAAAAACTCTATATACATAACAGGAATAATTTACATCTTAGAGGCCTCTCGACTTGACCTAGGACTACAATATGTTAACCTCACAATAGAAATTCCTTGCTTCCAGAGAATAACAGCTTATCTATCATCTAGTTTACAGTATCTAAGTGATTAAAGAGTTCGCCGTTGGATTCGCAGGACCGTAGGTAAGCTGTCACAGAAACTTCATGACTGGGTGATCAAACAAATACTGTCCTTACTGACACTGATAAACGAAAAAGGAGTGAAGGGAATAACATAATTTTCCATAAAAAGAAAAAAAAAAAAAAACACGAAATACATCAGGTGCAGCTGAACTGGAGATGCTATTAATAGCTTAATATGGCAGGCCCCATCACGCTACACCACAAACAGGAAATATTGTGGTTGTGGTGAATGCTTATTAATAAAGCAAAAAAGATTCAGAAAGAAAGTAAAAAACAAAATTCCGAATATATTCATTCACTATTAAATAACTTAACGTAATGGGTTTTAAAAAAACAATGGCGCCATATACTGAAATACACGAAAAAGTGCAACAAGACAAAGAGGAAAAAAAAAATAGGAAAAGTTCACTACCGAAGAATTACACCTGGGAAATTAGTAGATAAGTTCGTAAGAATGCATAATGGAGTGTGTGATAGTAAGTGAGTGTCTCAATGCATTGAAGCAAAGTGGGTAAAATATGAAACGTTAGTGGCAAAACATTGAAGTAATTGACGGAAATTAATCTAGCACGTTGTTGCCTATAGCTAATCTTGGATAATTACAAAAAACTTGAGTGTAGAACGGAAGCAAGGGATGAGAGAAAATCAAATTTAAAAGATATGCCTTAAATTAAGTTGAAATATCACTCTACTAATGAAATATATTGACTTATAACTTAGCCTCCTATGAAAAGAAATGTTTTGCACAAAAGAAAGAGCATTGTACGTTATCAACAAATATATGTCCCAAAGATATTTCCTTTCAAGCTATTTTAAATTAAACCTAAGTGAGGAAAAGAGGCTTCACAATATCATTCCACATATGGTAAGTATTTTCTTTCAGTCCCTTGTCAGGCAACTTGCGTTGAACTTGATGAATCTATAGGAGGAACAATCTGATGTACTTTTCTGTGTTGCAGTTCCTCCAAAGAAGGCTGGAAAAATATTTTACATTAACCCTGCTCTCACTACATAGACCCTGTACTGAATCATGTTGTTAAAGGATCAATGATTAAATTCAGAATGATCATTCCACTACTGAAGCGTTCACTTCCACTGCTAGTACCCCTTGAAAAATACATTGACCGCACACCTACGTCCAGGAAAATGGAAAGTGCAGCAACAGCAATACCCAAAAAAATAACTTCATCGCAATATACCCATTGATAAAATGCCTAACAAAGTAACACGAATAACATTAAACTGTAGGAGGGACCCATGCCTGCTCCTGTCTTATTAGTAATAAATTAATCAAAAATAAATTAATTATATGTAATGCCGGAGGGTTACGCGGTTGACCGCATTTTTTGGGACCTGGGCCCAAAAGTAGGCGCTTCCACCATATATTACGCCAAACGAGAGATATGGGATCGAACCATATCCCTGGCTTAAGTAAAAATGCCGAGACCGTCGTCCGTACTTTATGTTATGCCAGAGACCGGCATCTCCCCCAATATGTCACTTTCCACATTTGGAAATGACGTAAGGGAATAGCTCAGATGGTAAAGGTTAAATTACGCACAAATAAATGAATTAATATAAAAAGGGTTTAAAAATGGTTGAAGGCTACTTCTGCCATGGTGGCCAGAGCTCATTTAAATACAAACGGATGCAGGGGCACTAGTTAAATAGTTAAATTACAAAGAAGGCATAGGTGCTGGGCCTATGATAGAAATTACATACTAAAGTATAAGACCGTCTTACCGTAGGAGGCTTGTCTCATGTGTAGCTTGGTGTGGCAGATTCCATGACCTCTGTTTTGATCTGGCCCTGGCAGAGCGACTTGAATAGGGAAGGCGTAGAAAGGCGGTCTGGCGAGTAACTGCGTGACTGCTTTTATGACTCCTAATGACCCTTGAACATTGAGGACGTCAAGTATGGTCTTTTTATATTGAGTTTATTCCTTTCAAAATTCTGGCCCAATTACGAGTATTGTTCGCTCCGTTGGGGCCGGTTTTGCAAGGAGGCGTGTTGCTGACATAGAATTTCCCCACGTCTGGGATCTATAGTCATTGCTGAGCATACGCATATTCGCTTGATGTAATATTACGTATATCGATGGATTGTCTTTTGTTGTCTCTATATTAGGACACATTATTCTCTTTCCATACCAAGTCATGACTTTGCCATTATGCAGTATTCAACATATATAAGTATGAAATAATGATAAAAAGAAAGTAAATTACCAGTTAATTTGCATAATGAATTAAGATGTCCCTCATCAAACAAATTAACCATGCGTGATTGAAGCGTGATTATTACCGAGATATATAACTTATTACCCACACAATTGCTCCGTTTTTACTTAAGGGGAAATGTCATTTAAATACAATAGTTTACTAAAAATTGTAAATTTCCCTTTCTATTTATTATAGCTGTGTGACATTTTGATGTATGCATATCATAATATGCAAAACATTTATCTTAATTTAGAGACAAATTAAATAAATATTTTAGTTTAAATTGGTTCAAACATTGCTTCAAAAATTGTGTACTTTAAGTATAATTTAAAAAATAAGCATTGCTCGTATAGGAATGAATTTTTGTACCTTCTATATCTCAGAGCTGATTCAAATAGAAATTTCTGATAATGTTCATGCTTGAGTAACTATATATTAGTTTTATTTGGATGTAAAATAAAAATTATTAATTTTAAAATAAGCTCACTATCTTCTTATTGTTTGTCTGCTTATTAAACATAATATTCAACTTTCTGTAGCATTTTCATAAAAGGCATTACCAAAATTTGGCAGTATTTAATCTACTACTGTAAAAGGAAGAGTAGTACTATGAATATTTAAATAGTTTTATGTAATTTTCTAATGAAATTTAGAAATTAAATTTTGTCAAATTATATTTTAAGAGTCATAGATCAAAATAAACACAAAATTGAAAAATTTCACTTAATACCATTTTCTTTTACAATCTCCCCTAAAAGTATATATTTATGCTGGAAACGCGAGCGCAAACTTAATTATATGTATTATTAAAAGGAAAGCGTTTTGTAACATTTTTGTGGCATTCCCAATAGACTTTCATCGTACATTATGTCGGTCCTGGTGGTGTAGTGGTTACTCTGGTTGCCTCCTAACCCAAGATCGTCGGTTCGAACCCGGCTAGGACCGATGGATTTTTTCGGGTGTAAAAATCCTAAGTATGACTTCCTTCGGAAGGGAAGTAAAGCCGTGGGTCCCGTGTCGTACATTTACGGCAAGAAAAAGAACCTCAAGCCTGAAAGAGAGGCCTCTGAGCATTATTTGTCGGCCGTTTCACGCGCTGAGTTTGAATGGGACGCTGATGACCTGAGATGTTAAAGACCGCCCATAAATAAACCAACCAAAAAAAATCGTGCATTGTCTCTGGAGCTGTAATGAGTGGGGTGAAATTGTAATTCGTGCTTTCAGAAAAACAATGCCTCCTATATCGCCAGAGAGCCTATATACGAACGGGGGGCTGTACAGAAGTAACTAGGACCGACAACAACTGATCACAATGAAGGTCTTGTAAAACACACTAGCAACAACCCTCGTACCCCTCAGTCATTGAATTATTTGGAACTCACCTGCAAGGGAATTTTTTACCTTTTAGACAATGCGAAACTAAATTTAAACCCCAACATTTAGTTAGGTGGGAACGTTCGGGTAGGGCTACTGTATAACTAAGGAAACTCATCCAGGGGCGAAATGATGAGTGCGGTATATACTGCTTTTCCGGAGTCACATTGCTGTCATCTCTTTGCACCAATTTCCCAGAGCAGAAGTTCGTCTTTATGCACGACAAGTGATGTGAATGCAGGGATAACGATAGTCCGAAGATATAAACAAAGAAGAAACTGTCTTGAACTTCCCACTCCATTATTTAGCAGGGGATAGCCTTTGTGCTTAGGTGTTCTATGGTGGTACAGTAATAGCATGAAGAACGGGTTTAGACATGTTCAAAGAAATCATTGTTCTGTAAAGCTATTCCAACGCAAATACAAGACCTGTTTCCCTGAGATTACTTAAGATATATCAGTAATTCTATGCATAACTCAAAATGTAATATATTTGTATTATTTTTAAGAATGTAAAGCTAGGTTCTAAATTATTAAAATAAGTATTTATATTATACTGCATGATAAAATGAAATATAACAATATTTATATATAAAGAAACATTGACCTTTGGCATAAAATTGCTACAAAATATTTCAAACGAAATTTTAAAGCTAAAGTAATAATATATTCTAAATGTAATATTCTATTTAAAATTAAGGCTTTTTAATACAAGGTTCAGCAAAATTTTGTCCAATACACAATTTAGATATCTGGAATTGATTTTATTAAGTCCTCAAAATAGTCTGCAACCTTTTGAAGGTCTTCTACAGTGAGTAGGGTGGCCCTTTTTCTCTCTTGGACGCTCCCACTTATTAATCATCTAAGCTCAGACAGACTCTCCTACATTCAAATCAGGCGATCTAGGGGGTTAATGCACGGCATGGATATCAGGATGTCGAGAAAATAAATTTAGAATGCAAATGCTCAATGAACTGTTATCTTGCACCAATCCAATAACTAGAACTTTCTCGAAGTTCTGATTCTCTGTGAAGAACTGCTTGGTGCACATATTTTCCATCATAACGTTAGTCATTAGTACGTTAGTACATAAGATGGTTACTTGAATCGGATGAAAGTACTGTTTCATTCAACCAAACTTAGGTATCTCATACTTTCCGTTGTGGAGGAAGTTCCTATAGCACAAATTCCATTTGGAATTTCAGATGAAAAGGAAGAAGATTCTGTTTTTCCCCGTCCTTGGACAGTGAAGATAAGCATAATGGATTCCATGTTTTAAAGTATTATTGCAGGCAGGTAATTCATTATCCAGAGTTACGCAGCTGATAGAACGGAAATGATTTTCAACAATTGCATGAACTACGGCATCTTTTTCGAGGATGGACTTTTTACACCTGTATTTCGCTTTTGATGGTCTCTTATAGCACTTCACTATCTGCCTCTCATGCGTCAGTAGAATATATCCCTTTTCCGCTTATTAAATTGATGGCTAATGATATCAAAAGTGGGGTGAGGTATCAAAAGTGGGGTGAGGTGGGCGTGGTTGGGTGGGAAGTGGAAGTGATGAGGTACAATTTGATATCAAAGCTTTTTCAATTTAAATCACCGGAAAAGGGGTATTCTTTTTATTATACAGAAATTTAACACATATGTGATGCAAAAAGAATTGGTTTAAATACAATTAAAAATGCGTACTGAATATTTTTATTATACAAAATAAAAAAAATTAACAATAAAAATAGAGGTTTTACCTCCTTAAAAAGTGGTGGTTTTACCCTTTACAAAAATGGCGGTGCAGTTCACACATTACTGGTGGCGGCACATAGGTGGTTTTACAAAAATGGAAAGAATTTGTTTAAATACAATTAAAAATAAAGACTGAGTATTTTTATTATACAAAATAAAAATTAACAATAAAAATAGAGGTTTTTACCCTTTACAAAATGGAGGTTTTACCATTTACAAAAATGCCGGTGCAGTTCACACATCACTGGTGGGTTTACAAACATTGTGAGAATTTGGCGGTTACAAAAAAAAATGGCTGTGCAGTTCACACATCACTTGTGGGCGCAGTGGGCTTTACAAAAACGGCGCTGGATTTACAAAAAATCATTTTAAAATATGTGGTATATGTCTTTCTGACAAACGACACTTCACTGTCTTCGTCGCTGCTGCTTTCCTTCCTCCTCGTGTGGTGTGGTGACGCAGGTAAGTGACATGTGGGAAAAGTTGATGTTGAGGTGTTTCTGGGCCGACGGAATGGCGATGGGGACGACGAAATCGCTGATGGATGCGGTTGTGAAGCATCCTGCCGATGTGACCTTGTACTCTAGGGCTGGCGTCTTGTCGATGGTTCCGAGGTAGATGGCGCAGCGTGCGTCTATGCCGTAGTGGAGTGCTTTAGACGGGAGGCACCTGACTTCCACGACGTCGGAGTTGTTGGTTGCTCATTTGACGGTGACAGGTGACAGGAGATTTCTGTTGAGATGAGGTTGAAGTTTGCTGGGTACTCACCGCTTGTTGTGACGTGATTTTGATTGTCGAGGCGAACAAGCGTCCTGGGTCCGTGCTTTGTGGATATGTTCCGGACCGCTACCACGAAGTATGGTACGTTCGGCTGTAACGTGGACACTGATACATACTCCGAGTTGCTCGCTACTGTAGCTAGTTGGGGTAACGCGTCGTTGATCATGTTGACTTCTCTGTAGAACGTTTGCTACTGACACACATTCGGCATTGTTTGGTGAGAGGGGGAGGACCGTCAGTGTGGGTAGTGGTGGTGTGGAGGTTGTAGTGCTGGTTGCAGCGGCGGTAAGGGGCGTAAATTCCTTTAGCTTCAGGTGTAAGCCACGCCCATACAGCGTCAACATCTACTGGCGAATGATGAATAAAGATGGCGTTTCCCTCCACAGCTAGTAGATGACGTTCATTTGGCTCCATCATTGTGAGACGACGACAATTTTTTAGAAACTTTATCACTAGGTCCATGGTTTGCGGGAGACGTGCCTGGACTTGTTCGTGACGTTATAAGATGTTCGTGTGTGGACAGGGGAGCAGGTGTTTTCGTGACGTCATCACGGAGCAGGTGCAACCTCGCCTTGAAAGTGTCCATGGCTACCTGGTCCAAGGAATACCAAATGCTCCATCTCTACGTCATGCCTGGATTTGTTCGAGAGGTTCTCGTGTTTCGACTTTTTAATGCAGGTGTTTTCGTGACATCATCACGGTGCGACCTCACCTTGAACTTGTTTGGACTTGTCCATGGCTTCCTGGTTCAACTGTCTGATGAATATCGGTTTTAGAAAATGCTCCATTTCTAGGAACACTCTAAAGGTTGCGCAACGAATGTATCTTGTGTACTCGGTGTAGTTCATTTTTTCACCGGAAACGTGGGCGTGAGGCAAATAATTGCGATAGGCTGCTATTTGATTTTGTACTTCGAACTCTTCTTTCTTCTTGTGATATATCATGTCGGTGACCATAAGCTGTAGGCTTTCTAGTGTACTCCATTGCTGTATACTCAGCGATATACAGCGACCGTCCATTTCAATGATAATATTTTGTGCGCCAAATAAACGTTTAAAAAGTATGGATAGTCGGTTGGTTAACTGCCACTCTCTTAGATGAAGAGTCAAGCTCTGTATAGTCGGTATCGCCTCTGCAAGCTTCTGCCACACTGTTGAACCCAGAACCACCGCTCTGCGTCGCCCACCAACGGTCACCACGATCTTGTTTGGAGACTTAAGTGAAAACCCAACGGGTGCAAACTTGGACTGCTTGCTGTTCAAGAAGAAAACATCCGATAGCGGTCCAGGTCTATCCATGTCACTGTAAAAACAAGAACGCCTCTTATGTACCACATTATTTTCATTCGCCAATTAACCACACATAATGAATGCGACTTACCTGTTCGCCTCTCTCGGAGCAACTGGTACAGTGAATCGTGTAGCACCACATGCGCCTTCTAAAAAAAATACAGGAATTAGCAACATAAATGTATCAGAGTGGTATATGCATATTCATCCACAATTTGTATCAATACTAACCTTTAACGATATGCATCTCTGATGTGTAGATTGTGAGCATCTAATAACGTCATCATTGTGATTAAAATCACTTATGCTGAATTTTGAAAAGAATTTCTCCTTGCGCAGGCCTTGGAAGCGGTGAGATAGGTAAGCAACGACGTAATGGCCACAAGTGGTGCCGATATTGCTTTGCAACCTTCTAGTGTTGTAAGTCCATCTTGTACCACAACATCGATTTAAAAAATTTAGAATTTCCCCCGAAAGAGGTTCTATACCATAGCTATCGAAATATTCACCCCGGTCGTTTTTTGCAACAAAGATGCCCACCCATTGTTTCCCTGGTTTCGTGCTTGGATCAGTGTTAATGACAACTGCTATAGGAAGCTGCCTATTATGCAAATTTATCGACGACAATTGGTCGCAAGCGTACACGCCTAAAAATGTGGGGTACATTTAGACAGAAGCCGGTGTATTTGCAGCGTATTCATGATACCAAAATGGTCCTGTTAGCATCAATTTCTATAGTGCAAATGTACTTCTGCCATCACCAACAGATTGATAGGTTCTGGAGTTTGATCTTTAAGACCTATACTTATAGACACAGTGCCGTGTCGTTGCCCTGAAATGTAAGACTCGTTAGCCCTCATGTCGGCTGTTAGATCAAATACCATAATGGTATAGCCGTGAGAATATTGATGTCTGGAAATTGAATGTCCTTCGTCCTTAAAGTGTATCCCGAGGCCACCTTGAGAGTTTGAAAACATTGGAGAAAGTGACCGGCATCAAAATCGGGCTGTAGGGGTTGTGAGCGAAAAGGCTGGCTGTTCACGTACAGTTGAAAAGAATTCATTTTAAAGTGCTGTAAATTGTATGGGTTTTTGTTAATGTTGCCGTTGTATGCCTGGTCGGCAACCATTGCCACAACCACTCTTCGGGGTATTTGCCCTGTGAAAACGTCATTGAAAGTCATGTTACTAGCCCCCTTTGGAATGTTGAGAGCGTGAAATCCTACATCTTTGAGATGGTACTTTGCATTACTCTTTGCTAACACCGCCTGATGTGCAAGCTTGATGGTCGGCGACGGTCTCACACCTTTCAAAATCAGTCTAGCAGACTGAATCTCTGAGTAGGCTTTAAAGTTCTTTGTATCCGAAAAGAGATGAAAGTTGGGTGAAGAGGGTGAGAGTTTGATGGTAACGCTCACATTGTTCAAGAGCAGATTTTCCTGATTAAAGAGTGCATTGGAAAGATTACCCATTAGCTGCACAACTTTGCTTCCTTTGGTATAGTCGTTACGCCACTTAATTCCATCATTTGCTACACACGCGTCCATCATTCCTCCCTTTCCTTTTTCCAGAGCGAGGACTGTAGTCTGCTGTTCATGACATCTTCTGAATAATTGAGCAACGCTTCAATGTAAGTTCTATAGGGGTAGCCTGGCTGAGGCATGGAAACTGTGACATTGTTGAGTGATACTTCCAATTGCTGAAACAAGGAATTTAGGGAATTGTTTACAAAGATAACCTTCTTGTCCTCTTTCAAGTCGTTTCCACCGTCATCCACTATTCGCACGAACAGCTCAAGTACTACATAAGTCATGTCGAGGTAATCGTCTGCATTGCCAGAGTAATGAAATGTGATGGGGGCGTTTTTCATAAGTGTATATTGAGGGTTTAGAGAAATATAACGGTACTCCTCCACGTTCGTTTGAACGGGCAAGTCTTTAAAGATGTCTAATTCTGAACTCATGTGCACCAACGATTCGTCAGCCATTATGAAAATACGTCTAGCACCTTACGTCTTCGGCGTTTAATCTTAAACTGATTATATATTTCGCCCTTCGGGCGGTTTAATAGCCCAGTGCCTATCATAGAGTCCATCTTTACATCAGCTTTCCTTTTCAAGTTAGTTCCTGCCTCCTTCAGCCTAGTCTTTAACAATTCTTTTGGCGGTATCCCCGAACTTGCAACATCTGCAAGCACATTGGCTCTCATTTTCAATGCCTCTTTACCGATAGCTTTCACACCGCTCTTGAAAAACGGTAGCACGGTTCTGAAACGACCACCGAGAGCAGAGAACAAGCCGCTACCCTTTTGATAACGCTTTCCTCTGTACAAGTAAAAATCTCCATTGTATAATGCTCCTCCAGCCTGGTTTAAGTAATACCTGGTGACTGTATCCAGCTCCATTATGTCTGTTTCGGACGAAACGTTAGAACTATAGTAGAGAAAAGCCTGTCTACAAATGGCAAGAAATCACCGTAACCGTTCCTTAAATCTATATTCACGATTTTAAAGTCGTGTTGCATCAAAGGTACCCAGTTAAGTGGAACGAAGGACTTTTCAATAGTCATGCAGGTGTTGTCACGTTTTTCATACTCTACAGAGACGCTTTCAATGACTTGCACAAATGTGTTGCCCACCACTTGTGGTACTATCAGATTACAGTAAATGAATATTTCGTAAGGCAAACCCAAGTACGGATACACTGGGTGTTTGCCAATTTCCTGTTCAACCACGTTGGTGTATGGTTCGAAACCCATCATCTTGGCCAAAGATGGTGACAAAACCAATACATGTATGAGGTTCTTTGGCGCAGGTTTAGGAGGATTGTCAGGTTTTTCCTGCGTTTCTGGTGTAGGAGGAGTGCCTGGTTTACAAGGATTTGGTGGTTTAGGATTGATAGGTCTTGGAGGAGTTCTACTAGGAGTAATAGTTCTACCTTTCTTTTTTAACGTTTGGTTAGTGCCTTTAGGTGATTTAATTTCTGTTTTCGATACACTTCTCGTAGAGGACTCAGCATTTTCTACATATCCTACATATTTGCTGGTGGGAATATGACTGGTCTGTGCGACTTTGATGTTAATGCTGGCAGTATTTTTGTTCTCGTTATAAATGAAAAAGTCTTTGACTTCCAAATTTTCGCGTATAATAGAGTTTACAGCGTGTACCAAATCCTTAGAATTGTGTACGATACCATGTGGCAATTGTAAGTTAAATTTTGAATGTGTCACTGGCGCTACCATATTATACATTGTTCCAATGATTTGATTATCGTGATTTGTTACGTTATAGAATTTCATAGGGTACCTAACCTTTTGCAGTGCGACTTCCCATTCTCCTTGCAGCACTATTCTCTCGGGTAAGATGTTTGAAAATCTGGAAGTTGTATTGTCAGTGAAATGCTCCATAGAGGTATTACTCACGAGCGTGAGGGAAAACGGGTTTGTTCTGATCATATCAAGTTGATAGTTGAAGCCAGAACCCACGAGTTAAACTTGACTGGATAACCTCTCCACTTAACCAAAAATTGTTTATTTCGACCGCGACCTTTAGTGTGGAGTATTTCTTCCATTTTGAATGATTCTGGAAGAGCTCTTTTTTGTATCTCCTCGGAGTAAAAGATGCCGTCTATGGCCTCCCCACCCAAGTCCTTCAATTTATACACAACAGGGGAACCGTATACCACCTCGTCAATCTGTAAAATTTCATCCGTCCAGTTTTGCTCGTACCCCTTGGCAAACTTCATTTTCTCCTTAGGTATACGCACATGGTCTCCCACATTAAATTTAACTTTACGTGGTTTGTCTGCATTCCGACCATAAAGATTGTCGTAAACCTGCAAAATGTTGTCTTCATTGACATCCTTTGGAGCCATCTTTATGGACCTATGAAAGCAACTATTGTAGAACTTTAAAAGCGCAGGAAGAACGTCTACGTATCTATAAGTGTTTTTATGTGTGAAATATTTCCACATTTTCGTCTTTAAGGTTCTATTGAAACGTTCTCGAACACTGGCTTTGACATTATTTTGTGTAGTGTAATACTTTACACCATGTTTGGTTAAAAATGTTTTAAAGGTTTTGTTGGTGAACTCCGTTCCTTTATCTGTTTGCAATATCTTGGGAGTGCGATGAGAGAATATCGTTTTAAACGATTCTGTAATATCGCCTCCTACTTTTGATTTTAATGGTATAGCCCAAGCATATTTCGAGAAAACATCAATCACCGTCAAGATGTAAACGTATGGTTTATTGTGTTCCTTTACGTTGTTCAAAACGCTTAGATCAGCTTCCCAAAGGTCGTCCATGATGGTCACGTGATAATTTCTGGTGGGGAATCTTTTTCTTATCGGCCTATGAAATGTATAACTATCCTGTGTTTGAAGAAAGGATTCGATCTTAAATTTTGGTATACCGGTGGCCTTGCGAAGTTTTTCTGCAGTACCAAAACCAGCATAGTGTTCAGGATTGAAATAGATTTTCTTCAGCGCGTTCATAGTTGCTCCCACACTTGCCTGCGAAGGTTATAAGGCCTTTTACTGGTAATCGGCTTTTATCTACTTTCGTCTTTGCTGACTTCTCTTGCTGCTTTACCTCGATGTCATTGGATTCAAGGTATGGTTCCCTCACTTGTGACATAAGATCGAGATAGTTCCCCAACTTATATTTTATCAACTGCCATTTTTCAGGGGGTGCCAAATGTGTACGCTCTAATTTATTCATTTCTCTGATGAGTTGGTTAAGTGATTTGTCCACGAGGTGAAGCTTTTCGGCAGCTTTTGGCTGTGAACTTAGTATGATTTGCTTCCCGTACTTCATTTAACTCAAATTTGACATGAGCGCACTACCGAGTGAAGCCAATATCGGGAGTACAAAAGCAGGTAAAAAACCGCCTCTTTGTACAAGAATGTTTTTCTTTTCCTTTAAGGAAAGTCGTTTGTTAATTAATTTTCTCCAGCTAGGTTTATGCTTCTTTAAGCGCTTCAAGCAATTTATAGGTAAACTGACATGACCTCTGCACACGTTGAGTACACACTCGGAAATGGCTTTTATTAGCTCTGGGTTAGCACTTTTTAACAATTTTTGTCGCAAAATGGGCTTAGCCTTGGCTAAAACTGTCAAATTTGCGTGTTGCCTTGCAATCAGTGAGCTACTCAGTATGGCAATGCTCATCCTGCCTGTGTCTGTGATAAAACGACTGAAGTGTGATCGTTGCTCGTTTATTTAAAGTCTCTGGGAAGCACTGAAATAAAACCTTCAGAAAAGTGGTCAACAATTGGGTATAAAATAAGAAGGCGTTTCTCCTGGTAGGACACCGGTTCGATACCTGTATTGATTTGGCGTGTACTGAGTACAATCCAACACCAGAAAGCCGTGAGGGTTTTCAGTGGCCTTTACAAACGCCTCTAAAAGAAACCTACAGTTCTTTGGCTCGATCTGTTGACAAAGCCTATCAATTTGCATTTTGTCTCTATTGTTTTAAAACACGACAATGAAGGTTGCATTTAGAGATATAGTTCGAAATTTCTTTCCTTGTGGAAACACGTTTTGTAATATGTACATAATCCCATAGCGTTCGTGATGTGAATCTCTAGTGAAAAAATTTGACACGTTTTCCCCGTCGGCTTCCAAAATAACTAAATCTCCCTCGTTAACAGTCTCCAAATCTGGTATACCTGCATGGGCTGCGAAGAACGGGCTTGGTTTAGGAAAATATTCTGACGGATGACACCACAACACTTTTCTCATGGGATTGTCAAACACTCGGCCTGCATTACTAATTCAATTTTTCACAAATGTAGACTTACCGCACCGCGAAGGACCTGCAATTAGCATGGTGCATGGGAAATTAAATTTAAAGTGTTGGTTAGTAGACATTGTGGGCGACTGATGTGCTCTCATTTAGACACGCCTTCTTTTATACCCGTACGGGTAGAAATCAAAGTTTTCACTCTGTACACGTTTGTTGACCACCATCCTGTAGGTTTTCACTGAAGACTCAGTTACCACAGTTCCTAGACATTTCCTAGAAATCTGTGTGCCTTAAAGTGCTACCGACATTGAATTATCCCTCAGTACGGTGTTCCTGATAACGTCGGAGTTTACATTTTCCAAATTCCCCGAGTTGATGGTGATGCCTTTAATTTTACAGACAGAGTGCGTCTTATCCACACTTAACTTCTATGGTGTAACGTTTTGAGCCTGTAGATGCAAATCTGAAAATATACGCGCCATCTCCGTACTTTTCTATTTCATCTGCCATACATCCTAAAAATGGGCCCGTTGGAGGCATCCATTCCCCCGGTCTGAACGAGGCTATAACAGAATCTGTGTCGAAATAACACATGCGCTCACCCAATCTCCTAAGATAGGAATAGAGCTCGATTCTTGCATGGGCAGTTGTATATGCAGCTATGACTGTGTCAGTGGTGCAAATCAATTTAGGGTTCTGATCGCAATGTTTCCATACCACGTACATCACCTCTTCTGTAGCGACCAGGTAAGACTGTACCTATACTCCTGGGTCGTTAAGTAGATCTATGAGCCTCGAATAATCTTTCACAAGCTGACACGTGGACAAGTTATCTCTTTGGCCATATTTTCCACAAAAGGAGTTTAACAACATTTTAGCCAACTCGCGCCTGCCAGGATTGGTTTCAATAGCGTCTTTGTCCAGTGCTACGCCTTCTTTTTCCAAAAATCGTGAGATATACTCATTTCTCATGGCAGGAGTGTCACAGTCTTTGGGCCAACCGGAGGCTTCGGTTTTAATTTTCAGAAACTGATTCACATAGTCCTGAAAAAGACCCTTTTCACCAGTGGAGGGTTTATACCATACCATGTCATACTCCCATATTTCATACACATGAATCACCCTATAACCTTCCTCTAATGCGAATTTAATCTCGTCCACTACCCAGGTACCTGTCATACATCTTTCGTCCTCTGTATGCGTGCACTCTGTCTGATTCTCCATCTCTGCACATGTGCGACATAGCGGAAACATAATTTTACCGTTAATGCGTGATGGCAGGACGGGGTGGTACAGTCTTTCCGAGGGAAGCATTTTACACTTTACAATGCCAACCTCAACATCTTGCAAATTTGGTCAATTATCCACATGAATCTTTGGGTGTCCAACAGGGTAAGCCTTGATCTTATTTATGAACGGGTACAAACTGCACCCATCGTAGTAAAACATTTTCATATCTGCAGAGGCCTCGCAGTAGATTTTCGTACAATTTGTACGTCCACCAAAGAAGGCATCTCGTGGGTTGAGAGGCTCGGGGTAGGGAAAACGTTTGAGAAATTCTGCCAAAACCCCATCGACCTTAATCAAGCCATTAAACTCACACTCCCACATCTCGGTCAGGTTGTAGCCAACATCTCTCATCATCTTCGTGACCTTCACGGTGTCTTCATATCTGGAACTCATGGTCTGGTTACCCGTGTTGTATAACCTTGAATTCCTATTCGGGTAACAAAGTATGCAACCGTGGTAGAAGCATCCATGATAGAAATAGATGCATTTACCTTCTTCTTTGTACCCGTCCACTTTATGCCCTAAAACTTTAATTTCCCGGCACCGATAAGCATGCTGTATGATGATTGATTGTTGCTGTTCCAACCAAGACAACCAGATACGCGCTACCCGCGATTGCTTATCAGCTAAGCGGTATCCTCCTCCTGGAATAAGTGGAATTTTATTTCTTGGCATGAACCGTTTCCTGTAAACATTCATGCATGCCTGAGCTATGGTTACGCATTCTCTAAACGGATCAATGCCGTTCTCGTCAATAAATTGCTTCCTAAATTTGGAAACACCCTGACTCAAGAGATAAACGTCAGTTTTACAGTAAGCCACCATTTCTTTTTCATGTCAAAGACATAGTTTTAGGACACCTTTTCATTATGCCACTGCTCGAAAGTCTTGCGGACATCAACACTCATGCCATCTGGGCAGTAATATTTTTGCTCAGGTACGGGACCAACATACTTTTCGTTTTCCTTGGTGTTGAACAGGTAAGGATAATAACCTTTACATTCTGGGAGTTGAAATGTCTTTGAAAAGCGAGACAGTAGCATAGGAATGAAATTCAAGGAGTCTATAAAAGTCACCCTCTTATACTTCATTCTGTAAATTTGCTTCCATTCATAATGAGCTCGGGATCACAATTTAGGCTGCCCAACATGTGCTTTAACAGAAACTGCCCATCATACGACCTCAGGATGTGTCCTATGACGACAATGTCTCTGGATTCGAACCCGGGCTGTGTGATGTGGTCAAACAATTCTTTCACAGGCTCCTTGTCAAATACCCATTCTTTAATACCACACTGTGTACAATAGGACATCTTATGAGACTTGTCTACACACAGGCCGCAGGTTTTAATCATTATACATAGATTAGGAATATGTTCAAACACACCTGTGGAATAAAGAGTGTTCTGAGTACACTCGAAATCTATGAACATGAACACGAAATTCTTTCGCAAACTTGGTGAATTGTACGGCTGAATGTAGCACTGGTGGTTAGCATTCACATGGATCTTACAAGTACCACAATAAATTTCACCGCACTGGTGAGGAGTTTTCCTAAGCCTCATATTCACAAGTTTGTTACAAAACGGGCATACTTTTTCTACGTCACACACTGACATGGTTTTAGGGTAATATTTTCGCTTAATCAAATGATTATTAAAACATATCTGCCCATTGAAATCGCGATGACATGAGTCGCATTTCACATAGCTATCAAATGAAGTTGGACACCTCTGTCGACACTTGACACAGTTTAGGTCACACCGGTGAGTTTCTTTTTTATTAAGTAAGGGAAAATTACAATGTCGGCAATACCACTTACACTTGAATGCCCCATGTAGGTTTACAATTGCGTTAAAATGACTGTCGTGGAAGATTACATTCATATGTTTATCGGTGTTAATTTCCGACTTGTAGAGGACATTTTTACCATTATGGCCGCCAAAAACAGTGTTGGAATACTCCTTTAGTACCACCTCAAAGAGTTTCACGTTGTCAAGTGTAAACGGGCCATCGGTTTTGCCTATTTGTTCACACAATTCTACAGCCTTTTGTTTTTGCAGATGATCATAACGCTTAATAGAACCATAATGAGTATCCCCGTCAATTTTGGCTTTGCACACTGCGATGGCTCTATGTAGACAAAGATTGTCTTTGTTTTTAATTTCTATAATTCCTCTGTTTTTGCTACAGTCATTGCAGCGTTTGTAGCATGAACCTGATATTTCATTTGTCCAAATACACGAAATTTTGATCGCAGCTCCCAAAAAAAATTCTTTGTTACTTTGCATTATTTTCTCCATTGATTTCAATGTGGCTTCGGGATTCACCTTATCAAACCTACGAACACTCATGTTAAATGGCCTAGCAGGATTTTTGGTATCATGAATGATTATTCCTATGAACCCTAGCTGATTTTTTAGTAGATTGTCATCAACAAAAGCTAAATAATCATGAAACACCTTGGAAACCCATCGGTTAGGATCTGTATCTTTAGGCATCGAACTCACCATAATTTCAGTTTCAGCATACCCAGAATAAAATTTTTTAGCTACCCTCTGACTATGGTTTATAATTTCGAAAGTTCGTTGCAAGGTTACACTTACCTGTGGCTCAATGCTGCCAGCAGCAGACGATGGTTCACCAATAGAAGTTTCACCATTTCCGGTAGAAAACGCTCCCCACCGGACGAGGAGTTTCCGGTAGAGGCCTGATTGGCAGCAGGATGATCAGCAGAAGATGGTTCACCAATAGAAGTTTCACCATTTCCGGTATAAGATGCACCCCCACCGGATGAGGAGTTTCCGGTAGAGACCTGATTGGCAGCAGGAGGATCAGCAGAAGATGGTTCATCATTAGAAGTTTCATCATTGCCGGTAGAAGATGCACCCCCACCGGATGAGGAGTCGTCAATTAGTTTCCGCTCATCACGTGCTCTCTTGAGAGTGAGTTTGCTCCCATAGCGTGCTCTCTTGAGAGCAATGCTGGTAGAAGAATGATCACGGGCAGAAGACTTATCACCTTTGTTTACGAACTGGTCTAACATTGACGTGAAGCCTTGAACTAGACTCCACTCACCACCTGGTCTCTTGAGAGTAATGCTGGTAGAAGGATGATCACCGGAGTTTCCAGTAGAAGGACCATATTTCTAGAAGTCTCCGTGCCAGTAGAAGGCCGGTCACCCGTGCTGGTGGAAGGGTGAACACAGCCATCCATATTCCAAATAGAAGATTTGCCTTTGCTGTTGACGACCTTGCTAAGGTTGTTGATGGTAGACATGATTGCCACGAGATATAACTGCCTTTCGTCGCGACAGAAATTTTATACCTAACACTCCACTCCTAAGACCACGCCCCAGCCAATGAGAACTGGATTTCTACTGTACATGCGTAACCCTTCAAACAATCACGTTCACGGGGGTTTCTACTGCGCATGCGTAACCCTTCAACCAATCACCGTACAAAAAGGTTTTGGCGGGGGGAAGGCATTCATTTTGCTAAGAAAGAGAGAGAAAATACAGGTGACGGTTTTTCGCCACATAAAATGACTTCAAAAGAAATACATAAAAAAGAACACCTTTTAAGTTTTTAGTTACAAAGGGGTAGTACTACTAAGCATAGTTAAGAAAAGAACCGGGCCAGCACTGAAAAATTCTTTTAAAAGCATACGTGACCGGAGGTTTGTTCAAAGAAATATACAAATGAATTTATAAGAAGCCTTGATTCTTTATAGTGACAATGCGCACTTTTAGAAATGCAGGTGGAAGGATTTTCAAAAGAACACTTTTTATGTTTTTAGTTACAAAGGGGGAGTACTACTTAGCATAGTTAAGAAAAGAACTGGACCAGCACTGAAAATTCTTTTAAAAGCATACGTGACCGGGGGTTGTTCAAAGAAATATAGCTGCTTACTTTTAGAAATGCAGGTGTCAGGGTTTTCGCTACGTAAGGAATATATGCAGGTGTCTCCATAAGGAATAATCTTTTTCTTCTCTTATAACAATGACTTTTATGGACCAGAATTCTTTTAAAGCCATACGTGAAAGGACATACGAAGTCCGAAGGTTTGTTAAAAGAAATGTAGGAATGAATTTATAAGAAAGAATACCTTGCTCCATTTAGTGACAATTCTCTCGCTTAGAAATAGCTTGCCACTTTTAGAAATGCAGGTGGTTGTATTTTCAAAAGAACACCTTTTATGTTTTTAGTTACGAAGGTGGAGTACTACTTAGCATAGTTAAGAAAAGAACTGGACCAACACTGAAAATTCTTTTAAAAGCATACGTGACCGGAGGTTTGTTCAAAGAAATATAGCTGCTTACTTTTAGAAATGCAGGTGTCAGGGTTTTCGCTACGTAAGGAATATATGCAGGTGTCTCCATAAGGAATAATCTTTTTCTTCTCTTATAACAATGACTTTTATGGACCAGAATTCTTTTAAAGCCATACGTGAAAGGACATACGAAGTCCGAAGGTTTGTTAAAAGAAATGTAGGAATGAATTTATAAGAAAGAATACCTTGCTCCATTTAGTGACAATTCTCTCGCTTAGAAATAGCTTGCCACTTTTAGAAATGCAGGTGGTTGTATTTTCAAAAGAACACCTTTTATGTTTTTAGTTACGAAGGTGGAGTACTACTTAGCATAGTTAAGAAAAGAACTGGACCAACACTGAAAATTCTTTTAAAAGCATACGTGACCGGAGGTTTGTTCAAAGAAATATAGCTGCTTACTTTTAGAAATGCAGGTGTCAGGGTTTTCGCTACGTAAGGAATATATGCAGGTGTCTCCATAAGGAATAATCTTTTTCTTCTCTTATAACAATGACTTTTATGGACCAGAATTCTTTTAAAGCCATACGTGAAAGGACATACGAAGTCCGAAGGTTTGTTAAAAGAAATGTAGGAATGAATTTATAAGAAAGAATACCTTGCTCCATTTAGTGACAATTCTCTCGCTTAGAAATAGCTTGCCACTTTTAGAAATGCAGGTGGTTGTATTTTCAAAAGAACACCTTTTATGTTTTTAGTTACGAAGGGGGAGTACTACTTAGCATAGTTAAGAAAAGAACTGGACCAACACTGAAAATTCTTTTAAAAGCATACGTGACCGGAGGTTTGTTCAAAGAAATATAGCTGCTTACTTTTAGAAATGCAGGTGTCGGGGTTTTCGCTACGTAAGGAATATATACAGGTGTATAACCTTTTTCTTCTCTTATAACAATGACTTTTCTGGATCAGAATTCTTTTAAAGCCATACGTGAAAGGACAAACGATGCCCGAAGGTTTGTTAAAAGAAATATACAAATGAATTTATAAGAGAGAAAACCTTGCTCCTTTTAGTGACAATGCTCATGCAGGTGTCGGGTTTTCGCTACATAAGAGAAAGAACAATACAGTTTAAGAGTGAGGTCAGAGCGGCCGATAGAACTCTCCTCGCGCGGGGTGTTAACAAAGGAGAGGGAGGGGGTTATTGTGAAACACTGAGGTGCGAGAGCAGGTGCGAGCGTGTCAGTGCGGAACTGGAAACCCAGTGGCGGAAGGGCTCTGTCTTAATTACGATATCATTTTTGTGTATCCACGCAATACATTAATTGTATATGCTAATTGATGTCATACACCCCCTTTTCGGTGATTTAAATTAAATGCTATATCAACCATTTAAATTGAGATTTTTGATATCAATCCCCCACCCCCACTCCATCAACCCCCATCCAGCATCATCCCCACCATCACTCCCCACCACCATCGGTCCCCACCACCATCGGTCCCCACCACCATCGCTCCACACCACCATCGCTCCCCAACACAACGCCCACCCACCACGTTTTGATATCATTAGCATAATCACTTTAATCGTGTCCAATTAATTTAATCACCGGAAACGGGATATATACTACTTGCGTCGATCCAACTCCACACTGCTTACATTTTATATGGTATGGTTCTTACGATTTGTTCTCGGGGGTATATGCGCCTTCCACAAATCGAATCTCTGTTCATTTGCGAATGCAGCGGGGTAATGATAGCTAAGGAATAAATCCTACAGTGAACTAGGAAGAGAGGCAATGTATTAATAATCCTTTTCGCCAAAGTCAATATTGCGGCCCCCTTTATTATTATTATTATTATTATTATTATTATTATTATTATTATTATTATTATTATTATTATTATTATTATTATTATTATTATTATTATTATGCCTATACCCACTAACGATAATACCATTTACACATTACAGAATTAACCAGAAATCTTTTGTATAGACGCAACGAGTTTTAAGATAAAAAGTCATCAGAAAACATAAAGTGCAACGTAGAAGGTTGGGGGAAGATGAGGTAATAAAACGGCTCACGTGGATTAGGTAGTGTTCTGAAATTCAGTTTGCGGTTACAGTCACCGCGGAAATTTTATAAGAGTGGGGGGTGGGTAACAGAACAGAACAATACAGGTCCGTGCTGTTGCGTGCCAGGTGGTGCTTCCAGTGTTTTAGGACTCCGATAACGCACAAGTTAGCTGTGCTGTGATTGATTTGTATTATTTACGGACGCTGTTTTACATCTCAGGTTATCAGCACCGCCTGTGGTGCCTCAGTAGTAAAAACGGGCGTTAAACACTACTCAAAAAAAAAAGGTTATTAGCACCCTATTTAATTCAGGACATGAAATAGCCGACAAATTTTGCTCAGAGGCCTCTTTTTTCAGGCTTGAGGTTCTATTTCGTGCCGTAAATGTACGACACGGGACCCACAGCTTTACTTTGCTTCCGAAGGAAGTCATACTTAGGAGTTTTACGTCGAAAAAATCTGTTGAACCTGGCCGGATTTGAACCCGCGACCTTGGGTTTAGAAAGGGAGTATGGTTATCACTACACCACCATGACCGACAAAGTTGTGCTGTGAAACATTTGGAGGCCATGGGAAGTAGTGAGTAAAATAGCTACTGAAGAAGAAGAAGATTATGATGATGATAACACTTCTAAAGCAGAAGAAACTAACTGTACACTTGTTGGCAGAGCTAATACATCCTAGACACAGTCTATTAAAAGTGTGTATATATAAAAGGAGTAGGAAGATGCCATGCACCAATTAAATAGACAATCATAGCAATATGTGTGTCATGTTAGTTTATCTTAACAATATTCAACTCCAATAAAATGGAAGAAAGTTGAAATTAATAGGCCCAGAACATTTTGCAAAATTTACGAGTGCGGAAAATACCTTGTTCGTAGAACAGTATATGAATTTTATACTAACCATATGTCTCCCACGGTTGAAATTTACATACGTGAGTGGAAAAACCAAAGGATACCAAGGTGTGTACATATATGAAACCTGAAAGGATACTCATGAATGATTCTTCAGGCGATAAACCAATAACACAGGTGTTTTCAATACTACGTTTTCTTCAGGGAAAGAGCAGAGAATTGTAATACTACATGCAGGCAGAATAAAAAAATGTATAGCAGGTACCATGACTGGAAAACTTTCCGAGAACGTTTTATTTTTTTAAAAAAAATTGGAGAAACCTTCCGTAATAGCGATGTACAATGAAACATGGTACTCTCAATGTCTCGATCCAGCACGAACTACAACATGCTGTCCCACAATACATACAGAAAACAACATTTAGATATCTGAACAAACGTCTAAATCAAAGGTACAGCTACACACTAAAGTAATAAACCAGTTAGCTTTGAAACATAGACAAGTGGTTTTGCGGCTGCCACCTAGCCATTGTTGTCTAAATCCCATTTAACAGGATTTGGTCCGAACTTATACGATAAGTAAACTCTGCGAATTCTCTTGGGAAAAAATTGTTAGTGGTCTGTGAGTTGATAGGAAATATATAGAAAATAATGGTGTTGTGATCCAATTATGTTAGACATGTACCATTCAATGGATAACCAATACCGAACGATGTAAATTGTAGAACCTGTTATGATTTCAAAGACAGACAATTATCTGTTTTCGTGGAACACTAATACACACACCCACACACACACACACACACAAAACCATATGTGTATGTCTGTTTATGTGTGTGCCTAAGGGTGTGTCTATGCAACGTTGCCTTTTCTTAGTAACTTCATCATGAACCTTGAACCCATTGTTTGAGAATATTACCACTAGTGGACTGCTGTCAGCATTTACTCGTTGTTACAGAGATTTTTGTCAATCGTTTTATTAAATAATGTATAATGAGACAAAGCGAAATTGGAGCGATGCCAATTTGCTGTAGTAGTGTTGAGGTGTGGAGGAACACACACTGTCATGTTGGAGGAACACTCCTATCGACCACTTTCTCTATCATCGTTGCTGTATTCTACGTCTAAGCAGTGTAGCGGTCTTGCAGTATACCTCGCAAATAGTCATTCCGTAAGGAAGATGATCATTAAGCAGTAGCAGTAGTAGTAGTAGTAGTAGCAGTAGTAGTAATAGTAGTAGTAATAGTAGTAGTAGTAGCAGTAGTAGTAATAGTAGTAGTAATAGTAGTAGTAGTAGTATTTATAGTAGCAGTAGCAGTAGTAGTAGCAGTAATATTAGTAGCAGTAATAGTAGTAGTAGTAGTAGTAGTAGTAATAGTAGTAGTAGTAATAGTAGTAGTAGTATTAGTAGCAGTAATAGTAGTAATAGTAGTAGTAATAGTAGTAGTAATAATAGTAGTAGTAATAGTAGTAGCAGCAGTAGTAGTAATAGTAGTAGTAATAGTAGAAGTAATAGTAGTAGTATTAGTAGCAGTAATAGTAGTAGTAGTAGTAATAGTAGTATTAGTAGCAGTAATAGTAGTAGTAGTAATAATAGTAGTAGTAATAGTAGTAGTAATAGTAGTAGTAATAATAGTAGTAGTACTAATAGTAGTAGCAGCATTAGTAGTAATAGTAGTAGTAGTAGCAGTAGCAGTAGTAGTAGTAGTAGTATTAGTAGCAGTAATAGTAGCAGTAATAGTAGTAGTAGTAGTAGTAGTAATAGTAGTAGTAGTAATAGTAGTAGTAATAGTAGTTATAGTAGTAATAGTAGTAGTAGTAGCAGTAGCAGTAGTAGTAGTAGTAGTAGAAGTAGTAGCAGTAGTAGTAATAGTAGTAGTAGTAGCAATAGTAGTAGCAGTAATATTAGTAGCAGTAACAGTAGTAGTAGTAGTAGTAGCAGTAGTAGTAATAGTAGTAATAGTAGCAGTAGTAGTAGTAGTAGCAGTAGTAGTAGCGGTAGTAGCAGTAATAGTAGCAGTAATATTAGTAGCAGTAGTAGTAACAGTAACAGTAGTAGTAATAATAGTAGTAGTAATAGTAGTAGTAGTAGTAGTAGTAGTAGTAGTAGTAATAGTAGTAGTAGTAGCAGTAGCAGTAGTAGTAATAGTAGTAGTAGTAGTAATAGTAGCAGTAGTAGTAGTAGCAGTAGTAGTAATAGTAGTAGTAGTAGTAGCAGTAGTAGTAGCAGTAGTAGCAGCAGTAATATTAGTAGCAGTAACAGTAGTAGTAGTAGTAGTAGTAGTAGTAGTAATAGTAGCAACAGTAGTATTAGTAGCAGTAGCAGTAGTAGCAGAACCAACGTAAAACTGTTATTATAATTGTGTTTATGTCAAATTTTAAACCACATCGTAATAATTGTACCTGAAATTAATTAAAATAAAACTCATAACATAGTAAAATAAAATGTCTGTACTACAATATATTGCGCTGTTTCTCTTTTCAGTAATAAACCTCAATTATGTGTGTAAGTAAACACTTCATACTCTTTTTAGTATGGATACCATGGTAGTACTCATAAAATCACTTTCTTGCAAGTAAATAAAATTATCTTTGTATATAAAATATGGACTAAATGTGGTTTTATTAGTACTATTTAATAATTTAAAATCCAGAGACTGCATTTTCGAACATATTTTTTCTTTTTTGTAAAAATTTCGTTTTGTTTCAGTAAATGATCCATAGAAATATAAATGATAAAATTGTTGCAATGAATGAAAGAACTTTTAAATGATACAATGAAATATTAATTAATATATTGAATATATACTATTCTTCTTGTCCTCGATCATTATCTTTCTTTCTCGTTCGCAGTCCCTTTTTGCTTATACCATTTAACGGATTTTAAATATATACAAAATTATGATCATAATGAATTATTCCATAAATAATTAATAATGTGGAAGTAAAAATGGTAAGTTGTGCGGTGTTGTTACATTCCACTAATACAGCACAGTATTCTATGACTGGAATATAATAGAACATAAACGACAGTCAAAACCAATGCCATGTACGGAATACAGTGTTACTTGTGCCAACTTTCCATTCAGTATTACATCTCTATAAAAAATGCAGTGTTACAGTTGCAATAGTTTAATTTATCTGTGAGTTATTTTTATGGTGTCACTATGAAGAAACAGAAGGCCATTTAGTCGTTCAGGATCAAAATGAGTTTTGTATTCATTGATTATAAATCCAGTCTGGTTGAATATCCTCTCGCTTGCTGTGCTAGTTGCTGGAATACACAGCATTTTTGTTACTGACTTGGAAAGAATTTGAAGCTCTTGTTCTGATATTTCCACTATTCTATAGAATGATTTATACTGCAAATATATTGCTGCAGAAACATGAAATAATGCAAATTTTATTACTTTGGGAAGAAGGAGATGAAGTGTTCCAATGTTTAAAGCGTTATATTTTTATCGGTGGATGGTCCATAAGCCCTGCATAACTGTTAAATATTACAATTAGTTATGTATGTCCTATATCAATCGTAAATCATTTACAAATACAATAAGGAGCACATGGTTAAACATATGTTCTTTATCGAGAGAACAAGCATCTTGCTTCATCATGTATGTCATCCTTGTCGTAACCGGAAAGCATTCTTGGCTGATAAATCAAGGAGAAATGTATGTTCCAATCCTAATTTGTCATTTTACTTCAAGAAAGTGTAATAGTCTAGATTTAATGGGTTCTATGCTTTCTTCATTCTCAGATTTGTAATCACTACGTTATTTGAGCGTTGTTGGTGTCTTTTTTACGTTTTAACTCATCATTTACTAATATATATTGTTTCAAGAAATCAATAAAATTTAATTATGACTTTGTCCACATTTGTAAGTATCCGTTTCAAATTCCTAAACTAATACATACGCTATACCTTTAACGTTAACATGTCATTTTAAATTCATAATCCTGTTATATTCACATGTGTTTACCTTGTTTTTAAACATTTACAGAGACCCCATTCTCTAAAACATGTATGAAATCTATGTGGTTCATAGGCATTCATCACCAGGTGCTGCTCCTAGTTTGCACATCCTTGCATACAGTGTGTGATAGCAGTGTTACAAGCTCTGGGCGTTTCAGATATGTTAATCGTACTCCTTTTGCGTGTTAAACAATTCAGGAATTTATTCAAGGGATTCTTCATGAAAATGTTTCCTAATATGATATTTAAGCAGTACCTTGCACGAGTTATTCGCCAAAAGTTTTTGAAGTCGAATGCGCTCTTAACATTCAAATTTGGGTGAACTACAAATGTAAGTTTATGCATTTCTGATGCTAAATTCCCAGTTACCTGTAAATTTTGTTACAGTGAAAATGAAGTACTGTAATGCTATTTTGAATAATAATACAAATTGTAATAAATGGTAGTAAGAAAACACTAACCTACTCATTATTTTCACTAACAGAACTATTTTCATCTTCATTATTTGTACTATAATTAGATGACTCATTCATTAACTCATTTGATGGAGGCATACATTCCTCATCTGGTTCATCAGAAAATATATCCGCGGCATCAGGTTCTTATTCCATAATCTTCAACAACTCAGGCAGAAGCTCACCTTCACGTAGATGTCTACAAGCCAATCTGTGATACCACATAAAAACTGAGGGAAATACCGAACACACTTCCTCTTTTATTAACAGACATTGGGCATACTGTTGCTTGCACATTGTTACATATTACAGCTCAAAGAATCTCATTATTGTTCAAAAGTATGAAATTTAACAACATGGAATACGCATTGCTAATATCATAGCATAATTATAATGGGTCAAAATGACCCAGTTATGCGTTGTAGGTAAAATACTTTATATTCTAAAAATACTGAGTTTGTAACTTTGATTTGTTATGCAGGCACAGTGCCCCTATAGGAAGTATAAATCGAAAGAAGAAAAGTTTCTATAACGATTTGAAGGGAGGAAAATATACATTACAATATCTGTTTGGGTCAAATTGATCAAGCTTGGGTATCCTAGTGTTAATAAATTCACCGTTTGATGGGTGTCATAAAATTATTATAATTTTTTTGTAGTTCCAAACTGGTGCGGACAGTGTCAACGCTGGTTAATTGTTTCATATTTATCGGGAGAAGAAGACAACCGCTTATATTCGTTTATATTAGTTTTCAAATGTGTTTGTTTCTAACATTAAAAAAGTCAAAGAAGTTTGGTTATAAAACTGAAAAACTGTTGGGTTCACTGTAGTGTTATACTCTACTGATAATAAGTATAATATAATGGGGGCAAAATTAAAACAAAAAAAAAATTAAAGGACACGAGCTGAATTCACCAAAACCTTGGTGGGTTACATAGGATAACGAATAAAAAGTTAGTAACTTATATGCTTTGCCGTTAGACATAGTATAAATAATGTTGTATAAATGAGACGGCAGTACGGACAATCTTTTCCGTTAAGCTCCTATAGATGAAAGTCCACAATACCATCTTTATTTCTCAAGGGAGCAGCCCAGAATTAGAAAGGGAATTGACAAAACGGTAACGTGGGAAAGTACTAGTATTATTGTTGAATAAAAAGATTATGGATGACCTTCAGTTACAAAATAAATAAATAAATTTAAATACAAATTTTAATGTAGCTTCCATATATTACATTACATTTTTATATATGCATAGCTACAATTTTCTGAACGTACAGCAGTTAATGACTGAAACATTGTGGGCATGCCTAACACCTGCTAATGAAGTGTATTTACGAAGTTAAAAAAATGTGCATGCAAACAATGGCTTTTACATGAACACAACATGAAAAAATTGGACTTTTATCTATATTATGTTTGGAATTTAGAAAATAAATCCTTAAATAAATAGTGATAATCAACCTTTTGCAATGTACAATTAATTAAATATATTAAAATCATGCTTAAAATTTATAGTTCACTATTGCATGAAATTGAGAAAAATATAATAAAGCAAGCCCCATATATGTATGTATTTTTAAATTTTAAAACGCAAAATAATTTTGATTAATATTGAATAACTTTATAACAATGTTATAAAATGTTGAGAGCGATATACAATATCATCAACTACGGGAATTAAACCAAACATATGTTCCATACTTTTTTCGGATAATTTTAACCATACAAGACAGAAATATTACCATGGCAATATGATCAGAATTATGTTTCACTACCGCATTTAGGCAGCGTATGAACAATGTGAAAAGAAAACAAACTACATTTACTCCCAAAGCGGAACAAAATAATTCATACAGCATATAAATCGTAAAAACAAGGAAATATTAAATTTCACTAACTATAAGGTGCAACATTTTTAACAGTATTCTAATATGTATATACGTGTGTGTGTGTGTGTGTGTGTGCGTGTGTGTCAATTCATAAACAAAATTTCAATACTGATCAATGAAATAAAGTATTTGTGTGTGTGTGTGCGTGTGTGTAAATTCATAAACAAAATTTCAATACTGATCAATGAAATAAAGTATTTGTTTTGTCTAATTTACAGAAATAATTCGTTCCAAATATTCTTGGAACGTAGGTAAATGATTAATTTTTTCTAAACAAATTATGCCCACATTATCAGAAGGGCACTAATGTATACCGCTTGCTTTCTTTTTTGGTATACTTTAATGCTGAAAATATTATAGTGTAAATGTGATATTTTCGTTACGCAATGTTGAATGTCATTATTAGTCACATGAGGTAATTCTAGATAAATGTGTATATTTTATTGAGAAAATCTATATTTTGTGATATTTAGAAACTTGTTGCAATATTTCATTTAGCGTTATACTTGGAAAAACAACGTTATTGTGTATATCCTAATCAGTGCAAATCTTGCATAAGTTTAATAATTTCTTCAGTCAAAAAACTTTGTGTGAATAATGACAGGTCGGTTCCCTCATCTATCCCTTTTATGACTTATGCTACTTACATTAAACGTTCAAATACTATACTACAAAATAAGGCTCACAATGGAGACTAACAATAAGGAAAAATATATTTTAGTCTCTTCCTATCTACTTTTTGCCCATCTTTAGATTGTATTTTTTGGAAAAAAAATACAAGGTGGATATTCCAGGAAATTTGATATGATTAATCCCTAAGAGCTAGTGGATTTCGCAGCATTTCGAATTGTGATATTGAAAAAAAAAATATTGTAGTGAAAATATACAGAACATTCTAAATTGGTGTGGATGATAAAGACTTATTTTGTAGACACTATAAGATATATAAGGTACAGTGTGCTAGAGATAGAACAAGATTAAAGTAGTTAAGTAACAATGTATATGAAGAATAGGTATAGCAGTCTTTGCCAAAAGTTCTGGTGAAACTTCCTACTTAGCGCTGAAGTGTCAGAATGGCATATGCCTAAAATATTTAAAAAAATTCTTAGCATTTCAAATCATTTTCAGAAAAATATAGTGAAAAAGGAAGCATCTCTTCATTATTTATCTAGTAAAAGGTGCTTACATCATGACTTCAAAAGTCGTGGCATTTGACTGGATGTATGGAATTTGGTTTAAGAGCGCACGACTACAACGTCATTAGCTTCCGGGCAGATTAAAACACGATCAACAAACAGGGAAAATGTGCAAAATTATGGGCAAGTATTAAAATGAGATACTAAGTTAATAAATACCAAAAGGAAAACGCCAGTCATAAATAAAAACCGTTAGTAATGTAAAGCACCAGAGAAAATGATATGTAAAGAATTTAATTAATTCTGATTCCTGCTTCTGCTGATTTTAACATGTGCACCGTAATGCGGGAAAAGGAGCAAGCCACTTTTAAACATTTTACGGTAACCAAAATTGAAAAATGCATTTCTTGAGCTTGCAAAAGCTACTTTTTCTCAACCATAAGTGCAAGAGAAAATTCATCAATTCGGATTAGATTTGATCTCCAGTACTTTGTTTGCTCAGAATGCCGTCTACTCGCGCCAGTGCAAAAAAGCGGCTCTAGTAAGGAGCTGTTAAATACTCCGAAGAAACACGATAAAAAATTGAGATGCCCTAAAATACGCGACTTTGCTGCAACATACGCGACCTATTGCCCTGTATGCCTGCGTTTCTGGATACCCAGAGAAAGTGAGGCTGACACCCGTGACGTAAAGCGTATGTAACGAATCCTGACAAAATATGGTAGCTCAGTGTACAGAAAAGGAAGAGCTAAAGTGGCACTCAGAGAACCGAAACAAACTAACCAATCTATTAGGAACTGTTTATGAATACATAAAATTTATCTATTAAAGGACGCAATTTCCGCCATGAAAACAGATATCGGGGACTAAGAACAAAAGCAATGGTTAAGCTATTATTATGATGTATTGGTAGACTCTCTTTTCATTATTATTTCATCGGCGCCCTCCGGCTAAAATCGCACTGCAATATTACGTTAAGTGATTTGGAATTGCAATGAAATCAGGAAACATTCGGAATATGCCTATGAATATGTTGCCATCGGCCAACACAACAGGAATAATAAGGCAGTTTACAAAAGTATTCTTTAAATCTACTTTAACTGAACAACATATTAAGCAGATAAACATATAACAAAACACTCCACCAATCATTAACAAAGGAGTTAATCATTAGAATAAGAAGCATAATGACAACTGAAAAATTAAAACATCTTGCTCATTAGACTGAAATAATCCGAGACTTTAAAAAAGAACCTACTTTACATTAAAAATATTTACAACCCTAAATATATAGCATAGTCAGCGCTTGATATCAAAGGAAATACAAGAAATTCCTTGGTAATCTAGTTAAACTAGAATTGCTAAATTTGAAATTTCATTAACAAGTATTAAATATATTTAATACTTAACTTACTGGTTCGACACCCTGCAGTTGGTAAATATCCTAACCTATTTAGTGGCAAACGCAGAGGGGAAGCGGTGTTTTCATGAAATGATTGAAACAATACGAAACGAAGACAAGCAAACAATGACTCATTTGCTGGTGTAGCCTTTAACCGAAAAATAGCTCATCCCCTTGGTACCCTAGGACCAACACAAAGTAGTTGTGACAAAAAGACATAGTTGAGTGAGGAAAGAATAAAGTTACTAACACAGAGATCAATATTCACCAATCACGTGCTCCATCCAATGCACAGTAACCATGGCTCTAGAAGCTATTCAAGGAAGAGAACAAACTAAAGGAAAAGGAGAAAAGGAAGGATGAGAATGTGAAGTCACGATTTAATGCACAAATATGAAATTAACTCTAAAATATATACTGATATGAGTTTGTAGTTGTAAAGGCAGTTTAAGTAATTTGCGTTGTCACTGAAAACCCAGGCCGTTTGTATATCTAAGTGAATAAACTAAAACTTGTTCAGGATCGTCCTTGAACCTCAAATGATAAGTTAGAAGTAAAAACAAAAGCGGTTTGGCTTTTGTTGTCCATTTGTTCATTTACATCTCTCGAATATGCTGTTGTGTGGAAGTTAGTAACCTATCTTGCTGGCCATAATAGTTTTCTTCCCAAATAATCATGGATGTAATAGCATTGTACATTAAACAATTGACATTTACAAGTGAAGTAAACGAAATAAGATTTCCGTCACTTACTAACTTTCTGTAAAACACCAGTATCTCACATTATTTGGTGACAAGAATAGGATTTTTAATTGGTAATCACGAAATTGCTATTAAAACGCATTATAAAACATTCAGGCATAAAATAACATTTGTAAGCATTTTAATTGCAGCAGTTTTTAGGAGGAATCAAGACGTCATATTTAATTTTTCAGGTTAAATTGGCATTTACAGTCATGACGATATCCCTTCACTTAATGAATGGAACACAAATATACAAAATACACCGGAAAATGAAAACAAATTTTCGCCTCCGTTTCCTTAATCTATATTCACTTAAGGGGAGAAAATCCTTAACGATATACAATTTGTTTTAGAGTGGAAATTCTTTAGATGAGATATTTACAATTTGGGGGATATGCCCTATAATGTGGAGTATCACTAAATTGCAATATAAAACTCTTCATAAAACCAATTGCATATGTGTGTCCACGAGAAAGCGTTGACGACTTTCATTTCAAGTTGGAATATGAGCATTAATGAAGATGTGCGTGATGGAAATACTTTAAGAATATATTTAATTGGAATAAAATGGGGTGATATAATATAGTGTTATAGTGTAAATTCAGCATTTGAATTTCGGTGGGCTACGGTTTAAAATATACAGATGTAACTGCCATAGGCTAAGACATTTGTACTCGAGAAGATGGGCAGCGGTAGGCTTTGGTTTGGATGCTGGTGTTTTCGCCCCTTTTGATTTAGATTTGACTTTATCGCTGAACGTTGATATTTATTGAGAACGCCAAAGCGGAGTTTGAAACTGATGGTCTATACCGAGTGGGGTCACTCAGGCAGTAATGCTTGAAAATCCCATATGGTAGGCCCAGAGATAAATTCCATTTGGGCCACTCTTTTTGAATTTGGGTTCCTATTTTGTGTGTATGTGGTATGTTTTTCCCTGGTCACTTGGGTTTTACATTCCACAAATTTTCCGCTTTCCCATTGCAATAAGAGGGGTGCGCTTTCGGTCGTTGCTCTTCATATGCCTCAGGTGCGGGATCTGCTTACCCCGAGTACCATTGGTACTTCTTACGTTACTAGAAGGATATAGGACTGGGCTATTCGAGCCATTCCCTTCGGAGAATGCCCTTTGTGAGGTATGTAGTCCCGCGATCAACCAGAAATTGAGTACCGGTGGTTGCAGTGTGTCACCTGGGAGTGAATCTGGCATGTACCAGTTGCCAGAGGTTATGTCCTCAAGCGCTGTTTGTCGTAGGGAGCGGGTGAGCCCCCCTAAATGTTCTCGCTGGTTAACTTCAGTTAACAAATGAGCAGACCTGTGGCTAGGTCAGGCCGACGGACAACTGCAACTGGTAGCTAGGAACAGCGCGTCTAGGCAGCATTACTTGCCTGGAACCGAACGGCGGGTCGGGCAAAATAGGAAACATTCAGATGCAAAAGGTCATTGGTACCGGGCGGGTTCCACATAGCCAGTTCGATGATAGCGGGCAGGAGCCCATTTTTATCCCATTACATATCATTGCATTCTGTTGGTGTCGAAAGTGTCAGGGAGAGGTGATCTGGCGCGCTGTGATATTGGTTTGCTCTTTGGAAAGATTTCTGCCCTGGGGTCTGGAATGGAAGCAGAACTTTCGAGGGGCTCAAACAACTCCGGGCACTCAACCTTCATCAGGCTGTTGTATCTGCGAACAGTTTAGGGACCCCGTTTGGTCCGCGCAGTTAGTGCCTGTATACAATGGCCGCCCGGTGTCTTCCTCACTTTCTTTTCCCCGGAGGTGCCCCAATTGGAGTGCAGGCAAAACGGACTGGCATGAGCAATGTTCAAGTACCGGAAGTATCCTTCTTTTCTCCAGATCATCCATCCAGGGTATCAAAGCCTATTTCTGTGCACATCATATTCGTAGATAATAGAACATTTATGACCAGAATTGTACAGGGAACAATATTGTAACTAAAATTTTCACTCAAGGCATTATTGAAAATGCTCACTAGTTCCTCAGCATCCTACCAAATGCTACTGCTTATTTGAATAATATAAGTGGAATTTTCCCGAAGTTTGCCAGCGTTGCGAAACGTGGGCATTATATTCTTCTGTTCATGGAAGTGAGTGAAGGGGTTCTAAATGTAAACCCAATATCTGATTGTGGTGAATACTCACTTTCCATTCTCTTTGCAGTATCACTGTTTTGAGGAGGGTAGTGGGAAAACGAATCGTATTATGGGTAAAGTGGTACTTATACACATTGCTGTTTAGCGCGAATGCATTTTCATTCATAGTGACGTAAAGATATATTGCACAATCCAGAAATTAAACCTATTTTAGCACTCTTTCCATTTTATAATCACTCCTTTGCTATAACCCGTTGACTTCGGCCTATATTTTATACTCTGTACGTTTTCGGAGCTTTATTTTTGGAAATGATTTAGCACGAAATATTACGTCAATGTTCTACGTGCCAAACCATACTGTTGGCGGAATATCTTTTATAAATTAATTCTGTTAGTATCAACTCGAAGTGAATCTTCTATTTTAACATACGAACGTAATGTTTCATTTTAATCCTGTTGTTTACGCCAAAGTGTAAGAGAATGTTGATAACCTTTGCCGTGTTTGCTTTGTTAACCTGTTTTGGAGCCATTTTTAGGGATCTGTGATATAATGTATTATAACATTTTATTAGAGCCAGCGCAATTTTCACATACGTATAGATATTTTAGCGTAGTATGTGCAATGACATTATTTGAGTTAAGAATGAAAAGAATGTCACTGCGCCCTGAGAAAAGTCAATCGTGAAGGCAGTGTACGCATGTTCAGGTATAAGCTTGTAGTTGCTTTTAGGGGTATTATCCGCTTGTGTGTTACTGGGAGTTTTCTTTTTGCGCTTATTTTCCTTGGTTTAATTTTGTCGCTATATACTCATATTGTCTAAAGAACGATTTTTACATGATAGGTGAAATAGCCCTTTTGCAAAAAGTAACAAGGCAATTCACAAGAAAATGTGACACGCTTCTCATGTAGGAAAATGGTTAACCAACTTGTTAAGCGGTTATAAGAGACAGAGTACCTCAATAACAAGAATCATGTTCCGAACTTCTTCACTGTGGTCTTACGGAAGAAAAGTTAAGTAAAATCCAATTTCGGAATCTGGAGCTGACAATATATTGCTGTTCAGGGGCAAAATTTCAATTTTACTGTATCATATGTTAATGTTTATTATTACGTTTAAATAAAGTACCTATTTAATGCTTTCATTAATTATTTAAATACAAAAATATAAATATTAATCATAAACACGGCTACTCTATGCCTCTTTCCTACTGCGGCGGCTGCGTTCCCCAGTAAGCAACAACGCTCATGCAGCCCATAACTCAAATAACCTCATTGTTACTACTTGTTGTTTTAATTCGGTTCAAATATTGTACCATTTAACCCTAACGTTATTTTTAGCACTCCTAAAATATTTTGTTTGTAAGCTCGATTCCCGTTGACCTTTGTAATATTTTGGCATTTTCTAGTATTTTGTATATATGCCACTAAAGACCTTTATCACATAATTACATAGTTTTGATTTCAGGGGTATCGCCAAAACAAATGTGTAAAAAAGTGCACGACTTCAAATTATAATTGTTCGGTTTGTTGTATTTCTCGTATTAGTCAAAACATGTAGTTTATTCTCCAATAAGTGAGATGTATTGATAATGTAGTACAGTCTTGAAGAAAAATGAACTCTTACCAGGTTGCGTATCATGTAATTATTCTTACATTGAAGAAAGCATTGTGTGGCCGAATTGGAAATGGAGTTTAATTTATGAAAATTTTCTGTCATGTCCAGGTAATACCAGCCATCCTTTAAAATAAAACTTATCCTTTTAGTTTACAAAAATGAGTCGCATTTGGTTTGTAATCTGTAGCGATTAATGATGGGTATGCTGGTGCGAGGTCTTTCTGTACATTGTTTACTTCTCTCTCCACCTTTGAGCAAGTCTGGATCTCTATCAGAATACTTTCCTACCGTCGCTATTGTCAGCATTGCCTCAACCGCCTACTTATCGTATTTGACTATACATTTTTTGAGATTAGTGGTTAGCCAAGGTGTGCAAAAATATTACTAAGTCGCCGCCATAAAATCACTCTGTATATGATTATATTGCGTTTATTCGGAGATTTTCGATTGATTTGCATATTTTATTCTTCATTAACCGAATTGCATATTCCTTAAAGGTATTTTGCATCTCGTCACGTTTAAAGTACATTCGAATATACCCTTCACGAGCTCTAGAATTGCGTTTTTAGCGGTTTTGCGTAATACGGTTTTGACTCTCCTCAACAGGACCAATTTATTTCAGTGATTGTCATTGGGTGAAAGGTCAATTTACTAATTTTGCGACATGAATATTTATTCATGTATTGTGCAAAGGACAGTTGGCAGTAGGTGAAGATTTCTACATTTGCAGCAGTAGAAGCATTCTACCCTCCAGTACATAGTACCGTAGTACTACATCTATTTGTAGATGTACTGCATGCAGTCTAGCACCAAAATGCCATTAGGATGTTCTATAACATTTCCGAAAGCCTCTTACAGTGATCTAGAGTTTCTCCTGCGTCTTGTCTCTATTGATGTACAATATGATGAGGGGATCGCTTGACTAGACTAGTGATATGGCAGATGATTAAGATCACTGACGAATATTAGGGCAGAATTAGTCCAGTTTGTGAGGAGAAGAAATCATGGACACATATTCTGGCTGAATGTAAAGTTACGGAAGAATGGAGGGGAAAGCAGTTCCCCCCCCCCCCTCTATATAAAATTGAATACAGGAAGATAGTTTTGCTGGACTTTGCTGAAAGGCAAGAAAGAAGGGAAGAGATTATGCAAATTTCTCATGAAAGTGAGAAACCTCAGGACTGAAAAGGCTAATAACGGGGATTTGGGGGGAAACAAATTGACTTAATTCAGCTATGTGTCATCCATTATGGGATTTCTGTATTTTTATACTTTTTTTTTAAATTTGTGCTGGCATTTCTTATTTAATTCTAATTTTATATGTAATTGTTTACTTATATATTTATATTATTTATTGTTGAATAAATTTTGTATGTGTTATTGTGAATGTCTAATGTAACATTTTGTATTGTATCAAACATACCTATTGTATCATAATAGCAGGTTGTTCCGCTGGAACCGTGCGCCTGTTAAGTTGTTTTGTATTGGTGCCAATTGACAAATACCCCTACTAAAATATGATGTAATTGGCGTTTGGCGAAATTGCTCTAAACTTCTTCTCCTAGAATGAAACGTTTTACCCAATGCAAGTGAGATCAAATTTACGATTGTGCGCAAAAATTTACGTTGCTACAGTAGGCCTCGTACATGCTATGATCCAAAATTACAAGATAAATTTTACTATTGACCTGTACCGAACGGTCGGTTAGGAAAGTGTTATGTAACAGAATGGAAAGCATGAATGACAGAATAATTTCCTGCAGATATTCACCCCACTGACTTGCAAACAGGGAAACATTTTCTTTACATCTCTTTGGTATAAAGATTTTGTTCAGTTTACCCGATATATTCTTTTCTTTTTGTCACCGATATTGACCTAAGCATATCAAACGTCATAAGTACCCCAAAATATATCGGCCTGCTCATCGAAATTTATGTACATTTAGTAGAGGCATAAGGACACTTTTCGTGTTAAACCTCAAAAGAGTGCAAACTGAGTTTTCTAGAAAACTATACTGTATGCACAAACGAACATTTTACCACTTATAAAATTTTTGCATTTGAATTATAAACTTATAAAATATTATATAACCTTATTTGCTTTGTTTTATAATTATTTAAATAAACCAATAAAATAATAATTTTTAAATCTTTTACTGCTTTAGGGGAACTTTTTCCATAAATTATTAATCTCACCATCCTCATATTTTACAATCAGTTGGAAATCATGTTACTTAACATTGTGAATCAAATAATAAGTAATTTAAAGCAAAAGTATAAGTTTGGAAAATATTTACTTATAGTGTTATTATTTTATGCAAATTTCAAACACTATTTTTCCTCCCATGCTTGCATTTGTTAAAAACGTGTACCAGCTATAGAGAGCAACATATTTTGCACATGCACAAAAGAATTGAAAACTCCATCTTACATAGTTTTTTAAGAAAAGTGCACCTAATGTTAAAAATTACGAGTTACGATAAATAACAACAAAGATTGCATGTGCTGTGAAACAGCATAGTGGTTATGTTTCAATTTCTATTAATCAATTTCTATTTCTCAAGAAAATCAAAGTTGATATGTGAGTATTATTTACAAACTGTGTAATTTCATATTACTCATGAAAAAATTAATTTTTGGCCCAAAGTCTAAACTCAGGGGAAAAGAAGGTATGGCGGCCAGGCCACCATATTTAAATGCTGCAAACACACAAAACCGATATATGAACATAAACTTCAACCTATCTAGTTTTATATTACGCATAAAGCCAAAAATAACATTTTGACCTAAAACCTATACCAAGTATTCTTAAGGTGTTTCAACAATATCCGTTTCCTTTCCTAATCCCACCTTGTCTATTGTACTAAGACGAACTACTTTCTATCGCTTTCCCGTTATTAATTTCAGAGCTACCTTCCTCAATACTGCTGCGGCGGGGCTGTATCTTTTGGTAGAAATGAATTAATAGTGTTTTTGCTACAGAGGCACCACAGGCGATGGACACTGGTGATACATGAAATGAAATGATATATCAGAAAATGATTCATTTTTAAGGAAGGAAGCGTTCCAGGCCTAAGTTTAGGGTACCTCCCCGGCATTTGCCATTTATGAGGACTGAGGAAAGCCTGGAAAAAACCTCAGTCAGGGAGCACGGTCTTGGCGAGATTCGAACCCCAAACGTCCCGCTCACGAGTCCGCGATTTAACGACCTCGGCCACTCGTGGCGGTCTTTTGGTAGAGAAAGGTACTCCTTGTTTATTACTACGTACATATAGCGTATAAAGCGCGGTCTAAACGCGTTTTTAATTATCACATGTAAGGTCTCACTAGGGTTAAACTTATACCTAAAACAGATTACCGGTTTAACTTCCCTGCGAGTCACATTGGTATCTATAGCTGAGTTTGCCAATCAAAAACATTCCTGGTCAATCCCGTTAATCCAGTCACAAAATGATACCCAGGTAATATAACAACTCATCCTCACTATGCAATCTCGGATCCAACAATTTTTCACTCTAAGCAATATCCTCAACATTATTCCTTTTGTCTTCTTTCGAAACGTCCATTTTCTTAAAAAAATATCTTCAATGTCATTTTTGAGCTCTTTTCATATTCCCAACGCGTTTTATTTCTAATCACTGACAATGAGAACGCAAACTAAGCGTTCCTTTCTCTATTTGCTCACTTAGACCTAGGCAGGTCGATCAACTCCTCCAGATAGACTTGTACTTGTTACAGAAACTTGAGTAAGTTTATTTTGTCTTGTTTGTAGTATATCGGCGGTAAAAATAAATAAATAAAATTTTTGGTCTCTTAGTTTTCAACGAGCGCAGCACGAACGTCTACTCATTATAAATGTACGCACTTCCCTCCTAAACCCAAGATCGCGGGTTCGAACCCGGCCAGGACCGATGGATTTTTTCGGGGCGTAAAAATCCTAAGTATGTGAGGTTGAAGAATTTCTTACGATCAGCTACTTCATGTGATCAACTCAATTCTTTAATAAGTTAAGATGTGAAACGCTGATTAGTTAAAAGATTGCTATTAATGAACTATCTATAAATTCCACTGAACTGAAATCATGACAATGAAAATATTTAATTGCTGTGTTTAAGATGCAGATTATTGGTAAATGACTTTTTTTTGTTTCATTTTTATATGAATAGAGAGCATTTTCGTATACTTTCACATGATATTAACAGTGCAAACTTACACTTAACTTCATACACATAGATAAGAGTTTAAATGAAAACTAGAAATATATTGAAAATAATTCATTAAATACTTTCAGAGAAACAGAGAGAAGGTATACCAAGTCATTTGCCTTCCCTGGCAAAGCCTGTCTTCATAGAAATATTGAAATGATGTCCCAGCTAAGTTCGTTATGAAAAATGTTAGGAGGTCATTCTGTAGTTTGCTCATTGGTCATGTAACAAACAGCTGCATGATAGGCGATTTCGTTATTAAATGCTGCACAATTGTTACCAGCAGCTTTTTTCGAAAATGATCAAATTTTTGCAGAAGTAGCTCAGCTCAGTTTACCAAATGGGGATGATAATATCATCATATATTTTATTTTTAATTTGAATGTGCTGAAGTCGGTGTAATACATGAATTTGTTCTTAAAAGATGTTTCTTCTTCAAGAAAGTACAAAGCGATGATTAGGTTAATATAAGGTCATTCAGTACAACTCCGCCTGTGGTGCTTCAGTAGTAAAGACATTTAAAAAAATCTGTATAACTAGATTCTCTTCTCATCAATGTCATTATTAGTTCAAATTATGAGCAATAAATACATTTTCTTTATGAATTATCATTAGGAAAATCATTAGATGTAGGTTCCAAAGCAAATACTATTTGTCTTCAATGCATTCATTTTATTTTTATTTGTACTTGTGTGTGTTTGTGTTGTGCAAAATATTTTGACGCATTGATGCAGTTAGCACTGTGCCATAGAACAAAACACTTGAGTTTTGAGGTAGGATATTCTATAGTACAGAGCTGGCAGGTGCTTTCTTACATACACATGCACTTGCGACACATTATGGGAAAAATCGTGAAAAGTGTTCATTTCCTTCATTTATAACAACCACAGTTAACACGCCAATGGTACATTGTAAAAAGGTTAGATTCAGAAAGTTCTCCTGAAAGAATTGCCACTCCTAAAGTTGTGCCACCTAAGGCTTTATTCAAATAGTCTATGTTTAGGTTCTCTCTCTACGCTCTATATTTCAAAGTGTTACTTATCACTGTCAGTTAAAATTGGGGGGGAAAAAACACGTTAAAAGTGATATTATTACAGATACTGTCAATTTTTTAAACACTGTTTAGCCTGGTAGGTTGACATTGAATCGCAAAATGATGAAGAAGATTTTTAAAATAAAGAGTGGACAAAGTATCCGTAGATAACTTTTCCTCAGCTGTACACAGTTTCTGAAATGTGATACCTGTGAGCCCAAATTATTCCTGAGTTAAACAAATTTTAACAAACATTTCAATATCGGATTTCCACCTACTCCAAAATTTAATTTTTGGGCTTTGGAATAGTGAGTTTTGCTCATGCATGTTCTCTCCGGCTTTGCCGGTATTTTGTGCTAAATCGCATTTCAAAAGCAGATTTTGTAACTGGAAACATTAAATAATGCGTATGTTTTGTTTTTCTTTAGAAATTGTAAATTTTAATATCCGTTTGTACTCAAGTTACTTACCCAAAATACTTAATATTTTATGTGGTTCCCGATTTTGTACTAGAAGCTGCATTCCTGACGGCCATTTTTCCTCAGAGAAGTGTGTTGAACTGATTGTTTTCTGAGAAACGGGCTGAGAAACCGTTCATTGGGTGAAAAAAAGCAGTAAAAGGTCGGAAAGAACGATAATACAACATTGCAATATCTTCTACCTGTACAGTCTCACTTATGGCTGAGCCTCATAAATATCCAAGCATATGACTTTCAAATTTTCAATGTTTTCATGTATGATTGCATTTGCTATAATACCACCGTTCATTGATATCAGTTATCCGCCTTATCCGTTGCCATACAAATGCAAGCAAGTCTATCAGAGATGATAATAGTTGCGCTTGACTCTTCTTAAATGTTATATTAATTATTTTTACTATAATTTGCGCGTATTGTATCCATAAAACAAGTAAAGAGATTTTTAAATTTGGAAAACATTTTTAAAGAAATTCGGCCACCTATTCCTGATTCTCACTTCCTAAATGCTTACGTATTAAGATTGTGGTTCATAATCATATTTGGTTTTTAAAATCAAACTTTCTAGGAAAATATTCTGTCAGGAAGAACTGTTTATTTTGAAGTAGTGTAGGAAATATGCAGTTTATGGACTGTACCTTATAATATCAATACATCATCTCTGTCTTTGTTTTTCATCTCAATATACATTGGGTTCTTAACCACTGTTCATATTTAAAATACTATTATTATTTATACTAATTACATGCCCTAGTAACTTTCTTTGATAAGAGTTAATACTCTTAATTATACAATCATTTTTACATATTATATATTTGTTTTAGTAAAAGTAAGGAAAGAGCGGTGAAATGTATGTGCGCTACTGCTAATGCCAGTTATTTCTTTTGTTAATACTATAAATAATTACTATTTGTACCATACGTTTTGTAATATTTTATGATCTGAATATAATTTGTTATAGCTCGTAATTCAGACACACACATTTTCCATTTATTGCATGATTTGGTTATGTTAATTCATATAAATCTTATACTTGATTTCTGATAGTCACTCATTTGTGCAATTGTTTGTCATTATATTTATGGTTTGACATCTATAATATTTATTTAGCTTTAAACTATTTAATTAAATTATATCCATGGTTCTTTAGAGACAGAATAAATAATTATATATTATATTAAAACAGCTGCAAACAGCCACAAGTTGGGAAACTCTTTTGGAGCGGATCAACAATGGTGAGTAGAGGGATGCGGAAGTATGGATGATGTATTGGATTAACCAAGAATTCGGTTAATCTTAATGAATGACGAGTAGACTTTCTTCCCCGTCCACTCACGGCTCCTTTGATGGTGTCTTGATGCTAAGGGTTTCCTCGCAGCTCCGGCGAATATTGTGCTGGTATTTTGGAAACAAATTTCTTGTCTCGAGGGAAAAGGAGATGGAAAGGTGGCTGTGAATATAATACACTTGTTGTGATGATAACAGCCTTGACTTATTCAGCTGTTCTGGGTGTCTCAGGGTTCACAATCTGGAAATGTTTTATGTGTTAATAAGTTCTTAGAAGTGTCGGCACTAATCTCAAACGAAGTTTTGTCTCTCACCACTCCAGCAGTTTTTGTAAGGAAATTCTCCGCACCAGATATTCATCCCTTATACTAATGTACATTGTCTAATAGCTGACTGGAAATGGACAATAATTATTGGAAAAGGTTCTTCCCTTAGGTCACTTTTCTGCTAGCTCGCTTTCACTATCGCGCAAACTGTTTTTCTGTACTATCTTCCTCTACTGTTCCGACCTTTTCTCGTCTCTCCACTCTTGTATACTGATTTTCTAACAAACAATGTTACTTTCCAGAGCAAATTTAAAAATTTAGGATATAATGGCTGGTCCGCTAATGTAAAAGGATTCTTAAGACTACTCACCCCAACAAAAGTAACGGTCTTAGGGCGACTTTACACAGGTGATTACAAAGGGAGCGGCAGGTTCACTTGTCCTGCCAAACATTAAAGGAACCTTAGATGTTTATTGCTTTTCTGGCAATAAACCTCAGCAGCAAACAGTTTGGTATTTCTATTGAATGAAGCCTTCGTACATTTCAAACATACACTGTGAGATATGTGTAATAAGGAAAATATATGAAATTATGTGAACTTAATGTAGAAATATGTGGAATAAATATGTAAACTTAATCTAGGCAACGATGCATAATATGCATACATGCGCTAAATTCGGACAGCAACGATAATAGCCTTGAGGGTTCGAGTCCGGGGATTTCCCGCCTCATACTTCAGGCAGCAAAATATATTTTTAATATATGTGACGTATTAAGACTACTACTTATATTTGTAAAATATTGACAGTTGTTGACTTTAATTTTATTCTGATTCTATTCTAATAATTTACTCATTAGTAATAATAACTTTTGATATTATGGATTGAATTCCATTTTAATGAGAGATAAGGTTGGAGAAGCAAAACGAATTTGTTTTACATTTAGCGGAACCAGCAATGCATTTGCATAATGAAATCACTGTTATAAAGAGCTTTGTTTGCTGGGTTAATTCAAAAATATTCTCTTGAAAATGTATTGCTTATGCCTCTAGTAGCACGGCCCCATTTCCATTGGTTGGATTGTGTTCAAACGGTTCACGTAGTTCGGGCAGTGCTTACTTGCAATGTTAATACAGTACATCGGGTGTTTGTATTTAGTAATTCAGTTTATGGGAGTACCAGGTTTAAAGCAACTCAAGCAATTAATTGTTAAATACACAAAACAGCGTTGGTTTTGCGAGAGATCGGCAACAGACAGACAGTGCTTAAACAGTATTGCTATTGTCTCTCAGCATCACAGCTTCAGTTTTCCATTAAATAGGAAAGTGAACACAACGAATTAATATGCTGGTACCCGTAATTAATTGCGTACAAACGTACATCCATTTTTGCTACACTCCAATGTCATCGCCTATGCACATTAATAAATATTTGCTGTTTCGCTCTATTGAAACTCACCTCTCATTTAACGTTTCATCGTTTATATTACCACATTAAACCCATAGGGTAAACATTAGGGAACCCACAGGTAGCCCTGATGTTCAGCATCCTGCACCACTTGTGATCCGCTTTGAAATCAAAGATGGATGTCTTTTATAATCTCAGTCTCTTTTAAATATATTTTCCAACAGAAATTATCAAAATACTACTGATTATAGCAAGAATAACAAGACCATTTTGTGCATTAATACGCTTTCTATAGAAATGTATATAAAGTATCACTTAAATTATGTTAATACATATTTCTAGTAATCATCACCTTTCATAGTTGCAGCTGAAGCATGGTTTCTCAGTAATAGTTTTCAGAGGTTTACGGACATTCGCATAAGGTGCTAAAAATGTAATATATTTCTGAAAAAATAGTATGATGAAATATATATAAATTTTGGAATTATAATATAAAATATTCATTTACATTTATAAAATAAAATAACGTGTCATGGCAATTATAGTAGATTAATCATGGACATTTACATTTTTCAAACAAAGACCACCTTCCCTTCGTTGTAACTGTGTATTCTTTTTCAACAATCAAGGAGTTGTAAGAATTGGCCGTTAACTTTTCGTGCATGGTCAAAGTTGCAGTCACATTGGCCGCTTGCTGATATAACATGTTTAATGCTTTTTTGAAAATATGCGACGGAAAATTTATGCCTTATCTTTGGATATTTTTTCTGAAATGCACCTTGTTTCTTGCTAAAGCACAATACTAGTCACTGGAGCACATGTGCTCACAAAGGAATTATTTAGTTAATAAACATGCATAGGTGAAGTTCACCCTCCTGTATTCTGCCACCATTGTGGTCAAGGTAAAAACTGTTGATACCTTAATCCCAATGCTTGGTTTTGACCTCTCACTTGTACTCGCCAATTGCTGCCATTTTGCGTTTTTGTGGCTTACTTTAATGGGAATTTTGAATTTTTAACTCGAGGCTATGGTGTGGTGAATATGTACAAACATAAGTTTATCTTGAAAATGATAGAGATGCTATGTTCTACTTCCACAAACAGTATGGAAAATGCCAAAGCTTATATGAAATGGACATAAACAAAGCTATGCAATAAGAAATTTTCGGAAACCTGGAAAAGTATTTTTAAGGGCTATTGGATGCGATAGTATAATACGTTTGCTTATTGTGTGTGCATACACTTAAAGAAACATAAATGGTAAATGTCTTCAATAACCATGTACATAATATTACATTTAACACACCTCCAACAAAAGCTGTTTTTGTTCACTAAGAAAATGTCCTTCTGTCTTAAGCTTTTCATTTTTAATTATGTTATCCTAAGAGAAGTTTAATATATCACTAAAATGTGTGTATTGGTGATTATTGCCTTTTTTGAACTTTGTCGAGTATCTTCCTTTCCCATACTTGCCTCCTAAACCCAAGATCGCGGGTTCGAACCCGGCCAGGACCGATGGATTTTTTTCGGGGCGTAAAAATCCTAAGTATGGCTTCCTTTGGAAGGGAAGTAAAACCGTGGGTCCCGTGTCGTACATTTACGGCACGAAAAAGAACCTCAAGCCTGAAAGAGAGGCCTCTGAGCAAAATTTGTCGGCCCTTTCACGCCCTGAGTTGAATGGGACGCTGATGACCTGAGCTGTTAAAGAGCGTCCATAAATAAATTATTCAAAAAAATCTTCCTTTCAAACTGCGTTGACATTTATACTTATTTTTTTCTAGTCATAAGTAGAGCTCTGCCTTTGGTCAATTTGGATACACGTTAATGGTCTTCAATCATAGAACTTTCGCTTTCAATGGAGAGCATTAAGCTTTTTTTGAATAGTCTTTAACGCCCGTTTTTTTACCACTGAGGCACCACAGGCGGTGGACACTGATGATATATGATATAAAATGATAATTGTGAAAGAATATTTTTTAAGGAAGGAAGCGTTTCAGGTCTAAGTTAAAGGGTACCACCCTGGTATTTGCCATTTATCAGGAATGAGGAAAACCTGAAGAAGAAGAAGAAAAAAAAACAGTCACAGAGGACGGTCCTGATGGTAATCGAATTCCAGACTCCCACTCAAGAGTCCGCGTCTTAACGACCTCGACCACCCGTGGTGGTACATGATGAGTGAAAACAGCTAAGCTACAGTAAGGTCGCCTCCCTTCTATGTGCGGGAGTGTTGTGTAAGCGGGTAGTTTTGCCTCCAAACAAATGTAGTTATATTGTTATGAAGTGCTTGAAGTTTCTCGGTGCTCAAACGCAAGCCCCTAGAACATAAGAGGTGGTCGGCTTACAGTGTATTTTAAAGGAAGATGAATTCTCTCACGGTTCAAAGTTTTCAAGTGAGTAAATCTGGAAATGCAACACCTGGGATAGAACATGGATTTTAATTGATTTACAACAAAGCACCAAAAGGACATCTACCTTACACAATAATATGACACAAACAGTACAAATGGTATGATAAATCAGTCAATAAATTGTATTTGTCCATAACAATATACATGAAAATGACGTTCATTTATGCCATATTCATTGTAAACAATTAATATTAATAACACTAAAACGCACACATTTATTAAAGTAAATTTTTCATTTTCAGTAAACAATTTAATACTTTTATTTAAAAATTACCGATAGTCAACATCCTGGCATAAATGCTTAATTTATTGCAAACTTTTATATAGAAGTATGTTCACCTGGTGACGGTAAGTCGACAGTTTGGAATATTTGGTTTATCTTTCTTCTACTATTAATACCAGCAGTATCAGTTCTTAAATTGAAGCGGGAATTTTAAAGGGAGTCATCAATTTGATTAGTGTTGAGGAATGAGGGGGAAGAATTCTATTGTCTTTGGTACCGATCTTGGGAGGAAACGAGGTGTAGAAATTTGTACACTTTGGACTTGGAAATAACTCAGTTGTTTCGCGCTGTGCTCCCCAACATCGGTGTCAAAGACGATCGAATTCTTCTTCCTCATCCCTCAACTCTAATCAAATTAATTAATCCGTCTAAAATTGAAAGGAGTGAGAGATAAGAAACATGGGGCAGATCTAAAAGCGCGAAACAATTGAATTGTTTGCAAGTTCAAAGTTTACGAATGTCCGCATCCCCTGTCCTCCTCAAGATCGGCGCCAAAAACGATCGAATTCTTCCTCCTCATTTCTTAACACTAATCAAATTAAATTAACGCTCCATTTTTACACTTGGGGATATTAATTAAACCGAAATTAGGTTAATTAATTCCTCTAAAATTCCGGTTAAAATCATATTGATACAAATGAGTATATACATAATCGTACTATAAATAGGCAAGTATATTTAATTGTATAAATAATGGAATAATGCTCATGTGGCCTTTTTTAGAAACGTAATTTTCATTCCTCTTTTATGACATAAGTATCTCCTTATTGTGAGGGCTACCATTACATAAATTAATTCCATATAATACATAAATGATTCGGAAATATTGTGTAGTAAATGTTTATCAGATTTCGGATTTCTGAAGACGAAAAATAATCGGATATAAACTATTAGATATTTTGTGAATATGTTGAGTATGTGAAATTTTTTCATCAAAGTTGAAAGTCTAACACATTTAGAGAATGTATTTCATTCCCCACCTCCTTCAATAAAAATACATAAATTGATTTAAATCTTGTTTCAACAACGGGCCATTTACAAAATACTAAATTAAAAATTTAGTATTTAAATTATTCAAACCGTTCAGGATGGTTATTCCCGGTTCTTAAAGAAGATCAGCGACCAATAAGAGTAGTATAACTGATATATTACAGAATACTTCATTAATCATAATAATAAATTACTTAATATGTTAATGAATATTTTCAAATATATATTCTTGAGAAAATCGTTCAAAAACTTCCAAAATAAATGCTGAATAAATTGTTGTTATAACAAATGCACTAAGAAGGTATAAAAGTTCAGGTAATATGAACAAGTGATGAAAAATCCAAGAATAATTCAAAAGTTAGTAAATTTGGTTCATATCAAAAATCGAGGGTTACAACAGTAATGAAAATTAATTACGCGCAAACAAATAAAATTATTACAGCTACGACATTTTTAGTTGAAAAAATTACGAATGTATTTAGGCACTGTAGCAAAAAACTGAATCTCTACAATAATACAGTATTCGAATTATAAAATATATATACCTATATACACTTAACACTATATATACATATATACACGCACATACCTAAACCGTTTACTATTAACAAGACCACAAGTTGCCGAGGTCGTTAATGAAAGCACGTGCTCGTGAGCGGGAGGTCCGGGGTTTGATTTCCAACAGTACCATTCTTCCTGACTGATGCTTTTTCCAAGTTTTCCTCGGTCCTCATCATTGGAAGAGGTACCCTAAACCTATGCATTCCTAAATTAGATATCCTTCCAAATTATCATTTCATCACAAGTATTATCAGTGTCCTCGTGGTAAAACTGGGTGTTTAACAGTATTAAAAAATGTTCACCACTAACCCAACTCGTATGCAAAGGATATAAACAGTTATTTGAGAAATAACCGTTGCTTTCCAGCTTTAGATGTATATTTTTAAATATATTAGATATCCCTTTTTACATTTTAAATAGTTATACGTATATGAGCTTATTTATGTATTTATTAAACGATAACAGAGGGTCAATACTTAAATTATAAGAAAATAGTAATTAAACTTATAGAATAAAATAATTATTTTGGGAAAAATTTGGCTCAAATTAATAATTTTGATATATATAATTCGACAGTTTTCTGTATCCTTAAATCTTAGGTAATACAATTGTTAGGTACATATAGTGTTAAGGGGAGTTAGAAGGCAAAAAACACAATTTAATTGAAATTTTTAAAAAATTTAATTTCAAATAAATTTTCAACTCTTCCGAATAATGGTATGTAATTTTGGTTTTTATAAGTAGTCTATTTGAAGATTTTTAATATTAAATCTACATCTATGTAGATTAAAAACTGCTGATTTTGACACCCTCCATTTCAAAACAATACATCTTTCGAAACAGTTCAGCTAGTATGTTCTGATTTTTATCATTCGTTAGAAAAAAGTTTGTAATTATTGCTGAATATTCTCATGCAATCGTTCTGAACAGATCCGTGACACAGACATACAGTTGGAGTTCAAGTTGGAGCTATGAGAGAGCTTTCAACAAGTTTTGTTTGATCGCAATTTTGTCAATGGTACATTTTTCCTTGCATGCATCTACCTCCAATGAGGAAAAATAAAAAAATACTGCAACAATTGACTTGAAACTATCAGTAATATTCTCTATATAACAATGACCCTATTGAAGCAGAATTTTTAAGAAAAGTTTCATTGCGTAGGAATGATGGAATTTTTTCCCTAAATTTTTGCAATAAATGGGCTTTAAATAAAATTATATACTAATTTTTATTGTAATGCTTACTCTATTAACTCTGTTGTATAAAATGTATCAAAATAAGTTATCTGCATTTCAATGTTGTTGTTGTAATAGTTTTGCCATAGTAGGAACATAAAGTTAGCTAATTTAATGTTGGTAAGACAGAGTCTTCCAACTTTCCTTAAATAAACCCAGACATCGCAAAAAAAAAAGACTGCGATTGAAGGACACTTTTTATTTGTTTTACATCTCAGGTCATCAACGTCCCTTTCATTCAGGGCGTGAAACGGCCTATCAATATTGCTTAGAGGCCTCTTCTTTCAGGCTTTAGATTCTCTTTCGCGTCGTAAATGAACGACAGGGACCCACGGCTTTACTTGCCTTCCAAAGGAAGCCATCATTAGGATTTATACGCTCTAAAAAGTCATGGACCCTGGCCGGGATTGAACCCGTAATCTTGGGTTTGTAAGACAAGTGTGATTACCACTACACCGCGATTGAAGGAAGCAAGCAACAAAGTAAAGGCATATATTCTATAATGAATATTATGGAATAGGACCATGTGAATTGATTTACATAATCTTTCATGGAATTATAATTTACATACACCGAAAAATGAATTATGCCGAATTTTGCAGGCGCAAATAACGTGTACGTTATGTTATTTGAATGTAATATTTTAAATTATTTTTACCGTTAAACTAATTTCTACATTTGTGGGCGTCCCTTATTTTGGCAAAAAAAAAAAAAAAAAAAAATATTTTGCCTCAATTTTTCTGCCAAACTACAAAATTTGTTCCATTTGGACACACTTACTCAAAAGTTAATTCTAATAAGGTGACGTTAACCCTTGCCGACTTAAGCGGTAAATGTGAATCTTGCGAGTGATCAACATTATGGATATTGAGTAAAATGAAACTAAGATTATGTATATACACCCTATCTAATATTTTTTATAAAAGTTCGGATACTTATTATCTACATTTTATAAATAATATTAACATTTTGAACACTGTTGAGGATATTTTCTCTTCAATGCTTGTTTCTTGCAGACTGGATATAGCCGGCGATAGTCTTGCACACAGTACAGTAAAAGCTGCTTCTATTTTTCATTTACAGTGAATAGTCCATGAAAGTTCTGCATTAATTTATCACCTCCCTCTGTAAAGTAATTCACAGCAATAAAACAGTTAACCTTGGCTTCTATATATGAAGTGTAGTTCTTCTATGAGGGACATTCTTGAAGGTAACTAGCATCAATCTATAAATGAGAGTAAAGATCTCCGGCTCTTTATGGACACGAAATCGTCAATTTTTTGTGTCAAATAAAGAAACGAATGCATTAGAAGATGCATCTTAAAGAATGGCAATAACACACAGAAAAGCCAGATTAAACTTACCAAACAATTTAGCATTCAATTCTTTAATAAAGGAATATATCCCTTTTCCATATGAATAGACCCTCTGTCCACAATTTCAATTTTGGTATTTATCAGCATCATCAAAAATCTAAGGACTAGATAATTCTTCTAATAAATGCTACATCTAATGACTGAATTTCTTCAAAGCTGATCTAGAAATTGTAGACCTGTCATTTCAGTATATCTTTAGTGCTCTTTAGAACCGGATATCTTAATTAGAAGCTTTTTCACCTGCAGTTCAATTAAACCACAGTTTGATATAAACCGATACAATGAATATATAGAGTATTTTATATATAAACAATATTTGCAGCTGTGGCCGAAGGAAGAAAATTTTCAGAAAATAAATGCTCTTCTCTTACCATTCAGCGCACATGATGCATTGCCCCCCCAAAAACGGATCTTCAATCTCCTTTCTGTGTCTCCTCCCAAAATATTACGGTAAGTTTTATGAGTTCACGCTAGTCACCTCCTTATAGGTTTCTGTAGGTTACTTTCATAGGAGCCTAACATTTTGTAAATTTCTGAATCACTGAAATGCTCTTCTGCATCTTTTTTACCACTCTGAATACTGCTAGTATTTACATTTACCAAATTTCTCTTGTAAGCTTGAAAAGGGATATGTCAGGTTCACTTGCTATCTTGAGTATCTTGCATTCAAACGCACTTTTCAAAATTAGTTCAAAGATATGATGACGGCACGGGAAAAACAACTCAATCTCCAGTTTTTATTCCAGTAAGACAATTGCCCCATAAAACCGGCCGGTGTTGTCATGTTGTATTTCAGCCCCAAAATGTTAATACATTCACAATTGCTCTTGTTCTTTACTAGAAGAATTTTATAAATCTGGAACGCCGAAGAGCTGCTCCCTGTTTCCGTCTGCAGCGACTATTAGAAGTTTTTCTGGTTTTAGATGTCGGACATTTCTTTTTTTATTTTTTGAATAGTGTTTAAGGCCCATTTTTACTACTGAGGTACCACACACGGTGGACACTGATGGTACATGAGATGAAATGATAAATTAGGACAAGATATTTTTAGGAAGAAAGCGTTCCAGGCCTAAGTTTAGGGTACCTCCCGGCATTTACTATTTATAGGACTGAGGAAAACTGGGAGAAAACCTCAGTCAGGGAGGAAGGTCCTGACTGGATTCGAACGTAGGACCTCCCGTTCACGAATCTGCGCCTTAACGATCTCGGTCACCCGTGGCAGTCTGATATATAATGAGGATTGCGGTTTTCCATTCCAGTTAACAGTAGGCAATGCTGGAAATGCTGATTTAATGGATTCTGCAAGCTCCTTTCTTACCTCCTGCCTGAATCAATATGTAAGTTGTAATTATAGTAAACACGTCAATATTATAGCCAACTGCTTCTGCTGTTATCTGAAGGATTAACACAGCATCTCTCACATTCAGATGGTCACTATCCAAAGCAGCTACCCGTTTTGAAGAAATAAAATATTTGGTGTCTCGTTTCATAGCATCCTACTTTAGCGTATCTTCTGAAATCTCAACCAGAGGTTCACAGTTATTGATCTTATCTGAACTGGGAAATGACTCTTCTGAACAGAGGATATAAGAAGATTTACAACTGAAGAGTAGATGCTGCAAACTCGGGTTTCTTCACCTTTTTCTTCTTGTAAATTCCATTGCCTTGCTCTTTCGTCTTTCTCTGCGAGTTTTCAGTCTACCACTGCGAGGCAGCCTTTCCGTCCTGGATTTCTCTCTGCTGTAGAAAGGGCCTGTCTTCCTCTAATTTTATACTTTGCAGAGCACTGGCATGTTCAGTAACAAAGAAGTTGCTTAAATTGGTTTTAAACACCAATTAGAAGAGATTATATATATATATATATATATATATATATATATATATATATATTTTTTTTTTTTTTTTTGAGTAGTGTTTAACGCCCGTTTTTACTACTGAGGCACCACAGGCGGTGGACACTGGTGATACATGAGATGAAATGATATATTGGGAAAGGATTTTTTTGTTTTTTTAAGGAAGGAAGCGTTCCAGGCCTAAGTTTAGGTACCTCCCCGGCATTTGCCAGTTATGAAGACTGAGGAAAACCTGGAAAAAACCCCAGTCAGGGAGGACGGCCTGGCGGGATTCGAACCGCAGACCTCCCGCTCACGAGTCCATGCCTTAACGACCTCGGCCACCCGTGGCGGTATATATATATATAATTTCTTCTTTGCTTTCTTTTACAAATTTCTGCACTCTAAATGCAAGTGAAAAGATTTTTTGTACCTTGTGGAAGGAATTTTATCGGAATCTTTTCTTTCTTACAAAATACCATTCACTCACGAACTATAAAAGTTTCACTTTTACTAACACTGTTACTTCGCATATATTGTAAAACAAAGCTTCCAACACTTGGCTGTTTAATGGCGATCTCTGTCCTGTTATTTGGTGCATTACATCCTCTATTGAAAATTCACGATCTTTGGCAGGGTGTAATTCACTCGAAATGATTTTTGCTTAGAGACTCGAAAACGCACACGATTGGAAACAAGTAAGGAACTCACAGTTGTGCACGACTGTCTGTGTCTAGGTGTAACAGTGAAGTGTCCAGTCTGACCATGTTCATGGTCAAGTCGGCACGGAATAGAGTGCTTCGATTAGAAAGGAATTAAACACCAACATGTTTCAGAGTAAAAGAAACGAAACCGGTGGGTGTGCATTCCAAAAATTTTATATCGGGGAATAAGGAAAATCTCAATGCATACAGCTACGTACGGAGACTGCAAAGTATGCCGTTATTTGTCTGATACATGATCCGACATATTACCACTTTTCCACCTTACCCTATTTTTATTTCTTATAAGGCTACTTTCTGGAATTGTCGCTCTGCAACCATAGTTGAGGTTCAGTGGGTTTTTTAATAGTGTTTAACCTTCGTTTTTACTACTAAGGCACCACAGGAAGTGTACACTGATGATACATGAGATGAAATAACATATTGGGAAAGGATAATTTTAAGGAAGGAAATGCTCCAGGGTACCTACCCGGCATTTGCCATTTATGAGGACTGAGGAAAACTTGAAAAAAAACTCAGTCAGGGAGGACGGTCCTGACGAGATTCTAACCCTAGACCTCACCGCCCTAACGACTTTGTTTCTAGTTGTTAGAAAATGTTAGCCTTTCTAATCTCACTTGTTGAACGGGATATCCCATAAAAGTAATTAATTCAGACACATACAGGTGAGGTTAATATCACCTTTGAACTTTGTATTCTATCGGCGGAAGTTGGTTTGTGTTCTGGAAAATTTTTCGGCTAATCTATGTCGTATTACCTAAGCTACCTACTGAATTTAGATATATTTAGATACACAGGTATTGTTTTAAAGTGTGTAATTAAAGGAGTTCTATGGTTATATTGGGAAAACCTCCCTTTGGTGCTGTTTTTAATGGCTGTAGGTGCCAATTTGTATTTAGCGATGTAATGAATTGTTGAAGTGTTCTGAAATTAAATATATTGTTCATATTTCTTGAATTTTCAAAGAGAATGAAATAAAACGATTGTTGAATTTTATTATTGAATCTATGGAGAGATTCTTTCCACAATCCCTAGGAAAATGCCTTTGATATATTTACTATGGCTGTCATGATGTACTATTTATTATTTCGTATAATCTGTGAACTAATTTGAAAACAGACATTGAATTGTACTTTTCTGAATTTTTGGAGAAAACCATTTATTAGTATTTTATGGGTTATTATATTGTAATACTTTTGATGCTGTAATATTTTCATCCTCAGTATATTCTCTCAAATGTAGAGCAATTATAATTGATTAAATAATTTCCCAATTATTTAATATTTTGTGATTAATGTAATTTATTTTTAAAAATTAAGCATGTATGTATGCTTAATACGAGCTCTAGCCCGCATCATCATCATCATCATCATCATCATATCCTTTGTAATAATATCTAGGAAAGTTAAAGAAGTGCAAGTTTCGATATGGAGTAAAAACCAAAGTATTCCTGTCTTTAACGTGGAAAATCTGCTCAGCCAAACTTTACGCTGTATAAAATTCCTGGGAGAATAAGAGGTAGAGCCAGTTAACAGACCTGGTGAAACCCACGCTGTTGAATGTACTTTTAATCAAAGGCCAAAATCGAACAATAAAGGCACAAACCGGAGAACTTTAAATTCTTTTTATTCCGTCCTTTCTTGCTTGTTTCAATATACTACACGCAAAGGCGATTTATAATTTATAAGCAGCATGTGATATGTAATAGGCCAGTAGTTGCATTCGACAGCTTCGCTTTGCTGTCTTCCTCTAATTAGATAAGACTAGAAGTAATGTGCTATCAGTCATTAGCATATGTACGCACTGCACACCTTTGATCATGAGCAGTTTTATGATAATATATAGCACTATATTTGATAATTGATTGCCAGTACATTTTCATGCTTGAAACGTGGCGAAGGAGTTCAGGCCTGAACATCGAAAAATAAAATTATGAAAACTGCGTGGCTATGTTAGAACAAAAGTGATGAGATTATCAAACTTGAACTGGTCTTGTTTATAAAATCTCTACCATGTTGACTGACCAAAGGAATATTTCAGAACGATGCATAGACGTGTTTAACGTTTACGGGGATGTTGGAGCTCCCAATTTCGTGGATTCTATAACTTGCTTCTACTCTAAAAATGAGAATAGGCGACACTGAAAATTGACAAAGACAATTGAAAAACGTCTTCATACAAAATCATTACTATTCATAAAAAATAAAAAGATTCGTACCAAAAACGGTTTTATTTATATCGTCCAAAAGCTCTTCCATTCGGAATTGTATAATTTGACTTACATTAACTTTTATTGTACATAACTGCTTTATTTTTGTTAGCACCTTTACTGAAACTAAAGACAAGAAATGCAGACTTTCTTAATTGTGGTATAGCATTTAAGTATTTTTCCCGTTAAAAATTGGACACATGTTTGTTATCATTTATTTTTCTCCATTTTGTTTGATATTTTCATCTTAAACATTTGCATTCCTAGCATACACACAATCCCAAGTAAGAAAAAATTGCAAGTATACCGGCATTATATTTTGTAAATCACTTTGTTATTTAATTGATTTAAATACTTTTCCTTTACTACATATACCATAGCTACATAGTTTCCAAAAATTTGTTATGATGTAATTTGTTTACTCACAAGGGAGCTGTTTACTAAAATGTGTAAAATCGTTGTGGGTGATTTCAATGTAACTTGATATGCTATCAACGACATGGATAGGCACATTTCGGGTAGCAAACTTCGCCCACATCTCACGCTAGAAATCAAGAAACGCTGTAGTATCTGTCATTAGAAAAAAATGTATTCGTATTTTTCTGTGTCACAGCTGTGTAACCTATAGTCTTTTAGGGCGTTTCTGTGGAAATGATTCGTTACTGTGGGAACTCACATCCCTTACGCCTGATATCAATTTTGTCATCTTCACTTTCAGCCGCACTATTGTATCCATTGTCCTCCTGAAATGTGTTATCAATTGCATAGGTGAAATTTATTGTCATTTGCATCTTTTCATTCGAGAAGTTTAAACTTTTTCCATAATATATTCAAGTCAAGAATGGCCGTTAAGTATTAATCATTAATACCGGGCTCCGTATTTTTTTTTTTTTTTTTTTTACATAGTCATATCTAATTCTAGTTCTATACCTTTTACCATGTTTAGAAATAAATAGTTATTCAGTTCTTCATATGTAGTTCTAGGTTCAAGATAGAGGATATGTTGATTTTGCATTACTACGTTCAACCTGACAATATATATATATATATATATATATATATATATATATATATATATATATATACATTCAAAGTCAAAGCGTAAAAACTGGAATACAGGCTCCACAGGTTATTTCTATTAAGACACTTAGTCGCATCTACTGGACAAATTATGTATAAACATAAGAGCGGCATTGAGTTCATGAGCAGCATAGCGTAAGCTCCGGGCCGTCTGGTAACAAAATTTGGCGGTCAAATTCCGAAATAAGAGATATCTAATAAGCATTGCTTATTTGCACTAAAAGTTATGTACACACATTTCTGATTATGAGAGTTATCCTTCTTAGTTCCTTTTCATAAATAGAATTAATTTTGAGTGATATTGTTACTGAGCTTATCTAAAGAGTGTACATTTATCCTGTACATGGTATCTTTTAATGCATCTTAGGGATAGGAATCACAGGGGGCTAATTAACACGGTAAGAGAAAAATTATTGCACATAACTAAGGCTATTAATTGTTTCCTAAAAATTCACATATTATTGTCACCGCTAACTGCACAATATACTCTCCAAGTGTTCTTCATGGGTAAAAAAGAAAATTCTAAATTGCATTATCCACAATTTGCGAGTAAATATAGCCATGAAAGTAAGCTACCTCAGATAACAAAATGAGTTCAGAAAATTGTTTCCTTCCTGCGTTTGAGCCAAAATTCACCCGAAAAATATTTTCCTGGTACTCCACTATCAGATTTCAGTTCTTGTTAACTTTCTGTTTGAAGAAGAAATTTTTTGAGAAATTTCCTCTTTTATAAAACCACCAAGAAATCTTTGAACCAAGCAAAACTAAAAGCGGTACGCTACTATTTTAAAGCGGTTCCAAATTGATATTTTACCGATGTTACTGAACCTAGAGGTGTTTGGCCAAAAAGAGGAGAAATAAAAACAGAAGATGAAAAAACACATTATCATCATTTGCGCTTTTGTATTTTTGAAAGCTGCCATTTACCGGTATACTTTCAACAATTTTCTCATAGCAGAATATGGAGCGCCATTCTGCAAATCTAAAATAAATGCTAAAGTTTATATTCCTCCAGAGAGGAAAGAGTAGAAGATTTCTGGGATTTTTATGTAAATATATTGCTGGTCTTGATACCAGTTTTATAAGAATTTCAATTTCATAATTTTGAATTGTATATAGTTTTCTATCATAAAATGTCAAAATCCTTGCTGTTTATTTGTGATTTTTATTCCTTGCTTTAAATATAATATAGGAATAGAGTATTTCCACAAGATACACAAACCCAAGATCGCGGGTTCGAAACCGGCCAGGACGGATGGATTTTTTCGCGGCGTAAAAATCCTAAGTATGGCTTCCTTCGGAAGGGAAGTAAAGCCGTGGGTCCCGTGTCGTACATTTACGGCACGAAAAATAACCTCAAGCCTGAAAGAGAGGCCTCTGAGCAAAATTTGTCACGTTTCACGCCCTGAGTTGAATGGGACGCTGATGACCTGAGCTGTTAAAGAGCGTCCATAAATAAATCAATCAAAAAAAAAAAGGTAGACACTTTACTGATCAAAATGAAGGCTACGTTTATACACAAATGAATAAATGTGCATAAAAATTATATAGCATACTTTTTTATATTTCGTAGTTGCATAATACATGGGTAAAAGTACAGTGTTATCTTCTTCTATCATGGTTAATGTATACATATATAGCACATCTTAAAGCCAACACTTTACCTGCATCTCCACAGCGTAATCAGGAAAAGCTTTTTGTTCCTTTGAGCTCAAAGACTCTAAGAACATTATTATGCTAATGAGATAGGGAACAAATGAAAACTTCTTCAAATTAAGCATACCGGAAACATTACCTTTTCAACTCTTTTTAGGTTCCACGGGCATTGTGAATAGCGCACAAAGGAAATGTTTGTGAGTGAGATTATTGTAGTACATGGCGTTTCGAGAGAGCTCTTCAGATTTGGCGAAAGACTGAAATATCATTTGGTTGGAGATGAGGATTGTTTGCTGGCAAAAAAAAAAAGAAAAAAAAAAAAAAAGATGTAATTATGTTACATGCAAAATCTTGTACTCTAATTGGTAATATGTAAGAAGAAAACTATCAGAAATACATTTCATGTACTTCTGCTTGCAAAATAATATGCCTTAAATTTACGGTTACAACAGTCAGGAAGTTAGTGTGCTTTTACCCGTTATTTTAGGCTAAAGAGTCACTAAACAGACGTTACCTTCTTTTGCATATGCTATATATACTCATGTGAATTGTTTTTCGAATCAATAATAGTGGTGTAAAAATATTCCAAGTTTCTTATTACCTTAAAAAGCTGGCCTTAAATTCATCATGCAATCTGATGTTGGCCATTTAATACTTGGAAGATTCCATTGCTTATTAGCCTTGCTGAAAGTTACAAATATAATGGAACCTAAGTATAAGAAAGTTATGTTCATTTGATATTATATAAAAATTAAATTAAACTACACATAAACCTAATGAAATGTAACTACATTTGTTCACGAAATAGGTGTAATGTAAATAGTACTTAAACGGTTAATTTTAAAAAGCGCTGTTATTCTGACTTAAAATTATTTTATTGTAAGGCGAAATCAATGTAACAAAACAGTATTTTGTATGTAACAATCTGTGTTGCATGTACTGCAGCACTTGATAGCAAAATGTTAATTATAGTCATTTTATTGCAAGTATTGAATGCAGCAGACTTTTGGTTAGCTTCAAAGAATTTTGCAAATTATTCGTGATTCATTTGACTTAATATATAAACCTCGTATTGTTTCTGATTATGTTTCACGTTTCATTTAATATCAACAACAGGCTAAGCAGTAATAAAATAGAGACCACGAATTCTATTACTCTACGATTGTGGGATAGAAAAGGAATGTATCTAAAATATCAGCAATGTAAGTGCCAAAAAATAACAGTTCGATTATCACCCATTTAAAGGATGAAACGCAAAACTGACATTTTGGGAGTACGTGTTTTATAATTTCTTCATATTCACCAACTTCGAATATCCTTAATATTAATTGCCGTTTGTTTACTGCCAAAAATCATAAGTGCTACATTGCACGATAAATACATTTTGATGTTAGGTACTTCCATTAGGAAGTAAATTTTTCACAGTATTGAAACCAATTTGTAATAGAAACCGCAATCGTTATAAAATAGGGTAGAAAATTTAAATTCTTAAACTTTAGCAAACATTTGAATTGCTGCACTACTTTTAACAGTTATGACAGTTATATGTGCCTTGATTAAATATTTGAAAATACTAATGAACTTATATTTGTAGTATGAAGAAACCAAAGTAACAACTTTTATGTTACTTTTGATATTTATTATTATTATTGTTAATAACAGTAGTAATGATAATAATAATAATAATAATAATAGTTGGCATAATCAGGAATTCATAGATATTGAATTTAAGATTTAGTTAGCTATAGATCTAAGGGTTAAACCATTTTGAGTATTATGTCTTCTGTAACATTTATGTTATGAATTTTATTGCATAAACATTTCTCTATCTCCTTTCACTCCATAAATTATTAATTGTAAATCATAAATGAAAAATGAATATTTATATTTATACTTCGTAATGTCTGAACCTTTCTAGACTTCGGTCCAAATCCAATTTAAAATGAAGAAGGCACACATTTGGTTTTTGTTGAGATCAATGTATCTGGTTGAGGTTTTAAGTTGAAAATTTACCTTAGCACCCTGAAGAAACATTAGATTCTGCAAAATGGTTCCGTGTTTTTTGGTCTGCCAATTCTTTGCCTCCTGCACCGTATCTCAAGTGTCTCTAAAGTTCCCATACATCATTTTTGTTATTAAGTCTAGCACAAATTAAAGCCACTATCGCATATCATTCACCACATAATGAATGTTACAAATGCTTGCAGAGGGCGATACCTCTACCTGTTTGAAGCACTGTTTCGGTTGGATTGTTTTGGATTGTTAGTGACAGAGGAGGATTCATCGGTATTTCAGCCTTGCTCAACGGTTGGGCGTTTGCATCTACGCCAGCAATGAAAACACCTCCAAGCTGTAAGGTTGAAGTGAGGGAGACACCGGGCGACTAGGATACGTGGAGGGTGAGGCATGGACGTAGATGGGATGTTTAACATGTTATCAGATAGAATCACCGATGCTGGTGGGACTACCTTCCAAGAAATTCGAGTTCTTCAGGAGCGCCTGTTATCGAAAGATCGCTTCTATACCAGATGTCAGGGTAGAATTTTTTCCAAAGTACAAGTCACTGTAATCCCGTACAAGCCCACTTCGACCCTGTAACGGTCCGACGGAATGAAATGATATGAAACGGGAGAATGGAAAACTCGTGGAAAAAATAATCCAATTCAGCATTTGTCTAAACAACCAGGAGAAAACACGACGAAACCTAAGGCCTGGATGGCGGAACCCGAGAGGATGGGACCCCGTATTTCCCGAATGGAACCGCTCTGCTATGTTGAACTACTGTTGTATTACTAATCATGAATACATTGGTAGTGCAAAAATAATTCGTTTTTTTTTATTAATAGCATTTTAATCGCAGTGAATATTTGAAAAATAGTAATTAGACGTTGAATCCAAATAAATTAATATTAATCTTGATACGTCACTACCAATAAATACTATATGGATTATCAGTGTGTTTCTTAAACCACATTTAACTTTCGAAAGCCTCATTAATTAATTCATTTATTCATTCACTCGTCAATACAATAATATTACATTCATAACTCAAAACGGTAAAGTTTTAAACCACATGCTCATTTCGAAGATAATAAAAATGAATATAAACTTTAATTTTCATTCCCTTGGAAAAAATGCTTAAGTCAAAAATTCATAATGTGGGCAAACTTATTTTTCGAAAGATGTAGTCAATCGCTGCACGCGGCAAGCGTTCCACCGAACACCAGCTCTCGCTTGTCGATTTTCGACAGTACATTGTATTGAACACTATGCAATTATTTCTACTACGATAATTGCACATCTTTAGGCTAGGAATACTTACGCTTATCGCTAGGAATTTAGAGGAAGGCAGGGAACACGGAAGTTGAAGAGAGAACAACGCATGGGCTTGCACGTGAACAGACATTTTCTTACCCCCCCCCCTTTCTCTGAGGCAGTCTTATTTTGACTTTCAATATTTAGCAGTGAATCTAAAGTAAAATATATCTCAGATTTAAATTTTACCCGCAGTTTGAAGAGTTGCGCTATTTAACCTTTCCGTTAATTGCCGTTTATAAATGCAACAAAGGCGTATCTTAAATTACTTGAAGTATAGGGGTTAGTTTAATTTGTTGCTTCTCTATAATTGTTCGTATTACTCCATTTTATTCTTTACTGCATTTATTCCACGTCGTGTGTAAGATTCTTAAAATCTCAAGTTAATAAAAATAGTATAGTAATTTGTTTTATTCGGGGACCCCATTTCATCTTCCGTAATTTCAGTTAAATTGCTGTCGATCAACTTTATTATGCTACATGTTCTTATCTTATTGTTAGGGGTTATTGCATCGTATTTATAGTTTGAATGTTAAATTATAAGCTTTTTCCGCCAATCATACAAGTTGTTATTATTACTAATGACAAACAATCTAACCTCCATACATGCATTCCCCGATCACTGTTTCTTCCTTTGCAATAACAGAAAAGTTGAAGTGGATGAAAGTTGCATGACAGAGATAACATTGTCTTGGATGTAATGGGGAAGTTGGGGTTCGAAACAGTATATTACAAAATAAAAGAACTTATACAAATGTAATTGGACGATGCCCATCCAATCACATCAAATTGCCTAGGTGAAACTAAAGTCGAACTTTTTCATCCTCTGAAAACGTTAGTGCCGATTGGGCTTTTTACGCCATTGATAATTCATCATTTACAATATCTTAACCGCTGACATGGAACACCGTTCATAAAATATTGCAAATAAACTTTATATTTTGCATTACATACAAAACTTAATAAAACTGAATCGATGATACTAAGATACAAAAATAAGTTCTATTAACTTTTTTTTTTAATTGATTTATTTATGGACGCTCTTTAACATCTCAAGTCATTAGCGTCCCATTCAACTCAGGGCGTGAAACTGCCGACAAATTTTGCTGAGAGGCCTCTCTTTCAGGCTTGAGGTTCTTTTTCGTGCCGTAAATGTACAACATGGGACCGACGGCTATGTCCAACCCGAAAATCCAGAGTTGTCTGGAAGACCAAGGGGTCACCTCTGTTTATCGCGTACAGGCAAAGAAAGAGGGGGAATTACAGTAGACCCGGACTCTTTTCCTCACCTTTGACAGGGTCGAATTGCCGCAGAGAATAAAGGCGGGCTACGATTTGATAGGAGTGCGCCCATATATTCCGAGCCCGTTGCGATGTTTTCTGTGTCAACGTTTTGGACACACTCGCAAGTAGTAATAGGGGCTCTTGAGTCCGCCAATCAGATGGCTCCATTCTGGTCACGTAACCTCCCACCAGCCAATCAGAACGCTTCTGGTGGGACATTCAAATTCCTTTGGGCAGTCGCCAGACCATGATTTAACTGGTCAGCCGCCATATTTTTTAAAGCCCCCCGCCAGAGCCTGCTGCTAATTTATTTTGTGATTAATTATCTACCTTTTAAAGATCTATTTGAATTTGACCTCTAAGAGTCAACCCTTAACAGACCAGGTATTGTCACGGTAAGGCATTAAAAGCCCAATTTTGGAGTAAGGCTTCCCTCTCCCCGATTATTGGTTGCCCCTTTGGGCAGCCCTCAAAGGCTGCTGCTAGTTTATTTTGTGATTAATTATTTAAAAATCTATTTGGTGACTAATAAGCTTACGGCGGCATAGTTTCAGCCTTAATATTAGATGGCAAGCGTCCCTCTTAAAATCAGTTACCACATGCGTTGCAAAAGAAGCTTTCGTTCATTGCCTTTAGAGTAATAAATTATTAGAGCGTCAGGTGAAACAAAGTTGCATGCCTTTAAGATGCGATGTATGGAGGAAAGGCAAGACATGTTTTCATTGACCTACATTCCAATAGCTGTAAGATATAACAGAGTGCAGTCTTTGTTGCACTTAACGGTGCAGCGAGTTCAGTTACCGCATGCGTTGCAAAATGCTTGCCAAAGCAGCGTTTTATTCAATGAATTATATGAGCGTGAGGTGAAACAAAGTTACATGAGTTTAAGATGTATTAAGCGATGTGGAGGAAAGGTAAGACTTTCATTGACCTACATTACAATGTCTTTTCGTAGTTGATAAACATATATAAGACTGCAGTTTTGTTGCACTTAACAGTGAGTAGTTGGGTAAGTACCTACAAAGTGTTTTATGCTTAAAGAGATCAACACTGACCTAACTCAGATTTTTAAATTTGTTTATAAAACATTCTCTTTTGAAAAGAGCTTAGATCATTGTTACGCATAATGTATGGAATAGACAAAAATATATCGCTTAAACTTTAACAAGGCATTCTTGATTTTTGGTGTGGTATTGTTGTGTTAAGGAATTCCAAAAAAAAAAAAAAAAAAAAACATTCTCTTAACAACCCATTTTTGGTTCACATTTAAATATGAAGGAAATGTTTAAAATATAACACTAAGGTATCATAAGCCACCTTCCACTTAAGGTATTGTTACGTTAAGTGTTAATGACTATAAAAATATATCATTTACTCTCAATTCTTGTTAAGCATGAAGGAATCGTTAATCTGTTAATATATCAGTCTCGAACGGTCCAGGTGTTGTTACGTTAAGTATGAAGGAATCGGAGATGCTGCTGAAATACAACACTGATCCTTAACAGTTATATTTGAAGGACTCCACCAAAATATCCTCTAACAGACCATTTTTTTGGTTCGATAGCTCTACTTCCTTTAAGTTTTAGTATGTAGGCTACGCGAGTTGGTTGTTTGGAAGGTAGGCTAAAGGAGATCGATGCTTAGTTTCAGACATTTTTGAGCTAACGGTATTGCCACGCCCTGATTGTAAAAGCTTGGATGTTTTGAATGAGTGATTTTTGAGATAATTATACAATATTTATTATTTTGCAAAATAAGTTACGTGTTACCTGAAGAATCTCTGTGGAAGTGACGACAGGTGGGAGGAAGACTGAATGGAAGAGGAGGGGAGGAGCGGTTCTTTGGCAGAATAAAATCATTGAGTCATATATAAAGCATTTATTTTACAAAAGTTTTACATGTCCAACAAAGGTTTGAGACATACCCCACACCACCAAAATTTATCAAAGTTTAACATTTCAAAAATAAATTCATCTTCACAAGTGCACATTTTTGTATGCTTAAGAGCTTTATATGCTTTTTTCTGTAACACATAAAATGACACATTTTTTTCGTTTTCCATGCATAAATATTTGGCTGTAAGTCTGACTGGAAATTCAAATGGAATAATATTTTCAATTGAAATGTCAAATGCATATCCATGCTCCAAAATAAAAGAATAATTTTCATAATTGGTGTCCGCATGAAAAAAACGCAAATTGCTGTTTTGAAATAAAATGTTAGATGCTAATCCTTTTAGAGACGAAGGATTTTTTTACACAAATGTTACAAATGCAACTGTTTGGGTAATTGCATCCGAAAGAAGTAACATATCTATTTACACAATTCCATCCATTTGAATTTACTGCAGGATCACAAAAATAATTTAATACAAATGATTGATTAACAAATGAACAGATTATTACATATTTTTTGAAAGTAAAATCTAATATTTGAAAATGAAATACATAAAATCTACCCAGTTATTTTCCAATGATACACTCTTTTCAGCATTTACACGTACAACCTTGAGTAGAAAACTTTTTTACCTTCCACATGACGTAGTTGGTTGCATAGGTACCTTTTTTAGCATACATAAAGGTTAAACGTACATTTTTTAACAGAAATGAACAGTGTTGTGTTAGTAAATAAAATTCATCGTTGCATTTCATGGCTATGTATACAGTAGCATATGAAGGTTTTTTTGGTATTTTACCTGCTAAATATGCAACGAGCGGTCCTGTCAATGCAGCACAAACCTGGTCATTGCACACTATGTTAAATATTCATGCAAGAGTGGGCCAAAATGTGGGAAAGTGCGTGGGAGTGAATTCTTCGAAAAACTTAATGTTGCTTGTTAGCGCCTGTAAGGCATGGTATCGCTTTGTTAATTTATTTTGGCCTTGAATTATCAGTTCTTCCATAATTACCTAAAAAAAACATTAGTGTTGGTATTTTCCGGTGCTGCCAAAACCCTTATTACCTCTTGAAGTACCTTTTAAAACTTTAACGTGCTTTATTTTTGGAATTATTATTTTTTTACAAATTAACTGAGCTATTTTTTGATTTTATGATTGCAGTTGGAATTTTTTGTCAACAGAACATATATTTCTCCAGTAAAGTCTCTATCTACGCATCCCCCTGCAATGCTGAGACCTAAAACAGATAAAATTGATTTCTCTGCGATACGGATATATGTGTTTAGAGGAGGTGTAGCCGAAATTCCAATAGGTATTTTAATTGTTTCGTGAGGATGTATTACATATGGTTTTGGAGAGAACACATCTAGTCCAGCCGATTCTTCAGTACACTTTACAGGCATTATTGCATGTTTATTAAGTAATACTGTTTGAAGCGTCATCTGAAAATAAAGAATTTAAGTAGTGAGTTTTTTAATACCATTTTGGTCTGTAAATCCTGAATACAAAAAAATGTTAGGTGAAGTTTTCTACTGTTATTTCAGGTATACTTTTTGAGAAGATACATTTGAATAGCGGTTCCACTATCTTAATCAAAACTGATGGGTCATATTGGGTGAGCAATTTTGATGTGCCAGTAATATAATAAGGAAGTTTTCAGATCACTAATTCAGAATTTAAGTAGTGCACTTTTTAATTGTAATATCATAAGCATTTTTGTCTGTAAATCCTGAATACAAAAATGTTAGGCAAAGTTTTCTACTGTTAATGTCCAATAAATCCTGTTCCTCAAATGCTTTGGTGTACTTTTGGGAAGATACACTTGATTAGCATTTCCACTATCTTTTTCAAGTTTAATCAAAACTGATGGACCATATTGGCTGAGTAATTTTTATGCGCCAGTCACTTGATAAGGAACGTTTTTTTCCAATTCGATAATTCTTATGGTATTTGTGTTTTGAATCTGACTGAATCTACTAACAAAATCCATCTGCAAAGAACAAAAAAATATATAACTATTTGTGTATAGTCTTATTTTCAAGACTGCTTGAAAAATAGATAAATGCAACTTACCGCTCTCGCCAAGCAAAAGGAGAGTCTCAATGAGTGAGTGAAAAGGGAATTTTTTCAACAGCTTATATAGTGCAAGCAATAACCTGCATTCGCATCCTCCTTTCTCTCTTGCAGCTGCAATATTCGCTCGTGATCTAGACTACGCCCTAATAGCCTTCTGCAATCGAGACTACGCCTTCATGACATTCCCCCTCCGAGAGGTACAAGATTCAGATATAAAGGCATAGGAAACCTCAGTTACCAGTTTCCGTCTGCACTTGCATCAGATAGTCAAGCATTTGTATATTTTATCTTGAGAGTAAGTATAATTGTCAGCAAAGACTTTGTTTAGAAAATATTAAGCACACGATATGTTTAACGCTAAGACTTTATGCAGCAGCTTTTGGATTTTGTATTGGTAGACGTAAGATCGAAAGATATGGTAGGTCTGACCATTACAAAGTCCATCAATTCCCAGGACAGAGCAATAGGGCTTAGCTTTCGTCGCAGGGATCAAATGTCCTTAGGCGTTTTAATGTCTGTCTTTGAGAAGGTGTGCCAGTCTAATGCTAACTTTAATGCTACGGACGTGCTGTCGATGAAAGTTCACCATATTCAGATGCCTTCAGGGAATGGGAAGAGGATAAAAACCAAAGGCCGTAAGATATCTGTGTTAGCACATTTAAAAAGAAGCATTGTCAGAGTAATTTCCAAAACGAACTGTTTGGCTCATGCTATGGTGATTGCAATAGCTCATTTTACTGTACATCCAGACTACACCTCCTACAGAAAGGGTAGGAAAATTCATTCTAAAGTTGAGCAACTCTTAAGAGCTGCAAATGTTGATTTGACTGACGGAGGAGGAATTGAAGAATTGCAAAAATTTCAAGACTGTCCTCACGATTATCGCATAGTAGTTTATTCTGGATTGTATTGTGAAAATGTAATTTTTGATGGTAATATTAATTCGGAAAAACGATTGAATCTTTTGTATGACTCTGTTGAAAAACACTATGACGTAATTGTAAGTCTAACCGGTGCCAAGGCTGCAGAATATGTGTGCCAGGGTTGTAACAAGGGAATGAAATACAATGGAGCTAAGACACACGTATGTAAATTTCAATGTTCGGGATGCTTTACGGTGCCTCCTTGTTCCTTCGAAGGTAGTAATATTTTCTGCAATGATTGTAATAGGTATTTTAGGAGTGAAACTTGCATTGCTAATCATAGGCGGAATAGAGTGGGTGGAAGATTAGTTTGCTAATGGAAGCGGCACAGTTCCAATTGCAACGCACTGTTAAATACTAACTATCAATGTCACATGGTATTTTGTAAAAATTGCAACCGAAACGAGGTGTCTGGGCACTTGTGATACATGCCTACGCTTAGTCCGAGAGTTCCCTCTTCCAAGAAGGTTGTTTTCATTTTCTATGACATTGAATGCACGCAGTCCACGCGAATAGGCACAGCCTTTCTTAACGTTCCCATACTCCTGTGTCTCGAACAATTTTGCTTTTTGTGCGAAAGGAATAAGGACGCGGGTGTCGACTGTTTCCAGTGCGCTAAACGTAGACACTCATTTTGGGGTGATGATTGCATTGGGCAGTTTGTCGAATATTTACGAAGAGATAGACCATTTTGCGACAAAGTAATTGTCATTGCTCATAATGCTAGGGCTTACGATCTAATGTTCATTCTCGATTATGCCATACGACAAGAGTGGACGCCAAATTTGGTGATGAACGGTGCCAAAATATTGTGCATGAAAATGGAGCATATAACATTTTTGGATAGTATAAATTTTTTATCAATGAAAGTGAGAAGTTTGCCAAAAGCTTTTGGAATAGATTCTCTTAAAAAGGGGTACTATCCGCATTTTTAACACCCCGGAAAACTTAAATTATGTAGGATCGTATCCAGAACCAGACTATTATGGTGTGAATCAAATGAGAGTAGATGAACGGAAAGAATTCTTTGATTGGTATCAAACGGCAAAAGATAGCGTTTTTATAATAAAAAGGAACTAGAAATGTACTGTTTGGCTGATGTTGCAGTACTCAGAGAGGCTTGCTGTATTTTTAGAAATACTTTCTTAAGCATCGGGAACATTGACGTTTTTCAAGAATCTATCACTATTGCTTCTGCTTGCAATAAGGTATTTAGAAAGAAATTCTTAAAGTCAAACACCGTGGGTTTCATTCTGTGTGGGGGCTATAGAAATACAGATAGACAATCGCAAAAGGCTCTCATGTGGCTAAGATTTGAAGAGGTTAGCAGGGGCATTTGCATTAGGCATGCGGGCAACGGCAGAGAGTATTGACTGCCCGAGCTACCCAACCGCAAAGTTGACGGATTTTGCCAAGAGACGAAAGAAGTTTTTTGCTTCAACGGATGCTACTGGAACGGGCATCATTGTCTAGATAATAGAGACATTCCCGTCATGGAAAGCACAATGGAGACGCTCGCAGATAGATACGAAAAAACCCTGGCTCGCTTAGATAGAATTGTGGCGGCAGGATACGTGTGTCACGTTATGTGGGAATGTGAATTTGAGGAAATTTTGAAAAATCATACCGCCTTGAGCAATGATCCAATTGTAAAGAGTGTACCTCTCGTCTTCCGCGATTGTCTCTATGGAGGAAGAACGGAAGCAATGATAACTTATTGCAAGACCGATGACGAAACACGTATTAAATATTACGATGTTATGTCTTTGAATCCGTTTATTTGCAAATATTTCAAGTTTCCTGTTGGACATCCTTCAATTTACATTGGTGACGAATGCTCTAATATAGCAGAGATGTTACAAAAGGAAGGAGTGGCCAAGTGCAGAGTTTTGCCAAAGAACAGAGAACTGTATCATCCAGTTTTGCCTTATCGCTGCCGTCAAAAATTGATGTTTTGCCTTTGTAGAACGTGTGCCGAAGGGGGGTAGAAGAAGAAGAATGCACTCATGACGAGAGTCAACGAGAAATTACCGGCACGTGGGTTGTAGACGAAATACGAAAGGCTATCGACATGGGCTATGAAGTTAGACAGATTTTCGAATTTTACGAATATAAAATTGAGCAATATGATCCAGTAGAAAACCAAGGAGGTCTCTTTGTGCAGTACATAAATACGTTTCTAAAATTGAAGGAAGAGGCCAGTGGTTATCCCTCCTGGGTTACCAGCGAAGAGAACAAGGAAAAGTACGTGCAGAACTTCTTTCAAAGTGAAGGAATTCTTCTGGATAAGACGACGATTCGCAAGAATCCCGGTGCCAGATCCTTGTCCAAACTCTGCCTAAACAGCTTTAGGGGAAACATCACAGAGCACGGCAACAGATCACGCACAAAGATGATAACGGAACCTCAGGAACTGTACAAGTTTTTGACCACGCCCTGCCTAGAGGTGCAAAATGTGATGTTTGCAAGCGACAAGGTCGCGCGGTTGTCTTGGCGCTACCTGGAGGAAGAGGACCCCTTCACTGAAGAACACCAACGAAGTTCTTGGAGCCTACGTTACTACCGACGCAAGACTTAAACTTTACAGTTACCTAAGAGCTCTGAATAGAAAGATATTGTATACCGATACGGACTGGATATTTTTCCTAGTCAAGGATGGAGCAAAATGTAGCGTTGAATGCGGAGATAATCTAGGCGACATGACGGACGAACTAGCTGACTACGGTTCCCATTCCTACATTTGCGAGTTCGTATCCGGAGGACCAAAGAATTACGCCTATAAGATCAAACTGCCAAACAATGATTTTAAAACTGTGTGCAAAGTGCAAGGAATAACTCTTCATTACTCTTCTTTGCAGATAGTTAATTTTGAGTCCATAAAGGAGATGATATTAAAGGAGAGGGTGGGGAAGGTGTTGTGGTTCGAACGGAAAGCAAAATTAAACGCAAAAGAGTAATTGTCATCTTCGAACCAGAAGACAAAATATACAGGATATGCTTTCACAAGCGGAGACGACTGACCGACGGCTCGCACGATTCCGTCCCCTTCGGTATATAAACCCCGGCTGACTTGCTGCCCAGACTCATTATGGATTTAGAAGTGGAGGCAGCAGTGCAGAAATATCTAGAGGCGAGAAGGGGACTGCGAACTCTCACGAATGAGGAGCTATATCTCATTCCGGCGGAAGTGTTTGATCAGTTTCCCCCTTTTGACGTATGTTACGTGTGGCACAGACTATCCGTTTAGCACAGGAAGTCTTTGAGAAAATTTTGCCGTACAGGGTGTTATGAGCATCAAGTTCCAGCATCCTTTCACACTCATTGTTAGCGGCAGCACGGGATCTGGCAAAACGGTGTTTTGTGTAAGATTGATTAAAAACTTGCAACATTTATGCACGGTTAGAAAACTTAAAAGCATATTGTGGTGTTACAGCGAAAAGGCTGCATTTTTAAAAGAACTAAAGAAATTTGGATTTAAATTTCATGTTGGTGTTCCCGAATTTAGGAACGAGAAGGGACAACCAAAACTTATTGTGTTGGATGATCTATTAAACTCTGACTTTTCGAGAGAGGTGTGTGATTTGTTTACCAAGGGAAGCCATCACAGAAACCTAAGTGTGATTCTGATCACCCAAAACCTGTTTCATCAGGGAAAATAATGCAGAGACATTTCCTTAAATGCCAAATACATTGTGGTTTTAAAAAACGTTAGGGATGAAAATCAGGTAGCGTATTTGGCCAGGCAAATATATCCCCAGGACTGGAAATCGCTTTTCGAGACTTTTTTAGACGCCACTAACAAACCTCACGGTTACTTGCTCTTTCACATTTGCCAGGAGACAAACGATTTTCTTCGATTCAGAACCAATATATTTCCCTCGGACTGCGGAACTATTGTCTACGCTCCGGGAAATGAGCAAACGAGTAAAATCGAACTATTACCTACTGCACGTGCTTAAAAAGGCAAAACCCCAATTAAGAAGGGCCATTTTGGAGAAGGCGGACAAAGAGCTCGTGTTGACCATTGTACAGTGCGCTCTTAACGTCCTGAACGGCAACTGCAAGTTGACCAAATGCACAAAACTTCAATTGAAAAAGTATAAGAATACTATCAGGCGACTTGTAGACAAAAAGCAGAAAAATAAGAGACAATTGATCATTCAGAGGGGTGGATTTTTGATACCTTTGCTTTCGGCAGTGCTGACAGGTTTCTCCACTCTGATAAAAACCTAAATGCTGAAAAAATTGTTACTGGCTTCCCAACAGTACTTAGACTCATACTGTAAGAGGAAAAAGAGAAGGAAAACCATCAGATCTGATCCTTACAAGGATTTGCTCAAATTGATATTTCGACGTCATCAGCGTCTTCGGCCTCTGACTTGCCATCGCAGCAGCAGCAGCCTCCGTCACCTCCACTGCAGATCAAGAGAAGACTGCGCTTCTCTCCCGGCGAGGAAACCATCTAAGAAGCTGTGGAGGAGCAAGAAGAGGATGAGGAGGAGGAAAAACCTGAGCCTGAAGTGGAGGAGGAAAGTGCACAGTTGCCTTTGCCAGAGGAGGAGAAAAAGGAAATAGAATCGTTCACTAGTCAGAATTTTGGTTAATTAGCAGGTCCTTACTTGGCTCCCTATCTTCACACTCCGAGAGCCAGCGATACCATTTTCGGCATTTATAAAGATAAAGAGGGTAGATTTAAAATAGGCGATTCAATAATTAAAATAGAAGATAATGATTTACACGTAAAAAATAGATAAATCAAGGGCACGCGAGGACTGTGGGAATTGTTAACGAGAAAGAACGTCGATCTCTCTAAGGTCACGTCTTCGGACAAATCAAAGTATACGTAAATCCTTCTCCTCACCAACGGACACTTGCAAAACAACCAACGTTTCAATCAGATAAAGTCCAAAAGGGGAAAGAAGTACAAAGACAGTTTCCATCAAAGGCAATCAAGGCAGAGCAACGTTGGAGTTCGTACAAATGAAAAAACATTTTTACGATCCACAAAAACCATCCGCCTTTTCCACTGTGCCCAGGCTCGCAGCTGCGGTGGGTAAAAAACGCAAAACTGAAAATTGGCAGTTGCAGCAGGATGCTTACACTCTGCACAAACCTGTAAGGAGAAAATTTCAAAGAAACTTCTACACGGTAAACAACATTAACGATGTCTGGGAGATCGTTCTTGCCGATTTTCAAAGTCTGCGAAAATACAACGATGGAATCGAATATCTCTTCACTTGCGTCGATTGCTTCTCCAAATATGCGTATGTGAAACCTATGAAAAACAAAACTAGCATCGAAGCAGCAGGAGCCTTAAAATCTATACTAAAAGAGGCACAGACTCCCCTCGCCTTAAGAAGCGACAAGGGTAAAGAGTTTATGGGATCGGCCTTTCAAAAATGTCTAAAAGAAATCGGCCTCGAACATCAGCTTTGTAGAAATCCTGACGTTAAGTGCTCCATAGTTGAAAGATTTAATCGCACGCTCAAGACCAAACTGTATAAACACTTCACTTACAAGAAGTGTTACAGATAAATAGATGTTCTGCAGAAATTTGTCTACGCCTACAAGCATACCAAGCATTCTACAATAGGAATGGCTCCTAGTAACGTCAATGTCGAAATCGTGCTTCAGGTTTGGAACAACATGCAACAAAAAGGAGCGAAAATTAGGTAGAGACCCGTTCGGTTTCAGGTGGGACAGACTGTGAGAATAAGTAAGGAGAAGATGAAATTCACCAAGGGTTACGAGCAAAATTTCTCCACCGATGTATTTGGAATTGTCAAGGTGTTAATACATTCTCGCAGCCCGTCTACGAATTGGAGGATCTGAACGGAACGCCAATCGAAGGACAATTTTACAGCTATGAACTCACCCCATTTAAAATTACAAAATCCACCCTTTTCAAAATAGATAAAATACTGAAGACGAAGATTAAAGGGAGCAGAAAGCAACACCTATTCGGTTGGAAAGGATACGGTCCCGACTTTGACTGCTGGGTCGATTCGATAAAATGGACGAATTTTACATAACTGTGTTAAGCGATTTCGGCACTGATCTCTATCCAGAAAATACTCTTTCCAGTTTCCGATGATGATGAATATTGCTTAAGGGCGCAAAACTTCTATGGTCATTAGCGCCCAAGCACATCAAGTACTGTGTCATAAATAAAAAATAAATAAACTAAGAACGCAAAACCTGCGCACAATAAACTAACAGTAGTACTTGTGGAGTAAAAGTTACACCCAAAAACAAATAACAAGGGTATAAGGCGCCACAAACATAAGGGTGTTAATAAAACACAGCCGCAAGAGCGGAAAAACACAACAGTCCTGTAATGGACTAAAATCGTAGCAATAAAGCCCAAAGCAAACGCAGGGTAATATGGTCAACAAACAATGACCAGTAGGAAAACAAATCAGGAAGAGCTGAAAACAAACCAGTCTTATAAAAGATTAAAATGGTAACAATAAAACCCCAAAACAAATAACAAGGGTAATGTGCAAAACAACGATGAAAGACTAGTTAAACACGATTCAGCAAAAGCTGAAAAAGCAACAGTCTTCAGAGAGTATAAAAATGCCATCAATGGTGAAAAGATAAAACCACACACCTTGTTCCGAAAACTAGAAACACGGATGAAACGGAGCACTCGCTCAACAGCAACGCCATCATCTGCGAGAAGGTCCTCAATAGAGGAGGGCAAACCTAGGTTATTTCTAAAAGCTGTCAGATGATGACAATCAATTAAAATGTGACGCACTGTAAAGGGGTGGACACAGTGAGGGCAAACTGGAGGGGGTGGGCGATTAAAAAGGCGAGAGTGACTAAAACGGCAATGCCCAATTCTAAGACGAGCTAAAATTACTTCTTCGCGAAGAACAGCGCGAGATTCGACCAGTTAAAAGGGGCGGATTTTCAATCACGGAGCTTATTAGTTGGGAGTAATTCCCACTCCTCGCGCCAGCGCGAAAAAATGGCTCTACGTAAACAACGTATAAGATCCCCGAAATAAAAACGCTGTTCGTACTCAGCAGGGCCTAAAAGAGCGGATTTAGCTGCAACATCTGCGGCCTCATTACCTGGGAGTCCGACGTGCCCAGGCACCCATAGCAGTGTTACCCTGACGCCAGCGCCGAAAACGGTTAAAACTACATTCTGGACCATCTGTACAAGAGGGTGGAGGTTGTACACATTTCTAAAACTTAAAATGGCACTCAAAGAGTCGGAACATATAACACTGTTCCCTAGCCCCTGATCAGAAATAAATAAAACCGCCCGATAGATAGCATAAAGCTCCGCCATAAAAATATATGTTGCAACGTCAGGACCATACGTAAAACTTGCCCCATTAAAAACAAATGCACATCCTACACCTGTGTCACATTTAGAGCCGTCGGTATAGATAAAATTCCAACCATTAAAAAAGGATTTGATCTCGCTAAAAGAACAACGAATAACATGTGCTGCGGTCGAAGATTTTGGACAGGACGTAAGCCCGAGAGGAACGGGGGCCTCTGCTAAAATCCAGGGGGAGAAGAAGTTTCCCCGGCTAAGAAAAACTCAGGTAACTCAATGTCCAACGTCCGTAAAATCTCCCGAAAAAGAAAGCCAGCAGGCTTAGGAGTAAAAGACCGAGCACCATAAAAACGATCAAAAGACACATTAAAAAACGGCCCATTCGTGGGATGACGAGGTTGCGCATCTAAGCGACAACCGTACGCACCCACTAAAACATTCCTACGATAAAACAACGGATGTTCTCCAGACTCCGCACATATACTCAGCACAGGACTGGTGGGGAATGCTCCAATGCCAATACGGATACCCCGGTGATGAATCGGGTTAAGCCGACGAAGCACAGAAGGACGCGCTGAGCCGTAAACCACACAGCCATAATCCAGTTTCGAACGGATGAGTGAGCGATAAAAGCGTAAAAGAACAGTCCGGTCATCTCCCCAAGATGTGCCACTTAAAACACGTAAAATACAAAGAGAACGTTCACACTTGCCTGTGAGTTGTGCTATATGCGATGACCAGCATAATTTCCTATCGAACACCAAGCCAAGGAACCTGACTTCGTCTCCGAAAGAGAGTGCGTCCGGGACAAGATGGGGCGAAGGTGGAGGATACTCCTTGTGGCGCCAGAAATTCATGCAGACGGTCTTCTCTGCCGAGAAACGGAACCCGTGAGAAACACTCCAAGCGTGAAAGTGGTCGAGACAGCATTGGAGGCTGCGTTCCAAGAGACAGGTTCTCCGAGATGAAAGATAGATGTCAAAATCGTCTACAAACAATGACGATTCTATTCCCGGCGGTAAACACTCGGTGATAGAGTTATTCGAAATGGTAAACAGTGTGCAACTAAGTACCCAGCCCTGAGGTACACCGTTCTCTTGAATAAAATTAGATGATAGAACTGATCCCACGCGAATATTAAAAACCCGGTCTTTCATAAATTCCTGAATAAAAATAGACATACGCCCACGTACGTTCCAATCTTGAAGCGTTCGGAGGATACCGCCCCTCCAGCAAGTATCATACGCTTCCTCCAGATGAAAAAATACAGCAACCGTTTGGCACTATGAATAAAACCGTCCATTATGTGGGTCGATAGAGTAACGAGATGATCGACAAAGGAGCGGTGACGACGAAAACCGCACTGAGCGTGCGTCAATGGATGTGTCGACTCTAAACACCACATAATCCTCCCGTTAATCATGCGTTCCAACACCTTGCAGATGCAGCTGGTGAGGAAAATCGGACGGTAACTGGAGGGACGATGGGGGTCCTTTCCAGGCTTAGGTATAGGAATGATGGTGGCCAATCGCCAAGCGTTGGGAAATGTGTCATTACACCAAATAAAATTAAAAGTTCGTAATAAAAAAGCTTTGCCTTCCGCTGATAAATGCTGCAACATAGCAACATGAATGGCATCTGGCCCCGGTGCGCAATGTCGAGAGGTGGAAAGGGTATGCTCCAGTTCCCTGGCGGTAAAAGGAACGTTGTAGCTCTCCTGATGGTCGGAGGCAAAAGAGAAACCTTTCTTCTCAACCTGCTCCCTTAATGCGCGAAATGTAGCCGGTAAATTGGCGGAGCTCGAAACATCAGCGAAAGTTCGTCCTAGAACATTGGCGACGTCAGTCGGAGTAGTGAGCACTCGATTTAAAATCCTAAGACCGGGTATAGGTGTAAACCTTGGTTTGCCAGCAACGCGGCGTAGCCTTTCCCAAACTACGGATAAAGGTGTTGTGCGGTTAAAAGAAGAGGTGAAAGAAATCCAAGAAGCCTTTTTGCTATTCTCAATGACTTGGCGGCATTTGGCGCGAAGTTGTTTGTAGCAAATCATATTTGCTGAAGTAGGGTGGCGACGAAAATTTCGGAGAGCACCTCGGCGTGCACGCCATGCATCCCGGCATTCATCGGTCCAGCAGGGAACTTGTAAGCGTCTGGGGTGACAAGACGACCGGGGAATAGCCTTATCTGCGGCTGTTATAATGACCGTACTAAGGTGCTCGATCGCGATGTCGATAGATGGAAATTCACAACCTGAATATTCGGCCAAAGATCGATAGAGAGGCCAATTCGCCTTTTCAATGAACCATTTTGGCGTGCGGTGTGAATGTGGGTTTGAAGAGAGTACATGCATCTGACACGAAAAGTGGTCACTGGAATATAAATCAGAGATGACGTTCTAGGTGAAAGGTACAGCAAGTGAGGCAGAACAAATGGATAAATCCAAGTGTGAAAAGCTATGAGTGCTGTCAGAAAGAAAAGTAGGTTGACCAGTGTTGAGCAGAATGAGATGGTGACGATCGATAAATTCGGCCAACATGCCGCCTCTGGCACACTCCGTGTTGGAACACCACAGGGGATGGTGTGCATTAAAATCTCCCAAAAGTAGGACAGGGGGTGGTATGTGAGACAGAAGAATGTCCAGATCAACTATGGCGATAGTGCCGTAAAGAGGCAAATAAACAGTGCAGATAGAAAAACTAAGCCCGGAAAAGTGAACTGTAGCTGCAGGAGTTGCAAAGGAGTCTGGAGCTGTAGTGAAGTACTGTACACGTCATATTTAATTAAAATTAGACCTCCGCCGTGAGCGGGAGTGCCATCTGCGGGACGGAGATCAAACCTCACCGAAGAATAACCGCTTAAATTAAAAGAATCTTGTGGGCGAAGCTTGGTCTCTTTGAGACACACAAGAAGAGGGTGTGTAGAACGTAAAATTAACTCGAGGTCAGGTCTGCTACTGCGGAGACCACGCACATTCCACGAAAGGATAGCCATTGTTAAAATTATATAAAATAAATCAAATAAATTAACCACCTTACTTTTTGGACGGTCCAGGACGAATAAGACGTCCTTTTTTTAATCGCGTGGGACTAGGTGGTATTGAAGGAGCAGGCATATCCTGCTCCATTACATCCTCAGAGGGAGGGCTCTCCCGCTGAGAAGAATCAACCGATTCCAAAACCTGAAATTGGTTGGAGGTGGAAAGAGGAGGTGACGGCGACCGCCTAGCGGGCTTGCTCCCGTATCCATCATGGGAGCTCGACCTCCGAGGAGGAGAAGGGCTCGATTTCTGCTTCGTATTACTGGTAGTGGATGATTTAAGGAAGTCAGTTCGGGTATAAGCGGTCTTAAACTTAATAGCTGGAGGATCAAAAACAATAGGCTTCGGCTTCTCAGTAGAACGGTTGGCTGCAGTTGGCGCACCAGGCACCCGAGTAAAAACAAGATCGCAAGTCTGCGTGCTAATAGTGCGCTTCTGGACCGCAGAAGAAGCCACAGCGCTGTATGTCCCGGTTTTAGGCAACACGGGTAGGCGAGATTGGAATCGCTTCCACGCTTCACTGAATGTAAGTTTCTCTCTAACCCTGATCTCCTGGATAGAGCGTTCATCGCGAAAACGAGGACAATCCCGGGACGAAGCCGGATGGTCACCTTGACAGTTCACGCAAACAGGGGCAGTTGCACAAGCTCCCTCGTGACTTTTAGTACCACAGGTTGCACAGATCGACTTTGCACTCTTGCACGACACGCGAGTATGGCCAAAACGATGGCATCGGAAGCATCGCATGGGACTGGGAATATATGGGCGAACCTCAATTGCCTCATATCCAGCTTTGATCCTCTGTGGTAAATCAACCCGGTTGAAGGTGAGGAAGAGAGTACGGGCGGGCTGTGTTTCACCTTCCTTCCTAGCCTGTACACGATACACCGATATGACTCCCTGTTCTTTCAGACAACTCTGGATTTCCGAGTCGGATATCCCGTCTAACACAGTCGTAGTAATAACTCCTCGCGACGAACTTAAGTTCCATGTGGCTCTACACGGATTGGATACCCGTGGAGAATCGTCGCCTTGAGCAATGAGTTAGTTTGCGCTATTCCAAGTGTCTCTATCAAAAGAGAACCATTACGGAGACGTGTACATGTCTTCAATGGTCCAGAAATGCCATCAATACCCTTCTGAATCACAAACGGGTTCACTCTGCTGAATGACTGACCATCCTCCGTACGATTAATTACCAAGTAGCGAGCAAATGGCTGCTCGGTGACTTCCTTTACATCCACTCTTTTGCGTTTCATATGAAAATTATTTTCATGTACCATAGCGCATTCATCCTCCACCATTACACCTGTCTCCGATGGCAGGCTGCTTCCTGGGCGCCACCCCGGCTTAGGTTAGTTGCCCTGGCCTGGACAAGGTAACCTCAGGGTCTTCCTGGTTATAGACAAAGGGACCCAATCGCCTGCAGGAAGTTTACAGCGCGTGTAATGGCCCCTCCCCGGGCCATTACCAGGGGATACGCTCTTGCCCTACATGATGACCCAGTGCTGGGAGTCACGCCATTACCCAGTCACCTGTGAACCGTGTCAAACACGGGGGTATCCTTCAGACTAAAAGCAGGGAGGTATAAAAGATAAAATTAAAATGGAGACAAAATAAAAAGGTGTCAAACGCGCTAAGCGCGGACCTATGGGAGCAGCTCGGGTGCCTCGGGGTCGCTACGCCCCGTACCCAAAAATTTGGGCCCCGGAGGGTTTCCAGTTTACGAAATGACTTAGCATGTCCTGTTAACCTTCGGAGAGATAAATGGATAGCGGCTCTTGCAGAATTCTCCTACTCTTACGGCTACGAGTCCATAGGAGAGGACGTGCTGAACGAAGCCGGTGAACAGAATAAAAATGTCATAATAACCAGAGCCGGTAGGATCGCGTTTGAGAGAAAAGAATTTTCAAATTTCAAAGACTTATACACGACAATAAAGGGTCAGGGAAAAGACAAAGACTTGCAAGAACTGCTCTTAACTGAACTGCAAGGCTATCTCGTGGCTCACCAAAAAGAGATAAAAGACATAGAAAACATTAAGAGGGAGTGGGTTCCGACAATACCCGAGCAAACTGCAAAAGCTAATAGCGTGCATTTGTTACTTACCAGAAAGAAGGGAAATAAAACAGAGACTATTTATGAAGGGAAAATTTACTTTCCGACCAGGGTATACTACGGTCTGGGAGATCTCGTAGACACCATAAAGAATTCTCTGCCAAATTTCGATTTTTATCAAAATGTAAACAAAATCATTCTGTTGGAGGTGTGCCAGGACCTGAATACGCTATTTCTCATGTCGCACAGGAAAACCGATTTCCAGTTCGTTTACGATACGGAACCGGTGTTTGTATACTGCAATGTCATAGAGCCGCAGCTAATCGAAAACTCATACGTTAGCTGTTTAAGAGTAATTCAATTTCCCTCCATCGCCAGTCACCACATATTTGATCACATATATTATCATCCTGTAGAACTTAATCATTTCCAAACAATTGTCATTGAGTTGAATACCGAGCATGGAGAATTGGCTCGCATAAGCAGTAGCGTTAAACCTACCGTTGCCGTATTACATTTCAAGAAGGTGAGTGTTTTATAAATGTTTTGTTACAGATGGCAGTGGAGTATTCAATTGGGTTTCAGGGTTTTTATAACCCAGAGCGGAAAGTAATCATTAAGGAACTGTCCTTGGTGAACGTGGATACGGAAAAGGTAGTGTTTCACTATCTTTTCCGGCAGCCCCAAGTGCCCAGAAGCGCCTGGAAAGAAAAATATAGGAGGGCCAATGAATGGCTCACCAGGGAATTCCACGGGATTCCCTGGTGTTCGGGCTATACGCAGTTTAGCCCCAATTCCATTAAATTTCCCAATGGCAAGCTCTATGTTAAAGGAGCCATGGGAAAAGCTTTATTTAAACCCGGCATCTATGACAATTACATGGTAATTAATATAGAGGAAAAAGGTGGTCGGCATAAGATCGACGATCTTGTCGTTCACCACGCTTGCCGTTGGCACTTGTTTAATACGACCAAGTGCTCCAAGGCACAAGCGCTGGCAATAGCGCGATGGGTGAATGAAACTCGTTGGGAATTTGAGTAATTCCCAAGTCACGCTCACGAGAGAGGGTTCAACTGCCCCTCACTGATCACGCCGAGAGGGTTAAAGTCCCGCTCATTAATCCCGCCAAGAGGGTAATCTATTTTCGCCAAAGGAATATATCTAGTTTCGCTGAGAGAATTCAAGCACTTCTCACTAGTCCCGCCAAGAGGGTCAATCTAGTTTTGCCGAGAAGGTTCAAGACCCTCCAAGAGGGCCAGGGCGCATATATAATGCAATGCACAAAATCCTCTTTGACAGTTAACAATGGATCCGCTAACAGCGTAATATGTGAAACAGAGCGGCGGACGCCTAGGACAGTATTTAGGACCCTTGTACGTTGGCAATCCCTACGTTCAGCAAGGGAGAGGTTTCGGTAGCTTCCTGGGCAGTCAGTTCAGAATTGTCAAGCCCGTCCTCCTAACAGGGGCAAAATATTTGGGCAGAGAAGCCCTCACCAATGGTGCAAACATCATGTCCTACATTGCTACCAAACAGCCGGACACAAAAGTCAAAGGCATAGTGGCCAGTCGATTCACAGAGAGTACCAAAAATATAGTCGGTAAGCTTAATCAGCAAAAGGGGAAGGGGAGAAAAAAGAGGCCAGCTCCTAATGCTAAAAAAAAAAGAAACAGAATAGCTAGACACGTATTTACATAAATACCGCACGCATTGCAGTTGTGCCGGCATATGTGGACTGGGCAGACGTAGGTGAGCACCATGATCGCCTGTACAAAATCCGAATTCGATATATTCGCGAGAAAGCCCCTCCAATCGGTTGTATTGAGAAACTTCACTACTTTGTACAAACCCATCGCCCCTGTAGATCAATCGGTGCTAGAATTTGTTATTCCCGGAGATAATGAGCATTATGTAGACTTAAATGTTCATTTGATGGTGAGGGGCAGGTTTGTAAAATTAGATGGCAGAACTTTGGGAGATGCAGATAAAACGACCGGAATTAACAAACTTCTTCATTCGTTATTTAGCCAGTTGAGCGTGAATTTAAATGGAGTATCCATCACCCCTTCCGAAGATCTTTACCATTATCGCAGCTACCTAGAAACGCTATTAACGTACGGTCAAGATGCAGCCAAAAGCCATCTCACTAACGCTTTCTGGTACATCGCCACAGCTCTCAATGGAATAACCGGAGAAGATGCCTCAAAAAATAATACATTGGCAGCGGGAAACTCAAATCTAGGTTGGAAGGAACTGTATGAAAAGAGCAAAGCATCCAAGGAAATCGTCATGTATGGTAAGTTATATGGGGATATTTTCAATGTGCCCACTTTACTGCTCCCCGGTGTTAACATTCAAATTAAATTAACAAAGGCAAAAGAATCTTTTTACCTGCTGAGCGAAAGCGCAGATCCCAAAGTCAGGTTTCAGTTTCTCGATGCCACTCTCTATGTGAAAAATAATGAAGTCATCTCCAAGCATTTTACTGGCACACTCCAAGGCTATAGAGAAGATCAGTGCAAGGTACGACATAACACGCGTCGATGTTAGATCCTTCACTTTTGGAGCCGGACAAAGCACAATATCTATAGATAATGCTGTGCTTGGTCCCCTACCCAAAAGACTTCTTTTTGGCATAACTGGAAATACAAATTTTTCGGAAACATTTGACACCAACCCTTACGAATTTAAGCATTATGCTTTGGCACATTTTGCCACTTACTTAAACGGGCAACAGATTCCATCAGAAGGTCTCTCCATCGATACCTCTCACGAAAAAGGATCAACGTTGGCCTATCAAATGCTCTTTTCTGGTTCTGGCATACATCATACCAACAGTGGAATACAGATCACCCACGACATGTATATATTAGGCCATTTCATGCTACTCTTTGATTTGACTCCAGACAGTGCCGCTTCCGAAGGTCACGCTTCTCTATTAAACAACGGAAACATTCGAATAGAGCTAAGATTCAAAGAGAAGCTTAAACACGCCATCAACTGTGTCATGTACAGATTTCTAATTATGAATACCTTGCAAATAGAAAATGCATTGAAAGGCATACCTTATTTTATGGGAGTTTATCCATCAGATATGCTTCCTGCAGAATTTACCAAACCAACGACATTTATCGTTAATTTAGATCCACGCTGTAACAGATAGCTGTTACATTCAAAAATAAGTTTTCTTCGTAGTATTTTAATTCCTACGGTCTCCCTCCTTTTATAAAACCCCTGAAAAACTTCATTTCTGCAAATACTCCCCAATACACATATAATCATCGCAAACTTCAAGACCTTTTCTCCGACCTGTGCGGACAATACGCATGCCTCTACGCCTTGTACGTGTGCGCCAGAGGGTACACCATGGATGAGTTTGTTGCCATGTTCAACTCCGCCGATCCAGATGGACAAGCAATTGAGATGTTCAACAAAGAGTTTCAAATCCAGCACTGCAGAGGAGGACAACAATGCCTGCCTGGTATAAAAGTAAGTACCGTTATTTTTTCATCGTCAGTTTTCTGTGCATGATTGCAATGGAAGGAAGTCCAGTGGTGGACTTTGAGGCCCTCAGGGGCAACAGCAAGGAAACAATAATAAATGAATTGTTCATTACTGGCAAGATTTTGTACAAACCTTCCATTTTGCGAGTCCGTATCCTTGGAATCATAAATTTGAAGGATACAACAAGGAAAGTCAAAATTGAATACATTTCAATAATGGATACATTCCTTACAGCATCTTTAAAACAATACTAGAAGAGGTGGTGGCACGACACATCTCGCTATACGCCTGCAACGAGGATAAATGTGCAAGGGGGGGAGAAGAAGTTTCCCCGGCCAAGAAAAAAGCAGGTAACTCGAAGTCCAACGTCCGAAAAATTTCCCGAAAACGAAAGCCAGCAGGATTAGGAGAAAAACTCCGAGCAGATTAAAAACTATCCAAAGACATATTAAAAAACGGCTCGTTCGTGGGATGACGAGGTTGCGCAGCCAGTCGACAACCATACGCAGAAAGTAAAGCATCCCGAAGATAAAACAACGGAGGTTCTCCAGACTCCGTACATAAACTTAACACAGGACTGGTTGGGATGGCTCCAATGGCTACACGGATACCCCGGTGGTGAATCGGGTTAGCGGGACGAAGAACAGAAGGTCGCGCTGAGCCGCAGACTATACAGCCATAATCTAGTTTTGACCGGATTAGAGATGGATAAAAACGGAAAAGAATAGTCCGGTCAGCTCCCCAAGATGTGCCAATTAAAACACGTAAAATACAAAGAGAACGTTCACACTTGCCTCTGAGTAGTGCTATATACGATGACCAGCATAACTTCCTGTCAAATATTAAGCCAAGGAATCGAACTTCGTCTGCCAAAGCCAGAGCATCTGGGCCAAGACCGAATGACGGAGATGGATACTCTTTATAGCGCCAGAATTTCAAGCAGATGGCCTTCTCTACGGAGAAACGGAACCCGTGATTCACACTCCAAGCGTAAAGGTCCAGACAGCATTGGAGGCATTGTTTCCAAGAGACATGTTCTCCGAGAGGAAAGATTGATGGCAAAATTGTAAACGAACAACGACGATTGTATTCCTGGCGGTAAACACTCAGTGATGGAATTGATAGCAATGGCAAACAGTGTGCAACTAAGTACCGAGCCCTGAGATACACCGCTCTCTTGAGTAAAACTAGACGATAAAACTGATCCCACGCAAACATTAAAATGTCCCACGCGACATCAGGTCTTTCATAAATACCTGAATAAAAACGGACATACGGCCACCTATACGCCAATGGTAAAGTATTCGAAGGATACCGCCTCTCCAGCAGGTATCATACGCCTTCTCCAAATCAAAATATACGGCGATCGTCTGGCACTTCCGTTTAAAGCCGTCCATTATGTGGGTTGAAAGAGATATAACATGATCGATAGAGGAACGATGACGCCGAAAACCGCACTAAGGGTTCGTCAATAAATGCCTCGATTCCAAACACCACATAAGCCGCCCGTTAATCATGCGTTGCAACACCTTGCAGACGCACGTGGTGAGGGAATTCGGACGGTAACTGGAAGGAAGGTGTGGTTCTTTTCCAGGCTTAGGTATAGGAATGACGGTGGCCACTCGCCAGGCGCTAGGAAATGTGCCATTACACCAAATAAAATTAAAAGTCCGTAGTAAAAAAGCTTTGCCTTCTGCTGACATATGCTGCAACATAGCAACATGAATGCCATTTGGCCCCGGTGCGCAATGTCATGGGGTGGAAAGCGCATGCTCCAGTTCCCTGGGGGTAAAAGGAACGTTATAGCACTCCCGATGGTCGGAAGCAAAAGAGAAACCCTTGGACTCCACCTGCTCCTTTAACGCGCGAAATGAAGCAGGGTAATTGGCGGAGCTCGAAACATCAACGAAGGTGCGTCCTAAAATATTGGCAACGTCGATCGGAGTGGTAAGCACTCGATTCCATAACTTTAGACCGGGTATGGGCGTAAATCTAGGTTTGCCCGCAAGGCGGCGTAGCCGTTCCCAAACTACGGATGAAGGCGTTGTGCATTTAAAAGAAAAGGTAAAAGCAATTCAAGAAGCCTTTTTGCCATCCTTAATGACTAGGCGGCATTTGGCGCGCAGTTGTTTAGAGCGTATTATGTTTGCAGAAGTAGGGTGGCGACAAAAAGCTCGGAGAGCACCTCGGCGATCACGCAAAGCATCCCATTCATCGATCCACCAGGGAACCGGTAAGCGTATGGGGTGACAATACGACTGGGGAATAGCCTGATCTGCGGCTGTGATGATGACCGTACGGAGGTGTTCGATCACGACGTCAATTGATGGAAATTCACACCCTGAAAATTTGGCCATAGGTCGAAAGGGAGGCCAATTCGCTTTTCAATGAACCATTTTGGCGCGCGCTAAGAATGTGCTTGAAAAGAAAGTACATTATTCGGACACGGAAAGTGGTCACTAGAGTATGAATCAGAGAGGACATTCCAAGTAAAATGTACAGATAGTGAAACAGAACAAAAGGATAAGTCCAAATGTTAAAAACTCTGAGTACTGTCTGAAATATATGTAGGTTGACCAGTATTTACCAGTAGAAGATTGTGAATATCCATAAAGTCGGCTAATGGGCTACCCCTTGCACACTCGGAGGTGAAACACCATAGGGGATGGTGGGCATTAAAAATCCCTCAAAAGTAGGACAGGGGGTGGTAGCTGAAAAAAGATATCTTCAAGATCATTCGATGTGACTGTATCAGATGAGGCAAGTATATACTGCAGATGGAAAAACTAAGGCCAGAGAAGTGAATTGTAGCTGCAGCAGCTTGTAGAGGAGTCTGGAGCTGTAAGGAAGTACTGTACACTCATGGCGAAATAAAATTAAAACTCCGCCGTGAGCGCGAGTGCCATCTTCGGGAGGGAGTTCAAATTTCACCGAAGAGTAACCGCGTAAATTAAAAGAATCCTGTGGGCGAAGTTTGGTCTCTTGGAGACACACAAGCGCAGGGTCAGTAGAGCGTAAAATTAACTCGAGGTCAGGTCTTCGACTACGAAGACCACGCACATTGCACGAAAGGAAAGCCATTGTTAAATTAGATAAAATATGCTAAAAATTCACCACCTTACTTTTTGGAAGGTCCAGGGCGAATCAAACGTCGTTTTTTCATTGGCTTGGGGCTCGGTGGTTTTTCTGGAGCAGGCACATCCTGCTCCATGACCTCCTCAGAGGGAGGGCTCTCCCACTGGGAAGCATCCGCCGATTCCAACGCCTGGAATCGGTTGGATATGGGTATAGGCGGCGACGGTGACCGCCTAGCGGGTTTGCTCCCATCTTGGGAGCGTGACCTCGAAGGAGGAGAAGGGCTCTTTTTCTTCTCTACCTGAGTTGACGGCTTTAAAAACTCCGTTCGCGTAATACTCGTCGTGAACTTAATTTCAGGGGCATTAAAAACTATCGCTTTGGGCTTCACGGTTGAAGGCTTTGGAGAACTAGGCGTAATTGGGACCCGTGTAAAGACAAGGTCGCAGTCCGCGTATTGCTATCGCAATTCTTGGACGCAAAAGAACCTGCTGCGCTGTAGGTGCCGGTCTTAGGCACGACAGGTTGGCGAGATTGGAATCGCTTCCGGGCTTCAGTAAAGGAGAGTTTATCCTTCACCCGGATCTCCTGGATACAGCGCTCCTCTCTAAAATGAGGGCAATCGCGGGGCGAGGCTGGATGATCACCGTTGCAGTTGACGCAGCCAGGAGCGGATGGACATGCTCCTTCGTGACTTGATTGACCGCAGGTTGCACAGATGGAAACGGCGCTCTTACAGGATATGCGAGTGTGTCCAAAACGTTGACACTGAAAATATAACGGACTCGGTATATATGGGCGCACTTCTATCAACTCGTAGCCCGCCTTGTTGGTCCTGGTGGTGTAGTGGTTACTATACTTGCCTCCTATACCCAAGATCGTGGGTTCGAACCCGGCCAGGACCGATGTTTTTTTCGGGCGTAAAAATCCTAAGTATGGCTTCCTTCGGAATGGAAGTAAAGCTGTGGGTCCCGTGTCGTACAGTTGCGGCACGAAAAAGAACCTCCAGCCTGAAAGAGCAAAATTTGCCGGCCGTTTCACGCCCTTAGTTGAATGGGACACTGATGATCATAGATGTTAAAGAGTGTCCATAAATAAATCAATGAAAAAAAAAGTAGCGCGCCTTTATCCTCTGCTGCAATTCGATCCTAACAAAGGTGAGGAAAAGAGTCCGGGTCAGCTGTAATTCCCCCTCTTTCCTTGCCTGTACACGATAAACAGATGTGAACCCCCTTGGTCTTCCAGACAACTCTGGATTTCCGGGTCGGACATTCCGTCTAGAACATTGGTGGTAACAACTCCTCGCGACGAATTCATTGTCTTATGTTTCTCAACATGGACGAGATAACCGTGGAGTAGCGTCGCCTTGAGCAATGAGTTGCTTTGAGACATCCCAAGTGTCTCCACCAAAAGTGATCCGTTGCGTAGACGGGTACAACTTAACGGGTCCAGCTATGGCATCATTGCCCTTCTGAATCTTAAATGGATTTACTTTCGTAAACGACTGACTATCTTCTGTACGATTAATAACCAAATCGCCTGCAGGAAGTTAAACAACTCATGCAATCGCCCTTCCGCGGGCCTGGCCTTTACCAGGGGATACGATCCCATCCTACGTGATAACCCTGTGCTGGGAGTTACGCCGTTACCCAGTCACATTTTACCGCGTCATACATGGGGGCACCCATCAGACAAAAGCAGGGAGGTAGGACAAATAAAACAATAAAAGAGGCGAAATAAAACCGCGCTGAGCACGGACCTGAGGGAGCAGCTCGGGTGCCTCGGGGTCGCTACGCCCCGTACCCAAAAAATTGGGCCCCTGAGGGGGGGAGTTGGAGAGAAGGTGTGAGTAAATGGAAGGGACGCTCAAGAATAAGGGTTCCATTCATGTTTATGTATTTGTATATAAAATTATTAATAGAAAATGTAAATATTTAGAAGTAATTGTGTATTTGTATGTATGCATGTACATTTTTATGTATGTGTATAAACGTTTTGTTTGTTATAAGGGCGATATTATCATGTACGGCCGTAAGGCCCATACGACAGTTGTATTTATTTGAATGTGTTCTAAAACTGGAGCAATAAATCATCCATTACTATTACTGGCACTTATAAAGTCTAACATCCGGGAATCAAAGGAAAATTGGAAATATATACAATGGTATTGAGTAACATACGAGTTAAAATTATAAAATATACTCCTAATTTCACCTAAAATCAGTTTATTCCATACAGAAAATGTGAGCAATGTATAAAGGAAAACAAATATATCAAAGAGAGCGTAACTTTTCATTGTTTTGGCACAAATTTACAGAAGAAGACAGCAAACGAGGCGAACATTAGCACTAATTAAAGATAGCACGACTTACGCACAATAAACAAGTTGAATTCGGCGAAAGAAAACCAAATTATCCGGCATTCATTAAGTAACAATTAATGTCTTATACCAGAGGAAAATAACTCTCTGAAAACCTTGGCTTCTGTTACGTTGCAATTATCTCAGATGGAACGTTCTGCCCTTTATAGCAATCTTGTGCCAACAACGCGCCAATGCACAGTCTTGCAATAATGACATAGATGCAGATCAAACTGACCCCATAACTCAGTGAAATTTCTTTAGCCCCAATAAAAGATTATGGTAAATCCATGGTACATCAAGAGACGTCTTTAACGATCTTATTCCCGTGCAAAAACATACTCTCAAAATTGAGAGGCTAGGTACATAATGTCTATTTCTCACTCTCCGTCATAGGAAGCTGAAGCATCTTGGCAAAGGGCTGTATCTCGCTGTTGTAACAAGTTACACTTCCATCGTCTATGGTAAAATGTTCCTACATTAACTGAACCTTAAAGCGAAGCGGAAGAAGTACCTGAAACGCCTGAACAATCTGTTGTGAAATTGTGCAATTTGCACATAAGGTGGGGACCGAAATGCCTTACACTCGCCCTGAAACCAACTGTAAAGAAATTCTACTGGAAACACATATAAATCAGCTCGTTGACAAAATGTACAAAAAGCTCAGAGCATTTAGTTATTATTCAACAGTGTGAGCCTGTAAGGAACGAGCCCTTTCCAACAGGCCTGTAAGCGATGAACTACATTCAAAAGTCGCAAATGTAAAGGAGCAAAGGAGCTTATTAAAGGTGCGTAACCTCCCCAATACCCATATCAGTTTTGCTAGCCTGTGATTGTAAGTCATCGACATAAGTTTCTCCGATAAGGCTAGGTGTTGTGTTTCAATTTATGTCAAAGTTGAAGGTGTTCTGATCTGGAAGAATCAGTAAGAGCCAAAATAGTGCTCTTAATTTAATGATAGATGCGAGCCGTAACATGGGCAATGGGACTAGATGAGGTCGCTCAAATTATGCAGCGCAATCTAAGACAAGTAAACAAAATACTCATTAATTAACTTTTAACAAATTGGGAAACTTCTGGTATTGTGAAAAGTGAGAAAGAAGGGATGGAAGATATGTAAAATTTTCATCTGATTGACTACGATCCAATAATACATAAATTAATTTACTTTTCTTAAATATGTCCAAAAATACATACACACTCTCACGCCAAATAAAAAAACAGAAAAAAACAAGTTAAGCTGTAACAACTATAACGCTCTTATTTAGAATTATAAAACTTAACCATATTAAACATGTTTAGCATCTACCATATGCTTAACACATACCATTTATTAAAATAAAACTAGCGCAAAGTAGATGAATATTTACAATTTTGAACTTTTTTAATAGTGTTTAGTGTTTTTACTACTCAGGCACCACAGGCTATGTACGCTGATGATACATGAGATGAAATAATATTTGGGAAAGGATTTTCTTTTAAGGAAGGAAGCGTTCCAGGCCTAAGTTTAGGGTACCTCCTCGGCATTTGCCATGTATGAGGACTGAGGAAAACCTGGAAAAAACCTCAGGCAGGGAGGACTGCCCTGGCGGGATTTGAACCCCAAACTTCCCGGTCACGACTACACGCCTTATTGACCTCGGCCACTCGTAACGGTAGTTTGCAACTGCCACGCAATTCATCAAAAGTTAGCTTTAATTGAAGAATGAGATAATGTGCCATGACTTGAATCGTTAATAATGATACACGCACATTGATTAGCTGCTTATTGGAATGTGAAAAGAGCAAAACCGTAAAAGCAAAATAATAATAATAATAATAATAATAATAATAATACTAAAGTATCTAAAAGGAGTGATCATATTTAAAACAATAAGCCTAATGAAAATGTGAATTGCTGGCGTCGAAGTTAAGTTCAATTCAAAATTTTAATAGTTAGGAGAACACTCTTAGAAGCATAAACAAATAGAATGTTGGAGGCCCGAATTTGGATCCTGATGAACGATACGTGTACATGGAACTGCTGCTTAGCGAAATACGAACAGTAAAACCAGCAAAGCTAAAAAACATATTTTAAAAGCAACACCTAATTTTCAAACGGTAAGCCCAAAGAACATTTTAAGGGGTGACTCCAATGTGAATTATTTATTTATAATTTTGCTAACAGTTAAGCAAACTGAAATCTTAAAGAAATGTGCTTAAGAAACCTGCTGGGTAGAAATTTCTCACACGTTTAAATCTCACCAAAAGAATATCGGGTCCTTAAGGGTATAGGTTATATTAAAAGCAATTAAAAAATGCTCAAGTGAAAAAAAAGTACTCAGCATTCATGAGACAACTTATCTTCCGGATATCTCGAGCCCAATCTTCACCCATTCAAAGCTGAGAGAGGCGTGCTTGTCTGTCGACCTGAAAGACCTTCATCTCCCAAGATATAATGGGAGAGTATCTCGAGCGACTGTATTTGGTGAAGGTATGAGATTCATATGTGACGCAAAATAGCCTGTCTCATTGCACAGCACGTTGGTTTTCTGTCACTTACTTGCCGGTATTTTGAGAGTTTACTACTAGCTGAGATGAAATGTTATTTAATATCCAAATCAATAAGCTTCTAAAATAGAGGATTCTGAGTAAGCTAATCTCTAAATAATAAACAAAGTCGAACACGTTTTTGCGCATGTGTTCGCATTTCATTAATTCATCATTAACATCAACACCTGACGCACGGCAAGCGCTTAGGTGTAAATTTTATCTGTTGCCTGACACGTAGAATGTGGCATATTACTCTCTACATAAAGGCTTCGTAATTATGTTAATGGGGACATCAAAATAGGTTCATTTTCATCATTTATATTTTCATTGGGTCATCTAGATGTTGTGTGAAAGGGCTATCTGTTATCCCCAAATTTTTAATCAACTTCTCTATGCAGCACTTAAAAGGTTTACAATTTTTACAAAAGTCATTATTAAATACACTGGGTATGATTTAAATGAACCAGATGTTCAATATTTACGAACGAGACTCACGCACTGTACTACTGTTGAATTATTAATCACACGATAGTCGAGTCACTACTGCGAGATGCAATCATAGATATTAGGAAATGAAAGTCGCTAAGTGAGTTCATTACATCGTGGGGGATTTCATGCAATTTTGCATCATTGAATGTATGTATATATATCTGAAAACATTGTCTAAATTTCCTGTACTTTTATACGCAATATTTTGAGGTGTCTAACGTATAATAGAATCCTGATGCACTACATAAGTCAGTATATAATTTAAACACTTCACATACATATCAAGTTAATTTATCTACAATAGTACTCCTTTGAAAACTTGATATACAGAAATAAGAGTTTTGAGAAATTAAGTTTAAAATATTATCTCATGTCAGGTTTAAATGAGCGCTACCAAGAATGAGTGATGGCGAGCTTATTGGTCAATTTTACTGTAAGCAGCTATTACCATGATCTGCAGTTCATGTGAAACCACCAAAATATTAAAGGTGTGGACTTAATATTTTTTTGAAACGCAGATTTTGTATACATAAAAATATGGATTTGTATAGCGTGGCCCACAAACACCCGGCCCCATGACTTGCTTTATGCATACTTCAGGTTGACTGATCGTTACCGACCGGTATTTTCTGAGCCACAAAGTATTTATGTGCAAATTGAAGAAATTACCTATAGAAAATTATTAATTTCACATTTCATAAAGTCTCTTTAAACGCATCATTCAAATGGAATAAATATGGAATTAAGATAAGTATTGATTGAATATCATTCATTATGTGTTTATTATTTATATTCATCATGCTAAATTCTTTCAGCAACTAGCCCCTTAAGTTTACTTATTTTAAACCATAATCTCAGTTGTAGCTATTTTACATCATATAAGGAGAGTCATTTAAAACCACAGGCTTAATGGAGAGACTTGAATTCACGTTAAACCACTGGTTTACTCTTGCAGATTTAACGCATTTTACGCATCCTTGAAATCACATGAATCCAATTGTCACCATAGTAATGTAGTTCCACCGTCAGTTATTTCAAATGTAAGAGAATTTTTTATTTAATAAACGAACTCCTTTAGTTGGTTAAAAATTGATATAGCATTTAATTTTGTGAACGTTAGTAAAACTATTATTTGTGGTGTCTTGGTATTATATTTGAAACTAATACTTCTGAGATTATCTGGTTTTTGTTTAAATAGAAGTATTGTCTAGGATAAAATTGCAGTTTATTTTCTGTTATAAAGTTTCAAAACATATGGGGTATGTAATCATGAATTGGGCGGAATCATCATTTACTACAAGATATTACAAGATCATTTACTACACGTACCACAGGCGGTGAACACTAATGATACATGGGATGAAATGATTTATTGGGAAAGGATTTTTTAAGGAAGGAAACGTTCCAGACCTAAATTTAGGGTACCTCTCTAGTATTTACCATTTATGAGGACTGAGAAAAACCTGGAAAAAACATCAGTCATGGAAGATGGTCTTGGCGGGATTCGAACCCCAGACCTTCCGCTCACGAGATCCGTGCCTTAACGATCTCGGCCTCCCGTAGCGGTTTCCGGGTTCTGATGCACCATATAAACCATTAAGGTATTTAATTACACTAGGCATTCACAGCAGTTAAGGAGATACATGGTAAGTCCATCGCTTCAAGTGCAATGTTAAGGCATTATTTTGACGTGAAATGACCGCAAATTTTGATTAGGGAACTCTACTTTTAGGGAAATACTTCTTTAAATTGCAGTAAATTTACGATAAGGGGCTCGTGACTTAAGACTCCCCCATAGTATTGTTGTTGTTACCCTGTTGATGTTTTCATTCGGAACAATTTATCATATTTGGCCTGCTTTGAATCCACTATTCTTTTTTCCAGAGAGGAGCTCCTCAGGCCACCAAGACTGGCCATTTTCTGCATTCTAATACTAATTTATGTTTTATTATTGTAGGTATTTTCAAAGAAAAACGTTCTATATATATTTTGAATCTATCTTCAATATTGAAAAAACTGCAATGAGTTACATCAGTATTTTCATTTTGAAACAATAAATTATTATATTTGAATAAAATATTTTGTAACAATTTAATATTTAATTTGAGGTTTTCCGCAGGTATCAAAACGTGTAGTTTTGCTTAGCAACAAAAAATTAAATGAACATAATCAAATCAAAGTACTCACGTTTATATATACATTCCCTTAGTATTTAGATATATCTGAAAAATATCACTTTTTAAATAGTGATTGACGCCAATTTTAAGTACTGAGGCACCACAAACAGTGGACATTGATAATGGATAAGATGAAATCATAAACTGAAAAAAGATGTTTTAAGGAAGGAAGTGTTCCAGGCCTAAGTTAAGGTACCTCCCCGGCCTTTGCCATTTTTGAGGAATGAGAAAAACCTATAAAAATGTTAGTCAGGGAGGACAGTCATGGTGGGAACCAAACCACGGACTTTGCGCTCAAAGTCCGCGCCTTAACGATCTCGGCCACCCTGGCGGTAGAAATAGGCCAGCTATCGTTTGAAAACCGCATGTTATATTACATTTAAGTTATCCTAGGGGCTTATTATTCATAGTTGCACAGTTATCAGTGAAATGTTATAAGAACTGGTAGGTTGAAATTGAGTAGCTATTTGTGTTTACGTGCTCTCACATTTTAACTGTTTCCGAGTAGAGCTTATTTTTCCTTGCTTATTCTCTCTAGGAGCATTAATAGAATGAGTAGCGTTCTAATGGCATGAACACAAGACATCTGTCTCGCTTTATTGACACAGTTAATTTAGAGCATATCGCGGTATACGAAATAGCAGTATCTCATCAAATGGATAAGAAGAATATCTGGCCTTTGTTTCTATAATTTTACTTATATATAATTTTACTAGGAGAGTTAATGGGGGGTATATCAGCCTTATTTCCGAAAATTAAAGAAACGTGGTCAGTCTTTCTTGAAATGAGTATAACATAGATGAACATATTATTATATTTTGAACATATTATAAGAGTAGAAAAATGTCGAACTTTGTTCTTGTAGGTGGTCTAGTAAACAGTTATTGGTTCCTTTAGTGGTGGTGCTCTTTCAGATTGCACGTTGCCTTCAGTGTTCAGATAGATGAAGTATCCCTCAAGCTTCACGTTTTCTGCAGCCATACCAAATGGTTATGAACGCGATAATAGTGATTGTGCTTATTAATGATGAATACATATTTTGTTGGTCATTAATTTAAAAACGTTCAGTATATCACAAGACGAAGGGTGTCTCCATGAAAATAAAATATTTGAAACAAGGGGAAATTGAACTGACACGAGTGGCCAAGGTTTCGTCAAGGCACGTATTCGTGAGTGGAAGATCTGAGGTTTGATTCACACACAGACCGACCTCCCAGACTGAAGTATTTTCAAAGTTTTCCTGAGTTATAAATTGTAAATGTCGGGGTGATAATGTAATGTTAGGCCCAAAAAATTTGATTTTAAAAAAATATTTCCTTATTTATCATTCCATCTCATGTAGTAATCGCCCTTGACCATCGCCCTTGAAGCCCCACCAGTAAAATTAGTTGACAAAACTAATCTACATTTCGTAATTAGGGTGACATTTAAAATAAAAGGCACGATATTTACATATTTTGTAACTTGGTAACTCAGCAAAAGCGAAATCCTTTCTAATTTTTCGAATATCCTGTAAGTTATAAGCTCACATGACACAAGTAATGGAATATATTCCATTACTGTAACTATCACTTTAGAACAGAACGCATTTATTCATATCCCCATGCCGGCGGAGTCCTCTGCTATAGGATTCACCGTCGGAGGACAAAAGGGAGCCAAGGGACTTTTAGATGGCCGAGCGTTGAGCCGAAGAATGTGAAGATAATTTGGTTACTTAAACGTTGAAACAAAACTTCGTCTTCTTTCTAATAAGAGTTTATTACGGAAGAATAATGAAAGAGATTACAAAATGAGTAGTAAGACAAATGAAAACATTTGCTGAGATATTTCTAAATCCCAAGGAGAGCATCAGGATGTGATACATAAGTATCAAAGTGACAAATGCGTATGAAATTAAAGAAGCTCCGTAGTGAGGTTACACATACAGTGAACGTGGTCTGTTGTGTTGTGCTCCTGAAGAGATCATTTCTGTTGTCTTATATAGTCTTTCTAGCAACTAGGATGGCTTGAAGTCGATATATTAATGATATAAATAGCCTCTGGCTATACTTGCTAGACCGTCATAAATTGGAATGTAGTAGTTCGATATGGACATTAATTTATGGCTGAGTGAAAGCGATCCAATAATTTTTCCAAAATAAATATATCAACTAACTTAGTTATTTCTGCTTGTCGTGAGATCGACCAAAACGGCATGATGGTTTGACCTTATGTCTTTTCCCTTCTAAAACACTTTAAGTCGTAAATATATATTACGGAGCGATAAACATGCCAACAAAATGGAATAAGAAAAGAAGCATACAAAACGTGAAGAGGTTAAAGGGTAATTAAAGCATGCCCAGGGGCTCTTAGGTAAATTGGATAGAAGACATGTACAAAATATTGAGAGATATAGGGATTTTTGCACTTTCTTCGAAACATTGGCAAAAATGAATATGCTTCAATGAAGCAGTAGCGTCAATGGGCGTATGGTGTATACATACGTCCCCCCTCTGAAAGTGAAGAAAATGCATTAGAGTGTCCTTTTTCCTGCATTAAAGAAATATCCCAATTACCTTGTGCAAAATACGGAAAAAATAAGCTTGGAAAATCGTACATCAATATGTTATTTGAGTACAATTTTTTAAAAGGTTAAACATCATCCGAATTTATAATGGAATGCGCTATACCATACCATTAATCCAATCATCTATTTGTAAAGCTGTAAGTTATCTCATTATTATATTTATACATTTATCAATATTATATTTGGATTCATTTTACCATTATTTCATTTGTATATATCACACTATTATCTTATTTGGATATATTAAATCATTATCTTATGTGGATACGTTACATTGTTATTTTGTTTGGGTCTACAGGTGTCTTAACTTTGGCATTGGGTTTGTTCCTAATGTTCAAGATTACAAATTCGGACCTTCAGCCAGACAAGGGATACGCCTTAGTGCTGCGGCTGCGATATTTTCATTTGAGCAATGTACTTTATTTTTATCTTATTCTTAATAATAATAATAATAATAATAATAATAATAATAATAGTGGAACAAGATGATGATTATTGTTTAAAGGGCACAAAACAGCTAAGGTCATTAGCGCCCAAACACATTAAAAACTGTGCCAAGATTAAATAAATAAAAAGTCATCTACACAAAATCAGTGTAGGAAACAAGTAACAGTACCACTATGAGCAATAAAAAGAAAAACCCATAACAAATAACAATAGTAAAATTGTCAACAACAAACAAAACATAGATATGATGATTATTGTTTAAAGGGCGCAAAATTACCAAGATCATTACCACCCAAACACATTAAAAACTGCGTCAAACGCAAAATAAATAAATAATCAACACTAAAAATAATTGTAGAAAACAAGCAATATTTTATTAAGTTGGGCAATAAAAATAAAAACGCCATAACAAATAACAAGGGTAAAATGGTTAACAATAAACAAAAGGTTGGTAATAAAACGCATCAGAAAGAGTTGAAAACACAACAGTCCTAAAATAGTCTAAAAATGCTGTCATAAATAAAATGCCATAAAATCACACCTTGCTCCAAAAACCACAAACACAAATAAAATGGAACACTCGCTCAACAGCAACCACATCATCTGCAAGTACTTCCTCAATAGAGGATGGCAAACCCAGGGACAGTATAAGAGCCGCTAACTAATGGCGTTCAAGTAAAATGTGACGCACTATATAGGGGACATACTGGAGCTGCTTCATCATTAAAAAGGTGACGGCTACTAAAACGACAATGATCAATTTTCAAAAGTGCTAAAATTAATTCTTCGCGATGAACTGCGTGAAAAGAAGATAACAATTAAAAGGAGCTGATTTAATTGTCGAAGCTTGTTATCTTGGAGTAAACTGCATTCCTCGCGCCAACACCAGAAAATGCCTCGACGTAAAGAATGTTCAAAATCCCCAGAGTAAAAACGTTGCTCAATTTCAGCAGGGTCTAAAAGGGTGGACTTAGCTGCGATGTCTGCGCCATCATTGCCTGGAAGTCAAACATGTGCAGGTAGCCATATCAATATCACCCTGACTCCAGCGTCAACAAGTTAAACACTGTATCCTACAAGAGGGTGGTAGTTGTACAGCTTTTTTAAAGATAAAAGGGCACTCCAAGAATACTGGAACAAGGTTATTATCCTTCCTCCATTTGGTAATATTTGGACAAACTGCCTTGCAACATGGACAGCAACAGCAACAACATAATGCCGCAGTTCAAATTACAGGAATGGCAAGCAGCACCTACCAAAGAAAACATAGAGATGATATTTGTTTTTGCAATTTGTAACACTTTCTATGGTTTATCGTCAATGAGCAATCAACGTCCTCCAATTCGTGGCCTGCGTACCTTAAATCGTCCATGTGTCCCATAATATTTTAAGGAGGGGTATCTATCTGCAACTCCTATGCGTTTTTTCAACACTTTCTAAGTTTTACACATTTAAATTGTAAATATAAGATAAATATGACGTTGTTATTAGAAGTATTTCTATAGCCATAGGCAATAATGAGTATTTTGCTACTATATCCTTTATAAATTTCTCCTAATCGTGTGTTCTTAAACCTTCAATTTGAACGCCACCTGCACTGAGATTTTTTATTTGTTTATTTGTGGACGATTTTTAACATCTCAGGTCATCAGCGTTCCATATATTCGGGGTGCAAAACGACCGACAAGTTTTACTCACATGCCTCTTCCTTCAGGCTTGAGGTTCTTTAACGTAAATGTACTACACGGGACCCATGGCTTTACTTCCTTTCCGAAGGAAGCCATACTTAGGACTTTTATGCCCGAAAAAAACCCATCTGTACTGGCCAGGTATTAACCCGCGATCTTGGGTTTAGAACGCAAGTATGGTTACTACTACACCACCAGGACCAACACCTACTCTTGGGTAAGGACATACTACTATCGATGTTTTCCGTGTTGGAGCCACAAACGCTGTTGCTGTTGCCGCTGTTACCGAATTTTGTTCATGGTGTTAATTTCAACTCTATACTTATTTGATTACAAATGGGCATTATCGCTCCGATAATAGTTCAGGCACACAATATTCATAGAAATGTGTTAGTTTTATGGGGAATGATGATGATGCTTTCTTAAAGGGCGCAAAACTACAAGGTCATCAGCGCCCAAACTCACAAAATCTGCGCAATAGTAGCACTTTGTACAATAATATAAAACCCGCTACAAATAACTGGGATTAAATTCTCATCAACAAACCAGACCAAAACGCAGCTGCAAGAGCTCAGATATTAAGTGTTATAATGGCCTAAAAATATAATAATGAAACCCCTTAAAACAAACAACAAGGATAAAATTGTCAACAAAAAGACAAAAGTCTTAAAATATTCGAAAATTGCCGTCATGAGTAAAACTATAAAAAATTACACCTTGCTCCAAAATTCACAAACACGGATAAAACGGAGCACTCGTTCCACAGTAACCACATCATCTGCAAGTAGCTCCTCAGTAGATGAGGGAAAACCCAGGGAAAGTCTAAAAGTTGCCAGATGAGGGCATTCGAGTAAAATGTGACGCACTGTAAAGGGGTGGTAACATCGTGGGCTAACTGGAGCTGTTGACCATTAAAAAGGTGACTGTGACTAAAACGGCAGTGCCCTATTCTAAGAAGAGCTAAAATTACTTCTTCGCGACGGACTGCGCTAGAAGAAGTCGACCAGTTAAAAGGGGTGGATTTAATTTCTTGAACCATATTGTGGTGAATGATATCCCACTCATCGCACCAGCGCGAGAGAATTCCTCGACGTATACAATGTTTTAAATCCCCTAAATAAAAGCGTAACTCGTACTCAGCAGGGTCTAAAATGGCGGATTTAGCTGCGACATCCGCGGCCTCATTACCCGGGTGTCCCACGTGTCCAGGTACCCACAGCAGAGTCACTCTCTGGCCAGCGGCATCCTGGACTTTCTGCACTAGAGGATGGTAGGTGTACATGCGTTTAAAAAATAAAAGGGCACTCACAGAATCGGAACAAATGACACTGTTCCCCAGCCCGTGGTCAGAAATAAATAAAAGAGCCCGATATATAGCATAAAGCTCCGCAATAAAAATAGATGTCGAAACGTTAAGACCATATGTAAAATTAGCTCCATTAAAAACAAAGGCACATGCTACATCTGTGTCGGATTTAGAACCGGTGGTATATATAAAATTACACCCAGCTAGGTAAGAGACAATCTCGTTAAAATGACTAAGAATAATAGGTGCTGCGGTCGAGGACTTAGGACAGGCCGTAAGCTCAAGATGGACGGGGGCCTCTGCTAAGAGCCAAGGGGGAGAGGAGGTTTCCCCGGCCAAGAAAACAGCTCCCGGAAACGAAAACCAGCGGGCTTAAGAGTAAAAGACCGAGCAGCATAAAATGGGGCGACAGACACATTAAAAAACGGTTCATTCGCGGGATGACGAGGTTGCGTACCCAGTCGACAACCATACGCAGAAAGTAAAAGATCCCTGCGATAAAACAACAGCGGTTCCCCAGACTCCGCACATAAACTGGACACAGCACCGGTGGGGAATGCACCAATAGCGACACGGATACCCCGGGGATGAATGGGGTTAAGACGACGAAGAACGGAAGGTCGCGCTGAGCCATATACTATACAGCCATAATCCAGTTTGGACCGGATTAGAAATCGATAAAAACGTAAAAGAACAGTCCGGTCGGCTCCCCAGGAAGTGCCACTTAAAACGCGTAAAATACACAGAGAACGTTCACACCGGCCTCTGAGTTGTGCTACATGCGAAGACCAGCTTAATTTTCTGTCAGAGATTAAGCCCAGGAATTTAACTTCGTCCGAGAAAACAAGAGCCTCAGGGCCAGGATGTAGAGATGGTGAAGGATACACCTTATGGCGCCAGAAGTTCATATAGACGGTCTTCTCTGTGGAGAAACGGAACCCATGACGTACACTCCAAAGGTAAAGGCGGTCCAGACAGCATTGGAGGCATCGTAAGCCTTCTCCAAATCAAAAAATACGGCAACAGTTTCGCAATTTCTCATGAATCCGTCCATGATGTGGGTGGATAGAGACACAAAATGGTCGATGGAAGAGCAATGACGACGAAAATCGCACTGGACGTTCGTCAGTAGGTGCCTGGACTCCAACCACCACATAAGCCGCCCATTAATCATGCATTCCATCACCTTGCACATGCAACTGGTGAGGGAAATGGGACGGTAACTGGAAGGAAGGTGTGGGTCCTTCCCCGGTTTAGGAATGGGAATGACTGTGGCCACCCACCAAGCGCTTGGAAACGTGCCATCACACCAATCACGGTTAGAAATTTGGAGTAAAAAATTCATGCTTTCGTTTGATAAAGGCTGCAGCATAGCAACGTGGATACCATCTGGCCCTGGAGAGCAATGCCGAGATACAGATAGTGCGTATTCCAATTCCCTAGGGGGATAAGGGACATTGTAGCACTCATGGTTGTCGGAGGCAAAGGAAAATCCTCTAGATTTAACCTGCTCCCGAATAACGCGAAACGCAGGGGAATAATGGGCGGAATTTGACACCTCAGTGAAAGAGCGTCCTAAGGCTTTAGCTACATCCTTAGGAGCGGTAAGTACACAATGCGGTACTCTCAGACCGGGTATGGACATAAAACTGGGTTTGCCTGCAACCCAGCGTAGTTTGTTCCAAACAGCAGATGAAGGCGTAAAGCAATTAAAAGAGGAGGCGAATGCAATCCACGACGCCTTCTTCCTATCCTTAATAACTCGACGGCATTTCGCACGCATTTGTTTAAATTGAATCATGTTCTCCAACGTAGGGTGGCGACGAAAGATTCGCAAGGCACCTCTGCGTGCACGCAATACATCCCGGCATTCGGCGGTCCACCAGGGAACCGGAAAGCGTCTGGGGTGGGAAGACGACCGGGGGATAGCCTGATTTGCGGCTGCAGTAAGGACCGAGCTTAGGTGTTCGATCATTGCGTCCACTGAAGCAAAAACACACCCATAGAACACTACCAGAGAATGAAAAAATTCAGTCAGCTTTGCTTAAAAGCCACTTTGGCGCACGCTGAGAATGTACTTGGGAAGACAGGATACCAATGTGACACGGGAAGTGGTCACTGGAGTACGAATCAGAGAAAACGTGCCAGTTAAAGTGCACAGAAAGCGAGGCGGAATAAAAGGACAGGTCCAGATATGAAAAACTGTGATTACTGTCGGAAAGAAAAGTGGCCTCGCCCGTATTTAGCAAGGTGAGATTGTGGCGATCTAAAAAATCAGCCACCAAGCTACCTCTCGCACACTCTACGGAGGAGCCCCATAAGGGATGGTGCGCATTGAAATCCCCCAAAAGCAGTATAGGGGGCGGCAGCTGGGATAGAAGGTTATCCAGATCTACCACTGTGACAGCAACTGATGGAGGCAGGTAAATGTTACAGACCGTGAAAGTAATGCCAGAAAAGGAAACCGTGGCCGCCGCACACTGTAACGTAGATTGAACAGATAGAGGAGAACTATACACGTCATCCCTAATAAATATTAAAACTCCGCCATGGGCGGGAGTGCCATCTTCGGGAGGAAGATCGAATCTTACCGAAGAGTATGCGCGAATATGGAATGTATCCTGAGGTCGAAGCTTAGTCTCCTGCAGGCATAAAAGCGGAGCACCGATCGATCTTAAAAGCAACTTCAAGTCTGGTCTCCGGCTGCGGAGCCCACGTACATTCCACGAAAGGATAGCCATTATTAAAATTAGGTAAAAAAAATATAAAAAATTACCACCTTACTTTTTGGTCAGACCAGGACGAATCAACGGTCCCTTCTTTAAGCGCGTGGGTTTGTCAGGAGCAGGCACCTTCTGTTCCATAACATCCTAGGAGGGAGGGCTCTCCCTCTGGGAAGAATCAGAAGATTCCAAAACTTGGAATCGGTTTGAGATGGAGAGAGGCGGTGACGGTCACCGCCTAGCGGGCATGCTCCCAGAGCCATCGTTGTAGCTCGACCTCCGAGGAGTGAAGGGGCTTTGATTCTTCTGTCTGGTTTTTCCGTCGGTTATGGACGATTTCAAAAGTGAGTCTTTGTGTACAAGTATTAAATTTGATGGGACTAACGGCAAAGACAACCAGTTTGGCATTGACAGGGCGTTTGGCAGAGGCAGGCACATTAGAACTGGTAGCAATTTTTGAGAACACCATGTCACAATTTTGCGTGCTACAGTCACGCCGTGAAATTGCGGTGGCTGCAATACAGCTATAAGTACCCGATTTAGGTACTGTAGGTTGACAGGACTGAATTCGTTTGCGGGCCTCTACGAAGGGAAGTTTCTCCTTCACACGGATTTCCTGCATGCTGCGTTCCTCATGATAGCGAGGGCAGTCACGGGAAGTGGCAGGGTGGTTTCCACGGCAGATCACACAAAGGGGAGCAGATGGCCATGCACCCTCGTGGCTCTCTTGTGCACATGTAGCACAAACCGATTTAGGGCTCTTGCAGGGTAACCGCGTGTGTCTTAAACGCTGGTACTGGAAGCATCGCATAGGACTAGGAACATACGGGCGGAAGGTTATAACCTCGTATCCTGCCCGGACCTTCTGCGGTATCTCAACCCTATTGAAGGTGAGGAATAAAGTTCATTTTGGGTGTACCTCGCCATCCCTTTTCGCCTGAACACGATAAACGAGAGTCACATTTTGATCCGCCAAATAGCCCTGAATTTCTTCATCGGACATGCCGTCCAGTACAGAGGTAGTAATTTTCCCTCTGGAAGAATTGAGGGTTCGATGCGCTTCAACTCGGATTGGGTATCCGTGGAGCAAAATTGCCTTAAGAAGGCCATTGGTTTGAGAAACACCTGTCGTCTCAAATAATAAGGCACCGTTGCGTTGACGCGTGCATGATTTCACAGGGCCAGATATGCTGTCCAATCCTTTTTGAATAATAAAAGGGTTTACACGATTAAAAGACTGCCCTTCCTCTGTTCGGTTAATTACTATGAAACGAGGGAATGGGACCTCAGTAACCTCTTTTACGTCCACTCTCTTCCTCTTTGTATTGGGATGATGATTATCGTGCACCATAGCGGATTCATCCTCCACCATTACAGCTGTCTCCGATGGCAGGCTGCTTCCTGGGCGCCACCCCGGCTTAGGTTAGTTGCCCAGGCCTGGAACAAGTAACCTCAGGGTCACACCTTCCTGGGTATAGACAAAGGGACCCAATGGCCTTCAGGAAGTTTACAGGGCATGTAATGGCCCCTCCTCGGGCCTGGCCTTTACCAGGGGATACGCTCCCGCCCTACACGATGACCCAGTGCTGGGAGTCACGCCATTACGCAGTCACATTTGACCGTGTCAAACATGGGGGTATCCTTTAGACTAAAATCAGGGAGTTTAAAAGTTAAAAGTAAAAAGGAGACGAACTAAAAAGGAGTCAAACGCGCTAAGCGCGGACCTACAGGAGCAGCTCGGGTGCCTCGGGGTCGCTACGCCCCGTACCCAAAAAATTGGTCCCCTGAGGGGTTTATGGGGAACGTTAGACTACATACAGATTAGTTTCATTAACTCTCTTACATTTGTTTATTTCGATAATCCTTAACCGTTAACAATGTTCCTTGCCAATATCTATAAAAATAATTGACTACTGACATAAACATTGTCACACAGTACATGTATATGACACCTGCGCCTGGTTTTATCCCTCCATTAGTTACGCACTTTTACTTCGAGCAGTTAGCAGACTCAGTACCCAAGACTTGTATTCCGCCATCAACTATTTCCAAATCACTTACCGATCTGGACGATCAGAAAGAGGCTGCTGGTTGGAATTACCGCCCGGATGTCATGGATATTTGAAATGATTACAAAGCTGCATTGTTCAATCATCAGCGCAACTACTACGATAATGTAATCGTTTTTAAACTGCCATCTTCTTCGAAAGAAACGGGGCGACACTGACAATTATGAAATATTCTTATTAAGGAAGACTGGAAAAACCAAAGTCGCACCTAAAAGAAAGTGGAATGTCTTACAGGTCAGGATAAGTATAAAAGCAATGGTGTATGAGGCACAGACTAATGACGTTAAGTAAAATACCTGCATACCTTGAGCCAAAAATTCACTCCTTAAACTATTTATGAACAAATTGTTACAAAATCTGTTCATTGGTGGCAAATTGGCTTAATATATTGTAAAAACTTTTATATGAATTATTTCAAATATAATATTTGAAACAGGATTAATTCATCAGCAACCATTATGAAGTTCTGTTCTTATTTTTGTTTTTGTTTTTATTTTGAATTCCAATGAAACCTCCCAATGCTTATCAATTCGTATAGAAAATAAAAAGTTGTATTTTAAAAGTGCATGACTTCGTACATAAAATTTATTCTAACATTAAAGTTGCTCCTATGATTTTATAATGTGACACAATTTTCAGACAGCAAATACTTTTAAAATTATTTTATGTAATTTTTATTAAAGAACTTGGACTTATGCGAAATACTTAAATATTGCACAATATTTATACAATATTTAAAAACCGTACTCTTTACTGTATAAGAAATCAAAAGCTTATAAAAACTGTGCTTACACTAAATTATAAATCAGAACAACTATTAACCTTAGGACTAAGAAGTGTGTACCATTAAAATGGAAATTCTAGAAATATTAGTAGCTTAAGATACTTAAGTTGTTATAAATCACTGATGGAGATTTCAATACAAAAGTTTTACTCATGTTTATCCTTCTGTAAAAATTAAAAACGCCAGATTGTTGTGCTGTAGTCTTTGTGTTATAAAGTAAAGCAGAGATTTCTCCGGGTATGCACATTGTACAATCAGTAATTATTATTATTATTATTATTATTATTGTTGTTGTTGTTGTTGTTGTTGCACTTATGCTGCACATAACTAGCTGGCGAAAGATCTGTTTTAATTTTTAAAACGAAGCCCATTGCACAATAGCCCGGAAATTTTAATTTTAACATTATGAACACCAGCCATGAGAGCTTAAGACATGATATTTCATTTGTCTATTCTTACTGTTAGCCCAACAGTCTTTGAAGGGCCATAGCGACTGCAGCAGTATCTGCCTCCGTTTAGCGACTTCATTGACAGAAGCAGTATTCACGAAGATTATGTGATCAGCATATTGGCATCCCGTCAGCAGGATAAGGGTGATAGACCTTGCTATGTAATGGACTCCGAACGAAAGTTCTGCTGTTCAAATCCCGTCGGGACTGTTCTCCGCTACAAAAATTTTATTCAGGATTTCTTCACTGCAATGCTACATTAATTAAAACTTAAACACAACGAAAACAATTTCCAGATCAGAAGGATGACACTTATTTCGCAGTTCCCCAATTTTCTTCCAGAAATTCAGTGGAATCCATTCCAGAACTCCGTAAAGTAGAACATTTTCGAGCAGAAAGAGGAAATGAACACGTGACCTTGTAGGTTACTCTCACGGCGCCAAAAGCTAAATCAGAAAGCATAACAATTTGACCATTTAAAAGCTGGTCTATTTTATTTGTTTGCGTTCTAAAGATTTCTCGACTGATTTTAAGCCCATAGAATTTAATCATTACTTTTGCTTGTCATGTAATATATTCAAACACTCAGTACATTAATGTTATATTTGCACGCACGCCTGAATAAGAAACATATAATAAGCTCAACTAACCGATTTCGTTGTACATTTACATTCGCATTGCCTTCTTGTACTATTGGACTACAATGGAAATACACGTGGTGTCGAATGGTTTCCTGAAAAATGAATTCCTATCATTTATGTTCTGCAAGTGATGTATATATCAACATTATATTGCTTGCTTTAAGTAAAATTTTTTGTTATAATATTGTATATTTTAGAGATTCTTTGATGGTTACAAATGTCCAAATAGAAATTTTGTGTAAAATGAAATTTACTGTGGCATTTTTACACGTTGTATGTTTACGGTGTTTTATTTTAGCATCATTACTGTATTGGTAATCTTGGAAGTACAGCTCCTCTACCATTTGTTTTGAAATAATGTCTCTAAATATATGAAAAACTTACTATTCCTATTTTATGTTAGCTTAATTGAAAGTTCTTCAAGTACATTTAGAGAAACCCACGAAAACAGCTATAAACCACAAGCAAAAGGAACACGCCCAAGGTGTTTTGCTCAGTTGTATGACAATTTTAATAGGAATGGTGGTGGCAACATAGAGACGGTCTATTGCACCAGATGCGATTGAAAAATTTAAGTAAAAATTCTTGGCATTCCCTGAAAGCTGTTGCAGCAGCCACGTGAATACCGTACGATCTCTTGATCCAGCGTTGGGAAAAAGAGAGCATGATTAAAATAAATGTGGCGCCATATTATACTTGATTGTTGGAAACAAAAAAGATTCTAAATTGCACCTAAACTTTAAGGCATGAAACGCTGCAATGTAAATGACGAAGCGAGATTTAATTTTTTTTTCCTATAGTGTCAACGATATTGACAGAAAAAGTGACAACGTGGTTTCCAAATTTAAATCTGGTACAGGCGAATGACCAAGCTTACGGCCAGCCCATCCTGCTCACAGGATGAAGATGTTGAACAGATTAAGGAACCTACGACGCATTGCTTCTTTCCCGAAATATTGGACAGCATTTATGAGCAGATTTCTGTAGCGAATCAAGCTCCCCAACTTGGGAAATCAATGAAATCTCTGAAAGAATATCTGCGTGCGTGCAACATATCCCAGCATTCATATTGTTCACCGAGTAACCGGGAGTCGTATGGGGTGGAAAAGAAGATACAATATATTAAATTAGAGCATAAACAATATGCTCTCCATTGCGCCATAATGACTTCGAGAGGAGTCGTAATAAATATCTGAAAGTTTTGCCATATTACGGAAAAATAGCAATTTTTACACGCTTTGGAACAAAAGACATGCAATTTTTTCGGAAATTTGATAGAATAATTTTCAAAGATGACGTTCAAGGTAACAGGAAACCAAAGGGGACAGTTTCCAAACATGAGCAGCCGTTAGTACAGTTCAAGGAAAGTTAAAGGCAGACAATTGCAGTGTCCAATATGGTGCCTTTAGCGCTCTCTCTTGCACGCGCTCAAAAGGTGTGGGGTGTATTAAAAATATCCAGACCATGTAGTGGTAGCTAGAAAAGTAAGGCATTCAACATCCGCCCTCATATAACACAAGATGGAGGATTTAGAGATATAGACAGAAAACGCAAGGCCAGAAAAAGAAAATCTAACTGTAGCAGACTGAAATTTTGATTTGTTTTATTTATGGACAATTAACATCTCAAGTCATGAGCACGTCCCATTCAATTCAGGGCGTGAAACGGCAGACAAATTTTGCTCAAGGCCTCTTCTTTCCGGCTTGAGGTTCTTTTTCGTGCCGTAAATGTACGACACGGGACCCACGGCTTTACTACCCTTCCGAAGGACAGACTGTAACCGAGAGTTTTCCTTCAAGCTCTGAATTGAATTGGACATTGATGGCCAGAGGTGTTAAAGAACGTCCGTAAATAAACGAAATAATAATAATAATAATAATAATAATAATAATAATAATAATAATAATAATAATTAGTAGTAGTAGTAGTAGTAGTAGTAGTAGTAGTAGTAGTAGTAGTAGTAGTAGTAGTAGTTGTTGGTTAGACAGTAGATACAGAAGGCAAAATATCAGTAGCTCCAATTCCAAAATAGACCGAAATTGTTCAAGTTTGTTTCTGTCTTTTCAACCACTCTCGTTTACAGGACTAGTGCGAAAAAGTTGTTTCTATTGATTGAGTATAAAAATATTTTTATCCCCCTCGGACGGCTTTGCGCTCCTATAGGATATAATGTACCTAACATATCTAAGAATAAAGCAGTCAATTTGCCATTATATTGTTTTCCTTTTCAAAATTGGACATAATAATATTATAATGTAGGAAGTGTAGATCAGTTATTCTAGTAATAAAATTTATGGTCTATAAAAATAAACTCATGTATTTTATTACTTAATTTTTATAACTCATTGCACATGGCAAAGCATTACACTCAGGTTTTTTATGCTGGCGAATACCTAATATGAAAATATATTTAATTCTACACAGATTTTGTTTCACATCTATTTTGTGTAAAAGATGTGTATCTTACAGCCTTTAGTCCTTCATATGAATATATTGCGCTATATACATATATGCAGAAAATTAAGATTTGAAACATAGCACACCCGAAGAAAGCACCAAAGAAAATCCATTTCCTTAGAATCATGAAAAATGTAAAGCAAAGCCAGTTTTAAAACATAATTGAATATAAGCAGTTCTTGTAGCAGAACACCAGAAGGAAGCACCAAAGAAAACCCGTTTCCTCAGAATCATGAAAAACTTAGTAATACAGTACTGTAATGATAACACTATACGTAAATCAAAGTCAGTTTTAAAACAAAAGTTAAGTAGTTCTTGGAGCTAGTAACGCCAATAAATATATTCTTTCCGTAAAATTAGATATAAATCATAAATTTAAATTTGCAAATGCAATACAAAAGATACGTGTCAATAATATGTTATACAGAGGCTGCCAAAAAAATGTATACTCATTTCAAGCAAAGAAAAAACTCTGTTAATATAACAATTCTGAATTCACACAAACAGAAAATGATGAGCACTAATCAACTTACACTTTTACAGTAACAACACTTGCTCAAAATTCCCACCATCGGCGTCAATACATTTCTGAGTACGTTCAACTAGATTGAACAACGTTTGCGAAAGTGTCCTTTGCGATTGCAGTACATGCCGTTTCAATTTCTTCCCGAAGAGCTGTCAGTGTAGCTGATTTTCTACGGCCTTAAGAGTTCCCCATAGATAGAAGTCCAACGCAGTTAGATCCGAAGAACGCGGTGGAAGCTAAATCGGACCTCTTCGTCCTAGATTTGTAGATTTCTGCGGCAAGTGCTCAAAACGCTCCACAATTATAGCCGAGGATGAGGTGCTTGTTGCTGTGCGAGGTCTTCCCGATTTGCCCTTGTAAATATCGCATGCGGTATCATGGGTCTCAATTTTGTTTTGAATGCCTGCAATTGTTATTCGCGTTGGCGATTCTGTTCTGTACATACGTCTCCATGGCTCCATTTTTTTTATAGCAACGCTAGTATGACTCAAGGTGAGTCATATCTGTTTACAGAAGATCATACGATAATCATGGTTTGTTGATTGGCGATAATCTTGGTTTCATTTGTTCGTTGTTCAATTACCTGTCACGTAGCAATGCTATCATAATGCATGTGAGTCACATCTGTTTACAGAACATCATGCTACACATTACTATTGTTTTTCGGCCAAACTTAGAAATGTATTAAATGGATATCTACGATGAAAGTGTGTATACATTTTTGACACCCTCGGTATAAATTACAGTAAAGTAAATATTTAAAAAAAGTTTAATCCCACTAAAGATATCTTTCAAGTACAGAATTTTTCTGTACTCGGAAATGCTACTTATGAAGGAATAAGCACATTTATTCTGTTGGTACGAGTTATCGTTTTTACCTTCCTTCACGTAACGTAAAGATAGGCACAAGTTGGAAACTTTTATATCCCTTTGTTTCTTACCAGTACAGCACTCTGAGCTCTAAATCTAATTCCCAGCAGCGATTCACTTATTGGCTACGCGGCGAAGCAATCCCGAATCGCCATAGATTTCCTTGCATCTCCATAGTTTGCCGGTTTGAGTCACATTTTAAAACATATCTTCGTTCTGCTGGTTTTTATCTTCCTATGTCACACTGTAAATGGAAGCTAGGTAGGGGCACAACTCGCAGCAATGGATTACCAAGTAAGATGCGATCGTATCCTATGGAACATGACAGGCTAGTAAGAGGACTTTTGTTGAACTGTTGACTTACTGAAGGCAATTGGATTCCTTTGCCTCATCACTGTGAGTGCGAACATCAGAGGACCAATTTTGGTGTTGAGTGTAGCACTCACGAGGAACCCACTTTTATGAACACGCGTTGTATGTTTGTTTCCTTTTCGTCCCACATTTACTTTTAAAATGTTCAAACATAATTTGTTCCTAACCTGAAGAATGCTACCGAATATAATGTGGTGAAATATGACAAGAAAAGAGCGTATTTCCCGGTATTGGAATAGAAGGTAGTACGGGCGCTATCCCCTCTTACATGCCTGCTCGGCGAGGCGACATTATATTAGGTATTAACATCGTGACCAAAAGTTCCGTATAAGGCTGGCGGTAGAAGGTAGAGCCCAGGAAGTGACCTCCAATTGGAGACATTTGCAATGTTGGACCAATAACGTCGTAATACAAGGCAACAATCGTCCACAGAATCAAAAAAGAATACGAGGCAATAAATAGAAGCAACCGAGGTCGGATTCTTTCCTTGTTACACAGTAATAATCGAATCGGAATGGAGTCAGTCTTTTGCATAGAGGGAAGGTCTATAAATCTGAAATAACTAGATCGAATTGCTGAAAAAGCAAAAATCTCGTACGTGATTTCGAAACAATTGTATATAGATGGAAATACCAACTGTTGTGCTAACTGGCAGCTATTTGAAGACCAGGAAACTCCTCGGTTACCCAATTCCTTTCCAAATAAATCGTAGCATGCATGAATCCATAGGTAAGTGCTGTCGCCATTTAGTACTCGATGGAATTACGATGCCATGCGTTGGCCATTGAGTCGTCAATTACCCCGGCCACCCGGGTAGTCCATGGGGTTTTACATTAGGACGATAACTAGAATATATCCCCACTGGTCATTCGGCTGGGAGCAAACGAGATGCCAATAAGCGCCATTCCTAACTGAAGAGCTACCAGTTTCACTGGTTGGTCAACCTGACCTAGCACAGGCCTACACATTCGTTAACCGAAGTTAACCGGCGAGCGACCAGAGGGGCTCACCACCCTTCTAGCAACAAACATCGCTTGAGAACTTCACCCCTGCCAGCATGATACAAGCCTAAAGCACTCCCAAATGGCATACTGCAACCGTGATTACCCAATTTACTTTGGGTGGCCAAAGCAAAAGAGGGGTTCCTGGAATATTTAGCAGATCAGGAGCTACTGCAGTATATATGATTCCTGCGAGGGGTCACCACACAATCAGCCAACCGGAATTCTCTGTTAGGACACATTCAATCAACAGGAATTCTGAAAGTTACTTTCAACCGCATCTTAGTTTGAGATACTCTCTGCCTATGACCCCTTTTATATCTATATCTCTAATTCCTCCATCTTGTGTTATATCAGGGCGGATGTTGAATACCTTACTTTTCTAGCTAGCACTGCATGGTCTGGATATTTTTAATATTCATCACCCCCTTTGAGGGCTACAGGGGAGAGTGGGCTAGAGGGATCATATTGAACGCCGCAATCACCGGTATTTAACTTTCCTTGAACTCCACTAACGGCTTCTCATATTTGGAAACTGTCTCCTTTCGGGTCATGTTAGTCTGTACGTCATTTTGAAAATTATTCTATCAACTTTTCCGAACAAATTGCACCTCTTTGTTCAATAGTATGAGATTTTAAGACAAAGATCACTATATAACACCCCGAAGTTTTAATTTTTGCAGAAGAATAAAAATATAAAAATTCTGTCTTAAAATGTTAATCAGTAATTTATACTTAATTAAGTATCTTAAACTCCAATATTCGTAGAATTTTCCTTTGATGAAAGAAACTTCTTAATCCTAAGATTAATATTATTCATAATTTATATTTTGTTATAAGCTCACATTTTAAGCATATAGTAACGAGTACAATTTGCAATTTTTAAATATTGTCATATTTAAATATAGACCAAACTTCTTTGACTAAATTTGCATAAAACATTTTCAAAAGTATTTACTGCCTGAAATGTATCATATTCTACAAACTTAGGAGTAACTTCATTGCTACAATATATTTAATACAGGAATTGTATGCACTTTTGAAATGCAACTTCTTAATTTCTATGGGAAACGATGAACATTGCTGGTTTTAGTTTGAATTTTTACAAAAAAAAATCTTCATAATTACTACTGATGAATTTATACTGCTTAAAAGATTATATTTAAATAATTCATATAAATCGTTGCAATTATAAAATAATTTCTAAATTGTAATTACTTTTCTTCATGAAATTGATATAAAATAACTAAACACTAGACTCGCACATATTTATTAGCATAAATTAACAAAACAATTTTATTAAATAGAATCTAAAATGTAAGCGGTCACTTCCAAATTATTACACATTTATGTGATTTAAACAATAATTTCATATTATTTTCTTCGCTCTGTACATTCGCGGATAAGAATTATTTATTATTATCATTAAGATAACTTCTGCAAAAGCTATTTCCTGGAATTTTAAATCCAGAATTGTCTTTCTCTTTATATATATGTTTTCTCAATACTCGAATCGTTTCACGGCAATTCCTACATGTTTTTCCAAAAGCTTTGATAACGGAAAAGAAATGACCAATGAAGTTTATTTTTATTTACGATATTACCAAGAAATTATAAGCAATTATTATTATATTAGACTACCAATGAACAGATTTTACAAGACTTTGTTCATAAATAGTTTTCTGATAAATTTTTGGCTCAAAGTACGTAGGTATCTAATTAACTTTATTAGTCTGTGCTACATACACCATTGCTATTATACTTATTCTGACCTGTAAGATATACCACATTCTTTTAGAGGCGGCTTTGGCTTTCCCAGGCTTCCTTAATAAGAATACTCCCCTAAGTCTCAGTGTTACCCCGTTTTTTTCGAAGAAGATGACAGCTTAAAACGGTTACATTACCCCTCAATGATATAGTGGTTGCGTTGATGATTGAACATTGCTGCTTTGTAATGATTTCAAATATCAATGACATTTGGGCGTTAATTCCAGACAGCAGTCTCTTTCCGACCGACTAGATCGGTCTACTGGAGGGATAAAACCAAGCGCTAGTGTCATATGTATGTACTGTGTGACAATGCGATGTGTAGTATCATTTTAGGTTTGTAATATTTATGAAATCCGGCGGTTTGGAACAAATAATTTTTAATCGTGTCGAATTTTTTTGCTCTCTGTTTTTCTCTCTTTGGTGGGTGTGAATATGAGGAGATATCTAGGCATTTTAACACACTGACAATTCCCCGCGTCCGCAGGTCAAAGTCCTAGTGGTGCATTCCCAATATATTTTATAATTATTTCAAAATTTATTTTAATATAAAAACTGTCAAACAATAATTTGGTGCCGCCTTTGAATTTGTTAAAGAGTTGGTGGAATGAGCTATATTAAATTTTTTATGTGTTAAAATTCCAAATGTATGTAATTTTTTTTCCTTTTTAGTACAATTTCTTTTTTGTCAGTGTACATTTAGTTTTTTTTTTTTTGATGGAATTTTCAGGTAGCAAAAATCTGAAAAAATTACAAGAAATCAACCGCCTCTGCAAAATCATAATTTCGGTAATTAGTATGCATTAAAACTATCGGAAACGTTAGTAAAGTGTTTTGATTTCTGTAAGCAAATAATTTCCCCAATTTCTTTTGCACAAATTTGATCGCGATATTCTTTAGTGTATAAAATCTTGGTTACGAAAAGACAAGAGAGGTACTCTCCACCCTAGGTATTGTGTATGTTTCTGGTTACGAAAAGACAAGAGAGGTACTCTCCACCCTAGGTATTGTGTATGTTTCTTAAGGACTGTTGCGTATTCGCTATTGTTGGTAGCAGCTCGACGCTAATGATTGAGCTATGATAATGGAATAGCCAGCACTGATAGTGCCTTTGTATTACACGAAATACACAACAGGCTGTAGAACTCATTACACTGTGCAACAATGTGCTTTTATTTTCCGTACGTACAGAAAAACTGATTCGAGTTCAGTGTCCAATATATTTAATATTTATTGGCGAAATTCATCAGTAAACGTTTATTCGCAGTGTGTCGTGAAGAAATGTGAAAGAACGGGAACATTGATGGGCGACCACAAAACAGAATGATCAAAACTGCCAGAAGCAATGAGAAGGAATCTACCTCAGGTTTCTCCTTACATCTTGCGTAAAATGTTGCAGAAAATAGAGAAAATTTACAGCACATGTAAACAAGCTGCAGAAAGGCAAAACCTTATGCATATGGTGTAACAGCTGTACATCCATTTCAGCTTCATTATCAGATAACAATCTGTCATTGACTTCCGTACTTTATCATACATACATACTCAAGAATACCGCACTGTACAATTTCTCCGAAGGGGAATTTTTGAAATTAATATTAGTTTCCTTAATTTTGGTATTAGGACTATAGAAAATTCTGATACCTTAATGGGACTTTTGTTCATGGTAAAATTTGAAATATGGTGCGCCCTATCTCTCGTTATTGGCTCTATCTTGTGTTTTATAACGGTGGATACCGCAGTTAACTTGAAAAACTTCCACAAGTTTGCAGCCGGAAATAAGGCTATCTTTATTAAATTAATTACATGAAGGTGCAAACTAATATTTATTAAAGTATTGATTTGATAAGGACGTTTATTATGTATATGTATAATGCAATAATTTAGAGGTAGATTTAACAGGAGTTTATATAATTTGTGACTTGTATGTATGTCGTGTGACAGGTGATTGTAACTTACAAAAGGATTTTGTGTACATTTAGGTAAAGGGTGTTAGAAAGTGATAGAGCTATATAGCTGACTGACACCTCCTCCGTTGAACCCTTCCTTAGTTTGAAATACAAAAGGGTAAAATATTCTTTGTCGGGTAACGAAACTTCTGCCCAGGGAATACTTAGACAGTTCGCAAAGAAGAAAAACACATGGCCGTAACGGGACAGTATTTGAACAAAATAAGACATGGAAATAATTTAAAACGAAATGGAAATGTCATAACGGAGACGAAAACGTTTTATTACATGCAAGCCGGGGGTACAAAGTATTATGCCGCCTATTTCAAGAGTAAGTACGCTAAAGTAAATGCGTGTGTTATCTCTGAGAACATTTGGCAATCCATTACTAACGGAGGCAAAAGTTGTTACTTTAGAAATCAACATGTAAGGAAAGTGCCGAAATTTATGACAGGCTGCTCTAGGAAAATTCACGTTTGTGGGAAGTTATTGTAGATCAGAAGGGGGAAAATAATTTTAGCCAATGGGCATCTAATTAAAATCAACGAATGAGAAGAACTTAGCGATACAATACATATTTTAAGATATCCAATGGTGAACATATAGCTCAGGAATAGGATAATAAACGAGGGAATTTAATTTAGCAAGAAGCGTGGCGTTGTTATAGAAAATCGGAGTACTGGATCAGAAGTTGGCCAGTCGAGGGCAGTCTAAGTCATTCAAAAGCAGTCGAAGGCACTCTCAGCAATCTAGTTCACTCTAAGTCACTCTGGGCATTCTAAGTCATTCTAGGTCAGTCTAAGGCATTTTAAGTAAATCCGGGTGACTTTAAGTGATTCTAGGTTATTCTTGATTATTATTCTGGACTGTTTTATTCATGAAGAATAATTAGCTAACAGTGAGTATTGTAGTCAGCGGCAAGCAGTCAGGAAGTAACTCCCAGTATTTTATATGTGAACAAAATATTTGGAACAAGTCACTAAGGTGTATCTTTTGGGCAATACATTTCTCGTTCCCGTGGGTATAAACTGATCGATGAAACACTCCAGTGGACCCTGAGACCCAACTCAACAGAATTGGAACAGACGTCATTAGTGAGCAGCTGGGAAAACAACGAGACCACGACCAGCAGCTAACAACAAAATCATCCACCGTACACACCCAATCGAAATCCACTCCCTCTAATTAATCCTGCTCCATATTGGATGCCAACGTGAGACTATCATAATTAATTTCGCCCACGCACCATTATTTTCCGGCTACAAATTGTGGATAGTTGTACAATTAGGAAATTTCATAATTTAAACCAAAAAGTAATTTAGCCACAAAAATTTCATGGTCTTGCCCCTTTAGTTTCCTTCCCATGAAGTAGTTTGAATAAGAAAGTGTAGAACAAATCACTAATTCTCCAGAAGCGTAAGAATTCGGTGGGAATATATTCCAGTGACCACTTTCCGTGTCAGATCCATGTACGCTCTTCAAACGCACATTCACAGCGCGCGCCAAAATGGCTCATTGAAAAGGCAAATTGGCCTGTCTATCGATCTTTGGCAGAATTTTCAGGGTGTGAATTTCCATCTATCGACATCGCGATCGAGCACCTCCGTACGGTCATCATAACAGCCGCAGATAAGGCTATTCCCCGGTCGTCTTGTCACCCCAGACGCTTACCGGTTCCCTGGGGGACCGATGCGTGCCGGGATGCATTGCGTGCACGCCGATGTGCTCTCCGAGATTTTCGTCGCCACCCTACTTCAGCAAATATGATTTGCTACAAACAACTTCGCGCCAAATGCCGCCGAGTCATTAAGGATAGCAAAGAGGCTTCTTGGATTTCTATTACCTCTTCTTTTAACCGCACAACGCCTTCATCCACAGTTTGGGAACGGCTACACCGCGTTGCTGGCAAACCAAGGTTTACACCTATACCCGATCTTAGGATTTTAAATCGAGTGCTCACTACTCCGACTGACGTTGCCAATGTTTTAGGGCGAACCTTCGCTGATGTTTCGAGCTCCGCCAATTACCCGGCCACATTTCGCGCATTAAGGGAGCAGGTTGAGAGGAAAAGTTTTACATTTGCCTCCGACCATCAGGAGAGCTACAACGTTCCTTTTACCGCCAGGGAACTGGAGCATGCCCTTTCCACCTCTCGACATTGCGCACCGGGGCCAGATGACATTCCTGTTGCTATGTTGCAGCATTTATCAGCGGAAGGCAAAGCTTTTTTATTACGAACTTTTAATTTTATTTGGTGTCATGGCACATTTCCCAACGCTTGGCGATTGGCCACCGTCATTCCTATACCTAAGCCTGGAAAGGACCCACATCTTCCTTCCAGTTACCGTCCGATTTCCCTCACCAGCTGCGTCTGCAAGGTGTTGCAACGCATGATTAACGGGCGGCTTATGTGGTGTTTAGAGTCGAGACATCTATTGACGAACACTCAGTGCGGTTTTCGTCGTCACCGCTCCTCTGTCGACCATCTTGTATCTCTTTCGACCCACATAATGGACGGTTTTATTCGGAAGTGCCAAACGGTTGCTGTATTTTTTGATCTGGAGAAAGCGTATGATACTTGCTGGAGAGGCGGTATCCTCCGAACGCTTCACGATTGGAACATACGTGGGCGTATGTCTATTTTTATTCAGGAATTTATGAAAGACCGGGTTTTTAATGTTCGCGTGGGATCAGTTTTATCATCTAATTTTATTCAAGAGAACGGTGTACCTCAGGGCTCGGTACTTAGTTGCACACTGTTTGCCATTGCGATTAACTCTATCACCGAGTGTTTACCGCCGGGAATACAATCATCATTGTTTGTAGACTCTTTTGCCATCTATCTTTCCCTTCGGAGAACCTGTCTCTTGGTGCGCCGCCTCCAATGCTGTCTCGACCGCCTTCACGCTTGGAGTGTTTCTCACGGGTTCCGTTTCTCCGCAGAAGAAAGCCGTCTGCATGTATTTCTGGCGCCACAAGGAGTATCCTCCACCTTCGCTCCATCTTGGCCCAATCGCACTCTCTTTCGCAGACGAAGTTAGGTTCCTTGGCTTGGTGTTCGATAGGAAATTATGCTGGTCATCGCATATAGCACAACTCAGATGCAAGTGTGAACGTTCTCTTTGTATTTTACGTGTTTTAAGTGGCACATCTTGGGGAGATGACCGGACTGTTCCTTCACGCTTTTATCGCTCACTCATCCGCTCTTAACTGGATTATGGCTGTGTGGTTTACGGATCAGCGCGACCTTCTGTCCTTCGTCGGCTTAACCCGATTCTTCACTTGGGTATCCGTGTTGGCATTGGAACATTCCCCACCAGTCCTGTGTTGAGTTTATGTGCGGAGTCTGGAGAACCTCCTTTGTTTTATCGTAGGGTGTTTTACTGCCTGCGTACGGTTGTCGCTTAGCTGCGCAACCTCGTCATCCCACGAATGGGCCGTTTTTAATGGGTCTTTTGATCGTTTTTGTGCTGCTCGTTCTTTTACTCCTAAGCCTGCTGGCTTTCTTTTTCGGGAGATTTTACGGACGTTGGAAATTGAGTTACTTGCTTTTTTCTTAGCCGGGGAAATTTTTTCTCTCCCCTGGATTTTAGCAGAGGCTCCCGTTCATATCGGGCTTACGTCCTGTCCGAAATCTTCGACCGCAGCACGTATTATTCATTTTTCTTTTAGCGAGATCAATTCCTCTTTTAATGGCTGGAAATGTATCTATACCGACGGCTCTAAATGTGACACAGGTGTAGGATGTGCTTTTGTTTTTAATGGGGCAAGTTTTACATAAGGTCTTGACGTTGCAACATCTTATTTTATGGCGGAGCTTTATGCTATCTTTCGGGCGGTTTTATTTATTTCTGATCAGGGGCTAGGGAACAGTGTTATATGTTCCGACTCTTTGAGTGCCATTTTAAGTTTTAGAAATCTGTACAACCTCCACCCTCTTGTACAGATGGTCCAGAATGTAGTTTTACCCCTTTCCGACGCTGGCGTCAGGGTAACACTGCTATGGGTGCCTGGGCACGTCGGACTCCCAGGTAATGAACCCACAGAAGTTGCAGCTAAATCCGCTCTTTTAGACCCTTCTGAGTACGAGCAGCGTTTTTATTTCGGGGATCTTATACATTCTTTACGTAGAGCCAGTTTTTCGCGCTGGCGCGAGGAGTGGGAATTACTCCCAACTAATAAGCTCCGTGAATGTAAATCCGCCCCTTTTAACTGGTCGACTTCTTCTCGCGCTGTTCGTCGCGAAGAAGTAATTTTAGCTCATCTTAGAATTGGGCATTGCCGTTTTAGCCACTCTCACCTTTTTAATGGTCAACCCGCTCCAGCTTGCCCTCACTGTGATCACCCCTTTACAGTGCGTCACATTTTAATTGATTGTCATCATCTGACAGCTTTTAGAAATAGCCCAGGTTTGCTCTCCTCTATTGAGGACTTACTTGCAAATGATGTGGTTGCTGTTGAGCGTGTGCTCCGTTTTATCCCTTTTTGTGGTTTTTGGAGCAAGGTGTGAGGTTTTATCTGTTTACCATCCACGGCATTTTTAGACTCCTTTAAGACTGTTGTTTTTTCAGCTTTTGCTGAATCGTGTTAACTAGTCTTTCATTGTTGTTTTGCACATTACCCTTGTTATTTGTTTTGGGGTTTTATTGTTACCATTTTAATCTTTTATAAGACTGGTTTGTTTTCAGCTCTTGCTGATTTGTTTTCCTACCGGTCTTTATTTGTTGACCATATTACCCTGCGTTTGCTTTGGGGTTTATTGCTACGATTTTAGTGCATTACAGGACTGTTGTGTTTTTCCGCTCTTGCGGCTGAGTTTTAGTAACACCCTTATGCTTGTGGCGCCTTATACTTTTGTTATTTGTTTTTGGGTATAAATTTTACTGCAAGGATACTACTGTCCGTTCATTATGTGCAGGATTTGCGTCCTTTGTTTTTTTTTCCCTGACACAGTACTTGATGTATTTGGGCGCTAATGACCATAACAGTTTTGCGCCCTTAAGCAATAATCATCATCAGTAATATTTTAATAGGGACTATCCGTACTTGAAAGTTTTGTAAATATTGAAGCAATCTCATATTCCGGAGGACACCACGTTGCATCCGCTGGTGGAATTCCGTGGTGCAGCTGTATTCGGAGTCGACGTTTATCTCGTTGATTGTTTACACTTCATTAACAATCAACAGCTCGGTGCATTTCCGCTATTTCGTTTATAGTCTTTACTCAACGAGACTGGGAGAGGATATTCATTTAAAATAAATACTCCAGGTGACACTAAATGCTGTGCGATTTATATCCGCTGTTTCTGTATTGCAACTGGTGTTTGGCAAAACCTGATTTGATTACAAAACGACCTAGACCAAAATTTTAATATTACTTTTGAGCGAAGGCCCGATTATGATTTCTTTTCGTGGAAAAAAAAACTTCTGTGCTTATGTAGACAACCCGTTAATCACCGTGCAGATAAATAACGCAACTTAAGAGAAAGTGTTGATTTTTTCTGTGAACAATACCCTGAGAAACTACCTTATTAGGAAGATATTACGTAGTTTGCTAGCTCGAAAACAAATATTAAGACTGCGTGGGTAAAGGCTAACCTATTTAATAATTACCTTATGCGGTAACTTTAGAAGAAGAGTGATGTCTAACCTTACGCAGTAACTTTGGAAGACTTATTTCGAACAGGGCGAATTACCTTTATATGCTCTTAACTAGCTTGAATTCCATGGGCTACTCAAGCCTACGGGGTTCACAAAAGTAGGTTTAAGCCCTCTACGACATTTCAAACTGTTAAAATATAAGCATAATAATAACTGGTTTCCTAAATTACTAAATGACCTAATTTGCCACAAAATCTCCGCTTGCAGAAGCGACCAACGTAAAGATTATGGCTCACACAGCGGCAGAAAATTAATTAAAACATATTTAAAAATGGCGTTTTCCTGACTCTTTAAGTTACACAAGATATTGCGAAACCTGGAAAACTTTCCACTTATAGCTACGAAAAGTCTACGTTATGAATATATAAAATCCTGATTCTAATATTACATATTTAAATATGCTCTCAATATTTACATTATTGAATATAAATAAAATTACCATAAAATATTTATGAAAAATATTACCTTAACGATGCCATGGGGGGCCGTCATTAAATACTGTTTTAAATGCCTCCATTTTGTACTTTCTTTCAATCCTATTATAGCATCCCAAAATGTCACTACCCAAAATACGTAATTATACATACTAGAATAATGACAATCATATGAGTTATATGCAATTAAATAAGCAATATAAGCAATGAAACAGTAATCATGAGATGATGTCCCCAATTGAAACATTATAAAATGTTAACATAATCAATTACAAATATTATGATTAATATTACAATCAGGGTGTACCATCTATATGTGTTCATGTTAGTAGTTAAGTTATTTGTGTTAAATGTATATACTATTATGTAGTTCCTGGGTAATGAAAAAGGAAAACCTGGTAGACAGGGTCTGGCAGGCAGGGTCTTTACAAATAAGCCAGAGTATGTAGATTGTGAATGTGTTGTGTAGTGGACAAAGAACAGATGACCACATGCCCTCCTTTTGTACGAGTTCCGAGATTCTTTGTAATGAAAAAAGGGTCACCTCTCCTAGGCTTCTGATAAAACTCCGTTTTGTTAGATTTTAAGTGGATTTTAAGTGGAATAATTGTCGAAATGGTAGGAGGAGGTCTAACGACCGGATGAGGGAACTTTTGATAAAATATTAGGTTTTCAAGCTATCGGGAGTAGAAAGAATTGAGTAATCGGACAGTGAGAGTTGAGCCATCAGTAAAGAGAAGAGTCGAGCGATCAGTGGAGTGTAGATGATGGTGAATAGAGAGGGTGAATTTTATCTATATAGAATAAAGTCATTTTGAACTATAGAAAGTGAAAGAAGAGTAATAAAGGGGAGTGTTATGATAGACAATTAGTTCGGTTAGGGAAAGTGAGAATTACGAACCGCTCAACAGAACTGAGAAAGGCGGTTCTTTATATTGAACAATTGACATAGGTAAATAAATATTGCCATCTCCTGTCTTAAACTTTGCTTTTATACATTTCCTAGTTCCCGACTATTTCCCCCGTTGACCTGAAAAGATAACAAAATTTCCAGTGCTCTATCTGTGGCATAGCGGCGGATCGAGACTACGGCGGGAGAGAAGAAGAAGAACTTCATTGATCCTACAGAATACTATAGGTATTCTGATCAATTAAAACACATCCGTTTTCTTTCTTCTCTAGTTTTGAAGATTTATGTTCATAAATTATCATCTCCCCGACCCTTATTCTTTTCTCCATAAAAAACCGTTGCAACAATATGAAAATATGGCTTTTTCGTCAGGTATATCGTGGTCCTATTAATGCTCTCTCCCCATTTACCCATTATCATTAATTCTCCTTCATACACCTGAGCAAGATTGCCTGTGTATGATTATTTTGTTATAGACTGTGTGGATTATCTCAGCACCACTTATTGTTTTTGTCACTCTACCATCTTTTTCTGCACATCAAGTAGTAATGGTCGCTGACTCACTCTTCAGCTGTTCGACCCTATTCACTTACACTCTCATTGAAATTTATGAGTTTAGTACATAATTATTTAAAGTAAGTAATTTCGTAAAGTCATGTTTCCAGTGGAATGCAAAATGACTACCGATGGTTACAGTTTTATATAAATTTCATTATGACATATTATTTTTTAGGAAAATATTCATTGTTCAAAAATATTATACACATGTATTATTTTCACTTAAAATATATACGTAAGGTGAGAAATACACTATACTACAGAGCTCTAAAAGCTTCGGACTAATTGGAAATTTTTGTATGGCTTCAAAAATTATTTTCGCAATTTCATAATATTTTATTACATTCTATATTTTTTTATTCATATGTGAGATGCCGAATTTTTTATTTTTTTTTTTTTTTTTTTTACTACTGTTCCTTTAAAAGTTTCCATTCTACCATTTTCGCCCTTCAAACACCAGATAACTGCTTGTTCCTTACAAATAATTTAATCATATTTTAACATGTCTTTCCCCTTGTCTTTTTATTTACACAGTATATTGTGCACTCTAGAAAACCTTTCACCCGCAACTATGAGAAGCTTCCATAAAGAATATATCTAGAAATTCTTACTCTAACATTACACATTTAAATTAAGACTCAATATTGAAATATATGTGAGATTAAATAATAATAATAATAATAATAATAATAATGATAATAATAATAATAATAATAATAATAATAATAATAATGGAGATTACAATAACATATATTTCACAAATAAATATTATAATATGATAATGGGGGCCTATGTTTCAGTATAAATAAAATTTTTATTTATTACAATATTTTATAGTCTGCAATTTTAAATTGTAAACGATATTTATAAACGCTAAGGTGTAAATATCTGAGTACATCCCTATTATGCAATATTGCTTATCAGGAAGTGAAATAGTACGTAGTGCATCTGAAACGTATGAAATACAGAAGAAAGTTTACACGTGTCATTAAAGCAGAGATTAAATTATGCATTTCTAATAACACATATGTAGCTGATGAAGTAATCCACAAATGAAACTAATATGTCAAGAACTATTCAAGGCATATGTAAGTAAACGAAAATCAATGCTCACTGTTAAGCAAGAGCTATGGTTCACATCATGAAGCGCCATCGATAGATTGATTGAAAGAATTAAAGCTGCTGTGATTATTTTAATTGTATTTGTAATTATTGTTGGTTTAGGGAAGTCAAGCTAATCCGCAACATTATGTTTGCTGGGCGTTCTAATGAGGTTGAATTACAGCTGTTACGTGACGATGATTACAAGTTCTCTCAGCCACAGATCGTAATTGAGTTCAGGTAATGCGTCTTTTCCCGTCCTTGTTTCAAGCGATTTTATGCCTACGTTCAATGCAAACAAACTTTACTGGGACAATTTGTTAAAAATATTAGTAAAATATCCAGAGTGGAATACGTTACAGTGGAATAGGTAAAGAAATTAAAATATTTGTAGTACTATATAATAAATTAAACACGCTTGTGAACACTTTATTTTTGTTCTTACATTAATATGATAAACTCCACTTCATTACACCTTTTACATGAAACATTTTGCAAGAATAGTGACTTCTACTCGTTGTTATTAAGAGTAGAAACATGAAACCTCTATCAGTTTACATGACACTAAAGAAACCCACATCTTATAATATATGAAACCTAATAAAATAGGAAATATGGTCTGAATAAAGAGGATTATTCAAGATGAACCAGTTTGTTAAGGCCCACACTGCATTAATGTTCCATTGGGTTGTAAAAAAAATCATAACTGATATTTAGGAATAGAAGGTTTAAAATGAGAAATGCAAAACAACTGGATTTAGTGTAGGTCTGTTTCTATGGCAGCATATGCCTAACCTAGCTGTCTTTGCTCACTAGGCAATGACGAAAAAATCCATTTGGATGTATAAAGTTAACAAAAAGAAAAAAATTCAAAAAAAAAAAAGTTGATAAAAAGCAATTTCATAATTTTACTCCTTCAGAATTTAGGCTCAAACATTTTCGATCATGAATCAGTATACTACAGAATGGCAAATTAGTATAAGATCATGATGATCGAAACGTATTGTCACTGTCTCTTAGCTGAACTAAGTTAATACAAAATAAGCGGACGAACTTAGATACTGGTAGTAAATGCTTAATACGTTCATTATGCTGCTAATTTACTACGCTGAGGCTCTGGTCTTTAGTCTCCTAACTTGCTTAAACAAAAAATAATACATCTTTATCAGTAAAAAAAAAAAGCCAAATCAACCAGTAAATACGCCCTTAACAAATTTGCATTTCATATTCTTCGAATATTTGCACTGTTACAATATCTTTGGCAATGAAATTGTTAACCAACTAAACAATTATTAAAATTCCATAATAAAATAAAATACTCTTATTGTTTTTGACATACGTTTCACAGAGGATTAAAATAGAATGCAAAAATAGAATCCCCTTGAACACCATTACCCAAAGTACTTTTTGCAGTTATTTCCTTGGCATTAAATTGGCACCACATAACAAGAAAGCCCAGAACGTATTGACACAAGGAGATTGTTGTCTTTCGTATATCCGAGATATGCTGATGAAAACGTACTTGCTCATGAAAGTGCGGCATAGCTTTATAATTAAATTGTAATATAGGATTGATGTTGATATTAGATAATTTATTACATTCTATACAGAACTTAAAAATAGAAGCAATAGTAGTTACAGGAATATGGCTAATTGACTTATTGATTAAATTAAGAGGCGCTGTTTATTGGTTGAAAAAAGGCAATTTGGAGTAAGTTTAATAATCGGCAGCCAATTCAACAACTTAAAGGAAATAAAACGTGAACTAAAAGAACAATGGCAGCACGAATGAGAAAATTCCGAGGCAGGTAGGAGAACTTTCAAGTTATTTCACAATATTTTTGAGATATTAAAAATAAAATTTGTACAACCTACCAAAGTCATGGTACATTACCTTACAGGACAAGGACCTTACAAAACTTACTGGAAAAAAATTAACAGAACACAGAACGATATATGCAGACTTTGCAAAACACAGGATAGCTCAGTGCCGTATTATTTGAATGTATACGGTATTTAGAACAGGTGAGAGAAGAAAGAGTAATTTTAAGTGGCCATCAGGTGGCACTTATACTTAGAAATAAGGGCCTATATAAATACCTTGAGCAGGCTGCATTCAAAATAAGTAATCTAGCACGGGAAGAGGTAATACCACAAGAGCAGATAATAAGAAGTAATGAAGAAGCTGAGGAAGAAGTAAGAAGATCAGAATGGCTGCGTATATGCAGACAACCCTAAAACACAAGTAGTTTAACAAAAATAGAAATTATACAAGGCAACTTTAATTAAATCACCAGGAACAGAATTCTAGTGGAGAAGATAAAGGCAAGGAAGAAGGCAGTGATGAAGGATTTTTATTTGTTTATTTATGAACGCTCTTTAACATCTCAGGTCATCAGCGTCCCATTCTATTCAGGGCTTGAAACGGCTGGCAAATTTTGCTCAAAGGCCTCTTCATTCAGGCTTAAGGTTCTTGTTGTGCCGTAAATGTACGACACGGGACCCAAGGCTTTACTTCCCTTCCGAAGGAAGCCATGCATACTTACGATTTTTACGCCCGAAAAAATCCATCGATCATGGCCGGGCTTGAACACGCGACCTTGGGTTTATAAGACAAGTATGGTTACCACTACATCACCAGGACCGACGTGATGAAGGAGATGAAGATAACTAAATGTACAATAGACGGGGATAATAACAACCTGAAGTAGAGAATGAGGAGGAAGGTGGAGGCTTTTACCTATAAGAGTTATGGCTCCGGGAAGAAAATGGAAGAAGAAAGATTAGAAGAAGATTAAAGAACGTTCAAGATCCACGGGAATGAGTGGCGGGAGGAGTTTGAGGATGAAGTAGTGGCGACCAGGGAGGAGAAGCACAGCGTCAGAAATAGTGTAACCAGGGGTCCAGGAGAGTAAAGAGAGATGGAAGAAGGGACGATTGGGAAGAAAAGATGGAGAGTGATATGGTGGAAGCGAGGTGATAGTGTTTAATGTTTCAAAGTGTTGGGAAAAATGAATGAAATGAGTACGAAAGGTTAATAGTTTTAAATGAACTATAACTGAAATAAGTTGTTAATGAAAAGGCGATTATTATGATTGAGGTAAGTTAAGGAGACTTGAAACAGTTAATTGTAATGTTTAATTTAAGAATAATTCTGCCAAATACTGCATACCAGTACATACAGCAGGTGGCTACAAGCTATAGTTCTTACTGGTTCCCAGTAATATTGTTAATTTTGTAGATTTTGGAAGATTAATTTGGGGAGTAATCTAGTAAATTTATATTTTGGTTTACTATAATTATATTCATTCTTTACATTATATTACTTTAATTTGGTTATTAGAAATATCTGTAAATTAATGTAATAAGAAATTATTGCATTATATAGTTTATAATAATAAATGTAAATTTTGATATACACGCCCTGGTTTAGGAAACCAGGTACCAGGGTGACGTATACAGATTTTATTTATTTACTTATTTATTGCGTCTCCAAGAGACTAAACTTCGACCACAAAACTCTTTCACTTTATGCGGTTACTCTTCGCCGAGATTTGGTATTCCTGCTGAAGATGGCACTCCCGCGCATGGCGGAGTTTTAAACCTGGGTTTACACCCATTATCCGGTGTTGAGGTACTTGGTTCTCCAATTGATACTGCCATTACTTTAGGGCACATTTTCGCTGATGTTTCCAGTTTCGCCAATTATGCTCTATCTTTTCGAATATTAAAAGTGCATGTTGAGTCGAGGGGTTTCTGCTTTGCCCTCGACAGCCAGAAGTGCTATAATTTCCTTTTACCGCCAGGGAATTAGAGCATGCTCTTTCTACCTTTCGGCATTGCGCACCGGGGCCAGATGACATTTACGTTGCTATGTTACAGCATTTACCAGCGAAAGACAAGGCTTTTTACTCCAGATTTTAATCGCATTTGGTGTGATGACACATTTCCGAAAGCTTGGCGAGTGACCACCGTCATTCCTATTGCTAAACCTGGAAAGGACCCACACCTTCCTTCCAGTTACCATCCTATTTCACTCATCAGTTACATCTGCAAGGTGATATAACGCAAGAAAAACGGGCGGCTTATGTGGTGGGTAAGAGTCGAGGCACTTATTAACGAACGTTAAGTGCCGGTTTCGTCGTCATCGCTCTTCAATCGACCATCTTGTGTCCCTTTCCACCAATATAATGGACGGTTTTGTACGGAAGTGCCGAACGATCGCCGTATTCTTTGATCTGGAGAAAGCCTGTGATACTTGTTGAAGAAGCAGTATTCTTCGAACGTTTCATGATTGGCATATATTTGGAGGTATATTTGTTTTTATTCAGGAATTTATGAAAAACCTGGTTTTTTAGTGTTCACGTGGATTAAGTTTTATCATTTATTTTTATTCAAGAGAACGGAGTACCTCAGGGCTCGGGATTTAGCGTCGGACTGTTTACAATTGTTATCATTTTCATCACCGAGTGTTTACCGCCAAGAATCCATTCGTCGCTGTTTGTCGACGATTTTCCATTTTTCTTTCCTCTCGGAGAACTTGTCTTTTGGAAATCCGCCTCCAATGCTGTCTCTACCGCCTTTATGCTTGTAGTGTAAACCACGGATTCCGTTTCTCTGCAGAAATTCCGTCTGAATTTTGGACCCCATAAGGAGTATCCTTCACCATCTCTCCACCTTGGCTTAAGCTTTCGCAGATGAAGTTCGGTTCCTTGGTTTAATATTTGATAGGAAATTATTCTGGTCATCACATATAGCACAACTTAGAGGAAAGTGTGAACGTTCTCTATGTCTTTTACGTGTTTTAATTGGTACCTTCTGGGGAGATGACTGGGGACGGTTCTTTTACGTTTATACCGTTGTATAATCTGGTCCAAACTGGATAATAGCTGTGCTGTTTATGACTCTGCGTAACTTTCAGTTCTTCGTCGCCTCAACCCTATTAATCACCAAGGTATCTGTGTCGCCATTGGAGCATTTCCAACGAGTCCTAGCCTAGCCTATGTGCGGAGTCTGCAGTACCTCCGTTTAGTTATCGTAGGGATCTTTTACTTGGTGCTTATGGTTATCGATTAGCTACGCAACCTCGTCATCCCACGAATGGTCCGTTTTTTAATGTATCGCTATCTCCCTTTTATACTGCTCTGTCTTTTACTCCTAGGCTTTCTGCATTTTGTTTTCGGAAGTTTATAAGGTGTGTGGACTTAAAGTTACCCGCTTTTTTCCTAGCCGGGGGAATTTCTTCTCCTGGTTGACTTTTAGCAGAGGTCCCCGTTCATCTTGGGCTGCCGGGGGACATTGTTATTCCGATTCTTTGAGTGCCTTTTACCTTTAGAAGCCTGTACAACTACCACTCTCTTGTACAGAAAATCTAGGATGCAGTGTTTACGCTTGTTGACGCTGGCGTAGACGTGACATTGCTATGGATACCTGGACATGTACTTCCTGGCAATGGGACTGCAGACGTCGCAGCTGCTCTTTTAGACCCTACTGAATATGAGCAACATTTTTACTCCGGGGATTTTAAACACTCTTTACTTCGAGGCGTTCTATCGTGCTGGCGCGAGCAATGGAGTGCACTCCAAGATAATAAGCTCTGCAAATATAAATCAGCCACCTTTAATTAGTCATTTTCTCCTCGCGTAGTTGGTCGCAAAGAAGTAATTTTAGCAGTGTTACGAATTGGGCATTGCCGTTTTAGTCACCGTCACCTTTTAATGGTGATCCAGCTCCAGTGTATCCTAATTGTGACTACCCCTATACAGAGCGTCACATTTTACTAGAATGCCCTCATCTTGCGTCTTTTAGACTGTCCCTGGGTTTGCGTTCCTCAATTGAGGAAGTGCTTGAAGAAGATGTGGTTGCTATTGAGCGAGTGCTCCGTTTTATCCGTGTCTGTGGTTCTGGAGAAAGTGTGGTTTTATGTCATTTTATATATGACGGTATATTTAGACTGTTTTAAGACTGTTGTGTTTTTAGCTTTTTCTGATTTATTACCAATCTTTTGTTTATTGTTTACATTTTCTCTTTGTTATTTGTTATGGAGTTTTTATTTGTATTGCCCAAAGTTGTAATTTTGCTCCTTTTCTGCACTAATTTTTACTGTAGATTATTTATTTTATTCTAGGCGCATATTTTAGTGTTTGTGAGTTAATGACCTTAGCAATTTTGCACCCTTTTAACAATAACCATCATCGTCATATTCTCTATCTAAATTGCATTTACTTCTAACTCATTAACAGGTTCATCTGCCTTCACTTGTTCATCCATATTGAGCTCCCTAAAGCTCCTCACTTCATTAAACATTTCTACAAAAAGTTTTCTACGGGCCAGGAAAAATATGATAGTGTCTAAATTAAAGGAAGTTCAGTATAATGTTAATCCTAAAAGGGATGATTAAAACGGTCTGTACCTGGGCGCGTTATTTTTTGCGTGCTTTCGTAGTTTGGTGTCGTTTAGAGATGGACTTCGACCTTGTTCCCGGCGTTTTTTTTTATCTCCTAGCGATTCTTTCTATATCCGTCAGGACCCTCCGCCAACGTGGCGTCGACCTCAGCTTCTTCCTGGCCCTCTTTGAATTGTTCTCACTAGTGTTGAATCCGGCCAGACACGTTGGGCGCCATTTAAAACGGAATTTGAAGGAGTGGTGCGAAGTTTCTTAATTAATTAAAATTAGCCCCAATTTGCTCAGCCACTTGAGGCGGGAATACTCTATGATTTCATCCGAAAAACAACTGAGGAAGAAATTTTAAGGATAATTTGTGTCCTTGTGATAATGGGGCGCTGGAATGGAAGAATTAGATTTGTTCTTCGGATTATCTCAGAGTGCGTATGAGGGATGCGGAAGAGATATTGCTAAGCATGATATTCAGGACTCCTTATGAATTTCTCATCCAACTGCTACTTCGTCTTCTCGGCTCCAATCTGCACTCCGATTGCCTCTTCTGTTGATGACGAAGGAAGGACTCCTTCGCCTCCCTGGCTACAATGAGACTCGCCAGTGTGTTTCGGTGGATACTTCTGCGATCTTTGAGTAGATTCAATTAACAGTTAATCCCTAAGAGGATCCTTTATTTCACACTTTACTGGAGGAAAAATATGAATCAGGGCAACCACTGCAACACAGGGCTGATTTATACTAAATCTTTTTAACACAGTTGTACTTTTTAGGTGACGCTTACGCTCTGCCTGAATTACTTAAAATATTTTGGAGAGGCTGAGTGATTATGTAAATCTGTTTAGCTGCAGCAGGGTTCGTGAAATACGCATGCCTATCGCGGAACCACAGGGTATTCAGGCATAAGTTTCATTTCCAGGATTGGATTTTTTTTTCACACACGACAAATTAGAAATAGCTGACGACATTTTTCTATATTAAATTAGTCATCCAATTCATTAATGTTCACCTACTGAACGAGGGAACTAGGTCGGAGTACAAATTAAAATGAGCACTGACTGTGAGGAAGCTGTATCGAAACTGTTTTCAGCCTTGTGCTGTACGTGAACTGTTTCAAAGCTGTTCTAAAACTACCCGACACTGACCGTCGCTTCCTGGAGTCCAGTCATTTTGTTAATCTCCAGTTGGAACGTCGCATGACGCCTCGGATATCGTGCTTCACTATATTTCAAGTATTATGATTACAATTTCTCATTTCTTATTGGTTCAGAATTTCACGTCATCTCCTCATTGGCCGCAATTTTGCGCTCTACCGTTGTTTATACCTTGAAATTACCTGACCTGAAATCTACGGAACACATTCTATAGGATTTTGTATCTGTCCTTGAAGAAGAAGCTAGTGTCGAACATAATAAAGGCCAACGGATCCAGAGAGCAATTTGTTTCTCCCTGCGTGGTCTTTAGAAGTTTCCTTCAGAGTTTTACAGCCCGGTTCTGGCATTAGACCTTGCAGTTGTTGCGTCTCTGTTTAATTTCGCATCCTCGTAGAAACCTCTGGTGCTCAAACACTGTTAAGCTTTCTCTTCCGAGGAAAATAAGAGTTTGGCACCAATGATTAACATGAAAAGGCTATGCTTATAATAAATATAAATTTATTGATTTATACACATATTGAATTTAAATATCGTAGGTCGTAATTGTCTTCATTTTTGTAATAATAAGGGAATTTTTTGTTACCCGGAGCAGTAACGAATAAAGGATGGATGATATAAAGAAAAACTCCATGACTGGGAAAGATATGAAATGAATAAAGAAAGATGGATGTATGAAAATAGGAAGAGAGAAATCCAAAGAAAACAGTAAACCACATTAAATGAAGAAGGAATTAAATACTGGAAATTCATATCGATACAGGGAAGAAGAAAACAAAGGGAGAGGGGATAAAACAAAGGAACTCAAAACACTACAAAAAGCAAAAAGGAGAAGTAAGTAAAAAAATGAAAAATTAAAGTTAAGTAGCAATCAGCGAATTATTATAAAAGAGATTGAAAAGAAAGTAAATTTGCATAATAAAGGCTAGCACCAATAAATAAAAATTATAACATAATTAAGAAATTGAAAATTTTTCAGAAGTTTATATTACATGTATAATCCAAATAAGCATTTCTTGCTTCGCTTCTAGTTCACCATAAGTTTGGACTTGTCAATGAGCGTGCATTTATGATATTGCAATATGTTGCTACTATGTTTATGAAGTTTCGTAAACATTTTAATAGCAGTAGTTACCTTGAAAAATATGCTATTACTATAGCACCATTACCCCCGTAGTCTCACTGGCTCTATTGTATGGCAATCGTGACCGTGGCATTGTTGTCGGTGGCTTGGTGCTCAGCAGTACCAGTACCTGCTGCAAGATTGCATAACTCTTGTCTTATTTCCCAGTCTCTCCCCTCTGCTCTCTTCCTCCTCTTCTACGCAGAAGGTCAGGGCCTTCCCATGAATAACAAAGGAGCCATACGGCGGCGGGCGGCTAGCACTTTAGCCAAGATTTACAGCAGATTAGCCATACCTATGCAAATGGAGTCTGTACATCATTTTCTCATTTACGTTTTGGTTTTTGGTAGGCTGCCCGCGTAGCTAGTGTTTTCTGTTTAAAGTCCTTATTGTCCTTCGTGTTTTTCTTTACCTAATTTTAATTCATTTCTTAATTCTACCAATAACATTCTTCAAAGTTTTGACAACGGAAAACGGAGAGAAATATGTACATCAAAAGTTTGTAGCAGTTTAACTAAAAGCATTGTCAGTGGGTGGTTGGCTTACTATCACCGAATAAAACTCTAAACTACAAAACTGTTGTTGTTATGCGATTTTCAACGTGAATATTCAGAGGAATTTTAATATGTGGTTATATTAAGTTCGTTCTATATATATTCTTAACTTCTGATATAGAGTCGAAGTGCCACCGCAGCGAAACCCTGAATTGTGCATTACAGCGTTGGTTCCACAACATTAGGTAAGTTAATCTACACTTAATATACTACCTAACGTGTCCATACACTGGCATTTTAAGGAGATCGTAAGCTTAAAATGTAATAATAAAAATTAATAGCTGAAATACATTTCTGTGAGTCGATTCTTTATAATATCTCCTGCAGTAAATTCGATAATGCTTCTCATGTATTTAAATTAAATATAGCAAGTTCGCCATTAGACAAGCCGAACTTATCTGATCGTATTGAGAAACTCAACCTGCAGTTTTCAATTTTTCCCTGTATATAAATAGAATGTAATCAATACATCTCATTTTGGTTTTTGGAATTTTTAAATTAATGTTTCCCGGAGAGTTTCCTGATAATACTTAAGGATGTGAGGCAGTAAATCTTATTTCTCCGAACAACTTGACTCAACCAACCGCCTTTGCTACTTCTTTGGTTTTGCAGTAGTAATAAAAGGGTGTCCAACTTAATGCCATTGGTATAATAATGCTATTTATATGTTAAATGTATATTGAATAAGCTAATTGATCCATTATTACTGAATGGAGTAAATTGGACCATGTTATATCAAGTATAAAGGAATAATAGAATAAATTACGCCAGTTTAACCATTGTGCTTATCCTGAAGTTTTCACTTGCTCCTCAAAGACCACTTCTGTTGGTGCATCGGCCTATGGATGGAATATCTGGGGGCGAAGGAGGATACTTTCAGTACTTTAGCTCAGTTGATACCTAGTCCTCTCTATGTACCTCCCACAATCGTAGTACCTTCAGGAAGAAAGAATTTAGTAATAGATAATTATAAATTGAGTTAATATTTTGCACAAACCATACAAAAAGATCTACCCTTTGATGTAAACCATTATATCCGAAATTTTTAATTTGTCATTAAAATGTAATCCTTTTGTTAGTACCCAAATTTTCAATAGTAAAAATAGCAACAAATTTAAATATTCCGTAATTTAATAAAATATGATTCTTACGATTTACACATTTTAGTAACTCCACAGGTAAATGGAGAATACTTGGTGTAAACACTTAAGTAAAAGAACCTCAAGCCTGAAAGAAATGGCTATGAGTAAAATTTATCGGCCACTTCACACCCCTAATTGAAGGGGACGCTGATGACCTGTGATGTTAAAGAGTGTCGGTAAATAAACCAAATCAACAATAACTTTTAAAAGGAGGTATTTTGTGCGAGTTTTTAGTGGTTCATACACAGCGACTCCTTGGCGAGGTTTTAGGGGGAACTGCACAGAGGCAATTGCACTATGTCTCTTTTCTTCTCTGTATACATAGCTTTATGAGTGCATATGGGCATTGTTCTGGTTAGTCTTGTTCCTTTGTTTGAGCATGGGATGGCGCCTTCTCTCTACTACTTCTCCTAGACAGACAGTTTGGAATGAGGAAAATTGACCAGATTTCCTTCATATAACAAAAATGTATTTTCTGATTCGGCATGGTTCGGAGTGGAAAATAGGTGCAAATTTATTTGTTGAAGTTAAAGTTCATGCCGCTTTCCTTTTTCTTGCGTTTCCCGCTAGTGGTTTGCATAAACCAAAATAAAAAAAAGAATATCTGCCTTTATTATTTTAGAATATTTGTGCATTGTTACTACACACATGCGTGTGTTCATTTGGCATACACAAATGCATTGCTTTCTAAATTATACTTTTATTAAAATACATTCTCTTTAATAATTACCCCTCTAACAGTACCGCCACGGGTGTCCGAGGTCGTTAAGGCACGGACTCGTGAGCGGAATGTCTGGGGTTCGAATTCCAAACTAAGGTTTTATCTAGGTTTTCCTCAGTCCTCATAAATGGAAAATGCCGGGCAGGTACCCTAAACTTAGGCCTGGATCGTTTCCTTCCTTTAAAAAATGTCTTTCCCAACATATAATTTCATTTCATATATAGCCAGTGTCCACCGCCTGTGGTGCCTCAGTAGTAAAAACAGGCGTTAAACACCAGTCAAAAAAAAAAAAATACGCTAACAGTTCAGTTGAATTTTCTGAAAATAAATAACAGTAGGCACTTTGTGTACTGTTAAAAGCTCGGTAAGAATTATAAAAATTAACGATTAAGTATTATGAAATTACAAAGAAACATACAATCCCTGATGAAATGAAATGTTACCTGGGAAGATAAATCCCAAGTCAGATAGATATTCATATCAAATGAATTTGGGGCACCATTTCTATAGAACCACGGATATTTAGTTCAACAAAAGAAGGATCTAGGAGTACTACAGACACCGTATCCTCGATCATGCAATAAGGGCAAATATTTCCCGCAACGATTATCAACAGTGCATTGAACAGCGTTTGCGAACAGTATAATCATTAAAATGTGTGACACCAACTTCGCTGAAAATTCTTAAAGAGGAAATTCTTCAGAAATATACCGGAGATTTCCATTTTTTTTCCTCACTCTTATTCCCCTGCTAGTAGAAGTAAAATTCTGAATATATAGTTGTGTTATATTCTTGTAATGGTAAGCTAGGTTGTTGCTATTATAGCCCTGGATTTGAGAAAGTGTCACTTTCAGTGAAGATGAGTGAAACACGGACACTAAATCTAAAATAATCAGTGCATATATGTAACAGAAGGGGAATCTAATTTCATTTCCTATAAAATTACGGCGTCCCGCATGTAAATGCTTCTTAGACATTGGCGCTTTTAATTACCTTTAATTATCTGAAAAAAGTAACCTTAACATAGTTTGTATATGTTGAAGCTGGTTGATGCATTTATATTTTAATACACTTTGATACCAATATTTTTTTACAACTTTATTCTGTTATTTCTTTGCGTACGCTCTACATTTCACTCCTGTTAGATATTTGGTCACCTGCTTTAAAGATTAATGTCAATGTCTGCTGATTTAATATTTTATCCAAAAGAGTACCTAGAAAATTGCCTTTCGTACAAAATATTTGAATGGATAGGGACAAGTATAGTGCCAACTGCATCATTGTTATAGGTCACGGAGAATAAGATTGAGATACACCAAGAAAAAGTTCATATTTATGTTTAAACATATATTTTGATTACTATAAGTATGTGTGTATCAATACGAAAGATCTAGAGAGGAAAGTATAAGTTATTGATATGTGAAAATTAGAACCCCCTCTCTATGTAGAAGGCAGGAGGCATAAGTAATAAAGTTGGTCCTGGTGGTCTAGTAGTTACCATACTTGCCTCGTACACCTAAGATCGTGTTCAATCCCGGCCAGGACCGATGGCTTTTTTGGACGTAAATATCCTTTAGGTATTGCTTCCTTTGGAAGGAAAGAAAAGCCGTGGATCCCGTCTCGCAGATTTACCGCACGAACAAGAACCTCAAGCCTGAAAGACGATGCATTTGAGCAAAATTATCGGCAGTTTCACGCCTTGAATTCAATGGGACGCTGATGACTTGAGGTGTTAAAAAGCTTCCGAAAATAAAGCAAATGCTAATAATGAGTGGGTAAAGCAATAATGAGCGTTAAATCAAACGGTTCATCAAGTCTGAAATATGGGAAAGGAATTTTTGCAACCAGTAAGGTAGATTCGACTTTTGCCTGCCGTCTATAAAATTTCATATGAAGAAAATAGATCGAGGATTTGAATAAATGTATGGTGCTTTATGCAGTTTAAAAGATTATAGACATATATGCATTATTATTTGACGTACAGTTAGCAAATGTGTGAATTCATTGGTTAAATTGAACACTGTGGAATGGTTATAAAGCACTAATTAGAGCACAGATTTAGCATTTAGGATGTAGGCATGGGTATAAATTTATTACCAAATGACATGTGACATATATGGAATGTAAAATATCTGCTGAAATCACATTCTAGTGTGGAGTATGAACAGAATAGGAGACGGAGTGCAAATTATGGCATATCAGTAAGAGATGTATGCATAAGAGGTTGTTATAACATTATTTTGTAATATAGTCTGTCTCTGTATTAATGGAATGCAGCTGACATATTAATAGAATTTTTTTCATAAAATCCCGCGTTTGTATAGGAAGCTCTTGTACTTAAAACATAATTAGGATTTTATATGTAAACAGGATATTTCTGATTGTACTAGACTTTGTACTTATCCACCAAAGATGAGACTTTGCATAGGTGCAGGTAGAGAATTGAAAGAAGAATTGTAATAAATTTGTTTGTACGCAGAGGGATGACAGATGGAAATAAATAACCTTTTGTAATTTCTAAATGTGCAAAGACGCAGTTATGCCATTGTAGGAGATTCGCCTTCAGGAAACTAGAAGTAGTAATAGTAGTAGTAGTAGTGATAGTTGTAGTAGTAGTAATAGTAGTAATAGTAGTAGTAGTGGTAGTAGTAGTGGTAGTAGTAGTAGTAGTAGTGGTAGTAGTAGTGGTAGTAGTAGTAGTAGTAGTAGTAGTAGTAGTAGTAGTAGTAGTAGTAGTAGTAGAAGAAGAAGAAGAAGAAGAAGAAGAAAAAGATTATTAGCAAGTATTTCTTCACTTAAATTATTCGCAATTTATTTGAATGTTTTCTTACCAAATGTTAACTTTCAGGTTTTTGTCAACTGGCATGCTGGTATTAAAAGCCTGTATATTAAATTTTCCAATGACAACTGAAGGATAAGGAAAGAGGTCTCTTATACCATGGCAAATGTTCCCTTAGTCAGTTATTTATTTACATACCCATACCCTAAATGTAATAACATATAAGATGACTACCGTTGTTACACCTCCCATAACTTCAATTCAATAAAAACATTCTAACACGTCATTTGCGTGCCTTTAAAATGTTATTATTATTTTTCAGCTATATTAAGCACTTTATATTTCTTCAATAATTGCAATAGTTTCCCTTTGTATGCATGTTATGCTAAGTTTTTTCTAATTAGATTTTCATGTTCTGTTTTATTGAGTTGTATACATTTAACATTTTATATGCATCTTACACTCCTATACTGTGAAAACAGTCTTTGAGTTGACCACTATTTTCTTACATAAAGCATACACATCTCCATGTTTAAATAAGAAGTATTAATAACGGTATATAAGGATGATCAATAATTATATTCAAACGTTGTACGTAACTCTTGCTTGCTTTATTTCCATTTCCAATAGCTATGTTAAATACATCATATCATTAAGTCAGGGATGAAGAACTAGTCAAACTAAATGTTTACAATACGTATGGTTTCATTTCTAAGTGGCGGACAGAAATCAAAATTCGTCATAACGTAATATCATCGATCGATAACTCACTGGGATCTTTCGCTGCTGTACGAACTTGCATTTACCACACTATTTTATACCTATTATTATTTTTTACTTTTATTATGTCTAAATATGCTTATATTTAATACTACTAGTTACATATTAATTATTACAAAAGAGAGCAAAACTTCAAACATTAAAACGTGTACACAAAGAATGGCATTTTGAATAATTGCATATTGTCCTTGTTTAAATGACATTATCAAACAAATCTTATGGGGACAATGGGGAAGCTACCTGATAGAGAGGTAGCGAGCTGTGATAAAGATGCCACCTATTGACGACCGGCGAGACGCTGTGTGCTGATCACATAACCTCTTGCAAAACTGCACTCTACCAGTGGTATCGTATAATGGATGTAGAGGACTAAGCGGTCTCTGCGTTGAAAAGATCTTGTAGTGGCTAAAAAGGCATTGAGGAATAACATCATTAAAATATTTTCATTCTCATGCGTCTCTATTTACAGATGAAAGTTACTGGGATTGTTGCTATATCGTTAAGCTTCAACAGTGAAACACGCGAACAAATATTGATGAAGCTTTAGAAGATAGTTCTATTCTCAAAGAGCGACACATGCATTATATACAGGTAATTTTCTCAAGCCTGTCTTTTTATTTTTGAGTACCTTATATCATGACTGATGTCTACTGTAATGTATACTCTTTAGTCTAAATATATTTCCAGCTTGGCGTATACACTTTTCTCCAATTTTTTATATTTATAATTCTAGTTCGATTTTATGTAACATTTTTCTTTTTTTTAACTTTTATATCCAGGTCATTTCCAAAGAGTAGTTATATCTCTATGCAATCATTTTCTGTTCTTCTTTCAAAATCTAATATATCATTTTGGTACATACTCTTATTAATATAGGCTGGATTCGCAGTTAACAGTTACAGACATTTCTAGTCTCTGGATCGGAGATTTTTTCTCCATCACTCGGTTCCTGCTTCCAAGGTGTTCCAATGGTATATGGTGTCCTATTACTGAGAAAATTATTGTTCCCATTGGCTGGGATTTTCTTTATTGGTTAAAACATTTAAAATAAATATCCATTAAAGAACTGTGTAGTAATTCCTAACAATTGATTTTGCTTCGGAATGTATCCCCAGATAATGCAGCAAAACATTATCTGGATTACCTACAAAAAGCAATATTATCATTAATAACTAAAATTAAGATGCATTACTAGCTATTATAACATTAACAAATTAGAAACCGTAGAAAATCATCTAGCAAGAGAAACCTCAATTTCTGATTTCCAAAATAGTGTGTTTCCTTACTCCTGCTAATTTTTACTAATTACTGCCAGCAAATCAACTTGTATATTGCAGATAAAGTTTATGTTCTGGGTAGAAAAAATTATTCCATTCTCAGAATTGATTTTCAATGGATTATATCCTATATTTTATTAAAATAATGAGAGCATGCTATTGTTAAGAACAACTAAATTGTATACATTCTTTTAAAATGCAGTGTATTCAAATACAGCTAGGGATATAACATTATTATTGCACCGAACAGGGTGGCTCAGGTGGTAACGCTTGGGAACAGCATTCGGAAGATTCCGGGTTCCAATCCCTTCAGGTCACCAATTCTGAACCGTGGTTTCCCCTTCACTTATACCACCACTGGTGGCCGAGGTCGTTAAGGCGTGGATTCGTGAGCGGGAGGTCTGGGGTTCGAATCACTCCAGGACAGTCCTCCCTGACAGGTTTTTTTCCAGGTTTTCCTCAGTCCTCATAAATGGCAAATGCCGGGGAGGTACCCTAAACTTAGGCCTGGAATGTTTCCTTCCTTAAAAATAAATTCTTTCCCTATATATCATTTCAGTTCATGTATCATCAGCATTCATTGCTTGTGGTGCCTCTATAGTAAAAACGGACGTTAAATGCCACTCATTTATTCCCTTAACTGGGATGAATATTTGCTTTGCAGGAATGTTTGGCTCTCCCATTTCACACGAGTTTATTTCGTTGATTCTGTTACGTAGTCAAATATTCCAGGAAAGAGGTGTGTGCGGTGTTACGGTTGCTTCCTATACTTTACAGAGCGTTCTGCCCCGCGTCTGGTATAGAAGCGGCACTTCTGAGGGGCTAGAATTCCGACAGAGTTGGAGTCGGCATGTTCTATTTGGAAACATTAGGAACGTCGTCTATGTCCGCGAATCACGACGCCGGGATTCTGACCACTCGGTGCCTTCCGCACCCTCCGGAGGTGCTTCCTCCCAGGGAGCTTAGGCAGAAATGGTCATCTCTTGATTACCGAAATGCCTTCCCCCTCTCAAACAATCCAAAAAACATAAATATAACCAGCAATATATTTTAACAACATACTACAAGCTTCTCTTGCAATTATTTTTCCCACCATACCTGAAAGTGTATCAATGAAGGAACGGGGATAGTACGCCACTTAAAAATGTATATGAATTTATTAAATTAAACCCAAAATATTTTTAAGAATTCGCCACCACACTATTATAATTGTGAGGAAATATGTAAATCCAACTCGTTTTGATGAATTTTATAATTTATTGAAATCATACTAAATTGTGTTACTGGCGTTGTACTAATAAAAGACTATAACTAGCTATATGTTGTGGTAGAAATAACTCCGGAATGAAACACCAGCCAAAAATTAAAAAGTGGATTCCCATATGCGATGAATGAGGCGTTCTCAGGAACTTGAACCTTGCTACAATATATTTCATTTGAGATTAAGAGCATCAAACATTTTAAATGGATTTTAAGGCAATTCTGAATGACGTATGTACATAAGAAAAGTTTCAAATAGAGTTAAATATATTATTTTAGTTTCAGAAGCATCGACTGATGACATCATATATAACACTTACTTAATGCTTTTAAGAGAATATATAGTAAAATTTTAATTTGTGTTTTCATAGGTAACCATACAGCAGCACATAAAACAACTATTAGGCAATCATTAACACTGACAGAAAGGCTTGTAATCCTTAAAAACGAAAATAATTTATAAACAAACGTCAACTAAATTATATAAATACTTCCTTTTACATAATCAGTAGATTGATTTGGTTTTATAAATTATCTTTATAAATTAATAGATCAAGTATTCATCTTTAAACAAATTAAAAAACGACTTTTGTACAATCAATGATTTACATTTGAGTTTCTCTTAAATCACCTTATAAATGAACAAATCATATACATTAATCTTTAAATAATTAAAAATACATAATTCCCACAACGGGTAGCTAAAGTGTGTTTTCTTCAGTTAAATTTGTAGAATAATCTATAAATCATATCACCCATGGTTATAAAAAATGTACAATATTTTATGTCAAATGCGAAATAAATCATATTAAATTAAAAAGTAAACTCATAAAAAATAGCAAACATAATTCCAAAACATTTTGATGTACCTTCTAGCAATTGACCAAATTTACTTGATTGATCATAATAGCAGTTAACATTAAACACATAAAACCACAAAAGCTGTCTGTAAATCTATGATGGCAAAGGCAAGTTCTGCGCATAATGAAATTCGATCACTCGTATTTTGTACAACATTTTGGCTGACCTTATATGCATTATTTGTATTTTTGACACATTTATTTAAGAGGACCATTTTTATGACACAACAATCAATCAATTTCAGGTATAAATCACAAGCATCAGTTCTTGATTAAAGGACAATTCTTTCTAAAATCTTATGAAATGTTTAATGTTCATTTGATGTACCTAATGATTCATTGAGAAAAAAAAAGGGGAAATCTATGAACCATTTTCTAAATATAAGGTCAGGATAGTCAATATATTTCCTCTTGAGGTTTTTCTCTGCCGAAATGTAATAATTATGAAGAAAATAAGATCCTAACAGACCACACTATACCTCACATTTCCGTTAATATTTTAAGGCATCTGTTGCTTCTACTGTAAGTGTATAGGAATGCAAGGCATTTAAGCTGTTTTATAAGGCTTTCATTAGTTTACACATTTTTTATGTTAGGGATCTACTGATCACTAATTTTTTCTCAACACACATGATCTGATAAATATATGAACAGCTAAGTTTCGGACCATACTAAATTTCATTAGATGTTCTGGGTACCATTTCTTATCAGTGATTCTAAAAATCACATATATTATTTTTTTATCTTTAGCCGAAAAAATGTAATGCATTCCTTCTTGATTATTAGGGTCTATATTTAGGAAATTTGGGAAATATATTAGGATATCATTTATTATTATTATTATTATTATTATTATTATTATTATTATTATTATTATTAGTATTAATTTTTGGAACCGATATTCTTTACCGCTGTCATCGAAACATTCTTTTCATTGAAATTTATTTTTCCCCACTTCTGCACATTACGTCTCCTTCTTGCCACTCTCTTACTGTGAACCTTCCTATTCAAAGTTACTGGAACTAGAAACTCTTTTGCTCCCGAATACATAATGAAGCAGGTTTTTCCCATCCAGCTTCAAAAACTAATATTTAATCTCAAATAAATGTTAAACACTCATTAATATAATTAAATAGATAACATTTCCACATAAATATAAAGTTATTCATTTTGTATAAATAGTGTTTGCGATGTTGAAATGTACTTAAAACCATATATAATGCACAGCCTTGTCGCTTCTCCTTGGCGAAAGGGACAATGAGCCAGGGACCAGCCGTCATAAAAGCCTTAACATGTTTTACCTTAAGAGATGGCCATCTATTAACTCAGTATAAATGGAATACTATACCGTTAGCCAAAGGGAAAATATCCAGAGAAACCTTAAAAGTGATTTGTATGGAGTAAAGAACGTACTCAACCCTCTTAAAGAAAGTGGGGTATATTTTCTAAAGTTAAAGGAAAAACAACTCACGTTAAAAATTTGAAACGCGGAACAAGCCATCCCAGCGTGATGCCAGAACAGGGCGCGAAAACACGCTCAATCGCGAAGTACAGAATGTCACGTGATAACGAACTATCCAAAGAACCGTGAAATAACCTAGAGATAATTTCAATTCTATGAACACTCTTGTTATAACTTATTGACATATAATCTAATCTATAGTATGGAACTTAATGCAATAAAGTGCTCATTAGATCAACATGATATTTATAATATGTTGAAAGAATAATGAAAATTTATCTACGTCCGGTTAGCAATACAGAAATAATGCATATAATATTACATAGTACATGTATTAGTACTAGGATGGTGCACCACAACATTACTGCTCAAATGTACGTGCGTACATTGATGACAACCTTCCAAAGCACTGGATAGGACGAAGAGGTTCCGATTGAGTTTTCCTTCACCAACTATTAAATATTTGTAGCTGGTTGCGGTTCAAATTAGAAATCAAAGATCAGGTTATTCAATATGAGTCCCCAAGCTGGAGTACAAATAACTTACAAGATTGTGTTATCGATTACATCAAAAGTGCATTAAGACTCTCTGAACAATATACACCGTGTTAATAAACAACACCGAAAATTGGAGTGATCTTAAGCAAGTAACTTGAGATAGGGAACCTGGAGTCACAGCCGTAAAATGTGGAAGTTACGAACTATTGAAGTAGAATCTCAACACCTCTTAACAAAGGAAATAAACGTGGTTGTTAATTACCAATGGACAGCATTTTCACAGTATAGAGATAAAATAATATGTAATTTTTTCAAGAAAATATATAATTACACGCCACTGCATTGGTGTGCAAATAGGAATAGGAAAAAATTGCTACTATACGAGTGCATTTTTTTCTAATATTGCAAGATACCTGCCAGTTATTCATGAAGCGGTTGTTTGTTTTTAGTCAAAACATGTGATACAAAATAACCAATTAAATAAATTACAAATTGAAGAAATGGAAAATAGTTGCCGTTTTTTTCTGGTTTTGACGACATGTACCTGATTTATGAGGAAAAAAGGTGTGCTGTAAGAGCTGGTTAAATGAAAGATAACGAAGCCACCCACTTCAGAGTATATTTCTGTTGTGTTGATAGGCATTAAATTTATTTGAAATGCTTTAAGGTGCAAGTAAAAGTAAAAGTCAACTGCGCTTGCATACCCTTTAAAGACCCAACATGTAATTTGAAACATTTAACTACGAGTTTTCAGCTTAAATTGCTTTTCTAATACCTCTTTATTATAAGATACAAATATTTCGGTGTTGTTCATTAACATCCCGTATATATGTGTATGAGCTAAAAGTCACTCCCACTGGAAATGCAACATCATCATTTTAAATTTTCCCTTCTGATAGAGATCCAAGCACTAGAGTGCATAGCTACACTCTTGTGTCTATCTAATAAGTATGTTCTTTAGTAGTGGCAATTCGTGTTATAAAGATATATACTAAATAAGAAATTGTATTTACTTTGAAATATTGGTAATAGGTAGCTTTAATTGAACAATTCAAGAATGAATTCATCATTCTAACACATATCAACGACATGAAAGCCGATGTACAACTAACCCAAACGTCTAAAAGAGAGTGGATCCATATCGGTCTTGCCCCAGGACATGTCCTCGTTGAGTGATGAAACTAAGCTTAATGCTTTACAGTGGATGATCTTGAGTACTACTCGTAGACTTTCTCTTTAATAGAACGCTTAAAGAATTCCATTTTGAAGAAGTTTACGTTCTGCTAGATTCAAGGATTTCATACCACGCTCTCACACACGGCCATTTGGAAGACGTTCCAAATCATAGTCTTAAGTTTATTGAAAAAAGAATTAAATGAATTATCAGAATTTGTGCTAAATTTTTTTCTAAAACACTTTAAAATTTTGAAGCAAATTTCAATTTTATCTGGGCAGGTGAGCATACATATATGTATTCAATAATGTAAAATGATGTTGTAAGCTTTTGGAAAAATATATCATGTAAAGGGGTCTTAGGACCTTAGTTTTTTATTATTTTTTTTATTTTGGTTTGCACTAATACTACCGCTTTAGGAAATGCTTGGAAACAATGATTGTTTATGTCATTATAGGGATGCAAGTACACTAGGACCAGTTCGACATATTTTATTTCATATAATACTATTAAACCACTTTTTTTCAATAATTGCTCAAGACTTAATGTAGCGTTTGATGGCAAATATATTAGAATGGGAAGAAAAATACAAATTTTCGCTAAATAACAGATCTCACGTTAATGGATTCTTTAATTTGAAGGTTATAGAAAGTTAAAGTCTAAGCAACAGAACACAAGTGACTGAGGACTTGCAACCGGAAATTGAATACGCTTTAGAAGATGTTGATTTGGGTGAAACCACAGTGCGAAACGTAATTGTGCCCCAGATCATCTTTAGAAATGTAAAGATGCAGATGGAAACCAATTTGAGTAACAACGTAAGAAACAGTGTGGATAATGTATTCGCTCTCAATTCAATTTACATTTTGTATTTTCTTCCCTATAAACTTTATAATGGGAATCGTAATGACTTCTCCTCATTCTGCATAGGGTCTATGTAGAACATAAGGGATTCGGAATATTGCGCTATTTGTATGACTTCGATATTTTATATATTTTGAGTTTCTACGTTTTATTATTTCAGCTATATTATTTTATGAGATACAATTAATTTTTAATGTATACACAGAGGGTGTAACAAATTATAGAGACTTCAAGTAAGGAAAAACTGTGTTAACATAAAAAAACTGAATTCACACAAACAGAAAATGATGAGCACTAATCATCCTATACTCTTACAGTAACAACAGAAATCAAAATGCCGACCATTGGCGTTGATACATAGCTCAGTAAGTTGAGCTACTCATTGAGCAACGTTTGCGAAAGTGTCCTCAGCGATTGCAGCATATGCCGATTCAATTTCTTCCCGAAGTGCTGTCAGTGTAGCTGGTTTTCTACGGTATACAACATCCTTAAGAGTTTCCCATAGGTAAAAGTCCATCGGAGGTACATCCAGAGAACGCGGTGAAAACTCAATCGGAACCTCTTCGTCCTATCCAGTATTATATGTAATAGTGCACTTGGTTTAATATTGAAATAATATATTTAAATATTCTTTTAGAGTATATAATCTTATTGAGTTATTTACAGAAATGCTGATCCGTTCGAAAACTACATTCACTTTTTTTACTTTTACTACAATGTTCGATCGCTGTAATCACTTCAAAAATGAAATACAAGGTGTTTCCCCCTAAATAGCGATGACTTTAGAACCTAACCGAACAACTAAGAATAAAAATCGATTGAGCATAGAAAAAGAGAAAATTCTGTATTGTTGGCCAAAAATCATTTTGTCTCTATGTGTAAATACTTAACTAGCGAAGACCGAACAATTACGACTAAAAACACATTGAACAGAGAAAAATAAAAGACTCTATACGGTGGGTCACAATTATTTTGCATAAATTAAACTGAAGCTGTGAAACGTTTCCCTCTCTTAATTAAGTTGAAGTTGTGAAACGTTTGCCTGTTCTGAGGTATACTTTGTTAAAAAATGACTGCTTTATAAAGCATCATTTCAATTCAACATGGGTCAAACCTGATTACATCTCCGTAATCATCCATGGCTTTTACTAAGGCAGAAGAGATCAAAAGCAATATATGTGTGTATGTGTGTGTGTGTGTGTGTGTGTGTGTGTGTGTGGGTAAAGAAATAAGGCTATTACACTTACGGTTATCAGATAATCGTAAGCCGCCTCTGGTGCCTCAGGAGATCAAACGGGTGTTAAACACTGTTAAAAATGGATTAGAATGCTTAATAGTAGCCCCAGATTTCATTTACGGCACTCGTGTCACAAACATTTCCGAAACGTGTGCTTAGAGACGGGTGCAACCACCCTTTTCATTTTTACAATTTTTAATTATATATTTCCCAACGGTTCATTTTCCTACTCACTTCGTCCTTTTCTATTCCACCATACATATAAAAAATATTATTAATAATGCTTATGTGCCAAACTATGCGGTCATAATATATCAGGATTGTCCTCTTAGAGTCTCATTGACCAGAATTTCACTTGAAACATTAACATAGTAATATAAACAGAGATAAGATTAAAAGTAAATGTATTGCTGTAATAGTAGAAAGCTGCAAAATGTTACAAATATTTATATAATGCCAAATTAGTTTATCAATAAATTTAGTGCAGTGAAACATCACATTTTTTCAGAAACTGGCACTTAGATGAACACATTCTTAGATTTACCTAGTTGTAAGGGAAGAAAAAATTGTCGCATTTAAGTGAATATGGGTGTCCTGAGGAAACAATGAAGCTTTTGTTTGCACCACGTCCATAATGCAATTACCAATATGTACATTGTCAACCTGTGTATAGTATGTCGGTCTTTCCAAAGGTATCACATGTAAAATGGTTCTTATATTGTGAGAAAATTACTTCATATCAGTAGGTAGGATATCATTTACAACTACAGTGCAGTTGCTTTTATTTGAAACATGAAAAGTAGAAAGAGAGCATTATATTCTTCACTGCCCAATTTGAAAGACAACAAAGAACGAGTGCACCTTACACATATTTCTCTTGCATCTGATTGCACAGTTTTTCTTCGTTTCCAACACCCGCTTGTCAGAATATGAAAGTCAACGAAATAAGCACGGCTAAAATACCAGGATACTTTCCACATTTCACCGGCAAAAGGCGCAACTGGTCACAACACGTATTACAAGTTCAATTGTCACTGAGAGACTATGGGGTACTGGATGACCGTGACAGTGTTTCCACAGCCCCTTTGACAGTCATTAACACACCCCCTCCTAGACACCTAAGGTAGCAGAAAAATGGTCCTGTTTCAACTTGAACTAAACAACCTGTATATAGGCTTTCACCTTCTAATCGCTTGGGATGTATAGACATTTAAATGTTTCCCAAATGGATTTCCAAGAAGGTTCAAATATTTGGGCACAATATGAAAATGGGAATGTTTATATTCCGCATCCATTTAAATAGTTCCTTGGATGTGACCTCCTGTGCAGGTTTAAGATCCTGGGACTACATTGCTAACAGATGTAATACCTGTTTAAAGGGATGAAGTTTGGACATGGTTGGGGGGCTATATAAGAGCCAATAGAATGCGCTGGGTAATTTTATATGGCACGGGTAATATTTGTGCCAGAATAATGCAAATGCGTTTACATGCCAAATTTTCTGAATGAGATTTAGATTTATACTGAACAGATTCGAGACACATTATTTACGACATTCGTCCAGCTTGTGTGGATTATCCTCGGAAATAATCTTCAACAATAAACCGAGCATTTGCGATTTTACTGGGATGCGTGATACGGATAAGGTGGTCGGTCATTGCGCCAAAAGCAGAAGCGCGAATTCGTTGTAATTGACACCCGCATTTGTAGCTTTCTCATATTCATCAGCACTGGGATACGTGTTACAAACTTTCATGCAGATTATGACTATGTGTCAGCGATTGATCGGTAGTATCGGATGATTGAAAATCACCATTTTGACATGAGCCATACTAATAAAGGGTCAAGGGTCCCTGCACAATACATGCTAAGTTTTTTGCCTATGGACACACCCGTCGCACTGAGAGTTTGTTTACTGTATTAGAGAGATCTCTTTATGCTACCTATAATTTTGGTAGGAAATCTAAATATCTCTCGCACTGCAAGCAAATATTTATGTTAACATAGCCAAATGCTTTCTTGAAGTCTACTGCAAGAATTACAGTTTTTTCTTTGTTTCTCACTGAATAATGAATTGTCTCTCTCGTACAGTCAGCAGATGTGTGATTTTTCGACCGGGTATTACCTACGTTTGACCATCCTTAACCAAACCGTCCATACACATCTTAAATTTGTTGTATAATATTCTCGTTAGTAACCTGTAATCGGCATTTAGGAGCGTTGTTGGACCGAAATTGATCAATAATGTCGTTGATCTTGTCAACTTTGGTTTGTGAATTATATTCCGTTCGCTAAATTTTAGATATAAGATAATTACGTAACGGATAGTTCACAACAAATAGCAGAGGTTCTTGAATAGGATGCCAACATATTTTATGTAATACAACCCGTCTACCTCAGGACTGGTGTCACTTTGCTCCTCTTGATCACACATCCTAGCTCACCAGCTGCAATGTCCTTGTCCAAAATAACTGCGCCCTCTTCACTTTATGTATTTGAGATACAACACAAAAATTTCTTTGTGCTACATGGTTATTCTCAGTGATTAAAAAGTGATTGGCGAAATATCGTGCCGTCTCCTTAAATAGTGTTGCAATAGAATTTGAGCGCAAATTGTCAGTGATTAATATATTCTTTATATAACGGATTTCTATATTTTTCCTATATGATAAGCGGCGGTTTCTTCTTTCACAAGAGTAGGTATTTTGGCATTCAGTGAACTCCTGATAATATTTGTTTGTGTAAGTTATCGATCATTATTTCTATATTGCATACTGCAACATGGATTTCATGACCAAGGTACTGTTTGGTGTATAATTCGTCCAATACCTAATAGTAAAAATGTAAGGTGCTTCTACGATTTCTTGCTATCTCTAACCGCTTTTGTTTAAAAAAAACATTTGAACACCGGCTTGTACATATGCCAAGTATTCAGTGCATCTTGTCTTGAAAGCATAACTCCTTTCAGTGACGTACAACGAGCGCTAAATTCCGAGTGTATCTCTTTATTTAGCGATATTGATGCGGTGTCTTAGAAAGAAGGGAAGTTTTTATGATATCTTCATGCTCTGTGCGTTGATTTTCCCAGGAGGTAAGTATGCATTATTCAGAAATGAAACAATTTGGCATTCAGCATTTTTCTGTTTGATCACAATGTTCAGCACACTCCTGAAGACGATTGCTGTTTCTCGGTTGTCTTCCCCACTTTTGCACACGTAGTCATATTTTTTATCCAGAAAGTAGAGAATGAGCTTACATACATCTGAAAAAACAATCAATCAATATTATAATAACATATAAAATTCTGCTACAAATCTGTTATACCAGGATGAGGTTATATTATTGAAGTGCATTATTCCGGTAAACTGTTGATGTCCCTATTTCGAAATTTCAGCGTGTCCGTATAACGCGCATGGTTTCAAACGTGTCCCAACTTTTTGTTTATCAGCCTTTGCATATAATTATGCACCTCCTTTTCTGTTAATGTAGATCGCCGTTCTTCTCTTCTGTTGGGTCAAAATGCGAGGGTAACGGGGGTGCAGTTGTGAACGAGGTGTTTTATCTCAGGTTGGAACTGCAGATATAATGATGATTATTATTGTTTAAACGGCGCAAAGCTACTTAGGTCATTATCGCCCTAACACAGTAAAAAGTGATCCAAGAATAAAATATCTACACCCAAATCCAATGTTGAAAAGGGCGTTAAGCACATTGGGCAATAAAAAAAAACCCAAAACCAATAACAAGAGTAAAATAATCAAAAACAAATAACACAAATTACTAAAACAAGGCTGTAGAGCTGAAAACACAACAGTCTTTTAATGGTCTATAAATGTAACATAACAACCCCATAGCAAAGAACAAGGGCAATGTGGTCAACAACAAACAAGACTGGTATTAAACACAGCTGCTACAGCTCAAAACAAAACTGTCTTATATCGATCTAGAGGAGGGCAAAACTAGAGAAAGTCTAAACGCTGGTAGATGGTGGCATTCAATTAAAATGTGACGCACTGTATAGGGGTGGTCACAGTGAGGGCAAGCTGGAGCTTGTTGACCATTAAAAAGGTGACGGTGACTCAAACGGCAATGCCCATTTCTCAGAAGAGTTAAAATTATTTCTTCGCGACGAACTGTCCGAGAGGAAGTCTACCAGTTAAAAGGGGCGAATTTACATTCTCGAAGCTTATTGGTGGGTATTAAATTCCACTCTTCGCCCCAGCGTGAGAAAATGCCTCGACGTAAAAAATGTTTAAAATCCCCGAAGTAAAAACGTTGCTCGTACTCTGTAGGGTCTAAAAGCGCAGATTTAGGTGCGACATCTGCGGCCTCGTTACCTGGGTGTCCGACTTGTTCAGGTAGCCATAGCAGTGACACCCTGACGCCAGGGCCAAAAAGCGTTAACACTACATCCTGGATCTTCTGTGCAAGAGTGTGGTTATTGTGCAGATATCTAAAAGTTAAAATGGAACTCAAAGAATCGGAGCAAAAAACAGACATACGCCCACGTATATGCAAATTGTGAAGCGTTCGGAGGATACCGCTTGTCCAGCAAGTATCATACGCTTTCTCCAGATCGAAAAATACGGCGATCGTTTGCCACTTCCGTACAAAACCGTCCATTATATGGGTGGTTAAAGACACAAGATGGTCGACTGAGAAACTATAACGCCGAAAACCACACTGAGAGTTCTTTAACAAATTCCTCGACTCTTACCACCTCATAAGCCGCCCGTTTATCATGAGTTCCATCACCTTGCAGACGCAGCTGGTGAGGGAAGTCGGACGGTAAATGGAAGGAAGGTGTGGGTTCTTTCCATGTTTAGATATGGGTATGAGCGTGGCCATTCTCCAAGTGCTTGGAAACGTTCCATTGCACAAAAAAGAATAAAAATCTGGAGCAAAAAACTTTGCCTTCCGCTGATAAATGCTGCAGCATAGCAACATGAATGTCACATGGCCTTGATGCGCAGTGTCAATAGGTCGTTATGGCATGTTCCATTTCCCGGGATATAATGGGCACATTATAGCACTCCTGGTTGTCGGAGGTAAAACAAAAGCCCTTCCACTGGACCTGTTCCGTAATTAAGCGAAAAGCAGGGAGGAAGTTGGCGTAGTTCGAAACATCACCGAAAGTGCGTTCTAAAATATGGGCTATCTGAATCGGAGTAGGGTGCACTCGATTCAAAATCCTAAGACCGGGTATAAGCGTAAATCTAGGTTTGCCTGCAAAGCGGCGCAGCTTTGACTAAACTGCAGAGGAATGCGTTGTACGGGTAAAAGAAGAGGCGAAAGCAGTCCAAGACGCCTTTTTGCTGTTCTTAATTACTCGACGGCATTTAGCATGCAGTTGTTTATATCGAACCATGTTCTCCAATGTAGGGTGGCAACGATATACGCGCAAGGCTCCTCGGCGTGCACGCTAAGCATTTAGGCATTCGTCGGTCCACCAAGGAACCGGTAAGCGTCTGGGGTGGGAAGACGACCGGGAAATAGCCTGTGTAGCGGCTTTGATTATGGCCGTTTTGAGGTGCTGAATCGCGGCGTCAATGGATGGAATCTCACACCCTGAAAAGATGGCTGCAGAACGGAACAGATGCCAATTAGCTTTTATAATAAGCCATTTCAGCGCGCTGTGAGAATATGCGTGTGTAGATAGGAGACGTACTTGACACTTGACACGGGAAGTGATCACTGATCATACCGCCCTTAGGTATCACAGTTAGACGAGATTGGAATCTTTCCGGGCCTCACTAAAGGAGAGTTTTTCCTTCACCCGGATCTCTTGGATGCTGCGCTCTTCTTGATAGCGAGGACCATTCCGGGACAAAGCTGGATGGTCACCGTGGCAGTTCACACAGACGGGAGCAGATGGACAGGGTCCTTCGTGACTTTTAGTACCGCAAATGCTACAGGTGGCATGAGCACTCTTACACGACATGCGAGTGTGGCCGAAGCGTTGACATTGAAAACATCGCATAAGGCTGGGGATTTATGGGCGTACCTCTATGACCTCATAACCAGCCTTAATCCTGTGCGGTATCTCGACACGGTTGGAAGTGAGGAAGAGGGTGCGGGTGGGCTGCACTACACCTTCTTCTTCGCCTGTACACGGTATACTGATGTGACTTCTTGGTCTTCCAGACAACACTGGATCTCCGAGTCAGACATGCCATCAAGAACATTGGTGGTAATAACTCCTCGTGACGAATTGAGAGTTCGATGTTGCTCTACACGGATTGGGTATCCGTGGAGTATCGTCACCTTGAGAAATGAGTTAGTTTGTGACTGTGCTTGTGTCTCCATCAAAAGAGAACCATTACAAAGTCGTGTACATGACTTAACAGGTTCAGAAATGCCATTAATTCCCTTCTGAATGATAAAAGTGTTCATAATGATGATGATTATTGCTTAAGAGGCGCACAACATCTAAGGTCATTAGCGCCCAAACACACTAAAAACTGCGCCAGAACTAAAAATAAATAGTTGACACAAATAGTGTCGTAGGGTAAATAACAGTAGCACGTTGTGCAACAAAATATAAAAACATATAAAATAACAAGTGGGTGTAATGGTCAACAAACAAAGGACTGGTATTAAAACAGCCGCAATAGCGAAAAACAACAGTCCTATAATGATCTAAAAAGGGTCAATAAAACCCTATAACTAACAACACTACAACAAATAAAAACTGGTAGTGAAACACATCAGCAAAAGCTGAAAACAAACCAGTATTGTAAAAGTCTAAAATGGTAACAATAAAACCCCAAAACAATAACAAGGGCAATATACAACAACTCAATTAAAGACTGGTACTAAAACGATGCATCAAATGCTGAAACAACAACCGTCTTAAAAGAGTCTAAAAATGCGTCATTGATAAAACGAGAACACCTCACACCTTGCTCCAAAAACAGCAAACACGGATAAAACGGAGCACTCGCTCAACAGCAACCACATCGTCTGCAAGTAATGCCTCAATAGAGGAGGGCAAACCTAGGCTATTTCTAAAAGCTGCCAGATGATGCCATTCAATTAAAAGTTGACGCACTGTAAAGGGGTGGTCCCAGTAAGGGCAAGCTGGAGCGGGTTGACCATTAAAAAGGTGAGAGTGACTAAACGGCAATGCCCAATTCTAAGACGAGCTAAAATTACTTCTTCACGACGAACAGCGCGAGAAGATGTCGACCAGTTAAAAGGGGATGGTTTACATTCCCGAAGCTTATTGGCAAGTATTAAATCCCACTCATCGCGGCAGCGCGAGAGATTGTCTTTACGTAATAAATGGTTAAAATCGCCAAAATAAAAACGTTGCTCGTCCTCAGCAGGGTCTAAAAGAGTGGATTTAGCTGCGACATCTGCGGCCTCATTACCTTTGAATCCCACATGTGCAGGTACCCATAATAGTGTAACGCTGACGCCAGCGTCGAAAAGAGTTAACACTATATCCTGGACATTCTGTAGAAGGGGGTGGTGGTTGTACAGATTTCTAAAACTTAAAATGGCACTCAAAGTGTCAGAACAAATAACAGTATTCCCAAGCCCATGATCAGAAATAAATAAAATCGCCCGATAAATAGCATAAAGCTCGGCTATAAAAATAGATGTCGCAACCTTAAGACCAAACGTAAAACATGCTCCATTAAAAACAAAAACACATCCTATTCTCTGTCAGATTTCGAGTCATCGGTATATATCAAATTCTAGCCATTAAAAGAGGATTTGATCTCGGTAAAAGAACAACGAATAATATGTGCTGCGGTCCAAGATTTCGGAAAGGACGTAAGCCCAAGATGAACGGCTGCCTCTGCTAAAATCCAGGGAGGAGAAGAAGTTTCCCCGGCTAAGAAAAAAGCAGGTAACTCAAAGTCCAACGTCCGTAAAATCTCCCGAAAACGAAAGCCAGCTGGCTTAGTAGTAGAAGACCGAGCAGCATAAAAACAATTGAAACACACATTAAAAACGCGCCATTCGATGACGAGATTGCGCAGCAAAGCGGCAACCGTAAGCAGAAAGTAAAACATCCCGACAATAAAACAACGGAGGTTCTCCAGACTCCGCACAGAAACTTCACACAAGACTGGTGGGGAATGCTCCAATAGCAACACGGATACCCCGGTAATGAATCGGATTCAGGCGGTGCAGAACAGAAGGCTGCGCAGAACCATAAACAACACTGCCATTATCCAGTTTGGACCGGATAAGAGAGCGGTAAAAACGTAAAGAAAGAATTGTCCGGTCAGCTCCCCAAGATGTGCCACTTAAAACACATAAAATACAAAGAGAACATTCACACGTGATGCATTCCATCACCTTAAAGACGCAATGGTGAGGGAAATCGGAGTATAACTTCAAGGAATGTGTGAGTCCTTTCCATGTTTTGGTACAGGTATAACGGTGGCCACTCGCCAAGTGCTCGGAAATGTTCCATTACACCAAATAGAGTTAAAATGTTTGGCAAGAAACCCTCGCCTTCCTCTGACAACTGCTGCAACATAGCAAAATGAATGCCATCTGTCCCCGGTGCGTAATGCGGAGTGGTGGAAAGTTCATGCTCCAATTCCCTGGCAGTAAAAGGGACATTATAACACTCCTGGTTTACGGAGGCAAAACAGAATATCTTCCACTCAACCTGCTCCTATAATGTGAAGAAAGATGGAGAATAATTGGTCTAGGTCTAAACATCAGCAAAAGTGCGCCCCAAAATATCGGCTATGTCTATCGATTATCAAGAACATGGTGTGACACCTTTAAACCGGGTATAGGCGTAAACCCAGGTTTGCCTGCAACACGGTGGAGCTTCAGCGGTTAAATGATCAAGCGAAAGCAAGTATGGATTCTTTCGCAGCGGAAGTAAAGGTGTGGGTCCCGTGTCGTACATTTACGCCACGAAAAAGAACCTGAAGCTTGTAAGAAGACTGCTCTGAGCAAAATTTGTCGCCTGTTTCACGCCCTGAATTGAATGGGATCTGATGACCTGAAATGTTAAAAAGCGTCCGTAAATAAAGCAAAATAATCAATTCCTATTCTTAATAACTCGACGGCATTTGCCGCGCAGTTGTTTGTAGCGAAGCATGTTTGCTAAAGTAGGGTGGTGACGAAAGACTGTCAAAGCACTTCGGCGTGCACGCAATGCGTCCCGGCATTCATCGGTCCATCAAGTTATTGCAAATCGTATAGGGTGGAAAGACTACCGGGGAATAGCCTGATCTTTGACTGTATTGTTGACCGTTTCGAGGAGATCGGTTTTGGCGTTGATAGATGGAAACTCATATCCTGACTGTCAAAGAAGAAAACGGGTATGAATTTGTCTTTTCCGTAAGCCACTTTGGAGCGCTGTGAATATACATGTAAAGATAGGATGTGTATCTGACCCGGAAAGTGGTCACTTGAGTACGAATCAGAGATGATGTGGCATTTTAAATTTACAGCAAGTAGGGCGAAACAAAAGGATAAGTCAAAAGTGAAGAAATATGGGTATTGTCAGAATTATAATAAGGTTGACCAGTATTGAGAAGAATAAAATTGTGGCAATATAGAAAGTCTGTGGTCCAACTTCATAAGGGTTGATGTGCATTAAAATCCTCCAAAAGTAGCACAGGGGGTGGTAGCTGATATGAAAGACCAACTAGATCAAACGCTGCTATAGTAACAGATGGAGGCAAGTAAATAGTGCAGACCAAAAAACTAAGGACAGAAAAGGGACCTGGAGCTGCATCAGCCTGTATAGGAGTCTGGAGGTTTAATGAAGTACGGTACACATTGTCTATAATGAGAATTAAAACTCCGCCATGCGCGGGAGTGCCATCTTTAGGAGGAACATCAAATGTCACCGAAGAATAACCGCGAAAGGTGAATGAAACTTGTGGTCGAAGTTTGGTCTCGAAGTTTGGAGACACACAATCGGAGTGAGTCGTAAAAGTACATGCAGGTCAGCTCTTCGACTACGGATTTCACACACATTCCATGAAAGGTTAGCCATTGTTAAATGGGAGAAACACCCTCAGTGGCCCAATTTTTCGGGTATGGGGCGTTGCGACCACGAGGTACCCGAGCTGCGCCCACAGGTCCGCGCTTAGCGCGTTTGACTCCTTTTTATTCCGTCCCCATTTTACTTTAATCTTTTATACCTCCCTGCTTTTATTCTGATGGATGCCCCCGGGGTTGAAACGGTTAAAATGTGACTGGATAATGGCGTGACCGCCAGCACTTGGCCATCATGTAGGGCGAGAGCGTATCCCCTGGTAAAGGCCAGGCCCGGGGAGGGGCCATAGCATGCGCTGAAAAGTTCCTGCACGCGATTGGGTTCCTTTGTCTGTACCCAGCAAGGTGTGACCCTGAGGTTACTGTGTTCATGCCAGAGCAGGTAACCTAAGCCGGGGTGGTGCCCAGGAAGCAGCCTGCCATCGGAGACAGATGCAATGGTGGAGGAAGAAATCGCTATGTTGCAACAATATCATCCCCAAAATACCAAACGGATGAAAATGGACGTACGAGAGGTAACTGAGTGGTCTTTCCCTCGTTTCCTCATACTCAGCAGAACTGAGCAAGGTCAGTCCTTTTCGCGCGTAAATCCTTTTATAATTCAAAAAGTTTGGATGGTATTTCTGGCCTAGTTAAATCATGCACGCGGCTACGTAACGGGTCTTTATTGGTTTAGAAAGTCAGTGCTTCTCAAACTAGCCCGCCTCTTAAAGCCACCTTCTCCACGGCTACCTGATCCGTGTCGAGGCATATCGCACCCTAAATTCCTCTCGGGGAGTAATCACCAGACCAGTACTCGACGGCATGTCAGATGCGGAAATTCAGGGTTATTTGGCGGAACAGAATGTCACCTCAGTTTACCGTGTGCAGGCTAAGAGAGCTGGCGAAGTTCAACCAACGCGAACGCTGTTTCTCACGTTCAGTAGGGTTGAATTACCGCAGAAGATCTGGGCAGGGTATGAGCTAATATCGGTTCACCCGTATGTTCCTAGCCCTTTGCGGTGTTTCCAATGTCAGCGTTTCGGTCACTCCCGCTTGTCTTGTAAGAGCCCTGAATCCGTTAGTGCTACATGTGCCTTACAATGCCACGAGGGAGCATGTTCATCCGCTCCTGTATGTGCCGACTGCCGTGGATCTCATCGATATCACGAGGAGCATTCAATACAGGAAATCCGCGTTAAAGAGAAACTTTCTTTCTCTGGGGCCCGGAACCGCTTTCAAGCCTGTCAACCATCTGTACCTAAGTCCGGTACTTATACCTCCGTGGCCGTCACTGCAATATCGAGACGTGACAATAGCACACAAACGTGCTACCTGGTTTTTTCTACAACACGTCAGCCTGCCAGTGCCAGGCGCTCAACTACAGCAGCTAAGCGATGGTTTTTGCCGCTGATCCAATTACATTTAAGACGGCCTACACAAGGACTGACTTTTTAAAAAACATCCACAAGTGAGGGTAAATCTCACCTCCTCGGAGGTCCAGCTCCCATGATGGCTCTGGGAGCAAGCCCGTTAGGCGGTCCCCCTCACCGCTTCACAAAAACTCCAACAGATTCCAGGTTCTGGAATCGGCTGATTCCTCTCAGCGGGAGTGCCCTCCCTCTGAGGATGTTATGGAGCAGGATGTGCCTGCTCCTGATTAACCACCTAGTCCCACGCGCTTAAAGAAAGGACGGCTGATTCGTCCTGGTCCGACCAAAAAAGTAAGGTGGTCTTCTTATTCATTTTACCTCCTTTTAACAATGGCTATCCTTTCATGGATGTACGTGGGCTCCGCAGCAGGAGACGAGACCTGGAGTTGCTTTTACAATCAACTGCTGCTCCGCTTTTATGCCTCCAGGAGACTAAACTTCTATCTCAGTATACGTTCAAAATTCGCGGTTTCTCTTCTGTGAGATCCGATCTTCCTCATGAAGATGGCTCCCCTACGCATGTCAGAGTTTCAATATTAATCAGAGATGACGTGTATAGTTCTCCCCTGGTCCTCCAGTCTACTCTTCAGTCAGTAGCCGCTACCGTTTGCTTCTCTGATCTTAATTTCACAGTATGTAACATTTAAATGCCCCCATCTGTTCCTGTATCCATGGTTGATCTGTATCACCTTCTGTCCCAGCTGCCTCCCCCATACTTCTTTTGGGGGACTTCAATACACACCATCCCTCTTGGGGTTCACCCGTAGAGTGTGAGAGAAGTAGCTTGGTGGCTGATTTTTTAGATCGCCAAAATCTTACTCTGCTGAACACAGGTGAGCCCACTTTTCACTGTGACAGTACTCACAGTTTTTCACATCTGAACCTATCTTTTTGTTCCGCCTCGCTTTCTGTGCGCTTTAATTCGCACGTTCTCTCTGATTTGTACTCCAGTGGCCATTTCCCGTATCCGTATCCTGTCTTCCATGTACATTCTTCCTGTCTTCCCATGTACATTCTCAGCGCCCGCGAAAGTGGCTTTTAGACAAAGCTGATTGGAATCTCTTCCGTTCTTTGGTAGTATTTTCAGGGCATGATTTTCCTTTAATTGTTGCCATGATCGAACACCTAAACACGGCCCTGGTTGCAGCCGCAAATCAGGCTATCCCCCGGACGTCTTCCCACCCCAGACGTTTTCCGGTTCCTTGGTGGACCGACGAATGCCGGGAGGTATTGGGTGCACGCAGAGGTGCCTTGCGTGTCTTTCGTCGCCACCCTACGTTGGGGAACATCATTCGGTACAAACAACTGAGCGCCAAATGCCGTTGAGTTATTAAGGATAGCACGAAGGCGTCGCGGATTGCGTTCGCCTCACCTTTTAAACGTTTTACGCCTTCATCCGTTGTTTGTGACAAACTACTCCGGGTTGCAGGCAAATCTGGCTTTACGCCCATACCCGATCTCAAAGTATCACATTGTGCTCTCACCACTCCTCAGGATGTAGCTAACACCTTGGGCCGCTCATTAGCTGAGATCTTGAGCTCCGCCCATTACCCTCCTGCGATTCGCATTATTCAAGAACAGGTCGAATCTAGAGGCTTTTCCTTTGCCTCTGATAACAAGGAGTGCTACAATGTCCCGTTTTCCCCCAGGGAATTGGAACATGCACTATCAACATCTCGGCATGGCCCTCCAGGGCCGGATGGTATCAATGTTGCTATGCTGCAGCATTTTTCAACGGAAGGCATGAATTTTTTACTCCAAATTTTTAACCGTATTTGGTGTGATGGTACGTTTCCATGCACGGGGCGAGTGGCCACAGTCGTTCCTATTCCTAAACCTGGAAAGGACCCACACCTTCCTTCCAGTTACCGTCCCATTTCCCTCACCAGTTGCGTGTGCAAGGTGATGGAACGCATGATTAATGGGCGGCTTATGTGGTGGTTGGAGTCGACGCACCTACTGACGAACGTCCAGTGCGGTTTTCGTCGTCATCGCTCTTCAATAGACACTCTCGTGTCTCTTTCAACCCACATTATGGACGGATTAGTTAGAAAGGGCCAAACAGTTGCCGTATTTTTTGATTTAGAGAAGGCTTACTATATCTGTTGGAGGGGCGGTATCCTTCGTACGCTTCATGAATGGCGTATATGTGGGCGCATGTCTGTTTTATTCAGGAATTGATGAAAGACCGGGTTTTCATGTTGGCGTGGGATCAGTTTTATCGTCTAGTTTTACTCAAGAGAGCGGTGCACCTAAGGGCTCGGTACATAGTTGCACACTGTTTGCCATTGCTATCAATTCCATCACTAAGTGTTTACCGCTAGGAATACAATCGTCGTTGCTCGTTGTTCGTTGATCTATCTTTCCTCTCTGAGAACGCCGCCTACAATGCTGTCTCAACCGCCTTTACGGTTGGAGTGTACATCAAGGGTTCCGTTTCTCCGCAGTGAAGACAGTCTACATGAACTTCTCGCGCTATAAGGAATATCTATCTCCGTCTCTCCGACTTGCCCAGAAGCTCTTGCTTTCGCGGACGAATTTCGATTCTTTGGCTTAATATTTGATAGGAAATCATGCTGGTCATGGCATATAGCAACACTCAGGGGCAAGTGTGAGCGTTCTATTTGTATTTTACATGTTTTAAATGGCACATTTTGGGGAGTTGACCGGACTCTTCTTTTACGATTTTATCGATCTCTCATCCGTTCAAAACTGGATTATGGCTGTGTAGTTTATGGCTCAGCGCGACCTTCCGTTCTTCGTCGTTTTAACCCCATTCATCATCCGGGTATCCGTGTCACTGTGGGTGCATTCCCCACCAGTCCTATGTCAAATTTATGTGCGCAGTCTGGAGAACCTGCGTAGTTTTATCGTACGGATCTTTTACTTTTGGCGTATGGTTGTAGACTGGCTGCGCAACTTCGTCTTCCCGAGAAAGAACCGTTTTTTAATGTGTCTCTCACTCCATTTTATGCTGCTCGGTCTTTTACTCCTAAGCCCGCAGGCTTTCGTTCCCGGGAGCTGTTAAGGACCATGGATTTGGATTTACCTGCTTTTTTCTTCGCCGGGGAGACTTCCTCTCCCCCTTGGCTCTTAGCAGAGGCCATCTTGTGCTTACGTCTTGTCCTAAGTCCTCGACCGCAGCACCTATTATTATTAGTCATTTTAGCGAGATCGTCTCTTACTTTGCTGGGTGTAATTTTATATATACCGACGGCTCAAAATCCGACACAGGTTTAGGATGTATCTTTGTTTTTAATGGAGCTAGTTTTACATATGATCTTAACGTGGCGACATGTATTTATATGGCTGAGCTTTATGCTATATATCGGGCTATTTTATTTATTTCTGACCACAGGCTGGGGAACAGTGTCATTTGTTCCGATTCTGTGAGTGCCGTTTTGTGTTTTAAACGCCTGTACACCTACCATCCTCTTGTGAAGTAAGTCCAGGATGCGGAGATTCACGTTTCTGGACGCTGGCGTCAGAGTGACTCTGCTGTGGGTACCTGGGTATGTGGAACTTCCAGGTATTGAGGCCGTGGATGTCGCATCTAAATCGGCCTTTTAGACCCTGCTGAGAACAAGCGACGATTTTATTTCAGGGATTTTAAACATTCTTTACGTCGAGGTATTCTCTCGCGCTGGCGCGATGAGTGAAGTTTCATTCCCAACAATAAACTTCGAGAATGTAAATCCGATCCTTTTAACTGGTCGACTTCTTTTCGCGCAGTTCGTCGCGAAGAAGTAATTTTAGCTCGTCTGCGAATTGGGCATTGACGTTTTAGTCAGCGTAACCTTTTTAATGGTCAACTAGCTCCAGCTTGCCTACGCTGTGACCACCCGTTTGCAGTGCGATACTTTTTACTCGAATACCTCACCTGGCAACTTTTAGACTTTCCCTGGGTTTGCCCTCCTCTATAGAGGAGTTACTTGCAGATGATGTGGTTGCTGTTGAGTGAGTGCTCCGTTTTATCCGTGTTGGTGATCTATGGAGCAAGGTGTAAGGTTTTATTGTTTTACTCATGACGGAAATTTTAGAATATTTTAAGACTTATGCTTTTTTTTGGTTGACAATTTTACCCTTGTTGTTTGCCTTTAGGGGTTTCATTGTTATAATTTTGGACCATTATGAGACTTGCGTTCTCTGCGCTTGCAGCTGCTTTTTGGTACCAGTCTGATTTGTTAATGCGTATTTCGCCCACGTTATTTGTATCCGGTTTTATATTATAGCACCAACTGCTACTGTTGCGCAGCTTTTAGTGTGTCTGGGCGATAATATTATTTGTAGTTTTGCGCCCTTTAAGCAATAATCATCATCAAATGAGATAAAATTAATAAATAACCATCCTACTATATAGTCGGTCCAGGACGAATCAACCATTCTTTTTCATTTATGTAGGGCTCGGGGTTTGCCAGGAGCATGCACATTTTCTTCCATGGCATCCTCAGAGTGAGGACTCTGCCGCTCAGTGGTATCCACCAATTCCAACACCTGGAATCGGCAGCATGTAGATATAGGCGATTACGACTGCCGCCTAGCGGGCTTGCGCCCATTATGGGAGCTAGACCTCCGAGGCGGTTAAGGGCTCTTCTTCTTCTTCTCAACATGTGTTCAAGAATTCAAAGGTAGATCCTCGTGTAGCTTGTCTTCAACTTTATTTCAGGTTCATTGAAAACTACCTGTTTATGCTTCTCGGTAAAGCGGTTGGGTAACTTGGGGCATTAGGAAACGTGTGAAAACTGGGTAGCAGATCTACGTGCTGCTATCACACTTCTTGACCTTGCTGCGCTGTATGTACCGGTGTTAGGCACCATGTGCTGCCGCGATTGATATCGCTCCCTGGCCTCAGTAAATGAGAGATTTTCCTTTACCCGGACTTCCTGCATACAGCTTTCCTCTCTAAAACGATGGCAGTCGCGGGACGGGATTGAATGATCATCGTGGCACTTGACGAAGACGGGAGTAGATGTACATGTTCCTTCTTGACAACCTTGACCGCAGGTTGCACAAAATTTAGTGGCACTCTTACAAGAAATGCGTGTATGGCAAAACGCTGCCACTGAAATCAACTCAACGGGCTAGGGCTATACGGGCGCACTTCAATTACTTCGTAGGCCGCTTTAATCGCCTACGGTAGTTTTACCGTGGTAAACGGGAGGAAAAGAGTAAGGATTGACTGTAATTATCCCTCTTTTCTTGCCTGCACACGATACACAAATGTGATCCTTGGTCTTCCAGACACACTGGATTTCCGGATCGGACATACCGTCTAGTACACTGGTGATAACTCCTCGCGACGAATTCAATGTTCCATGCTGCTCAACACGGATTGGATAGCCGTGGAGTATCGTCACCCTGAGCCATTGAGTTGGTTTGACACATTTCAAGTGTTTCCACATAAAGAGAACCATTCCTTACACGAGAACAGGAGTTAACGGGTCCAGCTATGGCATCAATGCCCTTCTTAATGACAAATGGGTTTACCTTAGTAAACGACTGAGCACGAAGTATCGAGGAAAGGACTTCTCGCAGACTTCTTTTACGTCAGATTTTTACGTTTAATTTGTGTATGATTATTATCATGTACCATAGCGATTTTATCCTCCACCATTGCAACTGTCTCTAATGGCAGGCTGCTTTCTGGGCGCCACCCCGGGTAAGGTTACCGCAGAGGTACCCAGTTGCGTATAGGAAGTAAACAGCTCATGCTGCAAGTTCCATTTTGTGTGGTGACGTCATATGGCATTGAGTCACACTTGCGAGTACAAAATTGCTTTGCAATGTGAATCACCAGCGATAGTACTGAGAACCTAGTGGAACAGGCACCATGATCCACTGTTAACTTGTTCAAATAGAAACCTGGCCTCAAATGTTTGGGTGTGAAAATGTTTCGGCCCGTGCGGATAAAAGTGACTTGCTTGGTGTTCTCATATGCCAAAGTGCATTTCCAACACATATCCTTATGAGGCTTAAGCAGCTGTAGCCGGAAGTCCCGAATCATAGCTCGGAAAGCAATTGGTATCGATTTACATCGAACATGAAGCGTTGATACTCACTTGCTAATGATGTGAGGGTCTAGGTTCGAATCCCGAAGGGCAACTTTTTATTTCTTATTTGTACTTTTTTTTCTCTTTGAACAAGTAAATGTTACTCCCTGTCGGCATGAAAGTGGCGATAAAGCTTACTCAAAGGCGAATTATTTCCTGCTTGAGGTTCTTTTTCTTGGCGTAAATCTACGACATGGGACTCACATTTTACTTCCCTTCCGAAGGAAGCTATACTTAGAATTTTACGCTAGTAAAAATCCATCGATCTTGTCCAGCATTCAACCCGCAATATTGGGTCTACGAGGCAAGTATGGTTACCACTAGATAACACACATCCAACCTTTTGGGTCAGGTTAATTTAATTTAAGTTGAACAAAAAATAATAGAACATATTACATAAATTGACTAAATAATACAACGTACTAGCATTACTACATAATAGCAATTTATGCACTATTCTTAATCCAATAATTGTTACTGTTTTATACGTTAGGATCTGTTAGTTTAAGTTTAACAAAAATTATATTTAATATAAAATAAAATAACACTTTACTCCATAGTAATATTTATCGTGTTGCAACCAGTCGGTTTTTATCGCTACGGTTCGGAACTTGGGACTGCAGGTGCTTATAGCTTGTTACATCAAGCAATCCCACTTCCTCTTCCGTACCCGCACTCAGTCGCTTCTTGAAGCGGTGGCAACATATAATGTAAAATGCTACAAGATTTCACCAATTTTGCACAAATACCTTCATTCATAACATTAAGAGACCTCACCTACAAAGCTCCCTATGCGGTTATTGCGGCAAGATTGCTCAACGCTGAATATGAACAAAACCTTGCTGAGACTCTAGGACAGAAGATTAGTCTTTTTACGTTCTGCATATAACAACTTCTTCCAGGACATCATTCGCCAACTCACCGAGTCACCCTATCAAATAATATACAACGGTACAGAGTTCCTCATCAACGACAACCGTAGACACTTCATCAACTTTCTACCAGCAGATGTACTCATGAACACTGATAACTTCGACGTTGGTGAGAACAATACTTTTTTCTATTTTATATACTTTCATTACTCATATTATCCTTTATATAACTAATCTTACTCTATTTCAGGCAACATTCTACTGGTCTCTTTTCAAATTGATGCACACGACGGTGCCTACCCTCATCACTAGCAAAAAAAAAAAAAAAAAAAAAAACTCAAAACCGTAACCATCCAGGTCAACAACTTTCCCAGTAACAAGATACGGCATCCAAAAAGATATACGGAATTTACAAAGCATTTAATTTCGTAAATAAAAAACTTCATGTTTATGCTAAAACATTACATTTGTAAACATATAATTACCAATAATTAAAAAAATATATCATATTTGTATTTGTCTAATATATACATATATAATATGAATGAATGAATTGTGTTTAACGCCCGTTATTGCTACAGAGGCACCACAGGTGATGGACACTGATGATACATGCGATGAAATGATATATTGGGAAAGCATTTATTTTTAAGGAAGGAATCGTTTCAGGCCTAAGTTTAGGGTACCTCCCCGGCATTTGGCATTTATGGGGACTGAGGAAAACCTGGAAAAACCTCAGTCAGGGAGGACGGTCCTGGCGGTATTCGAACCAAGACCTCCCGCTCACGAGTCCGTGCCTTAACGACCTCGGCCATTCGTGGCGGTCACATATATAATATGGTCAAAACAGTTATAAAATAAAGAAATCATGCGTTTACTTGTATAATACTATATGTCTGTACTTTAATATGTGTGTATGTATGTGTGTACTTGACTAAAAATTAAAAGAATGAAAATATCATGCTTGTACTTGTATAATGCCATATTTGGACATACTCATATATACATATGCAAATATATGTCTTGACCAAACAAAGGAAAATAAACCACATGTATATAAAATAACAAAGAATTAAGAATAGTATTTTAATTGTATAAAATCATGTTTGTACTTGAAATATATATATATATATATATATATATATTTGTAAATACTTACAACTTGTATGTATTGATCAGAATTAAAATGAACCGAGGCGAACAGTTGATGTTTTCTGGAACGCATTAAATAAACGTTTACAACTCAATCAATTTATCTCTTGACCGGCTATAAAATATTTTAGCTGCGTAAGTTTTTTTTTTTTTTTTTTTTTTTTTTTGTTAGACCCGCAAAACATAAATTGTGCCCCGTGGTACACATACTGCTAACTTAGCAGTGAAAGAGTTAACCATGATGGAATATTTTGTGTTAATACAATATGAAATCTAGTATTGGCATCATTGTTTAGTCACGACAACATTTATGAAACTTGACCCATTCACTGCATTGAAGTATTTGAATGCACAATGAGCAATTTTATATGGCGAGGGCATAAATAACATCTTCTGGGCATTTACCTTTGGTAGATGGTTTCCTGCTGGGATCGTTTGACCCATATTGGGCCATTTCTTCAGAAATAATGCTTTTTGCCTTCAGATTGTTGGCTCTAGACTCCATAAGTAGTCGCATAAGTCTAGGGCAAACTCGACAAACAAAATCTTCCACTTTGATAATCTCAGAGCTAATTTCTGAATTAACAGAAAAATTTATACCTGCAACATCCAATATACTAGTCAATAAAATAAACAACCATCTCTTATCATTTGCAAGTGCAAGTACGTAATTTCTACTCAAGATAGTTCATTCCTTCTTTGGTCATATAGTAAAATAAAATGTTCCTTGGTTTTATCTGTTTGTGATTGGCATCAACTGCAGGGTTATGGTTCATTGAAATAAGAAGTATAGCACTATTCTTTTTCTTTGGAAGCTACATACCAATTATTTCTAAATCCAAGTGGTCGGTCCTGGTCGTATAGTGGTAACCATACTTGCCTCCTAAACCCAAGATTGCTGGTTCAATTCCAGCCAAGATAAATGGATTTTTCGGATCTAAATCTCATAATTATAGCTTCATTCGGAAGGGGAGTAAAGCCTTGGGTCGTACATGTATTTTTACTGCATGTAAAAGAGGCCTCTCAGCAAAATTGATCGGCCGTTTCACGCCCTAAATTGAATGGGATGCCGATGACTTCAGATGTTAAAGAGCGTCCGTAAATAAACCAATCAACTAAAATGAATCCAAAGGCTGAAGGAAGAACTTTTTGCACTTTATATGGGTTCATTTTAACTTGAATCTGTGTTTGTTGTGCCTAAGAGGGACTCAAACGTAATTTTGCCCTTCAGCAAATCTTAAAACAAATCTACGCTGATAAATAAATTGTCGATAGTAATTTTATTTCAACTCCCTGTAAGAGTGTTTGCTAAACTCGTTTTCATATTAGATGCAACACTTTGTAGTTTTTCTAAACAATCGCCAAAACGAAATATAAGAAATGAACATTTACAGCTTAACTAAAAATTATAGGTATGCATATATTAGAAAGTATTATCTTGGTATATTATATTGTTTTAAAATTAAGTCATATATTTGATTACCTATTTTCAGGATTAAATAAAATAATGTACAATTTCATAAAAGTTTAATTAAATTGAAAGATTACTTAAATTAGTGTCCAGACTACATGACCCCATATTGTATCCAAGGGTTAATCTTGACAAGTCTGTAAAATGAAGTTCGGGGACTTCTCTGAAACTTCTTTAGATGTCCATTCGATACTGTTAATATGTTATTCAATTTCTTGACATTAATATTCGTTAAATGGCGCTTTCATATTCCCAAAACCGCTTGTAGAGTTCTGGGGTCGTTTTCTAACACTTCTACTGTACATAGATAGCTGTTTCTACTATGGAATAACAGCTAATTTTGTTTGAATCTTGCCCTCTTCTAAGAGATTGTTCTATACCAAGGAGAAATTAGTTACGCTTGTGTCCTTATTGAAGGCAGAGTGACGCGTGGTAAGCCTATCGCCATCTAGTAGGAAACAAAGGTATTACTTTATCTTTTTAATAGTGCTTACCACCCGTTTTACACACTGAGGCACCACAGGCAGAGAACGCTAATGATACATGAAATGAAATATATTGGGAAAGGAATGTTTTTTTAAGGAAGTAAACATTCCAGGCCTAAGTTTAGGGTACCTCCTTGCCATTTGCCATTTATGAGGACCGAGGTCAACCTGAAAAAACCTCACTTAGGGAAGATGTTCCTGGTGGGAATAGAACCATAGACCTCCCGCTCACGACTACACGGCTTAAGTACCTCGGCCATCCGTAGCGGTTTACTTAGAAATGAAAAGCTGATTATTGTTCCAGGCACTTCTGGTTTTAGTTCTTTAACATGGTGTAAATCTACGACATAGGATCCATGACTTAAAATCCACTGCTTAAAGTCCCCGGAGGACGTTACTCTGGACTTTTACGTCCTAAAAACAATAAATCTCAGCAGGGATGGAATCTTTGGTCCCAATGCGAACGGGTTTCCCGGGGACTTCTGGGGGTGGTATGACAATATCTGTGCCCGCCATTATCCAATCAATAGCTTTAGAGAAATTTTCAGAGCTCAAAGCTGCCTTTAATTAAGCTATACTTCTAACTGTGGAACATAATGACCAAAGAGACACTAGTATGACCACAACAATGTTGCATTGTCAACTCGAAAAAATTTATTTACAAGTTCTAAGTGTGTTGACGAAATTTTTATTGAAGGTGCATAACTGCAAACCAAACGCGGGGTAGTAAAACTAGCGAGAGAAGTTCTGGTCAAATGATTGCTTACACATACTTATTTCTAAATGAAAGAAACAAAAACTCTGAATTTAAATTATCTACAAATAAACTGCAACAAAGAACATAAGATACAACTAACTCTTTGTGTTTAATAATACTTTCACAAGTTAGTAAGCTGTTTTGGCCCGGCAATGTAGAAATTACTGCTTCAGCTATTATATATGAAAAATAAATTTGCAGCTAGGAGGTTAAATCCAATGTTTTTTTTTTTTTTTTGTGCAGTTTGACATGCTGCACCACGCCTTGTGACGCTTAGGTGCCATTTTTCATATTGGCCTTGATTCTAAATAGCGAATAATGATGAGGAGTACGACACTTTTGCTTTATTTTAATGTTCTCATTAAAGCTGTGAAACCTAATATTTTCAGTTTAGGCCAAGCACATCAGTTCATATGTTATATTGGTACCGCAGATGCCAGTAATTTAATAGTTTTAAAGAATCACTGCAAAGACGTTTTTATTTACCATTAGTATAATGGAATGGGAAAATATTACAACGATTCAGGGAAAGAATGGCGGATAGTGAAAATTTAAACTCATGTGGCTCTTGCCCTTAATTTCCATACAGCAGGATAAAATTGTTGAAAATTTTATAATGTTCTTTCATACCAGTTTTAATTCCTTTTGCTATCAGTACACATATAATAAGCATGGTCTTCCTAAAACCTGGTAATTTTTGAATAGGATGAAACATTAATACACGGATACCATTGCAGTACTTTTTCTTTTCGTCTTCTGCCAACCTTATAGTCCGATCAAAAAATGCCAGAGTAAATTTTATTTTTATTTTATTTTTTGCCTTACATTTGCAAAGGATGAAATGATCTTTTTATTCACAGGTAGGAAATATCTCTAATCTTTGGAGTAATTTCCTTTTGTAAATTAAAGCTATTAAATTGAGCCTTTAGCTAGTGAGAATAAATGTTAGCCATTTTATATTTTGTGTAAAAAACACGTTTTTCTTTTGTTACGTCATACAATATCAATGCTAAGTGTTTTAAATTTTGAACTTCCATAGTAAGATTTGTTTTTTATTTCAAGAAGAATTATTTTATAATACTGTGATATTAATTGGTATAATATGGGCATTGACCAAAGGATACTCGAAGCTACAGGAAACATAAGTATCAACGTTTACCTAATCCTAGCACAATAACTAATAATATTGTCGCGGACCTTAAGTCAACGATTGGAACATAACCCAAACAGCAGAGCTAAAAATAAATAGTTATTTCTTTTCAGATTCAAACACAATAGTTTATGGAAATTAACTGGTGAAATTAACGGTTTACATTATATTACATTTGGAGAACTATAGCAGACGTAACTTGGTGCCTGAGGTGTTCTTGTGGACCCACTCTGAAAATCTATATTTTAAATTAGATGGTACTTCTGCACGCCAGCACCTGATTATCTTAACACCTAGCTCGCCACTCAGGAGTTGCAAAAAGGGAATCCTTTTGACAGTACATGTCTTTTCCGTAAATAAAATGTGCAATTTTTAAATGGTCTGAGGATTACAATGTCATCTTTACCAAATTTGGGGGCTATACCCTAATTTTGAATGGACCGTAGCCAATGATCATAAAGGACACAGGCAACCAGTAGTACCAGCAGATCTTATGACTTAGCTGTTACTAACCGGAAACATGAACTCAAGGTAAAGTTCCCATGACATGGTAAACCACTCCTTCTTTAAATTATGGAATGCTAAACTGATGCTGCCAAAGTTTTGAAGAAATAGTAACTTACTGTTCCCAATAAATAAACCTGCTTATCAAATATGGCTAATGATCTACGAATGCGGCAATATTACAACAGATGGCTTAGCATTCGATAGTTTGAATTTTCCAGCGCCAGTGAATGCCTATCAGGGAGTTAGTAAACCTAAATGAGCATTGTAAAATGTATGTATCAACTACGAAAACTCTAATCACCACTTCTCTACTATTTATTTATCCATGATTGTAGTTTGTCTAATTATCTGAGCATTTTTCTTATGAGCAGATACACATATGTACAGTATATGCTCTCTAGTCATTTTTAATGTTTCACGCCTGTTTTTACTACTGAGGCACTATGGATGGTAGACACTGATGATACATGAAATGAAATGATGTAATGGGAAAGGATTTTTTTAGAAAGGAGTCGCTCCAGGCCTAAGTTTAGGGTACCTCCCTTGCATTTGGCATTTATGAGGACTGAGGAAAACCTGAAAAAAACTCAGTCAGGGAGGGCGGTCCTGGCGGGATTAGAAACCCAGAGCTCCAGCTCACGAGTCCGCGCCTTAACCACCTCGGTCACCCGTGGCGGTACCTTCTAGACATTTTACTTTCTCTTATTACTGAAGTTTTCCAATTTTTAATTCCTTGTTTTGCCTTATTTTTTCTATCGTATGCCTTAGTCCTACCATTACGTTTATTTTTTTAAATTCAATCTTGATTAAAAGGAATTTTTGTTCATCTACATATGATATGATCTCATTGCTTGCCATTTTAATGAAAGATTTTCATAATTTTTGTTTTTTCCCCATATTTTACATTATATCTACGATTATCTCCTGTTTCACTGGTTTTCCCATTATTCATTAAGGCACCTTTCTTTTCCCTCTTCACTTCGAAATGATACGCTTTGATTCTTCTTCTTCTTCTCCATGCATTTCCATTTCCTTTTTCTTTCTTTTATTTTGCCAACGCCCACTTTTGTACTTGTAAAGAGCTTTGGAGTTTGCCCCGGGGTCTAGTTTGACGACCGACATAAATTCCGAGCTGACTGTTAGATGAAGGAGATAGCTTCCAGCACATGAACAACGGCATTTACAAGACTTCGTCCTGGCAGGTTGCTCCGACTTGAAACGAAAGGGAGGGCGAGGTCTATGTAAACAGTACAATAAAAATGTTTAGAGTAAACAAGAATATACATGTTAATTAACTTCATTTTTTTTTTCTTCTATACATTTTAGTCCTCTTTCTTTGCCCACCGCATTTTCTAGCCCTTTGCAGGGGGATCCATTCAAAATTTCAACTTGTATCTGTTGCCTGTATAATTCAAATAGTTTATTCCATCGCCTTCAATTGTTATATACACATTGTGTTTGCAATATTATGTTCTATATAGAAGCACATAATAATTTCTTTCCTTTAATGTGTGAGCTTCAATGGGAAACCGCCTTTTACTTCAGTTATAAAGATATACATAAAGAAGGCTAATGTATTGGAAATAAAATACGTTTCTGTTGTTACTATGAGGAACAGCAGCCTTTCTAAGACAAAAAACATAAACAAAATATTATTTTAAGGAGAAAGTTTAATTGTTTACATATTTTTCATTTAGGACTTAATACTATAAATATAAGCATACAAAATAAAAATTAACAAACCTAATACTTGACTTTCTATCATTAGATAGGTTTAAATGGTACCTATATTTGTATTTATATACATAAAAGCCTAAAGTGTAGGTGAACACTTTATATATTCAATGCTGAAGTTACTCAACAAGCACTAATTTTGTCTATTTTTCAATTAGATTAAATTAGAAAATTTAATTCTATAAGTAAATGTTTATATTGTTTGGTTCTTTTAACAAATTACAATTATACAAAATGGAGTTCCCCTCTTTCCGTATAGTTTAATCACATAAAGATTTGACACCACAATTGAAATGAGAACAATGTATAGTGCTGCAAATTGGATTATTTGCAAATAAAATATCTATCGTTTGGCTTTTAAGAACGATTAAAACTCGGAATCAACCCCTACACCCCAGAATCTATTTCAAAGTGATTGACCAAGGCCTACTGGACAGATGTTGACATAAATTATATATTACATATCAGTTCCATGGTGTTTTTAAAATAAATTAATGCTTTAATAGAACGGCTAAAGAACTGGAATGCATATAACATATTTCCAATAACGCTAAACTGAATTAACTTTATCCTACATTAGATTACTGATTTGCAGAATTTAGAAATCCACGGAGACAATTGTTTCTGTAAACGCTAGCAATGTTGTATTTTTCACGTGTATGTACAGCTTAAGATAGAGAAAGCTTTGTACTTTTAAAGCCTGAATGTATCTAAGCTCCCTTTGCCTGCTTACATAGGAAAAATATGAACCGTTTTAGAGTTGTGTTTATATGCATTCGTCAGAAAGTATATGGTGCATGAAGTTATCTCAGCAGTGTCGGAGTATGTTTAGCCGGTCGACTAATAGTCTGTAGTATGATAAATGCGCTTTGTTATGTATTAGTGTACGTGATGCGCACATTCGCGGGAAATTTAGGGAATGAAATCCTAGTTTTAATCTAACTTTACCAAGCGGATGCATGTTCATCTAGACTGGTAGTATCAAATCGAAAGAAGGGGCTAGATGATCCCTGGTATTGAAGATTAGTCACTTTATAATAACTTTTGCCTTTTTTCTTCTATTTTACACAGGAGCTATAGGCCATCTACATATATCTGCTGTAACCATACTTGCCTTCTAAACCCAAGATCCCTGGTTGGAACTCGGCCAGAATCGATGGGTTTTTTCGGGCGTAAAAATCGGCAGTATGGGTTCCTGAGGAAGGGAAGTAAAGCCGTGGGTTCCGAACTGCACATTTACTGCACGAAAAAGAGCCTCAAGCCTGAAAGAAGAGGCCTCTGAGCAAAATTTGTCGGCCGTTTCACGCCCTGGGTTGAATGGGACGCTGATGACCTGTGATGTTAAATAGCGTTAAATAAATCAAATAATTTTTTTTATATATCTGCTGCTTCTCCTCTTAGCTAAGATCTATTGAAATATAAAATGTTCTTTTGATATCCTGTGCAGTGCAATCTACTGGACGTGCAGCTAAGCAAGCTATTTTGCTTTGGAACATAGTTATTAGGTAGCTTCAAAAGGAAACATAAAATGTGCACAACGGTTGGCCCTAATGCACTGCCGGTCCGGGTGAGTTAGCAGTAGAAACAAAGTTTGTAAGGTTAAGCGGATATCTAACACACGGCATCTCAAAGGGAAGCGACTGTACTCACCTACGTATTGCAGAGTTGGTTCAGTATCAAGCATTCCTTACGGAATGATAGAGTACCGCAAATCTTGCTATAAGAAACTCACTGGTATATTCTGAAACATATCTTATATTTCGCTTTAAACGAATGCTTGCTACTATATTAGAGGTACTGGGAATCGATATGTATAGAGTTATGAAATGTTATGATATTGTCCATTTTAGTATAGTAAACAATCTAAGATTTTAGCTCTTTAAACAAAATCCAAAATTTTCTGTACATCATTTTTCCGTCATTTTGGTACTATTTTCTGTTTTAAAGCATTATTAATATTGTATGGCCGTTTTCTTTTAGTGCAATTTTCTTGCTAAAAGGGAATAATTTTGGCTCAAACAGGAATTTTAGGCTTAGCATTTGTATACAGACTTATCTTGCAAAAGCTTCACCTGTGTTTACTACTCCTTCGGTTGATACAGACCAATACATTGTTCAAAATGCAGAGCGATATGCACAACAGGCCAAGGGAACGTCTCAACATTTTGATTAATCACATTCCATTGATTAAAAATAAAACACTATTTCAATTATGTTTTGAAGCTGTGTGTGCTGGTACAAAAATTAGACTGACTGATTATCAGGAATACTGAATATATATATATATATATATATATATATATATATATATATATATATATATATATATATATATATATATATAATGAGCTTGCACTCTGTTACTCACGAACTGTTGTCTGCTTATACACTTATATACTTATATATACATAAGATTTGGATTATCAACCAGAGTTATTTACCCTAATATCATATATTTTGTATTGCCTAACGAAATATATATCCAGTGGGAGAATATTAATAATATGTGCTTGAGGGCCAATTTGACCCCTTATTAAACTGATTTTTAATATTAAGGAATTTTAATTTAAAATGGATACAATACAAAAAGGTCTTTAACTTGAATACATCACAGTATCACAGACTTAAAATAAAATGCTATTCATTTGGAAAAATAATTACTTTAAAATAAATTTATTGAAATAATCTGAACACATTCTTCTAACTTAGCATGTATATGGAAATGTAAAACACTTTTTTTGCAAATAGCCTATTTTGAATTATATTCAGACATAAATAGTTCAATTTAGAAGTCCATATAATTGTTTTATTTTATAATTATTTTCTGTACTTCTCACACAAAATTCGCATTTTCTTCTCACATGTTCCATATACTTCTTTGTTACATTCTGCCCATATGTGTCCAGTATAATTCCCTTCATATGCAGCACGAATCTTCCACTTTTGTCTTTTATTTTTTCCCATTCCCTCTTTGTTACCATCATGCTTTGTAGCACAGTCTTGAACGCTGGAAGTAGGTATTTTTAAAAGTCATATATTGAGCACGCAGTTCTTCACAAAGTTGAAGAATAAATTCTGGAAAGTCAATTTTCTCACTTTATGTTCTTTGTATATAATTCGTGCATTTATGCTCCTAAATCAAGAACACTGAAAAATAGATGTATTGGGCGGAGCTTGAATTCGAATATAGTGGAGTTGATGTGTGCCATTTGATTTACAACATAAACACCACTTTGATTTTGTTATAAAACTCGGACATTTTAGGTGTGTTTGTTGTTGCTTGCCCAGCTTTACCTGGTGAGTGACCCTTAAGCGGCCTACCAGGTAAACTGTTTGTGTTGATGTTGATGCCACCAGCTGGAAGCACAGGAATATACACGAGAAGGGTACAGGCTGTTTTGTTATTTCCCGCCTGATGCACTGGTGGCAGTATATAGTGAACCAAGGCAAATGTGATATCCGCCCTTTGATTTATGTGTTGTTTATATAGGAAGAGTATAAGCATGCCCTTCATAGTGTTGTTTCTGAGTTGGGTACTGTAGCTACCGGGACGCCTAGTGTTTCACGTATAATGGTATCCCCAGGAATTGATTTCTATATTCTACCAAATATGATATTTTACTTGTCATCGGCGCTTCTGCTTTTCAGTCTATCCCAATGTTGGGTTTACCAGCCTGTTTCAAATTATTATACTATTACCAGGAATTAGTCCTCGTTTTCTAGGTGGATGTTATCCAAACTGCAGCTAAACAGGAAGAATATTTGCAACTGTTTAGGTCACAAGAGAACCCTCTGAGGGATGATGGTTCCATTTTTGGGTCCCAGTTTGTCGTCGTTGACAAAGAGCGTGTGAAAAACGATTTCATCTCTGACGAATATATGCCTCGCATCGATCACAATGTTTCGACAATAAGGTCATTATATTACTCTCACTAATATTTCTATTTTTGTGACAGAGTCTTTGCTTCGGATGATGCACAGGTCACTCGAGGAACCGATGCGAGGAACTGAACTGTTTTATCGCACTTGCATGTCAGGGCTACTGAGCACTCGTGTCTTTGGTCCGGGCTTACTCACTCGTATTCTAAAGCAGATGGAAGCCAATAATGTTCAGTGTAGACTAGTTTGGTCCTTGCAAGATATTCGCTTGCGAATAGCAAACTCCCTTGTGTCCTAACAAACTCTCCTTTTCGGCTTGAAAATGCACAAATTCCGAAATTCGTCTGTCAGGCTTCAGAACGCTCGTTTACATCTACACCTTTCGCTCATTATGATACAGCATTTATGGCTGAGCTCCCTGTCACTTATGTTGCTATTTTACACACCGACAGGGATTTCCAAATTGGGGTTCCCCTTTGAGATAGTTTTCAATCATCATTATGTCTAATTATTCCCTTGATGGTTTCTTCAATATGTACAACATTCTGTGACAAATCCGATATAAATGACTAAATCGGTTTGGAATACTCTGAGCCTTGACTTGAAAACGAGAGGCCCCTCAGGGTCCCAATTTTTGGGTACGGGGTGTAGCTACCCCGGGGCATCCGAGCTGCTCCCACAGATCCGCGTTCAACACGTTTGCCTCTTTTTAATTTCGCCTCCATTATAATTTTTATACGTTTTACTTCCATGTTCTTCGTCTGATGGGTCCCCCGGTGTTTGACACGGTAAAAAGTGACTGGGTAACAGCGTAACTCCCAGCACTGGGTTATCATGTAGGACAGGGGCGTATCCCCCGGTAAAGGCCAGGCTCGGTAAAGGGCCATTGCATGAGCTGTTCACTTCATGCAGGTGAATGGGTCCCTTTGTCAACTCACAGGAAGGTGTCACCCTGAGGTGATAGGCCAGGATAGGTCACCTGAGCCGGGGTGGCGCCCAGGAAGCTGCCTGCCATCGGAGACAGTTGCAATGGTGGAGGAATAAATCGCTATGGCACATGATAATAATCATACACAATCTAAAAGGAAAAGATTTGACGTAAAGGAAGTATGCGAGAAATCTTTTCCTCGATACTTAGTGCTTAGTCGTACTGAAGATGGCCAGCCGTTTACTAAGGTTAATCCATTTGTTATTGGATAATATCCATCGAGAAATAGAGTACTAATTCCTGGTAATAATATAATAATTTGAAACTCACTGGTAAACCCAACATTGGGACAGACTGAAAAGCAGAAGCGCCGATGACAAGTAAAATATTATATTTGGTAGAATATAGAAATCATTTCCTGGGGATACCATTATACGTGAAACATTAGGTGTCCCGGTAGCTACAGTACCCAACTCAGAAACAACACTCTGAAGTCATGCTGATACTCTTCCTATACAAACAACACATATTTCAAAGGGCGGATATCACATTTGCCTTGGTCCACTATATACTGCCACCAGTGCACCAGGTTGGAAATAACAAAACAGCCTGTACCCTTCCGTGTATATTCCCGTGCTTCCGGTTAGTGGGGCCTTGTGGGGATCAGCCGCTGGCTAGTAACATCAACATCAACACAAACAGTTTACTTGGGTAGGCCGCTTAAGGGTCACTCACCAGGTAAAGGTGGGCAAGGAACCTCATCTCTATAGGCACCTTAATTAGGGACTAATTTTTTTATTTACGGACGCTCTAACTTCTCAGGTTGTCAACGTTTGCTAAATTCAGAGTGTGAAACGGCCGGTAAATTTTGCTGAGAGGTCTCTTTTTTCAGGCTTGAGGTTCTTTATCCTGCCGTAAATGTGCGACATGGACCCATTGATTTACTTCCCTTCCTAAGGGTAATTAGGATTTTATGCCCGAAAAAATTAATCCAAATTGGCCGGCATTTAAACCGCAATCTTGGGCTTACAAGGCAATTATGATTACCACTGGACTACCAGGACGGACCTAACTGGGAAGACTGCATAGAGTCACTCGCCTGTCTAAAGACGTTGTACACTTAAATTGCTAAAAACTGCATAAAAAGAACAAAAGTACCACAGGAGTAGCTAATGATGATGATTATTGTTTAAGGGGCGCACAATATCGAAGGTCATTAGCGCCCAAAAACACAAAAACTGCACTAGAATTAGACGAAGAAGCAATCCACACAAAAGCTGCATAGAAGATAAGCATAGTAGCCCGGTAGGCAATGAATTACAAACCCCAAAACTAATAATAAGGGTAATAAATATAACAACAAACTAGACCGTTACTAAAAACTCACTTGCAACGGCTGAAAACACAACAGTCCTTAATGGTCCAAAAGATAATGATGATTATAGTTTAAGGGGCGCAAAACAGCTTGTGTCATTAGCGCCCAAACACACTAAAAACCGCGCCAATTATAAAAAAGAAATAAAATACGCAATGGCAGTGTTTAACATCATAAAATTTGGCACTTTGGGCTATAAAACAAACCCCAAAACAAAGAACTAAGGTAAAATCGTCAACAACAAGCAAGACTGGTAATAAAACTCAGCAGTTAGGGCTGATAACACAACAGTCTTATGATATTCAATATTTGTATCAACGAAAACCCCAAAACAAACAACAGGGGTAAAATGGTCAACAACAAACAAAAGACTGTCGGTAAAGCATATCAGCAAGATCTGACAAATAACAGTCCTACAATAGTTAAAAAATGCCGTCATGAATAAATGGTAAAACCCTCACACCTTGCGCCAAAAACTAGAATTACGAATAAAACGGAGCACTCGCTCAACAGCAGCCAAATCATCTGTAAGTAACTCCTCAATAGAGGAGGGAAAAGCCAGGGAACGTCTAAAGTTGCTAGATGATGGTAATCCAGTAAAATGTGACGCACTGTAAAGGGGTGGTCACAGTGAGAGCAAGCTGCAGCGGGTTGACCATTAAAAAGGTGAGAGTGAAGAAAGCGGCAATGCCCAATTCTAAGACGAGCTAAAATTACTTCTTCGCGACCAACAGCGCGGGAAGAAGTGGACCAGTTAAAAGAGGATGATTTACATTCCCGAAACTTATTGGCGGGTATTATCCCACTTATCGCGCCAGCGCGAGAGAATGCCTCTACGTAATAAATGTTTGAAATCGCCAAAATAAAAACGGTGCTCGTCCTCAGCAGCGTCTAAAAGAGCGGATTTAGCTGCGACATCTGCGGCCTATTACCTGTGAGTCCCATGTGTCCAGGCACCCATATTAGTGTCACCCTGACGCCAGCGTCGAAAAGAGTTAACACTGTTTTATCGTAGGGAAGTTTTACTAGCTGCGTACGGTTGTCGCTTAGCTGCGCAACCTGTTCATCCCACGAATGGGCCGTTTTTTAATGTTCTTTTGATCGTTTTTATGCTGCTCGGTCTTTTACTCCTAAGCCTGCTGGCTTTCGTTTTCGGGAGATTTTACGGAATTTGGACTTCGAATTACCTGCTATCTTCTTAGCCGGGGAAAAATTTTCCCCCTTGGCTCTTGGCAGAGGCACCCGTTCATCTTGGGCTTACGTCCTCTCCAAAATTTTCGCCCGCAGCACATATTATTCGTTGTTATTTCAGCGAGATCAAGTCCTCTTTTAATGGCTGGAATTTTATCTATACCGACGGCTCGAAATCTGACACAGGTGTATGATGTGCTTTTGTTTTTAATGGGGCGAGTTTTACGTATGATCTTAATGTTGCAACATCTATTTTTATGGCGGAGCTTTATGATATTTATCGGGCGATTTTATTTATTTCCGATCAGGGGCTGGGGAACAGTGTCATATGTTCGGACTCCTTGAGTGTCATTTTAAGTTTTAAATATGTGTACAATCACCAATCTCTTGTACAGATGGTCCCAAATGTAGTGTTAATCCTTTTCGACGCCGGCGTCAGGGTAAAACTACTATGGGTGCTTGGGCACGTCGGACTCCCAGGTTATGAGGCCGCAGATGTTGCAGCTAAATCCGCTCTTTTAGACTCTGCTGAGTACGAGCAACGTTTTTATTTCGGGGATTTTATACATTCTTCACGTAGAACCATTATTTCGCGCTGGCGCGAGGAGTGGGAATTACTCCCAACTAATAAGCTCCGTTTTAGTCACTGTCACCTTTTTAATGGTCAACCCGCTCCAACTTGCCCTCACTGTGACCACCCCTTTACTGTGGGTCACATTTTAATTGATTCCCATCATCTGACACCTTTTAGAAATAGCCTAGGTTTGCCCTCCTCTATTGAGTACTTACTTGCAGATGACGTGGTTGCTGTTGAGCGTGTGCTCCGTTTTATCCGTGTTTGTGGTTTTTGGAACAAGGTGTGAGGTTTTATCTTTTTACCAATGACGGCTTTTTTTAAACTATTTTAAGACTGTTCTTATTTCAGCTTTTGCTGAATCCTTTTAGTACGGTCTTTATATTGTTGTGTTGCATATTGCCCTGTTGTTTGTTTTGGGATTTTATCGTTACCTTTTTATACCGTTATAAGCAAGTATGTTTTTACTGGTCTTGCTTGCCTTTTAACTCCAGTCTTTACACGTTGTTAACCATATTGCCCTTGTTTTTGTTTTGCGGTTTTTACTGTCCAGCTTTGGGCTATTAGAATTGTTATGTTCTTCCGCTCTTGCGGTTGAGTTTTACAGCACGCCGTTTTTTCGTTGGCCAGTTTACCCTTGTTAATTTTTTGGGGGGGGGGTTTATGGTTACCTTTTGGACCATTGAGGACTGTTGTGTTTTCAGGCCTTGCAGCTTAGTTTTTAGTAACGGTCTAGTTTCTTGTTATGTTTATTACCCTTGTTATTTGTTTTGGGTTTGTATTTTAATGCCTACAGGGCCACTGTGAAACTCTTCTACACAGATTTTGTGTAGATGACTTAATTCCTTCATTCTGCCGCAGTTTTTTTAGTGTGTTTGGGCGCTAATGACCTTCGATGTTATGCGCCCCTTAAACAATAAACAACAACCCACTATTCCTCTTTCGTTCGGGACAGAGGAGTTAGTCTCTCTCCGCTGTTGCTGGGGAGCAGCAATGGTTGCCAGTGTTGCGATAGCAGCCAAAGGTACTAGTCATTTCCTTCCAGCCCGTATGGATAACAGTGCGCGTCTTCAAATTGAGCTTGCTGCACAACAAAGTCAAAGTAGTAGTAGTAGTAGTTCGTATGAATGTGCTAAGAAAATGAAAATTAATCCTGTGTATAAATTCAGTATTTCATTTGAACCCACTCCGTACTTATCCAGATTGTCTTCACTGTGTGATTGATTTGCAAAGAAAAAAAAAAGAGGTGGAACTAGGTGGAACTAGGTGGAACTAGGAAAGAATGTTACAGAAGTTGCAAAAATAATCTCCATAGAATATCTTTTCGCCTTTTTAAGAAGACAAATTAGCAAAAGTTCTGTATTCTTGCTCCTGAAGGCTAGTGTTCTGTGCTAGCAGTAAAGTTAAAATTACCAAGAATGTTCATAAATGATTTAAACACCTAATATTCAGTATAAAACAAAAACAAACAAAACGATAATCACAGAATGTTTACGCACAAGGTAGTGTTTATTGCAACACTGAAATGGAATTTTCACCACAGTGTATCATCTACGTGAATATATTGCCAATTTTTTTCTGGTTTTTTCTTAGTTTATCAAACATACTTCCAAGCGTTTTTTGCTGTATTTACATTCAGTGATTCTTCAAATTACAATAATTGATTTTAAATTAAGATTTTATTTTAAGATGTATGTATGATATGTATAATGAATGTACAGAAAACCCTGTTTAATTTAAAATTTGTTCCAGATACTTCCATAATTTTGACCTGGCGTTCAAGAAGCCAAAACAAGACACTTCCCACTAATTTGATATATTAAAAATGAACATCAACAATTAGGTAAGAGAAGTCAGACATTCGACAATACAGGATCAAGAAGTACATCATAAGGCTGTCTAATAATTATAAGAAGCCAATAGACGTGATAAAATAAAGAGCACATAACGGAGGTAAATTTGCTATACCTTTGATTTGCAACAGTCACTGCCGACACCTTACCTGTCTCATTCTATAAGACAGTTTTGGACATTTAATCTAACAATACATATTAACTTGGAATGAAACAAAATTTGGGGAAGTGCTAATGACAGAGCTTATTGTCTCTATGAATTCATTCTGAATTTTCGAAAAGTTGTAGAAGAGATAATATTTTATTCCGATTCTTGTGGGAGCAGAACAGAATAAGTATTGTAGCTGCTATGTTTGGCTTCCTCTTTGAGAAGAGGCACAACATCTATGAAATTCATCATAAGTTTTTGGTGAGTGAACATATCCATATATAATACGGATTCCCACCATGTTGTCATCAAAAGGGGAAAAGAAAAAAGAAAAAGAAAACGGAAACGGAAATAAAGATTTTCCGTCCTAATGACTAGTACCAACTAGTTCAGTCATGTAAACACAAGAAAATATTCTAAGTTTTCGTGATGGAAAGTAAAAACATATTATACTTCAGCTCCTTGTTGAAAAGAAGAGGGTTATTCCTGCTTAAGAAAACGGACACCAAATGTAGCAAACCCCTTTGGATCAAAACTCACTGGTTTGAATACGCCCAAGAGTCCAGGAAAATATTATTCAAATACATTCCTTCTCTCAGGAAGAACATTTTCTTGAACTTCCCATCAGGAGGCGTGGAAAAGTTTGTTGCTCATTATTAGTACCAGTAATTCATGATGGTCCTGGTCCTGTAAGTACTGAAAAGAAGAAAGACGTTTTGGGCCTGTTACCATTAGTGGGCAGTATTTTCCTTCACTACTATAAAAATTTAAGAATAGACAATGTTCCCATTGGTGACCCCTGGATAGGAGGAATTGAATGAGGATGTATGCAATGGAATCTCCTACATGTAATGAAATTAATGTGGTTAAGGTCTCGTTTGTAATTTTTGCATTATAAATTAAAATAAATATCGTTTAATGTTTGAGTTAAAAAGAGGCGAATATCAGGAAGCATGTGAAATTAAATACTTATAATAATAATTTATTTGTAATTTTTCACTTTTTCGGTACAATTTAAAGCATTAACTTAGATGTGTGAAAAAAGGAGTTTGCTATTAGAAAGTATGCGAAATTAAATATGTCATTATACTCTCTTGCTTACACCTTGAATCGTTTTCCTACCAGAATGAAAATAAAAAGTTAATGTTTGACTCAAAGTGTGTTGCTTATTATGAACATAAATAGGTAAGCCACCAGAAACATATTCTAGTGCATGCAAAAGGATTCTAAAAGTTTACTTCAAATTTATCTAGAGAACTCTACAGTTAGTATGAGGTTCACTAGTTACTGATGCCCACAATTTCATTTAATCTTGTAGAAAAAGATTAAACTGAGGAGCTGCACATTTGTGGTCACCTTCTAATGTTCTTCCAAACCTGTGGAATACGATTTCTCAGATTTGCTGTTGTCCGCTCCTCCCTCTCATCCCAATTTCGTACTATTATGTCCCAGATGTTCACTATGATAAATAGGTCTGGAGATCTGTCACTCTAAAGTTGCAATTTTAGGGTGTTCTTTTATCCATACTGTTGTCTCTACCAGTGCGAATACCGCTATTATCCTGAACGAAGTGAGTGATATGAATTTCCTTAGCAGGAGAAGTTGCACGCAGCTTGGAAGCATGCAGTCGTTTAGAGTTCTGATATATTTCTCAGAGTTCAGCCTGGAGACAACTTTCATATAACGCCACCACACCCGAAGCGCTTCCCCCATACCAGAAGGCCGCGTTAATATGGGCATTCCTAATCATAACAACAGCTGGTTCGGGGGGGGCATAACGGGTATTGTTAGAACGCTACAGGACAATCTTCCCTTTTCATCTGATCGTGTTATCCTAGAACTGTTCTTGAAGTAGATATAAAAGGGCTAAAGCGATGCGCTACATTTACAGCCTCCTTTTTGGCAAGTCGGCGATGGTGAATACCAGCAGCATGAAGATACTTTTGGACTGTGCGATCGCTTACTGGGAAGTTTAGGGAGCGCCTCAACGTATTTACTGAGAGAAATGACGTTGCCCTTCTTTGACTCCAAAAGCGCATTACTCTGCTCCCTATTTATCTTCTGGGGAGCACCGGACTTGCGTTTCTTCTTTAGCCCTTCTTGGTATCGGCAAATACAATGTATCACGCTTTCTACCAATGTGCCTACAGTATCAGCTATGTCAGAAGCTAAGTGCTCACACTCCCGCAATATCAGAATACGCCCTAAGTGGTGTACGGCATACTAAAAGTTTTATATATTGTAGTAAGCTCAGCCCTTACTACTTGTAGCTTATCCGTCTAAGCTTGTGGGATACATTTATAACCAAAGGTGAATGCAATACTGCATTTTCTACACAAAAAACAAACATTCTTCCTGTCTACTGATTCAATATCAAGTTTAATCAGCACGGGCGGCACAGGATGAAAATATGGTTTTGCCCCAACAAAACAAATATAATAAAATAAAGGGCACAAATCCTGTAATTAATAAAAAAATGTTACATAGCATTTCATTTTATCATTTGCTTTCCAGGTATATGCAACCAGTATTTCTTTTAGATCATTAATAACTTTAATATTCACAATTCATTTTATTCTTTACACTGCCGTCTGTCAACAACTACAGCTTAATTAACGGGTTGGTTACTTAAAATACATATACCCGTCATTAGGATTCCGCAGTTTATCTTGTTCCTCTAATACTTCAAATTGATATTAAATTGATTAGGGAAATTGTTTTTCTAGGAGCACCACCACTTATACGAAACTACATCCGTTTAACCAGATTAAATATATTGAAATGATTTTCTACAAGACAGTATTTTTCTTTCAACCCAAAGTAATTTTACTCCTTTGCAAATTTCTGTCTCAGCCTCTTCTTCTGTAAGTTACCTCCTGTTCTTGCTCCCCCGAAACCTCTATCTATTGTCCCCGTGGTTGACATCTTCTTCTCCTGCCTTCAGCATTCCAGACCAATATGACTATTGGAATTCCGGCTTACCCTTTCCTATTATGAGTGCAAACCATTCAATGCTTTATCCCTTAAATTGTTCAATAACATTCTTTCCGATTTAAATTTTTCTCTAAATTCTTAAATTTTTAATTTTCGCAAATCCTGATTCTTTTGCTACACTTATACAATAGTACATTCCTGTGGTCAGGAATTTATTTGCACATTTTCTATATATAATGTCAAAGATTTTAATTCATTAATCAGTACATCTTTAATCAAAAATATGGAAATTAGTATTTTTATTTTCATTTCCATACTCTTAAACATAGGATTGGCTTTAAAAAATTTTACTTCCTTCCTTCCTTCCTTCCTTCCTTGCTTCCTTCCTTTCTTTCTTCCTTCCTTCCTTCGTTTATTTATTTATTTTTTGATTACAAATGAGCTGCTTTCGTCAGCTTCTAAACTGGATTCTAAATATAAATTTACTGACAATTTTAATTTTTTCTTGATCAGTTTAAAGCTTTTCGTCATTTGTCATCTTCAAAGTTAATTATTTATGTATCTTAAAATTATTTAACCCCCCCCCCCCTCTTTATACTTTTTAACCAAAGTCCTTGTATATATGAAGCATCTTCAATACCATGCATTATTATGATGCCTATGTTTCAGACATTTTCTAGCTCCCTTTTTAGTTTTGAAGTTATATATTCCAATTTCATCTCCTTTGATATTTCTTCTCCTAGTAAAATCTTTCTACACAAGTTTGTCAGTAGTATTCATAATTTAAGTCCTCCATATATAACATTAACAATGAATGCCTTCTGGGCCAGTCACCTTACAAGTCTTCCCTTTAGAAAGGAAGAGCATCTTCTTCTTATATTGCCATGTTACGGCACGGAATCGTGAACGGGAAGTGTGGAATTCGATTCCCCACGACCGTTGTCTCTGATTGAAAATGTTTCCAGGTTTTCCTAGTCCTGATAAATGGCAAATGCCGGGGAGGTTATCTTAAACTTAGAAATGAAACGCTTCCTTATAAAAACATTACTTTCCCAATTTATCGTTTCATTTCATATAACATCAGTGTCCACCGCCAATGGGGCCTTAGTAGTAAAATCGGGTGTTAAACACTATTAGCATATCCTAATGGCTATTCCCGGCCCATATGTCTATGTTGAAATCACTATCAGCTTCTTTAAATTCAGACCTTCCTTCATTCAATAAATGCTCATAATGTTGTAACCACAGAGGGCTATGAACTGAATATTCATTTTCTTCTCCATATTTTTTTCCACGCCCTTGAGAATTTTCTAAAGCTTCAGCTAATTACTTGTAATGTACTTGAACACACCATATACTTCATTTCATTGTTTGGCCTCTTAACATTTTTTTTTATATTATGGAATTTTTGATTTACGTAAATTTCTATGTCTTCTTAACTATTTTGATGCGCTTGTATTTTGACTTTTTTAAAACTATTCATTATTATTGTTGCTCTTAACATAACAATGAATGAAAAATATGTAGGTATATGTACTACATTTATATTAACATGATATAGTTCCACAGTTAGGGAGGGTGCTTACAAACACTAGGCAGTAATAATTATGTAAAACAAGTTTATTTTAAAAATTTCTGAACATATCGACGAGAAATAAATAGTAAAATCCTATTTACTCTTCCATCTAAATATGGATAAAATAGTTAAAGAATACTGGTAGCAAAAAACAAACAAAAAAAAAACAACAACAAAAATTAGGGGGAACAAAGGGATTCTTGATTCATATTTAACAATAACACCAAAGTCTGCTTCAATTGTATTTTAAATATATCTCAGTACCAAAAGCATTCTGCACTATGACATGGCGGCAATGAATATTTATGTCCTGAATGAACCGGAAAATGGTCGACACCTAAGGTTACACGGCTATTGGCAATTTTTCTTAGGGGGGTAGAACCCCAAACTAATATCAGGCAATTTGTGCCCATTGAACTCTGAATATAAGCTCATTAATTCAAGAGATGACACGTTTACTATATTCCAATTGCTTTCATGCATGTAACTATAGTATAAAATGATGGTAAAACAGTGCAAACTAGTGTATAACATGTAGCTAATATTCTATATCTAAACGTCGAAATACGTGCGTTGGAACGACAGCCGGTTCTTTTGCGTGGAGGTGTTTGAATGTCTCCAACTGTCAGTGTCATGTGGTGGCTCAATACTCTCAGGAATGTACAAAAGTCAAAAATGGCTGTCACTTTCCCAGATATTTTACTCTGCGGCTGCGCCATGCCGGAATAGCAATTGTCTTCAAGATTTGTACCCTCTCTCTGCAATCATAGGGATGCCAAAGGGAATTGAAAATTCTGCAAAATCGCAGTGCCCTTGTCTTTGAAACAGTATGTTTGTATGGTTATCGTCGTGACGGACGATGAAGACCCTATTCGGTTGTTTTGTGCATTATTTTGCACGTGAGAACGATTGGAGGGAAATGGTTGCAAATTAATAAGAGGATTTAGAGATTTTATTTGTTTGATGTTCTCTTGTAAGCTCCTCGACACGTGTCTGCTTGTACCACGAAATCACGTTAGTGGCGCGCGGACTGCATCTGAGACGCACGCAAAGCTGATTGTTGAAACTTGAGTATTTTACTGAGGACGAAAGCACAAAATTAAAGTGCCCGCGTGTTAACTCCTCACGCCTTAGTTAAACAAGGATTCTATTGTTTGCCAAGAGACGAGTCATCGTGAGTGTGCCTCGCCGTGTAGCTGTCAGTTGTATGAAGAGAATTGAGCTTGAATTATAATCAGAATGCCTTAACTTCAGAGGAAGACACCCTTTTATATTAGATTTTAGCGTGTTAGCTTCGCTTTCTTAGCTCGCGAGGGGTTTACAGTACTAAGTTCAGGTAGCTCAGTTTTTGAAGTCCTTGTTTCCCATAGGTGAGTTTAAACTCAATTTTCGTCACTACTATTAAACTATGGCATTTATATTTATTTTGTTCGCTACTGAAAGACCGTACGTTTTAAGTTAATAGTCCCCTTACGGCAATCTCCTGGTATATAAAGAAATAAGTCCTTCGCTCCGCGACTGAGCTGACAATAACCCCATTGTCCTGCGGTAGCTGCTACAAGCTACATTTCTCCCTTTTTGTGAAGGTCCAGGTCGCTCCAGGCAAGGCAAGTGTGTCAAGACGCATTTCTTACAAATATTTATTCTTTTGACATACAAAACTGTTTTACAAATAATATTACATAGCATAACGGTATTATTAAGATATAAATATTTATATAAAAGCATATAAATATGTAAAATAATATATTTGTATCCTGGTGGGGGAGCATGGTGTAAGAAGGGCTGCATTTTGATCCCTTAATTTCATTCCAAAATAATGATGGTAGTCTGTATTAACGAGTAGAATATTTGGACGCTTCTGGGTGCAGGGATGATGATGATGATGATGATGATGATGATGATGATGATGATGATGTTGATTGTTTAAGGGGCGCACAAATTCGAAGGTCATTAGCACACAAACACACTAAAAACTGCGCCAGAACTAACAATAAATAGTTGACACAAGTAGTGTCTTAGGGCAAATAACAGTAGCACGTTGTACAACAAAATAAAAAACCCATAACAAATAACAAGTGCGTGTAATGGTCAACAAACAAAGGACTGGTATTAACAGCCGCAATAGCGAAAAACAACAGTCCTATAATGATCTAAAAAGGGTCAATAAAACCCTATAACCAACAACACTACAACAAATAAAAACTGGTAGTAAAACACATCAGCAAAAGCTGAAAACAAACCAGTATTGTAAAAGTCTAAAATGGTAACAATAAAACCCCAAAACAATAACAAGGGCAATATACAACAACTCAATTAAAGACTGGTACTAAAACGATGCATCAAATGCTGAAATAACAACAGTCTTAGAAGAGTCTAAAAATGCCGTCATGGATAAAAAGAGAACGCCTCACATCTTGCTCCAAAAACCACAAACAAGGATAAAACGGAGCATTGGCTCAACAGCAACCACATTGTCTACAAGTAATGCCTCAATAGTGGAGGGCAAACCTAGGCTATGTCTAAAAGCTGCCAGACGATGGCATTCAATTAAAATGTGACGCACTGTAAAGGGGTGGTCACAGTGAGGGCAAGCTGGAGCGGGTTGACCATTAAAACGGTGAGAGTGACTAAAACGGCAATGCCAAATTCTAAGGTGAGCTAAAATTACTTCTTCATGACGAACAGCGCGAGAAGAAGTCGACCAGTTAAAAATGATGATTTACATTCCCGAAGCTTATTAGCGAGTATTAAATACCACTCATCGCGCCAGCGCGAGAGAATGCCTCTACGTAATAAATGGTTAAAATCGCCAAAATAAAAACGTTGGTCGTCCTCAGCAGGGTCTAAAGAGCGGATTTAGCTGCGACATCTGCGGCCTCATTACTTTTGAGTCCCACATGTCCAGGTGCCCATAATAGTGTCACCCTGACGCCAGCATCGAAAAGAGTTAACAATATATCCTGCACTTTCTGCACAAGGGGGTGGTGGTTGTACAGATACCTAAAACTTAAAATTGCACTCAAAGAGTCAGAACAAATAACAGTATTCCCAAGCCCGTGAACAGAAATAAATAAAATCGCCCGATAAATAGCATAAAGCTCGGCTATAAAAATAGATGTCGCAACGCAACCTCAGGGTCACACCTTCCTATGGGCTGACGAAGGGACCCAACGCCTGCAGGAAGTCAACACCTCATGCAATGGCCCTTCCCCGGGGCTGGCCTTTACCAGGGGATACGCTGCCGTCCTACTTTATAACCCAGTGCTGGGAGTTACGCTGTTACCCAGTCACTTTTTACCGTGTCAAACACGGGGGCACCCATCAGACAAAGAACAGGGAAGTCGGACAAAGGAAACAATAAAAGAGGCGAAATAAAAAGCAGTCAAACGCGCTGAGCGCGGACCTGAGGGAGCAGCTCGGGTGCCTTGGGGTCGCCCCGTACCCAAATAATTGGGCCTCTGAGGGTTGGGTGCAGGGAATGTCGATTCGCCACTTACATATCAGAAACTAGCAAATTTGTTTAAGCATTTACGTGGCCTCCCGTTTTTTCAAGTTAAGTATGATCACAAAGTAAATGTGCCAAAAATGAAAAAGCAATACTCCTACCTTCACTCCAAGCAAGCTGTAATCATATGATGAGCAAATGAAATTTTTCAGCTACTCCTCATTTTCCGTCACATGTTTGCCAACCCCTCTATTTGTTTTACGTACTACCTCACTTAGTCGCTCGAAGCACGACACGCTTTTCATTTCATAGGCATATCTTAACACATTATAAATGGGCTAAGTTTCGGAAATGAGTGCTAACTAAACGTTTCAAATTTCACTTATTTTTAGCATACTTAAGTCAATACGGAAATGAATATTAAAACCTTTTCAATGTTTAGCGGCGTAATTATTTTATCACTTTAACCCAATGAAAACATTAAATTTCGAAATGCGTAAAAAGTTTCTATGGATTTCTATTAATCACGGTACAATTCGATGATCAAAACATTGAAGGCAAAATAAGATCTTTCTATTTGAAATAACTTAACAGGACAAACAGGATGATACTTTCTAGTAAATGTATCGGTATTATATGCTTTTAAGGTACAACGCATTTACCACGAGTAAATATGAAACTGGTAGTATTATTTACTCGATATTAAATATTTTCTTTTTTAGCATAAACACATTTTCTTCAGATTAACAGAAACAAATAAAATAATAGGTTTTGGTTCATTGCATTTTTAAACGTGCACAGTACTCATCGTTTATATCTATGCTTAGAAAATGCATTTGTATTAGATTTGTTTTATACACGCTTTATCAGAAAACGCGGTGGTGAACATTCATGTTGTTATTTGGAGTGACACTTCAAAAACTTGAATATAAGTACATTTCATCAGAACAACATGACCTTGCTTCAGCCCCTTTATTACTTAACTGAAAGAACGTGTAAGGGACAGATACTATACTTTTTGCCAATTCTGGAATCCGTTGTCTAAGCAGGCGTTTTTCAAACTGTGAAACCTGGATATGTGATATAAATCTGGCCAAGGTTGGTTGTAACGAATTTATGCTAAACGGATTAGCGGATGAAGAGTGGATCGGTTTGCCATTTCCAGGAAAAGAGGTCGCCATGTTCTGAAGTCATGTATACGCTTAATCACTACGGAAGCTTTTCCCTACCGGAGTTATCTGCTTCCAGTATTCTCCTTAATATTTCCCATTGCTTTAATATTTACATTAATAATTCAGTTTAAAAAGTTTTATTTATAACAAAATATATTTGAAATAAGTAACCAAGTATCTAATTATTTCATTCTGAGATTTTAAACATACCTCAATATCTCATGCTCACTATTGAAAGTGATGATGAAGAATATTGCTTAAGGGCGCAAAACTTCTATGGTCATTAGCGCCCAAACACATCAGGTACTGTGTCAGAAATAAAAAATAAATAAACAAAGAGCGCAAATCCAGCGCAGAATAAACTAACAGTAGTACTTTGTGCAATAATATTAATACCCAAAAACAAATAACAAGGGTATAAGGCACCACAGACATAAGGGTGTTACTAACACACGCCGCAAGAGCGGAAAACACAACAGTCCTGTAATGGACTAAAATCGTAGCAATAAAACCCCAAAGCAAACACAGGGTAATATGGTCAACAAACAAAGACCGTTAGGAAAAACAAATCAGCAAGAGCTGAAAACAAACCAGTCTTATAAAAGATTAAAATGGTAACAATAAAACTAAAAAACAAATAACAAGGGTAATGTGCAAAACAACAATGAAAGACTAGTTAACACGATTCAGCAAAAGCTGAAAAAACAACAGTCTTAAAAGAGTCTAATAATGCCGTTTATGGTAAAAGATAAAACATCACACCTTGCTCCAAAAACCACAAACAAGGATAAAACGGAGCACTAGCTCAACAGCAACCACATCGTCTGCGAGGAGGTCCTCAATAGAGTAGGGCAAACTTAGGCTATTTCTAACAGCTACCAGATGATGGCATTCAATTAACATGTCATGCACTGTAAAGGGGTGGTCACAGTGAGGGCAAGCTGGAGCGGGTTGACCATTAAAAAGGTGAGAGTGGCTAAAACGGCAATGCCCAATTCTAAGACGAGCTAAAATTACTTCTTCGCGACGAACAGCGCGAGAAGAAATCGACCAGTTAAAAGCGGCGGATTTACATTCACGGAGCTTATTAGTTGGGAGTAATTTCCAATCCTCGGGCCACCGGGAAATAATGGCTCTACGTAAAGAATGTATAAAATCCCCGAAATAAAAACGTTGGTCGTCCTCAGCAGGGTCTAAAAGAGCGGATTTAGCTGCGACATCTGCGGCTTCATTACCTTAGAGTCCCACATGTCCAGGTACCCATAATAGTGTAACCCTGACGCCAGCGTCGAAAAGAGTTAACACTATATCCTGGACTTGCTGTAGAAGGGGGTGGTGGAGGTACAGATTTCTAAAACTTAAAATGGCACTCAAAGAGTCGGAACATATAACACTGTTCCCCAGCCCCTGATCGGAAATAAATAAAGCCGCCCGAAAGATAGCATAAAGCTCTGCCATAAAAATAGATGTCGCAACGTTAAGGCCATATGTAAAAGTTGCTACCTTAAAAACAAAAGCACATCCTACTCATGTGTCAGATTTCAAGCCGTCGGTATAGATAAGATTGCAGCCATTAAAACAGGATTTGATCTCGCTAAAAAAACAACGAATAATATGTGCTGCGGTAGAAGACTTAGGACAGGACGTAAAGCCAAGATGAACGGGGACCTCTGCTAAGAGTCAAGGGGGAAAGAATATTTCCCCGGGTACGAAAAAGGCAGGTAAATTTGAATCCATCGTCCCTAAAATCTCCCTGAAACGAAACCAGCCGGCTTAGGAGTAAAAGGCCTACGAGCATAAAAACGATCAAAAGGCCCATTCGTGGGATGACGAGGTTGCGCAGCGAAGCGACAACCGTACGCAGCAAGTAAAATATCCCTACGATAAAACAACGGAGGTCCTCCAGACTCCGCAAATAAACTCAACACAGGACTGGTGGGGAATGCTACAATGCCAACACGGATACCTCGGTGATGAATCGGGTTAAGGCGACGAAGCACAGAAAGTCGCGCTGAGACGTAAACCACACAGACATAATCCAGTTTCGATAGGATGAGTGAGCGATAAAAGCGTAAAAGAACAGTCCGGTCAGCTCCCCAAGATGTGCCACTTAAAACACGTGAAATGCAATGAGAACGTTCACACTTTCCTCTGAGTTGTGCTATATACGATGACCAGCATAATTTCCTATCGAACACCAACCCAAGGAACCAAACTTCGCCTACGAAAGAGAGTGCTTCTGGGCCAAGATGGAGCGAAGGTGAAAGATACTCCTTGTGGCGCCTGAAGTTCATACAGACGGTCTTCTCTGCGAAGAAATGGAACCCGTGAGATACACTCCAAGCGTAAAGGCGATCGAGGCAGCATTGGAGGCGGCGTTCCAAGACCCAAGTTCTCTGAGAGGAATATAGATTGCAAAATCGTCTACAAACAACGACGATTGTACTCCTGGCTGTAAACACTCGGTGATAGAGTTAATAGCAATGGCAAATAGTGTGCAACTAAGTACCGAGCCCTGAGGTACACCGTTCTCTTGAATAAAAGTACATCATAAAACTGATCCCACGCGAACATTAAAAACCCGGTATTTCATAAATTCCTGGATAAAAACAGATATACGCCCACGTATGTTCCAATCCTGAAGCGTTCGGAGGACACCGCCTCTCCAGCAAATATCATACGCTTTCTCCAGATCAAAAAAGACAGCAACCGTTTGGCACTTCGATAAAAAACCGTCCATTATATGGGTCGAGAGAGACACAAGATGGTCGACAGAGAAATGGTGACGACGAAAACCGCACTTAGCGTTCGTCAATAGATGTCTCGACTCCAAATACCACATAAGCCGCCCGTTAATCATGCGTTCCAACACCTTGCGGACGCAGCTGGTGAGGGAAATCGGACGGTAACTGGAAGGAAGTTCTGGGTCCTTTCCAGGCTTAGGTATAGGAATGACGGTGGCCAATCGCCAAGCGTTAGGAAATGTGCCATTACACCAAATAAAATTAAAAGTTCGTTATAAAAAGCTTTGCTTTCTGCTGATAAATGCTGCAACATAGCAACATGAATGCCATCTGGCCCCGGTGCGCAATGTCGGGAGGTAGAAAGGGCATGTTCCAGTTCCTTGGCGGTAAAAGGAACGTTGTAGCTCTCCTGATGGTTGGAGCAAATGAGAAACCTTTCGACTCAACCTGCTCCTGGTTGAAGCCGGGTAATTGGTGGAGCTCGAAACATCAGCGAAAGTTCGTCCTAGAACATTGGCGACGTCAGTCGGAGTAGTGAGCACTCGATTTAAAATCCTAAGACCAGGTATAGGTGAAAATCCTGGTCTACCAGCAACGCGGCGCAGCCGTGCCCAAACTACGGATGAAGGCGTTATGCGGTTAAAAGACGAGGTAAAAGAAATCCAAGAAGTCTTTTTGCTATCCTTAATGACTCGGCGGGATTTGGCGCGCAGTTGATTGTAGCCAATCATATTTGCTGAAGTAGGGTGGCGACGAAAAACTCGGAGAGCACCTCGGGGTGCACGCAATGCATACCGGCATTCGTCGGTCCACCACGGAACCGGTAAGCGTCTGGGGTGACAAGACGACCGGGGAATAGTCTTATTTGCGGCTGTTATGATGACCGTACGGAGGTGCTCGATCGCGGTGTCAATAGATGGAAATACACACCGTGAAAATTCGGCCATATATCGAAAGAGAGGCCAATTGGCCATTTCAATGAGCCATTTTGGCGCGCGCTGTGAATGTGCGTTTGAAGAGAGCACATGGATCTGACACGGAAAGTGGTCACTGGAATATAAATCGGAGATGACGTTCCAGGTGAAATGCACAGCAAGTGAGGCAGAACAAATGGATAAGTCCAAATTGTGAAAGGCAGTGAGTGCTGTCAGAAACAAAAGTAGGTTGACCAGTGTTGAGCAGAACAAGATGGTGACGGTCGAGAAATTCTGCCAACATGCTGCCCCGGGCACACTCCGTGTTGGAACCCCACAGGGGATGGTGTGCATTGAAATCTCCCAAAAGTAGGACAGGGGGTGGTACCTGAGACATAAGATCTTCCAGGTCAACTGTAGTGATGGTGCCAGACGGAGGTGAATAAACAGTGCAGACAGAAAAACAAAGGCCAGAAAAGGGAACTGTAACTGCAGCAGCTTGTAAAGGAGCCTGGAGCTGTAGTTAAGTACTGTACACAGCATGGCGAATTAAAATTAAAACTCCGCCGTGAGCGGGAGTGCCATCTTCGGGAGGGAGATCAAATCTCACCGAAGTGTAACCGCGTAAATTAAAAGAATTTCTGGGCGAAGCTTGGTCTCTTGGAGACACACAAGCAGAAGGACAGTAGAACGTAAAATTAACTTGAGGTCAGGTCTTCGACTACGGAGACCACGCACATTCCACGAAACGATAGCCATTCTTAAAATTAGATAAAATAAGCTAAAACGTTACCACCTTACATTTTGGACGGTCCAGGGCGAATCAATCGTCCTTTTTTAAACGCGTGGGACTCGGTGGTTTATCAGGAGCAGGAGCATCCTGCTCCATAGAATCCTCGGGGGAGGCTTCTCCTGCTGAGAAGGATCAACCGATTCCAATACCTGGAAACGGTTAGAGGTGGAGAGAGGCGGTGTCGGTGACCGCCTTTTAGGCTTGCTCCCAGAGCCATCGTGGGAGCTCGACCTCCGAGGAGGTGACGGACTGTGGTCCTTTTTCTTCGTCTTTCCCTCACCTGTGGACGATTTTAAAAAGTCAGTCCTTGTATAAGCCGTCTTAAATTTAATGGGATCAGCGGCAAAAACAACCGGCTTGGCTACCGTAGTTGGGCGCTTGGCACTGGCAGGCGGAGGTGTTGTAGTAAAAACTATGTCGCACGTTTGGGTGCTACTGTCACGTCGCGAAATCGTAGTTGCGGCTACAGAGCTATACGTACCGAGCTTTGGTACAGGAGTTAGACAGGCTTGATAATGTTTCCGGGCCTCAGAGAACGAAAGTTTCTCTTTAAGGCGGATTAACTTTATAGAGCGCTCCTCCCGAAATCGAGGGCAGTAACGGGATGTGGCCGGATGAGAACCACGGCAATTCACACATACAGGAGCGGACGAACATGCTCCCTCGTGACTGTCCAAGGCACATGTAGCACAAATAGATTTAGGGCTCCTGCAAGATAATCGGGTATCGCCGAAACGCTGACATTGGAAGCATCGTAAAGGGCTAGGGACATACGGGCGGACCGTGATAACCTCATACCCTGCTCTGATCTTGGACGGTAACTCAACCCTACTAAATGTGAGAAACAATGTAGGAGTAGGCTGTACCTCGCCATCCTTCTTTGTCTGCGCACGATACACAGAGATGACATTCTGTTCGCCCAAATAACCCTGAATTTCCGTATCGGTCATGCCGTCCAGTACAGATTGCGTTCCTACTCTCCGGGAGGAGTTCAGGGTGCTATGTGACTCGACACGGATCGGGTACCCGTGGAGTAAGATGGCCTTAAGTAGCGCGCTAGTTTGTGACGCACTCACTGTCTCAACTAATAAGGACCCGTTGCGCAGCCGGGTGCACGAGTTAACGGGACCAGAAATACCATCCAGACCTTTTTGGATAACAAAAGAGTTCACATGCGTGAAGGACTGACCTTCGTCAGTTCTGCTGATTATTAGGAAACGAGGGAAAGACACCTCAGTCACCTCTCTTGCGTCCAATCCAATTAGTATTAAGATGAGGATTTGGTTGTACCATAGCGGTTTCATCCTCCACCATTACACCTGTCTCCGATGGCAGGCTGCTTCCTGGGCGCCACCCCGGCTTAGGTTAGTTGCCCTGGCCTGGAACAAGTAACCTCAGGGTCACACCTTCCTGGGTATAGACAAAGGGACCCAATCGCCTACAGGAAGTTTACAGGGCATGTAATGGCCCCTCCCCGTGGCTGGCCTTTACCAGGGGATACGCTCTTGCCCTACATGATGACCCAGTGCTGGGAGTCACGCCATTACCCAGTCACTATTGAACCGTATCAAACACGGGGGCATCCTTCAGACTAAAAGCAGGGAGGTTTAAAAGTAAAAAGTAAAATGGAGACAAACTAAAAAGGAGTCAAACGCGCTGAGCGCGGACCTGAGGGAGCAGCTCGGGTGCCTCGGGGTCGCAACGCCCTGTACCGAAAAAAAAAATTGGGCCCCTGAGGGGTATTGAAAGTGAGAGAAAGAAATTAGTACACTATTGCAAGCACGGTGAATTCAGTTCACATATAGTGTGGAAAACTGACGGTGAAGAACTGTATTACTCATTCTAGAATACAACCCATGCCCACTCGAAATGACAGTTTGATGCCCTATTATTCAACTTCTCCGCAATCTTAAACCTTCACGCAATTCTCCGTTCAAGGGAGAACGTGCATATATGGCGATCTAAACTAACAAAACCCCTCTTGGATCAGGGGGCTATGGATATTTCTAACTACCGCAATTCCTTCAACTCATAAAAACAGTTCTAATGTAAGTCTGCACCAGAGGATTTATCAACTAGAACTCCTGCACGCTTATGCAGTGCGTGCTGTGCTCGCAGTACACGAATCTCTTGGGATACAATCATAGATCTTGATCCGGGATCAAATGACTTGCATTTGTTTAATTAGAAGAGTTTTTTATGACCCACAAAATTGTTTAGTGTGTTCTCTTTGCTATCGGAAAGCAGACACGTAATGACGCTATAGAACACTACAAAATAAAGGAAAATTAGATATTGATAAATATACAATTTTTAGTAGCGTTTATCGCCCAAAAAATATACAAAGTGAATCACTAGTTCCACCATCACGAATATCTCTTGAAGGAGAAGTGTTATTGATGCATGGTTTGCACTGAACTGAAGTTCAGACAAGGACTCGCATTACAGACCTTATTAAGGTACAATGATTTTAACAATTATTAGACAGTTTAATATGAATAGGGAGGTAATTTTGTTTCTTTCAAATGTACTTTTCACTTCAAGAAAATAAAAATGCTTAATTTTAGTATGATATGAAGTTTTTTGCACGAGGTTCAGTAGTGCACGAAATATCGTTATATATTAAACTCGGACTTTCAGATTGTTCTTACATTATTTCCATTTTCATTAGATAACAAGACAAAACATTTCTCCTATGTTAAGCAAAACCGTGCTGTGTTTGTAATTTATATATCATTTAGGGAAATTTTCCTAAGAATGTTGCAGTTTATCCTGGATTGACCTCAAATTATAAGCCCTAGACATATGAAACATACTAAAAGTTGCTTTCTCTATTTAACTGCTCCACTAAACTGGAAAGATACGACACATTGCTCTCTACCGATATTGTTCTTCTTGTTGTTCTTCTTCCTCTTATTCTTGAAAATTCCTGAATTTATGGACTATACGTCCAGGATAAACGGCAACATACAGTTGACTGTTTACCCAAATTTTAGAGAATGTATAAACCGCATATCGTGTTTTTCCCCCCTTATAATCGGAGGCATGTATTGCTTTTTGGCTAATGATCGTGGGAATTCTCTAAATAGGATCTAAAAGTTTCAGCTTTACATATGATAATATTTCGTAAATTTCTAGGATTAAAGTCGTCAAATAATCCATTTTACATTTATCTAGTTTTATTGTCTTGAAGTAAATGAAAATGGTTTTATTTGAAAAAAAATTCTTTGAATTGTTGGGCATACTTAACGAATGTGGTGAAATCTACAATGATCAGTTAAATACTTATTAATAGTGTGATTTCTTTTTAAACTGCATGCCTACTCAGAACGGCACAGGACCACAAAGTTGTCTCCTTATGAAATTCAACGAGTTAGTAGCATGTCAACAAAGGTGTTACTTATTTGTATTGAATGTTAAGTGATAAAGCTCATACGATTAGGACATATGTAATCTACAAAGTGCCAAAAAGTGTATTTGTTTTGTTATGGAATTCACAGTTTCAATTTAATTATACAAGGACAGAATTATAGAAATATGAAAGTAAAAACAGAAACTATATAACTTTTAACTCGTTTTATACGCCCTACTTTGAACAATTAAGTTTATTCTAGTGAATAATAATAATAATAATAATAATAATAATGAAAAATACTTATGATGTATTTAGCAAGCTCATATGCTCATATATTTTCATAATATACATCAAATTATCAGAGTATTATTTTGCAGGGTCATTTCTGACAATAAAATATATTAATGAATATTCCAGTTTAAAATTAGATATTTTACTTTATTGTTAAAAATACAGCAAAATGTGTGTAATTAACATTGTAATTTACATATTTGATAGTTTTTAATTAAGTTAGGTTTCCATCACCAAAGCCGCATGGTAGGCGACCGGCGGGGCGCCGGCATGCTGATCACATAACCCCCTGCAATACTGACTTCTATCAATAAAGTCGTAAAACGGAGGTAGAGGATATCCGAGGTCGCCGCTTCAAGCCAAGGTTCAACCCGGGATGGCGCCAAATGAGAAGAAGAATTAACTTATGTATAACTTGTTTATTTGAGTTCAGAATGAAATTTAACGGTAAGTACCTCATAATACTGCTTCTTAGAAAGTGTGGAATGCATTATAAAGTATAGAGAAAATGTATATTCCACTTCCTGTATTCAGATATAAAGGAACACAATTGTCATTCTTGTAATAAAGAAGGGGAGGACTAAAGTCGCATGTAATATACAATGTTTTTGATATAGCACATTAGCAGAAACATAACGTTCTTGAAATCAGATCATTAGAAGAGTATACTCCTCCCTGATACAATATATGCTAACACTGTCTTAAGCCCCTAAAAAGCCTTAGAAAATTTAAAATTATTTCTCCTAAATAAAATCAATTTCCAAATTTTACACTTATGCTAACCCAGACTTTTCTAATTAAAGACAATGTCAGTGACCCACCAGATATAAATAATTCTTTAGTAACATATTTGGAGATATCCAAAGTAACAACACTTCTTGGGTAGTTCTTAGGTTGTAGGTTGCTAATTTTATGAAATGTTTGTATAAAAGCATACATTTATGTACTTGGACAGTAGTAAATAATTACAACATGTATGTACTAGCATAATATTCCCGGCATTTTTCGGATAACTTCAGCTGCTACTTGAAGTCGTAATACAAGATGTTATTGTATCTGCATGGAAGTGAGTTGAACGAATGGCCAGACTATTGTCAAGACGTATTCCTTCCAAATATTTCTTATTTTGACATACAACACTGTTTTATAAATTATTTTACAGAGCATGCATGTATTATTAACAATGAAATGATATTCTGTCGTTAACCAGGGTTTGCATGTACCCCCAGAAAAAGAAATTGGATGGTGTCAGGTGAGATTATAAAACTGCTGTAGAGGAATATATACATGTATAAAATATTGACATATAACATGTACTCACTAGTTTACAATAAAGTTTAAAGAATCGGTTTTTGTGTCTTTTTTGTCGGCAGTTTTGGCACCATTTTTGATGTCCGCAGCGTTTTCTTTTTTTAATTTTTTGTCATGTTAATAAACACTGTTTATTGTGCAAGTGCATATATATGGTTATTATATACAATGTTGTTTGTATTTTATACTGATAAGTAAGAAATACAAACAAGTTTACATTAAACTTGAACAAAAATCGGCGCTAGTGTCCTGAATTGTTAGGTACGAGTAAGTTATAAACATCTCGTATAATCAACTCGTTAATAGATAAAGACAGAAATAAATTACTAAAAATTATATAATTCTCTTGTTTTGTTCGGGTGAATATGGCCCGTAATAAATATTGGTTTCTAATTATTTATCAAATAACATGAAAGTCCGCTACTTTGTTTATCGTTCTAAAATCTATTATTTTGTTTTAAAGACGCTATCATTAAGTACATAGTATAGTTTCAAGTTGTAATAGTTACGTCATATGACCCAACTAGAGACTTGATTATTCTTACACGTGTCATTAGATTTTACGCCCAGTTTTCTGCTATATATTCCTGTTGTTTTTTGTGGTTTAATATTGTAATAAATGATTGTTCTCAAAATCAGTTCCATATTATTACGACTATAAGCCTGTACCCTATTATCTCGGCATGAACTGCTACTTGGCGTAAGTTATTTTATCTTCCTTGAGTTTAATTATTGTCACCGTGATAAATAGACAATTTAGTGAAGCTGATATAGAAGTAATAGCCCATGCATCCGACAGTGAAGAATTTGTTTCTGAACATGAAGATCACTTGAGTGCCGCTTCTGAAAGTAATAGTTTCAGTGATGATTTGTGCAGTCAACCTGTCAGCAATGAACAGAAAGTTCTTTCAAAAAGTCAAGGTAAAAGAAGTCTGATTAACAATTCTATAATGTGGTAGTCTATTTCCATAAAATAACATCAAGAATAGATCAAGAGTTACAAGTTATGCAGTCATCTTATATAACATTTTTTGCAGCAATATTTGGTACCATGCATGAAAATGAAATAATATAAATGAAAAATTTGGAGGAAGTGCCAGATTATGGACAGCAGTGTCGAAATATTGAAAATATAGAATTTTTGTGTCTTGCAGGTGTCGATCATCTCATGGAATCAACCCAAAGCTTATGGAATAATGAAAGTGGCCGCAATATATTTCGGGCAAAACAATGTATCAGGCGATATCAGGCGTCCTCCGGTTTAATAAAAATAATCGTGTTGGCATGCTACCTGCTATCTGTAACATATGGAAGTAATTGAAGAAAAACCTTACTAAATTATAAAATTCTGGAAAAGATGTGACTCTCAACGAACAACTAGCAGGATTTCGAGATCGGTGTCTCTTCAAGCAGTACATCCAAGTTAACCGGTAAATTATGGGATAAAGATATGGCCGCATCGTGACAGTGAAACTTCCTATTTTCTGAAAACGTAAGTTTATATAGGACAAGAACCTGGAGCAGTATCGAAAAGAAATCAGGGCATGAAAATAGTTTTTGGAAATCATAAGGAAAAATTCAGTCAGAACTTCCACAGCAATTGAGAAACACATAGGTACACGGTTCTTCATTTTACTTTATAAATGACACTACTGTGGTAAATTGTGCTTCAAATAGAATAAAAAAATGCTCTTCTTATGAATACGCTGCATCATGATGGAAAAATAAAGAACAGGAAGAATGAAAAACTGTTGTTTTAGATTATGATGCAACTAAAGGAGCTGCAGATATGTTTGATCAAGTAACAAGTATTTATACCTGTAAAAGAAAAACAAGGAGATGGACAATGATTTTTTTCTATAACATACTTGACGTTTCTGCTTACCATGCACATGTATTGTGGACTTCCATTGACCCAATCTGCAACGCAAAAAATTGACAAGAAGGGAATATTCTTAAAAGAACTTGGGAAAATATACAAGAGAACCCATTGCATCAAGTACGCATTTACCAAGGATGGAGGAATAATTGAGAAGTTGTCAAGAGTATTTAAATAACTTGAAATCATAGCAACAATTTCAGAGTCTACAACTTAGCATATCTGTATAACGTGCACACTGTAAATTTCTGAGCATCAAGCGTGCACAACATAACTAATATCTTGTATGGAAGCTGTAAAATCCATTTTTGTAAAACTTACGTCACATAATTTTGTCCAAAGTGCAAACAATGCGCAGCAATGAGTTTGTAACTTTCAGTGTGTTCGTTTATGTGTTCTCGTATAACATGAACAAAACAGTAATAATGTCAAAACTTGAAGCAAATACATATTCCATACAGTACAAATAGATATATAAGCAATAATAAAATAAGTTAGTAAACAAATACAGATATTACTAATTGTGTTATATGTCAGTTTTCAATGTAATTCTGCAAGTTTTGTACCAATTACATTAATTCGGGCCATATTGACCAGAACACTATATGCGTATAGTAAATTCCAGCAGTGCACCAGGGTTAACCATTGGATGATTATGTATGTATGTATATATATATATATATATATATATATATATATATATTAAACGCTATGAGCTTGATATACCATTCTTATTTGCTGTAAAATAATAATATCTTTAATTTTCCCTGTTTTCTATCCCTCAATGCGAAACCTGATTAATGTTCCAACAATTTTTTATTAATAATATGCTTGAGCATTTAATCTGGGAAGCAGCTCATTTTTAAAGGCGTGCTTCCTTAAAAGTATCCTTGAAAAACCTAGAACAAAATTAACGTTAGGTCCTTGATAGACAGCACTGATTCTAGATTAAGTTTATGTCTATTCTTGAAACACTTTTTCTCCACGTAGCAATGATAATATCTTTACCTACACTTCATCAGTGGCTAATGAATTATTTCCGAGTTTTTTTGTAAATGATGAGAAATGCATGTTAAATATTTCGAGAGTAGAAGAGAAAAAGAAGACTCCCAAACAGGAAAGAGAAGAGAAAAGTTGAGCCGAGCATAAGAGAGAGTCCTCGAGGCTTCGGTCTTGGTTTGTCTCTCCGGCCGTCGTTAACGTAATGAGACAGTCTTTATTTATAACGTGGAAAGAATTTCACCCCATTGTCCTACAATAGAAAGGAAGGCGCTCGTTTCTGTTGTAAAAAAACTACTTTTCTTCTCTTCTGCCTCTTTTCTTTCCTCTTTTTAGCATGGAATATGCTTTTTGTGAGTCTTCAGGTTGTTTATTTCATAACAGCAGTGTCTACTTGGAAGAAGGGAGGGATATTAGTAATTTCTGCCAAAGTCAGCGCAGAGACGGTAAAAATGTTGTTTGTTTGAAATAGCCGTAGGACTTAGACAAAAAGAAAATGAAAACACAACGTGCACATCATGAAACTCTGCTCTTTTATTTCGTATTTATAAATAGCGGCAATGAAAAAAACATTCAATTAGATGACATCCAAGGGCTGTTTACCATTTTACAACACAAGAAAAGACATGATTGTACATCATAAGCCAAAAATTTGTCGATAAGCCATTAACTGCCTACCAATGCATTATCAAAGCTAAATTTAATTTCACGAGTTGAAGTCAGATCATATTTCTGAATTAAATATGCCATGAAAAATAAAATGAAATTGCAAATGAATGGATCTTTTAAAAAAGGAAGCAAAATAATTTTAATATAAATTTTGCAAACTATGCAAGCTGCCGAAATTCACAGAAGATGGCTTGGTATGCGATTAGGACATTCTAAAATGTTCTTATTCCATCTGCCACCAGCATGAGTTGAACAAAAGATCACACTTGTTTAGTTCCGATGGAACTTTTATGGTAGTAAAAACCGGGGCAATCTGAACGCTTAAATCACTGGATAAAAACTTGTCGTTAATCATGCCATTTTCCAAAATGTTAGTTCAGTGTTGGTGATAAGCGGTAAACATATACAACTTAGTGTATAAGGAAATGGACTGAATATGGCATTCCCCTTGGTATTTTTTTTTTTTTTTTTTTTTTTGCAAAATCTACAAATTAGTGCAGAAAACAGAAGCCTCAGCGCTTTTGTCTAGTAGCTGTCACAGCAGAAATAAGTACAAGAGAACTGAAATTGGGAGACCTCTGCTTCCAGTGCATGCAGGACTAGATGTGCAGCAAGAGTCTTTATCTCGCATAATCTTATCCGAAAGTTGAGAACTTTTCTTTTCTTTGTATATGCGCTAATCGTATAATTCTCAATAACTCACTTTGTCATGTATGTATTTCATAGCATTTGAGTTCCATTAGATTATACAAGTAGCATTTTATAAACAAACGTGTTATCAAAGCTTTCCTCTTAACTACATCCTTCTTATGTCTACGACAGTAATCGCCAATAAACCTGTCCCATTTAAGGTAAGCAGTGTATGCCTCTACTTCGGTGACATCGACTTCTGCGTTTGGCATCACTAGTGGCCTCGCACTAAGCAGTCAGCAACAGCTAGCCGGAAAAGGCACATTATTATATAAATTGACGATTATAAAAGGGCAAGAATATCAACCTGCAAAAATATTTTTGTAAATGGGAATTTGGCGACCTTCTAGATAGGGTTTATTTCATGACGAAAATTTGTCCACCTTAAACCTGTTGGGAACTGCATGTGACATCATCAGGGTTCTGTAGCTAGCCTGTGCGGACATGTAGAAAACCAAATTCGTGATATCAGAGTATGCAGATTTTGGTGAAATGGGAATTTACTTCCTTACCGACCTTTTAGATATAGAAGAAAGATTATTATTTTCATTGAAAAGTAAATGTAAAACATGTTGTTATTATGAAAAAAATAACGAAACAAATTTTACGATGCGAAAAATTAATTTTTATGTCACCGCTGTCCACATATTACTGTTTTTTTTTTTTTTTTTTTTTTTTTGCAAAGCCAAAGTGTGTTCATTCCAAAATCTTAGGGAAAAATATAAAATAGCATTTACGACATACCCTAAACGAACTGCTGCGGTATTGGTTTTAGCTCGGGTTCTAGAGACCCATAGGGCGTGGTGAAAGCTGTGTGACATATAGTTTATATCTCGAACAGGCTTCTACCTACCCCGGCGCCACGAGGTTCGTTCCTGTCTGAACAAGACTAAAAACTTTTCATCATCCCAGGTTTAGGTATTTTTTTACCTGTCAATGTTTTCCCTTGGCTTAGGTATTTTTTACCAGTTAATGGATTATCAAAGTTTTCCCTCCGGAGGTATTGGTATTTCTGACAAAACGGGTTGTTGGCTGTTAAATAGATTTCAATGTCCTGTGAATTCCTATCTTTTTACCATAACAATATTTACGAATTCTTGTCTAAAACAAGGCCCCCTTTATAACCTTTCTTTGCTTTTACATTGAGATTGCAAATTCATTTTAAGTTGTACCACGCCTTTACTCACTTTTGCTGCCTTGGGTTAAGAGGTGGCTTGGGAGTAGAAAAAAGGTAATATCATGGGCTGAAAACCAAGAGAGAATTGGAGGTTTTGCGAATGCGCAGTAGTGACTGTTTCGTTGAAAATACAGTTTCCTGATATAAAAACAGGATTTACCAAGTGTGTGAGTCATAATATCGCGTGGGACTGTTCCTGTTTTTGAAATAGTATGTGCATAAACTACAAATATACCAATCATAAAGAAGAATGTCCTTTTTAGGGACGCTACATACAATATTGCTGTTGCACATTTGCCTCCACATTTGTGTGATGAGATAGGAGGTTCCGGAATTGAAGTTCGAAGTAAATTCGAATAGTTAATATTATTGCAAACGTGGCGACATATGTATATGCATACCAAAATCCACATATTGTCCTGTATTTGGAAATTATACACAGCGATAAAATGATTAATAGATATATTCCTGTGTGTTTAGAGTGCCACATTCTACGTGCTTGTAAACTCTATAATATACCATGTCAGTAGATACATGTGCAAAACCATTACAGGCCAGCTTTCGAATACGTTCGTTGTGTAACTTCCAATTTGTTTTAATTAATTTCTCTGTTTAATGTGCGTGTTTATATAATTAAAATGCTTCTGTTTTAAATCCCATATTTAACGGCATGGCAGTTTTCTAAAAAAAAAAGAAAGAAAGAAAGAAAGAAAGAAAGAACGAAAGAAAACATCAACTAGACTGCGAAGTAAACAGAGCAAAATACTTTTAGTGGATACACCCATTTTTATAGTTTTTTGTGGAAACCATTTTTGTTACCTATAACAGAATTATAAACCTGTTACTATAAGATATATAATTTAGAAACATTATTATGGAACAAAATGGACATGTACATTTTTATCCAAAATGTATGTACTGTCAAGCACTACGTACTTGCAGACTTCATAATATTACACAACTATTTTTACATATGCACAGCTATGTATGCAAGTGTGCAAGTTCAGCCGTATCAAATGTTTTTCTTGTTTGTATATGTTTTAGTGTGTTCAGTTTCCAAAGTAACAATTATTGTTAAAATGCTTTAATTTAAGAAAATATCACGTGTAAAGATGAATTCCATATGTTTTTTTTCCCTTTTGTGCTACTTTTCAGTGCAAATTAAGATATCAATTAACGTCAAATATTTTAGACAATGTAAACGTTTCATATGTTACTAATACAATATATTAACCAACAGACTAATTAGTCCACCTTATAGTTTTTATTGTGCAAAGAAACTATTAATCATTATCAACTTTTGAAAATCTACACTTGTTACTACAAGTGAATCTAGAATAACAAATAAAAGCTATTCTGTAGCTTTTACTGTATTCTCACCTATATTACACCCCTTATAATAAAATATAGTAAGTTTTTGATTTGCAGCATTCTTATATTGTTGCGTATTTACCCATTTTACTTGCTTCTATTTCTCTCGACAATTTCTCCTTTTCTGCGCATATGTAAATATTTCATCCTTATGTCCAGTAGTTTCTTAAAATTTTTTTTAATTATTTAGGAGTCTACGCACACCTCCAAATATAGACAAGAGCTGCCACAGTCAAATATTTTTAAAAATCGGATTTTTGTACAATAATTCAGTAAATATTCCAAAACCCATCGTATAAAATATTTAACTTTACTAAAAGGAAGCTATGTTTTGCGAAAATAACATTATTTCTCACCGAGGTCCACCTTTATGATATAACCGTGAAACCATCACCTATTTAACTTTTTGTAAAACTAAGCAATGTTAGCGCAAAAAAATAACATTTTAAACGTACGCGGGATTTACTACTTGCTTTTATGTTAATACTAAAAAATAATTTCAATCGGTATGTGGAATTTACTCACTTCAGTTATATATACACTCAAAATAGTATATAATTAACTGATTTAAATGTAAATGTATAATATATTTGTAGGAGTTAATTTCACTTTTTTTTCCTCAACAAAATTTATAGCAACTTCTTTCCATTGCTGACTTCCTTTAGTAATAGAAGGTCTCTACTGAATAGAATAAAAATTACTCGGTTTTCAGCCCTTTTATCCTCTAAAGAGATTTAAAAATTTAATGAAGGGGGAATTTTGTGTGTTTGTAAAATATATTTAACAATTAATTAAAATATTTCTCACATATATTTAAATAATAGTCTGCAAGCAAAAATGTGAACATATTTTGTTAATTTTCAAAATTTAGCGATGAAAACGCTACGAAACATTTTATGACCACACAAGATGACGTGAAACTGCTTTCCTCCATGCCCTTAGAGTGGCTGGTAACCACAATTGGCAAATTTTGGGATACCTATGCCGAGGGAAGAGGAGAGAAAATGTCACGTGGCGTGGTTAGATATAGTGGCGGTAATAGGGGGACAATTGGGTCTAAGCGCTGTTACACTGCAACGAATATATTCGCTGTCTGTAATTTCATCCAAAGATGCGTGTTGTAATATTAACAAAGTGTTTTAAATCATTAAACAACACTGTATAATTAGAACAAAATATCGCTGTCTCCCTAGTTTATAATAATCTCTGGCGTTGCTAAGTTTTCACTATATTTTATTATACGGTTTTATTTAAAAAAATAACTTTAGTAAACATTAGAAAATTCAAAAATATTTCATTTTGCAAACAAATATAATACAATAATATTTTGACACACTGTCAATTAATAATTAATTCAAAGATACGCTTTTGGAAAAGAAATTAAACGTTTTAAATCATTAAAAATTATATAATCAGGGAAAATATCACTCTCTCCCTAAATATTCAGACCTATTGCTTTCCTTAGTTTTTATTCCATTTCTAATAATTTTTTATCAATAGGTAACGTTTGCAACAATTAGAAAACTAAAACTGTTTAACCTGGAAAAATTAAAATAATATAATTGAAGAATATTTTCCCTGTGTGTAAACTTATAATTCATTCAAAGATACGTTTTGGATCAGAAAATAAGTGTTTCAAATCATTCAACTAAATTATATAAGGAAAAATATCTCTGTCTCCATGTATTTAATGTCCCCTGGAGTTGTTAATTTTTCACTTTATTTATATTATTGTTTCTTCAAATAGGCAACAATTTGTGAGTATTAGAAAACTGAACACTGCTTGATTTTTCAAATAAAAAAAATGTAACCACAGAAAAATTTTACAATCAGTAAATTAATATTTCATTCAAAGATATAGAAATTAAGTGTTAGAAATGTTATTGAAAATTATAAGATTGAAAATTGCTGATTTAGAAAAAAAATTATATAATTTAAAAATATTTTCCCTGCATGAAAATTAATAATTAGTTCATAAACGTTTTGGAACAAAAATGAAGAGATTTAAATCATTTAACCAAAAAAAAATAATTAGAAAATATCGCTCTCTCCGTGTAATAATTGATCTCAGGCGTTTTGTAAAATTATAATATATTTTAATTGTTTTTATTATAATAGGTAAGATTAGTGAATATTAAAAAACAAAAAAAAATTAATTTAAAAATCGTGTATTTATAAATATTTTCACAGTCTTTAAATTACCATTCATTCAAATATGGATTTTGGAATAGAAATTAAATGTTTTTAGTCATTTATTAAACTTACACAATTAAAAAACTATAAAACTCCCTTAAAATAATGACCTCTGGCGTTGCTACGTTTTCACATTATTTTTACAATTTTCTGTTCAAAGAGGTAACTTTAGTGAATATGGTAACATACAAAACCTTTTAACTCTAGGAAAAGAAAGATGTAATTAAAAATTATTTTTACTGTCTTTAAATTGATAATGCATTCAAAAATACGTCTTGAAATTGAAATTAAGAAGTTTAAATCATTGAACTAAACTATATAATTTGGGAAATTATTACTCTCTCCCTGAATTTGATGACCGAAAGCGTTGCTAAACATACATTCTATTTTTACCTTTGTTTCTTTAAAACCGGTAACGCTAGTGAATATTAGAACATTAAAACTGTTTAACTATGAAAGAAAAAAAGAACAATTAGGAAAATGTTCATTGTTTGAAATTATATAGTTCTTTCAAAGATGTGTTTTGGAATTGATTTTATTTTTTGTGATCTAAATCATTATAATTTGGAGAAATATCGATATATCTCTTTATTGAATAGTACTGGCTTACCAAAGTTTTAATTTATTTTTACAATTTTTCCATTAAATAGGTAACGTTAGTGCGTATTAGAAAATTTAAAACAGTTTAATCTTGTAAAAATAGGTGTGTGTATAATTATATGTAATGAAGTTAAATTTTCACCGTCAGTAAATTAATTATTCGTTCAACTATATGTTTTGCAATAGAAATTAAGTGAATTCATCATTAAACGAAACCACATAATTAGTAAAATATGGCTGTCTCCTTGAATTTAATTACCTATAACATCTATAAATTTTATTCGTTTTTCTTTACTGCTTTTCTTTAAATAGGTAAGGTTATTTAATATTAGAAATATCATTAAAAGTATAATTTTGCATCAATTACTACAATAAAAATGCTTTCATTTATTATAAATTTATAATTAAGTTACACACCCGTTTTGGAATAGAAATCAAATATTTAAAATAATTCAACAAAAAATATCTTTAGGAAAAAAATCCATGCATCTATGTATTTACCAATTTCTCTGCCGTAGTTAGGTTTCCACTCTCTTTTCAATATTTATTTTTCCAGTAGCTAAGGTACATGTTTAAAATAAATAACCCATTAAATTATAGGTATTGAAATAGAAAAGGGTGCTTGAAACCATTAAAAAAACTCTACAGTTAGGAAAATTGTCCCTGTCTTCCTGTATTCAATGACTTTCGGCTTTGGTAAATTTTCACTATATATAATATTCTTTCTTCAAATAAATAACGATGCTGAATATTGCAAAACTTAAAAATATGTAACTTTTCAAAAAAGATCCGAATAGAGAATAGGTTCACCGGCTATCAATACATTATATATATATATATATATATATATATATATATATATATTAGAATGAAATATAAGTATTTTAATCTTTCAACAAAACAACATAATTAGAAATAATATTGTCATATCCCTGTATTTAATCAATTATGTTGTTGCTAAGTTTTCACTCTACATTTACTCATATTTTCTTCAAATATGTTGGAGAATAACATTGGAGAATATTTGGAAAGTGAAAACCATTTCACTTAAAAAAAAGAAAGAAAAAGAAATGAAAAATAGGTACACTATCTATAAATACATAATTAAAAAAGACAAAATTTTAAATGTAAATTAGATCTTTATTATCATTCAACAAAAGTACACGTTTAATAAAAATAAAGTTATCTTCCTGTATTCAATGACCTCTGACTTTGTTAAAGTTTCATTCTATTTAGTATTTTTTCTTCAATTAGGTAACGTTAGTGAATATTGGAAAGTTTAAAACAGTGTAACTTTGCAAAAAAAAAATGCATTTAAAGAATATTTTCACGGACTCTGAACAAAAATTCATTATAGATAAGTTCTGGAATAGCATATAGGTATTTTAAATCAATAAACCAAACTATATATTAAGGATAAAATTTCCGTTGCTCTGTATTTAATGATCTCTGGAGTTACAAAAATTTCACTATAATTTTACCACTTTTTTCTTAAAAAAAACACGGCTGTTGAATATTAAGCAAATGTATATTAACAATTATATATTCACTTTTGTAAATTAACAATTAATACAAACACACATTTTGGAATAGAAAATACGCGTTTTAAATTATTAAACTAAAATATATAATATATAATATATAATCGATGTCGCCGTGCATTTTATTGACCTTAGGCGTTGTTAAATGTTCATTAAACCTTTAATTGTTTTTTGCAATATTGAAGGCTGGAAAATGTACAAACAACAAAAGTGCTTTAATTTGCAAAAAAAGGTGTAATTAAAGAATATTTTTACGGTCTGTACAGTTCAATGAAAAATTACGTTTTTGTATAAAATTTAGTAATTTAAATCATTTATTAAACCTGTTTAATTAGAAATAATGGTGGTGTTTGCTGAATTTAATGACTATAGACGTAGATACTTTTAACCTTATTTTTAGTATTTTTCTACTTATAGGTAGGCACTTAACGTAAGTGAAAATTAAAAATCTTAAAATTGTTTATATTTTCAAAAAATATAAAAATATATGAAAATAACGATATTTTTCCCACACTGTAAATTAGGAATTATTAAAAAATCGTTTTGTAATATGAAGAATTGTTTTGAATAATTCCACAAAATAATATGACTAGGGAAAACATCACGATCTAGCTGAATTTAAAGAAATTTGGTGTTAATAATTTTAATGCTATTGTTACTATTGTTTTCTTAAAAGAAATACAGGTATCACATATGCAAAGTGATATTCATGATAATTTTCACTCTTTTTAAATAAATGATTCTTTAAAAAAAAAACGATGTTGAATAGACCTTAGGTGTTTCAAATCAATTAAAAAATGTATAATTAGGAAAAAATTGCTGTCTTCATGTGTTTACTGACCACTGGCGTTGTTAACTTTTTAATATGTTTGTAATATTTTTTCTTCCAGTTCGTATTTCTAGTAAATATTAGAAATCTCAAAATTGTTTAACTTTGCAAAAATAAGTGTAAATAAAGAATATTTTCACTATATGAAAATTATAATTCATTATAGATACGTTTTGCAGTATAAATATAGTGAATGAAGTATATAGTTAGAAAACTATAACAGTTTCCTTTTTTACAACGACTTTAGGCATTACTAAGTTTTCACTTTATTTTTACTACTTGTGCTGCAAATTAGTAACATTAGTAAAATTAGAACAATCAAAATATTTTAACTTTGTAAAAATAACAAAAATAATTATATTATTAAAAATAATTCCCCTGTCTGTAAATTCCATTGAAAAATATAAATTAATTCAAAAATCTGTTTTGGAATATATTTGCATTAATTCGTTAATAAAGTTAGCAAAATATTTCTGGTGATGATGATTAATGTTAAGGGGCGCACAACATCTATGGTCATTAGCGCCCAAACACACCAAAATCTGCGCCAGAATTAAATAAACAAGTAATCTACACAAGATCTGTGTAGAAGATAAACACCGTAGCCCTGTAGGCAATAAAATAACATCCGCAAAACAAATAACAACGATAATAAACATAACAATATACTAGACCGTTACTAAAAACTCTGCTGCAAGGGCCGAAAACACAACAGTCTTTAAAGGTCCGAAAGTGAACCATAAAACCCCCCAAAAACAAATAACATAGGTAAAACTGTCAAGAAACTAACGGCGGGTATTAAAACTCAGCCGCAACAGCGAAAAAATAAAACAATCCTAACACCACAAATTTGGAGGTAAAAACTCCAAAACAAAAACAAGGGCAATAAGGTCAACAACGTGCACAGACTGGAGGTAAAACGAAAGCAAGACTGTAAAAACCACATGCTTATAACGGTCTAAAATGGTAACAATAAAATCCCATAACAAACAACAGGGCAATATGCAACACAAAAATTTATACACTGCACTAAAAAGAATCAGCAAAAGCTGAAACTACAATAGTCATAAAATGGTGTAAAAATGACGTCATGGGTAAAAAGATGAAACTTCACACCTTGCCCCAAAAACCACAAACACGGATGAAACGGAGCACTCGCCCGACAGCAGCCAAATCATCAGCAAGTAACTCCTCAATAGAGGATGGTAAAGCCAGGGAACGTCTAAAAGCTGCCAGATGTTGACATTCAAGTACAATGTGAGCACTGTAAAGGGGTGGTGACAGTGAGGGCAAGCTGGAGCGGGTTGACCATTAAAAAGGTGATAGTGACTAAAACGACAATGCCCAATTCTCAGACGAACTAAAATTACTTCGCGATGAAGTGCGCGAGAAGAAGTCGAAGAAGGCGGATTTACACTCCCGAAGCTTATTGGCGGGTAATGAATCCCACTCATCGCGCCAGCGCGAGTGAATGGCTCTCCGTAAAATACGTATAAAATCCCCAAAATAAAAATGTTGCTCGTCCTCAGCAGGGTCTAAAAGAGCAGATTTAGGTGCGACATCTGCGCTCTCATTACCCGGGAGTCCCACATGTTCAGGTACTTATAGTAGTGTCACCCTGACTCCAGCGTAGAAAAGAGTGGACACCACATCCTGGATCTTCTGTACAAGAGGGTGGTGGTTGTACAGATTTCTAAAACATAAAACGGCACTCAAAGAATGGGAACAGATAACACTATTCCCCAGCCCCTGATCAGAAATAAATAAAATCGCCCGATAAATAGCATAAAGCTCCGCCATAAAATAGATGTTGCAACATTAAGAACATACGTAAAATACGCCCCATTAAAAAGAAAAGCACATCATACACCTGTGTCAGATTTCGAGCCATCGGTATAGAAAAAATTCCAGCCATTAAAAGAGGACTTGATCTCCCTAAAATAACAACGAATAATATGTGCTGCGGTCGAAGATTTTGGACAGGACGTAAGCCCAAGATGAACGGGGGCCTCTGCTAAAAGCCAAGGGGAAGAAGAATTTTCAACGGCTATGATAAAAGCAGGTAAGTCGTAGTCCAAAGTCTGTAAAATGCTCCAAAAACGAAAGCTAGCAGGCTTAGGATTAAAAGACCGAGCAGCATAAAAACCATCCAAAGACATATTAAAAAACAGCCCATTCCTTGAATGACGAGGTTGCGCATTTAAGCGACAACCGTTAGCAGAAAGTAAAACACCCCTACGATAAAACAACGGAGGTTTTCCAGACTCCGCACACAAACTCAGCACAGGACTGGTGGGGAATGCTCCAATGGCAACACGGATACCCTGGTGATGCATCGGGTTAAGGCCACGAAGCACAGAAGGTTGGGCTGAACCGTAAACCACACAGCCATAATCCAGTTTCGATCGGATGATAGAGGGATAAAAACGTAAAAGAACAGTCCGGGCAGCTCCCCAAGATGTGCCACTTAAAACACGTAAAATACAAAGAGAACGTTCACACTTGCCTCTGAGTTGTGCTATATGCGATGACCAGCACAATTTTCTATCCAAAACCAAGCCAAGGAACCTGACTTCGTCTGCGAAAGAGAGATCGTCTGGGCAAAGATGGAGGCGAAGGTGGAGGATACCCTTTGTGGCGCCAGAAGTTCATGCAGACGGTCTTCTCTGTAGAGAAACGGAACCCGTGAGATACACTCCAAGCGTAAAGGCGGTCGAGACAGCATTGGAGGCGGCGTTCCAAGAGACAAGTTCTCCGAGAGGAAACATAAACATCTACAAATAATGACGATTGTATTCCTGGGGGTTAACACTCGGTGATAGAGTTAATAGCAATGGCAAACAGAGTGCAACTAAGTACCGAGCCCTGAGGTACACCTTTCTCTTGAATAAAAGTGGATGATAAAACTGATCTCACGCGAAAATTTAAAACCCTGTCTTTTATAAATTCCTGAATAAAAACAGACATACGCCCAAGTATGTTCCAATTGTGAAGCGTTCGGAGGATACCGCCTCTCCAGCAAGTATCATACGCTTTCTCCAAATCAAAAAACCGGCAACCTTTTGGTACTTCCGAATAAAACCGTCCATTATGTGGGCTGAAAGAGATACAAGATGGTCGACAGAGGATCGGTGACGACGAAAACCGCTCTGAGCGTTCGTCAATAGATGCCACGACTCCAACCACCACATTTGCCGCCCGGTAATCATGCGTTCTATCACCTTGCAGACGCAGCTGGTGAGGGAAATCGGACGGTAACTGGAAGGAAAAATGTGGGTCCTTTCCAGGCTTAGGTATAGGAATGACGGTGGCCAACCGCAAAGCTCTAGGAAATGTGCCATTACACCAAATAAAATTAAAAGTGCGTAATAAGAAATAGATAACGGTAGTTTACATTTGAAAATTTGAAACTGTTTCATTTTGGAAAAAAATAATAATAATATAAGAATTTTTAATTCTGCAAATCAGCAATTCATTGTAAAACAAGTTTTGCTAATGAGATTGAAGGTTTCAAATCATTTAACTAAATGACATACTTTTGTAAAAGATCACTGTCTACCTGTATTTAATGGTCTCCGGCATTACTGTAATTTAACTCTATTTTACTACTGTTTTCAAATGGATGACGTTAATGAATTTTAGAAACTCTAAATTGCATAACTGACCAAAAATAATAATTGTAAATCAACAATTTGTTCTAATACAGGTTTTTCATTAGAAATAGAAAAGAAAACAGTCTAAAGTTAAACACGTTAAACGGAAGACGAAACGTCAAAATGAAAGCTCAATACTGAGAGGAAGTTTAACGATATATTTTCATAATGTCTGCAGTGTAGATGAATTTCGAATTGAACATATTTGGAAACCTGCCAGATCGAACCAACATTGAGGAATACAGTACCATTTCTCTCAATCCTCAAAATATTCTAATCATAAATTTTCTCATTGTGTTTCATTTTTCTGGAAATGGCAAGGATTACCTGGGCAAAACTTACGTGATTCACGAGGCATTAGTTAAAATCCCTAAGAAGGACGACAGAAATTTCCCAGATGCTGACCAAGTTACCTACTACAACTCTCTAAGTTCTCCATTTAGTCAAACAATTGTCATGTCTCTGAATAACGTCAATATTTCCATACCTCAAATTTCAAAAGTTATCCAAAAACATTTTTAAACAATTCCAACGACGTCATGAAAGGCAGATTAAAATCGTCACTATGGTTCGCAGACACCCCGAATGGCATGGACGACTTTGCTTCCAGTGCCGGCATGCAGTGGCGTAATTCTTACACCAAAAAAGTCACCTTGTGCCTTTTGAGCGTACTTTTCAATAAAAATCTGCTGCTCCTTAATAATGTAAATCTCACCGTCAATTTAGCCATTTCCACCCCGAAATTTCATCTACGTTCGATGTATTCCTAAATTCATGGAATACACAAAAATTGTCTGTGTTAAACTTCATCTCAAACAGGTAAGACCCAACCCCACCATCAAATCTCACACCAGATGGCTCTCACAAAGATCATTTCAAAATATCACTTTCAAACCCTAAACATATCCAAAGGAAATGAATGAATGAGTGAATGAATGAATGAATGAATGAATGAATGAATGAATGAATGGTGTTTAACGCCCATTTTTGCTACAGAGGCACCACAGATGATGGACACTGATGATACATGAGATGAAATTATATGTTAGGAAAGGATTTATTTTTAAGGAACAATCGTTCCAGACCTAAATTTAGGCTACCATCCCGGAATTTGCCATTTATGAGGACTGAGGAAAACCTGGAAAAAAACCGCAGTCAGGGAGAACGGTCCTGGCGGGATTCGAATCCCAGATGCAGCGAAGATCTCACCAACCCCGTACAGATACCAAAATTTATCGCAATATGAGATCTCGCCTACAAGGCTCCCTACACGTTGTTTAGGGCACGATTTCTCTACACTTAATATGGTACCAAAACCAAGACTGAGACTGAAGAAGGGAAGAGACGTCTTTCTACCCTCTGCATGTATAACAATCTCCCTGAGGACACCTTTCGCCACCTTAACGAGACCCCATTCCAAATAATATAAAATGGTACAGTTCCTGCCCAACGGCAACAGAAAGGCAAATGAAATGTATCATCAACATTTAAGAGCTACCTACAGATGTTTATAATAAGCACTATTGTGCTTACCACGACATTGGTACCGCCACGAGTGGCCGAGGTCGTTAAATCGCGGACTCGTGAGTGGGAGGTTAGGGGTTCGAATCCGGCCAGGACCGTCCTCCCTGACTGAGGTTTTATCCAGGTTTTCCTCAGTCCTCATAAATGGCAAATGCCTGGGAGGTACCCTAAACTTAGGCCTGGAACGTTTCCTTCCTTAAAAATAAATCCTTTACCAATATATAATTTCATTTCATGTATCAACAGTGTCCATCGCCTTTGGTGCCTCTGTAGCAAAACCGGGCGTTAAACAGTATTTATTCATTACGACATTGGTAAGTACATCACTTTTTATGCATGTTTTTTTACACATTTTTTTCCGTCACATGCTCTTCTTTATAATCATTCTTACCAACCTACTGGTCTCGTTTTCAAATCTATGCACACGACGACGCCCGCATCGAGTCTACCTATATTCCGGCAAAAAGCAAAAAGCGTAACCAACCAAATGAACAACGTTCCCAGCAATATCATAGGAATTTGACTCAACTTCCTAAAATTACTTTAGGATACTGACAACACAAGATACCACCTCCATGAAGACATCTTTTACCAGCTACCTAATTTATTTCTTGCTAAACAATGGGTTCCAAATTACCCAATATATGTAATACTATTTACCACTTTAGTGTTAAATATGAACCCTGCTTCATTTTACATAGTGCCACACAAGTTTGTATAAATTTAATTCGTTGTAATAATTTATAACATATGTGTACAATTATTCATTGTAAATACTTGTTTGCACTTCCACAACACACATGTACTTCACAAAACTTAAATAAAATACAATGTACATAAATCTAATCCTGCGACGAACAATTCAAAAGACGTCAAAATCTGTCTCCACAAACGACACTAAGGCTAATTTTGCCCCGGGCGGGCGACCTAGGGAGTGTAACATCATTTAATTGCCCTCCTCGCGGCTCATATCATGGACATTGTACATAAACTAGTTATGAAAACTCTAATTATATTCCCGAAAAAGTTTGGCAGTATATTTTTACTAGAGAACTTTTCATATATATTTCTAACCTTTCTATTTAACTCATGCTATTGCAATACTGCTTTGGGTATATATTTAAGGTGTCTTCGACCCAAAGTGAGATGTTAGAATAACGCATAAATGAGAGATAAATTAAGCAATTTTTGCAAATATAGGACTCTTAATTATTATAAAGTCCTGAGGTAGGTAGTAATAAACGTTAAACAAGGTCCAGTGAAAGGGGCCTCATTATTAGCTACATGCAATCGACAGTAAAGCACTTTCCATTAAGTAACTATAACTGCAAAATCATTATGTGATAACCATTAAAACATTTGTTGCAATAGGCTGTCAACAATGCAAATAGTTTTTTTTATATACAAATCAAAGAAACATTCATTTACTCCATCATTGAATTTTCTTCCCCGAAAGAGTTTTAGGGTTCAAGAATGCCACAAAGAAATGCTATTGGAAGAAGTACGCAATCCAGCAATCAATAACTCATTTCTTTTCCCCCGTTCTTTTAATTCTCCTCCTTCTCTAAAAACAAGTGGCTTTTATCTCTATATGAATAGCGCTGGGTGGCAGCAAAGAGGAGACAAAGCTAAGCGCCACCTCGCTATTCTAAATTCTTGTCGTCCAAAACTGCTTCAATAATTTCTCTCATTAAACCTTTCAACCCTCCCTGCATAGACTGTACAAATGATAGAGAAGTTACTACAGTGTAACTTCCGCCTTTGGAAATAGATGCACGCTTTGTTTTTGAAATATCATTACCAATGGAACATTTTTTTCGTTATGTGTCGTAATTATGGTATTATATTTGATTTATAAGAGTTTCTGTCATGGCTAATATATAAATTTCATTTGTAAAAGCTATTAACAAAGATTTCAACTAATTTGATAGATCACATATTTTTTGTGAACAGTTTTCCCAGTCAATTTCTCACATATTGTATTTTATATAATAACAGTAAGTGTAATAAATGGGTTTATTTTGAAAACAACGACAGAATATTGGTTGTCTACGAAATTAAATAATTTTTATGTGATTCAATATATATCTCCAAAGTATGCATTTGTGTATTTTTCTGGTAACATGTGGATGAGTAATGTAATTTATGTATCACGTAAGCAAACTAGTACTTATTTTTCTGGAATGTATGCAATCTGTCAAGCCATAAGTAACGGGATGGTCCATATTTCTATGCTTGCCTTCTATAAGTTAACTTCTGATCGCAGACATCCCTACAAAGCAGAATGAGTTGTATGGACAACCCACGCCATAAGAACAGGACCATTCTAAAAAAGTTAATAAAGCAGTTCTAAAAATGCACGTTTGTTATATGATGATATTAAAAGGTCATGACTATATAGTCAAGTGCGGTACAGCAGAATATGGAAGGAAGATTAACAATAATTCGAGGAATAAAAAAATCTATGCAAGGGCTAAATTATGTTGGCTTACGTATTAAGTAATAGGTTTTTTTTTCCAATTTCTATCATTGTTGGTTGGTTAGCATATTGCAAGCATTACCGAGAATTCGTTTGGCACTAGTTGGTATGATGGTTAAAATGCCACCACAAGAACTTATTTTCTCCCTTTTTATTATTTTGAGCTGCTGTGTTGGGATGAAAATGTTATGTTAATAGTTACGAATGGTATATATTTCGGCATGGTAAATAAATATTTCCTTAAAGCATTGCGTTAAATTCTGAAGTTTATTATTTAAAATCGAAGTTAAATGTTCATATGACATGTTTATGTCTCATTTGACTGGTATTATACTACAATGTTATGTTTTGATTGCAGACAGCTTTCACTGCTCAGGCATATGCATTTAACAGTTTTTTTTCAGACCTCCTTATATATTCCATGGATGAGTGCGTTTATATAATCTTTATCTGTAGATTATCGAAAGCAAATGCCCGGCAAGCTGATCGTCTATATCTGAGGATATATACACATAAACCACAAACAACAGCAAGCACATTCAAGGGTGTTGGAAGGCGTCTGCATACAACAGAGACACTTATTAGGATGTCTTCTCTTAAAGACGCACCAGTGAAATCCTGTGACAATGAAAAGATGTTTTGAACTATGCAGAATTATGCTAATACCAGTACACGGGCAGTTGCACAAAAGGTGAACATCAGTCTTTTATGATGCAAATACTGAATGCTAGTACGATTCATTCCTATCATTTGTACCTATACCAAGAATCCCCAGGGAGAGATTTCGAAGCCGGAGTAAACTTTTGTGAATGAATTTAGGCTAAATAGTAAATGACTTGGGATTCGTATCCATAATCCTGTTTTCTGACGAATTAAAATTCCACAACAATGGGTTCGTAAATCGCCATAATATGCACTATCGGATTGTTGATAGTTGCTACTTGGTAAGGGTGACAGCATTTCAAGTGCATTGGAAATTGAATACCTGGTTTGAAAATTCGAGTGACCGTATTTCTTTAAGGAGTATCTAACAGGAACACGCTACTTGTTTTTAATCTGTAATGAGCTCCGACTGATGTGCCATTGGAGGAGCGAGTAATGGAGTGGTTTCAACAATTTTAATAGTGTTTAAGGCCCGCTTTTACTACTGAGGCACCATAGGCGGTGGACACTGGTGATATATAAAATTTTTAACAAAGGAAACGTTCCGGGCCTAAGTTTAGGGTACCTCCCGTGCATTTTCCATTTATGAGGACTAAGGAAAATTTCTAAAAACCTCTATCAGGGAGAACGGCCATGGCTGTAATAGAATTCTACACCTTCCACTCTCGAGCCTGCGCCTTGGCGACCTCGGCCATACTGGCGGTATGGTTTCAACATAATGGGACGCTTTCGCACTGGTCGATGGTGATCAATCATCTAAATTCAGCACATCCTGGTTATTGAGTAGCAGGATAATACCAGTCTTCTAGTCAGACAGATCACCTTATTTAACACCTCTAGACTGGGGATATTTAAAACAAATTCATTGAGAGGAGCCAGAAGATCCCGAGAGCCTTTACCAATGTATCACAGTGGCCTATAAATTTACTACAATTTCCATATTACAATGGAAGATAATTTCCATTCAATAGCATGCTTACATGTCAGGTCATTGTTCAAGCACTGGTTTCATTAAAATCCCGTGTTTCAGGATTTTCATTCCCACTACCTAGCAGTTCTAATTAAGTGGAACACTGTTAAACAAAAGAGCTCTTTCTAAGGGGCAATACTCGTAAGTTCAAAAATTCAAAATAAGTACGCTAGATGATGATGATGATGATGATGATGATAATGATGGTGATGATGATGATGATGATAATAAAAATAGTAATAATAATAATAATAATAATAAGGATAAAAATAGTTTTAACAATTTACTTTACACCCTTATGACTGCACCTAAATATAAAATGTGTTACTCTACTGTTAATTACTATGCTAAAATATATTTTGTAATTTTCTCTGTGTTTTAGAACACTTTATAACACTTATTCCTTCCTATATCAATTGTGCCTAAAACATTTATATGCTTGTAGTTTGCCAACAATTAAGAAACACTAAGACCAATCAACTAAATGCAAAATTGTAGCGTCAACCCACCACCGCTTAACTTAGCTCGCCGCAGGAGAATAACATAAGAGAGGAATACCTATAGTTTAACTTACGCCACAACGGCGCTAGCATGTACATATACTTGTAAATAAACATATGCCAAAGCGGCGTTAAAATGTAAATATGTTAAAGCTCAATAATACACATTTCACCATAGATACCATGCAATAATGACAAGGTACCCGGCAGTCGCAGGTGTATAAGTCGACCACGGCTGTCCGGAAACCTGTTAGTCTCATTAGAGGAGTCTTGCCGGCGTTGGCGAGAACACAAGATACCCTTCTGACCAGCATAATGAATCCGGCCCATGCCGTGTGAACCACTGCTTTGAGTAAAACTCGGGCTGGGCAAGCGGTTCCATAGTCGGGTGTGAAGCACTGTAAAGGGGTGGTCACAGTGAGGGCAAGCTGCAGCGGGTCGACCATTAAAAAGGTTAGAGTGACTAAAACGGCAATGCCCAATTCTAAGACGAGTTAAAATCACTTCTTCAAGACGAACAGCGCAAAAAGAAGTCGACCAGTTAAAAGGGGCGAATTTACATTCACGGAGCTTATTAGTTGGACAGGACGTAAGCCCAAGATGAACGCGGGCCTCTGCTAAAAGCCAAGGGGGAGAGGAAGTTTCTCCGGCTAAGAAGAAATCAGATAACTCGAGGTCCAACGTCCATAAAATCTCCCGAAAACGAAAGCCAGCAGGTTTAGGAGAAAAGGACCGAGCTGCATAAAAACGATCAAAAGATACATTAAAAAACTGCCCATTCGTGGGATGACGAGGTTGCGCAGCTAAGCGATCACCGTAGGCAGAAAGCAAAACATTCCTACGATAAAACAACGGAGATTCTCGAGACTCCGCACATAAACTCAACACAGGACTGGTGCGGAATGCTCCAATGCCAACACGCATACCCCGGTGATGAATTGGGTTAAGGCGACGAAGCACAGAAGGTCGCGCTGAGCCATAAAACAGTTTCGATCGGATAAGTGAGCGATAAAAACGTAAAAGAAGAGTCCGGTCAGCTCCTCAAGATGTGGTACTTAAAACACCTAAAATACAAAGAGAACGTTCACACTTACCTATGAGTTGTGCTATATGCGATGACCAGCATAATTTACTATCAAATACCAAGTCAAGGAACCTAACTTCGTCTGCAAAAGAGAGTGCGTCTGGGCCAAGATGGAGCGAAGGTGCAGGATACTCCTTGTTGCGCCAGAAGTTCATGCAGACAGTCTTCTCTGCGAAGAAATGGAATCCGTGAGATACACTCCAAGGGTAAAGGCGGTCGAGACAGCATTGGAGGCTGCGTTCCAAGAAACAGGTTCTCCGAGAGGAAAGATAGATGGCAAAATCGTCTACAAACAACGACGATTGTATTCCTGGCGGTAAACACTCGGTGATAGAGTTAATCGCAATGGCAAACAGAGTGCAACTAAGTACCGAGCCCTGAGGTACACTATTATCTTGAATAAATATATATAATAAAACTGATCTCACGCGAACATAAAAAACCCGGTCTTCCATAAATTCCTGAACAAAAACAGACATACGCCCACGTATGTTCCAATCCTGAAGCGTTCGGAGGATACCGCCTCTCCAGCAAGTATCATACGCTTTCTCCAGATCAAAAAAAAAAAAAAAAAAAACACAACAACCGTTTGGCACTTCCGTAAAAACCGTCCATTATGCCGGTCGAGATAGACACAAGATGGTCGACAGAGGAACGGTGACGACGAAAACCGCAATGAGCGTTCGTCAATACATGCCTCGACTCCAACCACCACATTTGCCGCCCGTTAATCATGCGTTCTATCACCTTGCAGACGCAGCTGGTGAGGGAAATCGGACGGTAACTGGAAGGAAGATGTGGGTCCTTTCCAGGCTTAGGTATAGGAATGACGGTGGCCAACCACAAAGCTATAGGAAATGTGCCATTACACCAAATAAAATTAAAAGTGCGTAATAAGAAAATTTGCCTTTCGATGACAAATGCTGCAACATAGCAACACGAATACCATCTGGCCCTGGTGCACAGTGTCGAGAGTTCGTAAGGGCATGCTCCAATTCCCTGGAGGTAAAGGGGACATTGTTGCACTCCTGATGGTCGGAGGCAAAGCAGAAGCCCTTCGACTCGACCTGCTCTTTAATTGTGCGAAAAGCAGCAGGATAGTTGGCCGAGCTTGAAACATCAGCGAAAGTACGTCCTAAAATATTGGCGACATCAATCAGAGTAGTGAACATTTCATTTAAAATCCTAAGACCGGGTATAGGTGCAAAACTTGGTTTGCCAGCAACGCGGCGTAGCCTTTCCCAAACTACGGATGAAAGCGTTGTGCGGTTAAAAGAAGATGTAAAAGAAATCCAAGATGCCTTTTTGCTATCCTTAATGACTCGGCGGCATTTGGCGCGAAGTTGTTTGTAGCAAATCATATTTTCTGAAGTAGGATGGCGAAGAAAAACTCGGAAAGCACCTCGGCGTGCACGCAATGCATCCCGGCACGCATCGGTCCACCAGGGAACCGATAAACATCTGGGGTGACAAAACGACCGGGGAATAGCCTGATCTGCGGTTGTTATGATGACCGTACAGAGGTGCTCGATCGCGATGTCGATAGATGGAAATTCACACCCTGAAAATTCGGCCATAGATCGAAAGAGAGGCCAATTCGCCTTTTCAATGTGTCATTTTGGCACGCGCTCTGAATGTACGTTTGAAGAGAGTACATGGATCTGACACGGAAAGTGATCACTGAAATATAAATCAGGATGACGTTCCAGGTGAAATGTACAGCAAGTGAGGCAGAACTAATGGTTAAGTCCAAGTGTGAAAAGCTGTGAGTGCTTTCAGAGAGAAAAGTAGGTTGACCAGTGTTGAGCAGAACAAGATGGTGACGGTCGAGAAATTCTGCCAATATGCTGCCCCAGGCACACTCCGTGTTGGAACCCCATAGGGAATGGTGTGCATTAAAATCTCCCAAAAGTAGGACAGGGGGGAGGGGTAGCTGAGACAGAAGATCGTCCAGGTGAACTATGGTGATGGTGCCGGACTTAGGTAAATAAACAGTGCAGACAGAAAAACAAAGGCCAGAAAAACTGTAGCTGCAGCAGCCTGTAAAGGAATCTGGAGCTGTAATGAAGTACTGTACACGTCATGGCGAATTAAAATTAAAACTCCGCCATGAGCGGGAGTGCCGTCTTCGGGAGGGAGATCAAAACTCACCGAAGAGTAACCGCGTAAATTAAAAGAATCTTGTGGGCGAAGTTTGGTCTCTTGGAGACACACAAGCGGAGGGCCAGTAGAGCGTAAAATTAGCTCGAGGTCTGGTCTTCGACTACGGAGACCACGCACATTCCACGAAAGGATAGCCATTGTTAAATTTAGATAAAAGAAGCTAAAAATATACCACCTTACTATTTGGACGGTCCAGGGCGAATCAAACGTGCTTTTGTCAATCGCGTGGGGCTCGGTGGTTCTCCTGGAGCAGGTACATCCTGCTCCATAACCTCCTCAGAGGGAGGGCTCTCCCGCTGAGAAGCATCCGCCGATTTCAACGCCTGGAATCGGTTGGATGTGGGTATAGGCGGCGACGGCGACCGCCTAGCGGGTTTGATCCCATCATGCGAGTGGGACCTCCGAGGAGGAGAAGGGCTCTTTTTCTTCTCTACCTGAGTTGACGACCTTAAAAAATCTGTTCGCGTAAAACTCGTCCTGAACTTAATTTCAGGGCATTAAAAACAACCGATTTGGGCTTCACGGTAGAGCGCTTTGGAGAACTAGACGTAGTTTGGACCCGTGTAAAGACAAGATCGCAGGTCTGCGTACTGCTATCGCACTTCTTGGGCGCAAAAGAAGCTGCTGCGCTGTAGGTGCCGGTCTTAGGCACGACAGGTTGGCGAATTTGGTATCGCTTCCGGGCTTCAGGAAAGGAGAGTTTTTCGTTCACCCGGATCTCCTGAATACAGAGCTCCTCTCGAAAACGAGGGCAATCGCGGGACGAGGCCGGATGTTCACCGCGGCAGTTGACGCAGACAGGAGCGGATGGATATGCTCCCTCGTCACTTGCTTGACCGCAGGTTGCACAGATCGAAACGGCACTTTTATAGGATATGCGAGTGTGTCCAAAACGTTGACACTGTAAACATTGCAACGGGCTCGGGATATATGGGTGCACTTCTATCAACTCGTAGCCCGCCTTTATCCTCTGCGGCAATTCGACCCTGTAAAAGGTGAGGAAAAGAGTCCGGGTCGGCTGTAATTCCCCCTCTTCCCTTGCCTGTACACTATAAACAGAGGTGACCCCTTGGTGTTCCAGACAGCTCTGGATTTCTGGGTCGGACATTCCGTCTAGAACATTTGTGGTAACGACTCCTCGCGACGAATTCATTGTCTTATGTTTCTCGACACGGACGGGATAACCGTGGAGTAGCGTCGCCTTGAGCAACGAGTTGCTTTGAAACAGGCCAAGTGTCTCCACCAAAAGTGATCCGTTGCGTAGACGGGTATAGGACTTAACGGGTCCAGCTATGGCATCAATGCCCTTCTGAATTTTAAATTGATCTACCCTAGCAAACGACTGGCCATCTTCGGTACGACTGATTACTAAGTAGAGAGGAAATGTCTTCTCGGATATTTCTCTTACGTCAACTCTTTTTCGTTTCATGTGAAAATGATTATTATCATGTGCCATAGCGATATTAACCTCCACCATTGCAACTGTCTCCGATGGCAGGCTGATTCCTGGGCGCCACTCCGGCTTAGGTGACCTGTCCTGGCCTAGACAAAAAATCAGCTAAGGGTCACACCTTACTGTGGGTTGACAAAGGGACCCAATCGCCTGCAGAAAGTTAAACAGCTCATGCAATGGGCCTTCCCCGGGCCTGGCCTTTACCAGGGGATACGCTCCCGTCCTACATGATAACCCTGTGCTGGGAGTCACGCCGTTACCCAGTCACACTTTACCGTGTCAAACACGGGGGCACCCAACAGACGAAGAACAGGGAAGTAGGACAAATAAATAAATAAAATAGGCGAAATAAAAATGAGTCAAACGCGCAGAGTGCGGACCTGTGGGAGCCGCTCGGGTGCCTCGGGGTAGCTAGGTAGATTTTGGAAGAAAAGCGGCGATGGCAGCATTTAGAAGCAGAATCTTAAAATAATTTTTGAGAATGTATCTAATGTGCTTAATGCCGAAAAATGGTTGCCATGTGTTCAAGTACATTATTAAGACTGGATTTTGTGTTCATTGGAGTAAAGCTGTGGGAGAAGGAATTATGCGTGAACGTAAAAGTTATAAAGGGCAAACTCCGTCCTTGCGTTTTTGAATTAAATTAGTAATATATTTATCTAAAGAAGCACTATTGTTAAAAAGACAGTGCCCACGAACAGATAAAGAAAAATGAATGGATCTTTAGATGGCCTAGCATGACTGCCTTTGTTATAAAGATATTGTTGAAAGTTGGTATATTCTATGTGAACTGATTCAGGGATTTTTTGCTAGCTAGATTGATATAAAAATCTGAAAAATAAGTGTGAGAAATATTCTACATAAATTGTAAAATTAATTTGAATAATATTTATGAATAAGGCTTTCAAATATTTTGCACCATGTGTCAAATTATTAAAATCTCATCGACCAAAGTATAGGGATGTTTGTCTCAGATTGTAAAACATGCTTCCTCTAGACGGGGCAGAAATAAATTGCATACGAAGGGGTCAACCTAGTGTCCATGGCTGTAGATTTTAATTATGATAAATGTTGATTTTCAAATGCCAAAGCATACAAGTAAGCACTACTACAATCTCAATAAAATCAGTAGAAGGAATGTGAGGGAGAAGATGGTTATTTAAGAAATATCTGAACCCGGCAATCTCCTCTTTCATGTGCAATATTCATATATAGCAATGTAACATCATAGTTAGAAGAACATCATCTTAAATTGAAAATTTCAAGAAAGGGACAGGAGTTTCTGATATATGAAGTGAAGTTTTTAATGAAGAGGTTCACAAGTGCTGGGGTTCCTTTAAATGGTGAAGTATTATTGGGAACCACGGAGCGACTTGGGCTACCTTCTTTATGGATTTTCGGTCAAAAATAAATGGGATTCTATGATTAACGAAATAAGTGATAAACTCTCAATTTTGTAGAAGCCTTCAGTAAGAGCTTGAACTGCGAAGTAGTTGAAGATCTCAATATAAAAGTTTTGAGTAAGATTTTTAGACACTGTGAGTAGTAAACACTATCATATAGCTGCCGGTGAGCTTTTGATCTGAAAGGACTGCAATAGATGGGGTTTTGTAGGAAGAAAAAATTAAAATATCTTATATTACTAGGTAATAGATAACAAGTGCACCAGGGTTCTTTTGATCGGGGTAAGGTTGTCTTTAGAATTCCGAGGATTCATAATCCTAGGGGTTCAGATTTCATTCAGTAGATTATTAATAAATCGTTGAAATGGATGATTAGACGCTAAAGTGTGTAATTCCAGTTTGGATATAAGAGGATATTTCAATAAGCATGCGGAAATTGTAAGAGAGAGATTTCAAAGATCGCGTATGCCAAAAATATCGCCCCCTGAGTTGAAAGTAAATTTTACAGCATGTGCAATTAAACGAAAATTACTGAATTTAGGTGCAGGTACAAATACCATATGTACCATCAAATGTAGAGCATACATTTTGATTTGACTTTATAGTTAGGATATTGGACAACCCGTATGTTTATTTAAGTAAAAGTGAATGAAGTCAGCTTTGGTGCATATTTCCTTTTTATAAGTAGTTTAAAATATACGTAGTAAAAATAACCAGAAATATAAGTGTTAATGATTTATAAATACTTTATGAACAACAAGCGTTAAAGGGAAAAAATATGATCGAATATTATTATTAATTCATAATACCGCTAGAACCAGAAGATGAATACCTTGCAAAAGTCAATATGTGCTATTGTACCGACAGATAAATATTGCAAAATAAATATATTCCATGACAACAAGTGACAAAGGCCAAGAGACAACTTTTATATGCGGTAACCATGAGGTTGACAACCGTCTACTATACGGTTACTTAAAAGTAAGTCTTCCCTACCGTTTGCTCAACGTGCTTTACCTCATTATGTTTCCTTTAATAATTGTTTTTAATAATATTAAATGATGGTTTATCCTCTTTGTCTTGTGAACATATGTCTTATGAATTTTATATAATAAACAAAGAACAAATTGTACAAAATCAAAATTTTATGAAAAGAATACTAACCAAAAGCAAATCTACGTAGATCGGTTTCAGTACTTTCCTGCCGTCAAAATGGATGTATACATGTTTGTATGTACATTCATATAAATACATACTGTTTTTATAAATGTAAAAGAATGTATTCTGCTGTAATCATTGTATATGACAAGTTCTCTGTTGGTTAAGTCTTTATATTGTTTCACGGACTGGCGGAATGCTCTAGGAATTGATCTAAAATGTTCTAAATAAAGAGATAGCTTCGTCTAAAATATTTGTTTTTCCAAAGTTCTATAGCTTGTCAATTCTCTTTGTTAATGATCAAGTTGGTATTAGCTTCCATCACTTAATTATTTCCTAAATGGTTCACCTAATTAGTGTTTCTTGAAAGTGCACTTCGGCTAAAAAGATAGCACGTTTTAGTAAGTTTTATCAATTTGTGTTTCGTTTTAAAAGTATTGAACAATCTGTTCAGTGTGGTGTAAAGTTTCACAAATGACCTTCAACTCAACATTTCTTTATAAAATTTATAAAATTAAGAAATATAAAATTATAACAAGTTATATAACCACACATTTTGCGTTTAATTATTAGCTTACATTACTATTACAGAAAGTTTAATTACAGGAGAATAAGTGCAGATATTATAATCATTGTTTGGAGTTCTTAGTCATAAGTCATAAGTTTCCACCACCAGCCTCAGATTCATCTTAACGTAGTGCGTCTGCTTGAGCTGTTCCCACGTTTGTATTTTAGAGTTGTTATATAATTTTGCCAGGTAGCAAAATGTTTGCATTATTTTTTTCCGAATAGGAGGCTAAGAGATACCATTAGGCCTTAGCGAGTTGCAGTTAGCCCCTGGGTCGTTTGGGTTCTAAGATTTACTCGAGGTTAACTCTAGGTCAGTGTGTGTGCGTTGAAGTAGCTATCGGTGGGAGGATGGATGGGGATAGGAGTTTGATTGTTGATGACCCAGCTCACCACTCAATAACTCTTCACGTCGATCTCAGGGATATAGCTAGCTTTCGGGATGTGGTAGTGCCGGGTTGAGTGAAGGGAATTACGGTATTATATCGTCCAGAGAAACACATTATCTGCAGGTTGACGTCGTTTATTTGACAAAGAGTGCATCCCATGGCGTTTCTGCTCGGAACGCAGTAACGAGACGTCTGGCAGACACGTGGAGCTGTATTGTTAGATTAGCAGTGTGATTGCAGACCGCTCGGAAGACATGTCGTGCTGAAGTGAAACTCAAACATCGGCGTTCCTATGACATCTGACGCTGAATACAACCAACCAGACCAAAAAGAAAAAGAGCTCGAAAAGGGCGATTTCACGACCTTAAATACCCGATATAACACGCTTTACCACGTGATGCAGGGACGCTCTATTTTCCCGCCACTATGATTGTAGACATCCTCATAGGTTGGCTGTGACTTCATGCTACTCTCATATTATTGGCCAGTTTAATTATTTGAGCTTAACCACTCGTTGATTCGTCCAGCGTCTAATTTCAAGTTTTAGTGAACGTTGCAGATCAACGGCCTTAGCGTTGTTCTTTTCCAGCATACCTGGCCGAGGCGACCACCCGTCCTCCTAATAACAATAGATGGTATTTGCTCCTTTGTCTGCCAAAACGGTCTCTCTGCTGTCCGAGCCAAATTCCTGCGCTTCTTGACATTCCTACAAACAGAACCCTTCACTTAAAGCTAGCTGAACTAAAAGATATATTCTAATCTATTTTTCGCGATTAATGGGGAACCAAAACTGTATCAGCGTGCGTGTGTGTAATGAGTTTATTATTAATTGTATTTTTTCAATTTCTGCATTGTTAACATGGATGCATCTGTCGATTATTATCTCAAATCCCTATATTTCAATATGGCCGTGTTACACTTAAATTCCCATTTCTGGTATATTTCTTACTGTTGGTACAACCGTGACGTTAGCATACTAGGCAACTACTCCTTCTTCCTTCTATTTCAACTTTAAAGTAGAGGCACTGTTTTGGCAGGGTGGGTAGCGTACTAGCATTTAACGGAGTCACTTAATCTCTTTATACTCTTTTTATTACCTCTCCTCTTATTCAATGTAATTGAACCATTAATTTCCCCTTTGTATGTGTTTGTACTTTAAGGCTATTTTATTTTCTCCACTTGATTCATTTCTATATAGTTAATATTTATTTTAGATATAAGGGATGTTTAGAACTGTTATAATTTTTTGTAAATATTTCTTATTGCCTTATTATACATGTTTCACTCGTATTTATATGAAACCTAATAATTTGTTTGTATTAATACCTACCGTTTAGAACATGTTAATTTGGTTCCTAGCAAAAATTGCACCCACGTTTATAGTGACTGAATATTTTTGTCTCGTTGTTTTTTACACTTTAGCTGTTTTATTAATTGCTTTTCCCCACTGGACTCTTATAATTTATTGGTTTCGCCATAACCTCAACATTTTAGAGAGCCTTACCTATTCTGTAATTTTTATCCCAATTGACTTCTCCATATTTCACGCACTGACATCAAACTATTTATTTCTCACTTGTTTAAAGCATTAGATTCACCTTGGTTTTAGTTTACTTAACTTGAACAAATTATTTGATTTATTTTTCCTTAAGTCTTTACTAATAGCTTGTAATTTTTATTTTAGGAGAAATGAATTACTATTTGCTCTCTTTTGCTTTGCTTCATTTTTATTTACTTTTATTTTATAGTAATTTGGTCGCAATTAAAACCACGTTTTCTTAACCATTAAGCTTTTTTACTAACTGCTTTACTTTCCTAGTAGCCGGTTGTCAACCTAGTGGTTACCTCATATAAAAAAGGGTCCCTTGGCTTTTGCACTTCTTGTCATGGTATGGTCTATTTTGTAATATTAATAGCTGTACAATAATAAATATTTACTCTTGTAAGATATTTATCTTCTGGTTCTAATGGTATTCTAAATTGACAATTTTAGATAGTGTTTTCTATTTACCGCTTATTATTTGTAAATTATTTTGTACAGAGGGAATACTTATATTGCTGGTTATTTTATACTAAGTAAATTTACAACTGCTTATAAGGTGATGTACGCCAAAGCTCATTCCCTGTTGGTTACTTACATACAGAGCAAATTCTAATCATCCAAACAGATGCACAAGTCATGTTTTCTTACTTTCGTACTGTAGTGTCATTGATGTTTGCCCCCATGGCCTGACTATAAAGCCGATTATGTTATTATGTGATTTAATACAATAAATTCACAAGTATCTACGTTAGACTTATAAGAATATGCAACAATTTCAGCAGTAAAATATACAAAGTTGACTAATTTATGTGGAAATATCCTTTCTATTGCATATATATGTCATTAAATCTAAATTTCGGGTTATCCGAGGCTTTATTGAGTTCACTAAACGGTACCAGGTTAAGCTTTCTACCTTCTATTAACAAAATTTTAAGGTTGGCCTGCGTATCCCCTTGGGACCAGCGAATTCACTTAATGTGCCTGTTTTGGCTGCTGCCGCTTTCTTATCTTCAATTTTTAATTTACCACGTCCGGTCAACCTCGACTATATGTCTGCGCACGTTGTCGCCAACACAAAGTAATTAAGAGAAGAGGACTAACCTCCTCAAGATAAACCCACTGTTCCATTTGTTCAATTTATTCAGCTAGTCTCTCTGAAGCTGAAGTATCCATTTTACAAAAATTTATGTCATTTGCACTTGAACCTAAACTCACAAGTTTTGTATGGTTTCATATGCGGTCAGATTTTCGGTCACTTTATACTTATGGTCGACACAATGGGATGTACCTTATCTGGAAAAATAAAACTATTTTCCATATATCTTTCCACTCTCCTACTAAATTTGTAATTTTGAAAACATAATCCAAATAAAAATCCCAATAAAAGGACCTTGCCTCGTAACGACTTAACCAAATTTAAATTTTGGGAGTGATCTACATGATGCAGATTTACTAAATATGAAACCATAATTATTTATATACACGCTGTGTAATCTGTTTCATTAAATTTGGATACATTATTATCTATACTTTATACATTTCATTAAAATTTTAATATTGTTGCGGACATCAATCTTCTCTTTTATATTTTTATCTATAGTTTGCTTATAACCTGTGATGATCTTGCACACAGAGCAGTACAAAGTACCTGTATTCTTCATCTACATTTAATAATCGAGTAAAATTCTGCATTAATTTAACTCCTCTCTTTGCGGAGTCATTCAATCCTATCAAACTGTTAACTTTCCCCTTGGCTTCTAATTATAAAGAGGTTGTTCTTCCATGATGAAGGACATTCCTGAAGGAAACTAGCAGCAATCGGTAAAATAGTGAAAATATCTGTGCTCTTTATTTACACAAAATTGCCCTATATTTTTTCACCTTACCAAAATACCAATATCTTACCAAAACCAGATTGAACTTAGCAAATAATGTAGCATTTAATTCTTCACACACAGTAATACATCGTTTTTCCACGTGAAGATTCTTTTTGTCTACGTTGGCCGCAATTTAAATTTTGGTGTTTATGCCCATATCATTTCAAAACTTTTAGAAAAAAAACTGACAATTCTTCTGATAAATAACACAGTGCTGAACAAATACCATCAAAACTGTTCTAGAAATTATGGAATATATACTTGTATGACGTCAGTGCTTTTAGGAACCAGTGACTTTGATTACGGGCTCTTAAAGCTGCACTGTACTTAAATCACGGTTTAACACAGACATTTATATATATGAAGGTATTTTCATGTGTAATCGATATTTGCACTGTGTCCTTTGCAAAAACATTTTCAAGGAATAAATTGTTCTTGCTATCCATCCAGCATGATGAATTGATCCAGGAGGAAGGGTTTTCAGTTTCCTTTCTATGTCTCCTACCAAAAATATTAGGAGAGTTTTATGAGTGCCGTTAATCGCCACTTATAGGTTTCTGTAGTTCATGTTTATAGAAGTGGAACACTTTTTTAATACCTGAATCACCGATATGCTCTTCTGCGTCTTCTGTGCCACACTCAATACTTTTTTTTTGAACAGTGTTTAACGCCAGTTTTTACTACTGAGGCGGTGAACACTGATGATATATGAGATGAAGTGATATATTGAGAACGGAATTTTTTTAAGGAAGGAAACGTATCAGGCCTAATTTTAGGGTACATCTCCGGTATTTGTCAGTTATGAGGACCGAGAAAAACCTGGAAAACTGCCAGTTAGGAAGGAGAGTCCTGGCGGGATCCGAACCCCAGTCTTCCCGCTGACGAGTCCGCGCCTTAACGACCTCAGTCACCAGTGGCGGTCACTGAATACTGCATATATTGATACTTCCCCAGTTTTCCCTCAATTGTTTCAAAAGGAATATGTCAAACGCGCTTGATATCTCTCATATTTTGCATTCAAATGCGCTTTGCAAATCTACTTCACAAAAGTTCACAGATGTGGGCACGGCATGCGACAAACAACTCTCTGTCAGTTTTTGTAACAATAATACTATTATGCTGTTAAAGCAGCCAGTGATTGAAGCAGTTGCATCACTGTAACTTTCCGCCCTGGCGGTCTGTTGCAGTAGAAAGAGGCTGTCTTCTGCTAATTTGATATATTTGCAAATCATTAACGTGTGCAATACAAACAAGTTGCCCAAATTGCTTTTAAATTCCTCCTCAAATCTCCCATATGTATCTCGGGCCTTGTTTGCATTCTTTGCAAATTTCTCCACTCTGAATCGAAGTCAATAATTTTTGTATAATGTGGAAGAAATTTTGTCGGAACACTTGCTTTTTCCTACATTTTATCACGAACTCGCACTGTGGCTAACACTGTTACTTCAAGTGTGTTGTAATACAGAACTTCTAATTGTTTTTCTGATGATGCTGATGATGATTATTGTTTAAGGGGCGCACAACATCGAAGGTCATTAGCGCCCAAACACCTTAAAAACTGCGCCCGAACTAAAAATAAATAGTTGACACAAATAGTGTCTTAGGGTAAATAACAGTAGCACGTTGTGCAACAAAATAAAAAAAAGCCCTTAACAATTAACAAGTGGGGGTAATGGTCAACAAACAAAGGACTGGTATTAAAACAGCCTCAATAGCGAAAAACAGTCCTATAATGATCTAAAAAGGGTCAATAAAACCCTATAACTAAAGACATTACAAAAATAAAAACTGGTAGTAAAACACATCAGCAAAAGCTGAAAACAAACCAGTATTGCAAAAGTCTAAAATAGTAACCATAAAACCCCCAAAATAATAACAAGGGCAATATACAACAACTCAATTAAAGACTGGTAATAAAACGATGCATCAAATGCTGAAATAACAACAGTCTTAAAAGAGTCTAAAAATGCCGTCATGGATAAAAAGAGAACACCTCACACCTTGCTCCAAAAACCACAAACACGGATAAAACGGAGCACTCGCTCAACAGCAACCACATAGTCTGCAAGTAATGCCTCAATAGAGGAGGGCAAACCTAGACTATGTCTAAAAGCTGCCAGATGATGGCATTCAATTAAAATGTGACGCACTGTAAACGGGTGGTCACAGTGAGGGCAAGCTGGAACGGGATGACCATTAAAAAGGTGAGAGTGACTAAAACGGCAATGCCCAATTCTAAGGCGAGCTAAAATTACTTCTTCCCGATGAACAGCGCGAGAAGAAGTCGACCAGTTAAAAGGGGATGATTTACATTCCCGAAGCTTATTGGCGAGTATTAAATCCCACTCATCACGCCAGCGCGAAAGAATACCTCTACGTAATAAATGGTTAAAATCGCCAAAATAAAAACATTGCTCGTACTCAGCAGGGTCTAAAAGAGCGGACTTAGATGCGACATCTGCGGCCTCATTACCTTTTAGCCCCACAAGTCCATGTACCCATAATTGTGTCACCCTGATGCCAGCGTCGAAAAGAGTTAACACTATATCCTGGACCTTCTGTAGAAGGGGGTGGTGGTTGTACAGATTTCTAAAACTCAAAATTGCACTCAAAGTGTCAGAACAAATAACAGTATTCCCAAGCCCGTGAAAAGAAATAAATAAAATCGCCCGATAAATAACATAAAGCTCCGCTATAAAAATAGATGTCGCAACCTTAAGACCAGAGGAAAAACATGCCCCGTTAAAAACAAAAGCCCATCCTACAACTGTGTCAGATTTCGAGCCGTCGGTATATATAAAATTCCAGCCATTAAAAGAGGATTTGATCTCGCTAAAATAACAACGAATAATATGTGCTGCGGTCGAAGATTTCGAACAGGACGCAAGCCCAAGATGAACGGGGGCCTCTGCTAAAATCCAGGGTGGGAGAAGAAGTTTCCCCGGCTAAGAAAAAAGCAGGTAACTCAAAGTCCAACGTCCGCAAAATCTCCCAAAAACGAAAGGCAGCAGACTTAGGAGTAAAAGAACGAGCAGCATAAAAGCTATCCAAAGACACATTAAAAAATGGCTCGTTCGTGGGATGACCAATTTTCTCAGCTAGTCGACAACCGAAAGCAGAAAGTAAAACATCCCTACGATAAAACAACGGAGGTTCTCCAGACACCGCACATAAACTGAACACAGGACTGGGGGGGAATGCTCCAATGGCAGCACGGATACCCCGGTGATGAATCGGGTTCAGGCGGCGCAGAACAAAAGGCCGCGCAGAGTCATAAACAACACTGCCATAATCCAATTTGGACCGGATAAGAGAGTGGTAAAAACGCAAAAGAATAGTTCGGTCAGATCCACAAGATGTACCACTTAAAACACGTAAAATACAAAGAGAACGTTCACACTTGCCTCTGATTTAGTGCTATATGTGTGATGACCAGCATAGTTTCCTATCCAAAACCAAGCCAAGGAATCGAACTTCGTCTGCGAAAGCAAGAGCGTCTGGGCCAAGACGGAGCGAAGGTGGAAGATACTCCTTGTGACGCCAAAAGAACATGCAGACGGACATCTCTGCGGAGAAACGGAACCCGTGATTCACACTCCAAGCGTAAAGGCGGTCGAGACAGAAATGGAGGCGGCGTTCCAAGAGACAAGTTCTCCGAGAGGAAAGATAAACGGCAAAATCGTCTACAAATAACGACGATTGTATTCCTGGCGGTAAATACTCGGTGATAGAGTTAATAGTAATGGCAAACAGAGTGCAACCAAGTACCGAGCCCTGAGATACACCGTTCTCTTGAATAAAACTAGATGATAAAACTGATCCTACGCGAACATTAAAAACCCGGTGTTTCATAAATTCCTGAATAAAAACAGACATGCGCCCACGTATGTTCCAATCGTGAAGCGTTGTGAGGATACCGCCTCTCCAGCAAGTATCAACAACTTTCTCCAGATCAAAAAATACAGCAACCGTTTTGCACTTCCGAATAAATCCGTCCATTATGTGGGTGGAAAGAGATATAAGATGGTCGACAGAGGAACGGTCACGACGAAAACCGCACTGACCGTTCGTCAATAGATGCCTCGACTCCAACCACCACATAAGCCTCCCATTAATCATGCGTTCCATCACCTTGCAGACGCAGCTGGTGAGGGAAATCGGATGGTAACTGGAAGGAAGATGTGGGTCCTTTCCAGGCTTAGGTATAGGAATGACGGTAGCCATTCGCCAGGCGCTAGGAATGTGCCAAGACACTAAACAAAATTAAAAGCATGTAATAAAAATGCCTTGACTTCCGCTGATAAATGCTGCAACATAGCAACACGAATGCCATCCGGCCCTGGTGCGCAGTGTCTGGAGTTCGTAAGGGCATGTTCCAATTCCCTAGAGGTAAAGGGGACATTGTAGCACTCCTGAAGGTCGGAAGCAAAACAGAAGCCCTTAGACTCGACCTGCTCTTTAATTGTGCGAAAATAGCAGGGTAGTTGGCCGAGCTTGAAACATCAGCAAAAGTGCGTCCTAAAATATTAGTGACATCAATCGGAGTAGTGACAACCCGATTTAAAATCCGAAGACCGGGAATGGGCGTAAACCTAGGTTTGCCCGCAACGCGGCGCAGTCGTTCCCAAACTACGGATGATGGCGTTGTGCGGTTAAAAGACGAGGTAAAAGCAATCCTAGAAGCCTTTTTGCTATCCTTAATGACTCGACGGCATTTGGCGCGCAGTTGTTTATAGCGAATCATATTTGCAGAAGTAGGGTGGCGACGAAAAACTCGGAGAGCACCTCCGCGTGCACGCAATGCATCCCGGCATTCATCGGTCCACCAGGGAACCGGTAAGCGTCTGGGGTGACAAGATGACCGGGGAATAGCCTGATCTGCGGCTGTGATGATGACCGTACGGAGGTGCTCGATCACGACGTCGATAGATGGAAATTCACACCCTGAAAATTCGGCCATAGATCGAAACAGAGGCCAGTTCGCCTTTTCAATGAGCCATTTTGGCGCGCGCTGGGAATGTGCATTTGAAGAGAGTTTATGGATCTGACACGGAATGTGCTCACTGGAATATAAATCGGAGATGATGTTCCAGGTGAAATGTATAGCAAGTGAGGCAGAACAAATGGATAAGTCCAAGTGGGAAAAGCTGTGAGTGCTGTCAGAAAGAAAAGTAGGTTGACCAGTTTTGAGCAGAATGAGATGGTGGCGGTCGAGAAAGTTTGCCAACATGCTATCCTTGGCACACTCGGTGTTGGACCCCATAGAGGATGGTGTGCATTAAAATCTCCCAAAAGTAGGACGGGGGATGGGAGCTGAGACAGAAGATTGTCCAGGTCAACCATGGTGACTGTAACAGACGGAGGCAAGTAAATACTGCAGATGAAAAAACTGAGGGCAGAGAAGTGAACTGTAGCTGCAGCTGCCTGTAAAGGAGTCTGGAGCTGTAATAAAGTACAGTACACACCGTGTCGCATTAAAATTATTACTCCGCCGTGAGCGGGAATGCCATCTGCGGGAGGGAGTTCAAACCTCGCCGAAGAGTAACGGCGTAAAGTAAAAGTATCTTGCGGGCGAAGTTTAGTCCCTTGGAGACACACAAGCGGAGAGTCAGTCGAGCGTTTAAGTAACTGCAAGTCAGGTCTACGACTACGGAGTCCACGCACATTCCAAGAAAGGATAGCCATTGTTAAAATTAAGTAAAAAATTAAAAATACCACCTTACTTTTTACTAGGCCCAAGACGAATCAAACGTCCTTTCTTAAGTCGCGTGGGACTTGGTGGTTTTTCGGGAGCAAGCACATCCTGCTCCATGACCTCCTCAGAGGGAGGGCTCTCCCGCTGAGAAGCATCCACGGACTCCAGCACCTGGAACCGGTTGGATGTAGAGAGGGGCGGTGATGGCAACCGCATAGCGGGTTTGCTCCCTTCATGGGAGCGGGACCTCCGCGGAGGAGAAGGGCTCTTCTGCTTTTCAGCAGGAGTGGATGTTTTTAAAAAGTCGGTCTTTGTGTAGCTGGTCTTAAACTTAATTTCTGATGCATTAAAAACTATGGGCTTGGGCTTCTCAGTAGAGCGCTTAGGAGAACTGGGCACATTTTGCACCCGTGTAAAAACAAGGTCGCAAGTGTGCGTACTGCTATCGCACTTCTTAATCGTTGATGAAGCTGCTGCGCTGTATGTGCCGGTCTTAGGCACGACGGGTTGGCGAGATTGAAAACACTTCCGGGCCTCAGTAAAGGAGAGCGTTTCCTTCACCCGGACCTCCTGAATACAGCGCTCCTCCTTAAAACGAGGACATTTTCGGGATGAGGCTGGATGATCTCCGTGGCAGTTAACGCAAACGGGAGCGGATGTACATGCTCCTTCATGAGATACTTGGCCGCAGGTAGCACAGATAGAATTGGCACTCTTACAAGAGACGCGTGTATGGCCAAAGCGCTGGCATTGAAAACAACGCAACGGGCTCGGTACGTACGGGCGCACCTCAATGACCTCATAGCCCGCTCTTATCCTCTGCGTCAATTCGACCCTGTTAAAAGTGAGGAAAAGTGTTCGGGTAGGCAAAAATTCACCTTCTTTCCTCGCCTGCACGCGATACACGGACGTGACCCCTAGGTGTTCCAAGCAACTTTGGATATCGGGGTCAGACATTCCGTCCAGTACGTTAGTAAACATAACTCCTCGCGACGAATTTAATGTGCGATGTGGCTCAACACGGATGGGATAACTGTGGAAAATCGTCGCCTTGAGTAGCGAGTTACTCTGAGACATTCCAGTGCTCTCAACCGAAAGCGATCCATTAAGAAGTCGGGTGCAGGTTTTCACAGGTCCAACTATGGTGTCAATACCCTTGTGAATTATAAACGGGTTCACCCGGGTAAAAGATTGTCCATCTTCCGTTCGACTAATCAGCAAGTAGCGAGGGAAAGGCTTTACGGTTAATTCTTTAACATCAACCCGTTTTCTTTTAATTTGTGTGAGATTATGTTCGTTCACCATAGCGATATAATCCTCCACCATTGCAACTGTCTCCGATGGCAGGCTGCTTCCTGGGTAGGACAAATAAAACAATAAAAGAGGCGAAATAAAAAGGAGTCAAACGCGCAAGCGCGGACCTGATGGAGCAGCTCGGGTGCTTCGGGGTCGCTACGCCCCGTACCCAAAAAATTGGGCCTCTGAGGGGTAACTTTTTTCTGTTTGATGACAATTTCTGTCCTGTTATTTGGTCTTTATACACTTTATTAAACACTCACGTTACTTAGTATGCGTATATTTTGCAGTATAGCCTTTAAAACACATATGATACTATTGGAAATAAGCAACGATCACGCCTGAATGTATCTGGGTGTTATAGTGGGGCGACAAGTTTGAGCATATTCACCGGCATAGTTTAGAGTGCTTCGATTGCAAAGAAATTTAAAGAAAACATGTTTTAGAGTGAAACAAACAAAACTAGTGGGTATAAATTTCAAAAACTTAAATTGGGGAAATAAGGGATATCCCTAAGACACAGCCTTAGAAATGTTCTCCCATTATTTTGACCTCCATCCGAACTGGAACCCCTTACTTCAGTCGCAACTCAATTGATTTATACTTTCATCGATAATTTCCTGGGTGAAATTAGCAATCCTAACATTTTGGAGTAAAACTCCAGGACAACCATACCCCGACATAAAATCTTTATGCTCCCGTTATCTAATTACAGGTATATTTTATTTTTCCTGCCTGTCAAATGTACATCTGTTGTCCTTGAACGTACCACTTATATCTCATAAGCTAACCGGCCGCTATATGGTTGTTTTTATTACTGATCGTTGTCTCAAAATCCTACTCAAAATTTAACACTGAATTATCAAAGGTACTTGGCCATCCAAGCTCCTACTGAAGATGTAAACAAAAGTGAGATTTCATAAGCTAACTCCTATCTTTATTTTGCCAAAAGTCTATAAAGGATATGGTTGTCAACTATAGTTCTCCAACTCAAAGAATCTCATTCAGTGATATTCTCTATATATTAATATTCCACATGACAAAGAGATTGTCCTTTTAAAATACGTATCAAATAATCTCCTCTTCCTCACATTCTGTCCACTAATAATATAGGCCATTTGCAATGATATTACTTACTCGTAATGCTTACGCTTTTGAGAATAAATATTTATCACAATTAAAATGTACAGTCATTGACACTAAGTTGGCCCCTTGGAATGCTACTCTATTTATGGCCCGTCTAGAGGAAGAATTTTACATTCTGAGTTATTCATAAACTAATCTCAAATGATCTGTAAAATACAAGTAGAATATTTCTAGCGCTTCTGTTTTAGATTTTGATATCACTCTATCTGGCAAAGAATTTCTGACGTTGCTTAAAATGAAATCTACCAACCTTCTGTAATAATATCTTTATTTCGAATCCTGGGCACACCAAAAGATTCATTTCTTTTTATTTATTTGTTCGTGGGCTTCGGTTTAGTAACAACGCTGCCTCTTAAGATAAATATATCACCAATGTAACTCGAAACACGCAAAAAACAGGGTGTACCCTTAATCACTTTTACGTTCAGGTATAATGGATTCCCACAACACCTTTGCTCAAAGGGACATTGTATATATTCTCATTACTTCCTCTTTTCAGGCATCGAGCAAATAAGACATATTCTCAGAGATTGTTATACGATTTTACTTCAAAATTCTGTAATCCCCACTTTTCTTGAAAGAATTCCTTGTTCGACATTTAGAACTTCCCGAAATTTTCGAAATATTTTCAAATGAAATTTACAGCTACTTCTAAAGTTCTCTTTTTGCCCACCTTTATCATACCCATCCCACCACGTCAAATGTATAACTTGTGCCATCATCAACCCCATTATCACTTACCTTAATTTTAAACTTTACATGTTCAGAAAATGCAATTTTTTTTTATTGGATTAACTTTAAATGTACTCGTAGCTGCTCTTCGGGTGAATTCCTCTATTTTGGGCTTCTGTATTCTGTCATAGCCACTTTCCTCAGTATTTTCTTCGCGATTCACCTATCAAGCGCCTTTTCTTGAAGTTGAGCTTCGGCTCGAAATATACACTGTTTTAGTATGTTTTATTAGTTTTGCATTTAAGTAATGAACAATGGGTTTAGTGTGGTGTAACATATACCAAATGAAAGGTATTATACTTTTCTCCACTGATATACATATATACATTTATATAAATTATACGTGCACAAAGTTTAAAATAATATAATAATGAGCAAAGTGGATTAATGAGGATGCAATTCGATACTTAACTCGCTTATAGTACCTATAAATCATTGACTTTCTCGGAAGAAAGAAAATCATAGGAAAATTTTCCTGGTGATAAAAAATATTGGAAATACATATGACATTAACAACCCTATTATCGGAAAATAATATACTAATTAAAATAAGATTTTATTATTTCATTATATTTAACATTTATAAAAAAATAGTGGTGAAGGCATTTTTCAATCCATGGTTTTAGCATATGAACATTAAACACACATTTTCTTTGCTTATTTTTTAACTCGAAAACAAAATGTATATATCTGGCCTTTGTTTATTTAAGGACGCTTTTTAACATATCTAGCCTGAATATAAGCTGTTCACCGCAGCTATTCGTGTGTCTAGTCAATATTAGCAGTAAGTGCAAAAGTTATTCAATTTTTGCATTCGTATATGGAGAGAATAAATCACTGTAGCAGAATGCAACTTTTTCTTAACCCTTATAAACATTAACTTTTCATATAAGGGGTACATACAGTGAGGTTCTTGAGATATGTGCTGCCTGAGCACGGCTGCTTACGGGCAGGCGCTTTAACTGGAAAAAGAATCCTCAGGCCTAAAGTTTGACTTTTATTTTAGTATTTATATATTTCTGAAGGCATTACTTGATACTGAATTTAAAACGAATAATAATGATCAATGACCTGAATTATAAAATATTTTGAAAACAATGGGCCAGCATCTGCGCTAGAAATTCCTATATTTCATGTATATTCTCTTTCGTAAGATTCTGGTTGTTCGCAACACATTGCTTGTCTTTGAGAGGTTCTCTAATTTGTAACTTTTCAATGATTTAGGACAGTATCTCTACATTCTCTATAATTCAATAGTTTGTGCAGTGGTATAACAATTAAATTACACAATGAAAACGTCGAATAATACGAAACGCACAACCAGTATCTGGTAGCGCCTGCCTCAAAATACCTACAAGTTGATACCAGAACGTGGATGATTTGATTGGCTTCTCTGGGCAAGCAGTCAAACTCTGCTTGTTCGTAACTCTGTTTTTATGTGCAGTTCAAGGTATTCGTTATGTAAAATCATTAAATTAACTCATGTACTCTATGGGATAATAATAATGCTTTGTTTGTACATAAGTAATTTTTCATCTGCACTTAGTGCAGATATTTTTTTTTTCTACAATTGATGTATTTTAGAACAGAAAACTACTCTGGTTGAGACAAAATACTCATGTATGCATAATGCAGGCATGTACTGCTTTAACTACACTCAGTTAAAAAGGATAGTATTAATTGTTACAAGAAAATTGTAGAATTTCTGCATTGTTATACAAAAAATTCTTATTCCCTTCCATAGAGGAAAAAGGGAATTATTATATACAAGTCTCTGTTTTGCTTATATAGCCATATTTATTTTCCTTTATATGATTGAATAGTTTATTGCGTGAAGTAACTTTGAGCTATGGACTGTGTGGTAAAATTCTTCTCCTGTAGTTATTATGCCAATCGATATGCATCAAGAAACGCAAGGTTTCAATCTTAAGAGAATAATGATGTAACTATGACAAGGGGTTATTATTGTAAAAATGTAAAGATCTGTGATATCATTTATGCGCCGTAAAATCATAATTGTCAACCGTGATACAAGTTGCTAAATACACCGTTGCTTGTATGTGCGCATTTGTGACCATCTACTAAAGTTTCCAAAGTAAAATCGGCTTAAAACTTGTAGCACTGCTAACGAGAGAGACCCAGAGTTAAATAATGACCCAGTCTTTGCTAGAAAGAGCGAAATAGAGAGAGATATTACACTGGTTATTGAAGAGCACATAATGCCTCTCCTGGAATTAATTCTACTTTCTTTTTTCAGACATTAAAACGCAGATATTGCTCTTTTCGTTCCGTAAGTTTTAGTTGTGTTGTTTGGTTGTGTTTAGTGCACTGTAATTATCAAGAGCTTAAAGTGAAATAATAACCAAAGACACTCTAATTAGATTAAAATATAATATAGTGAAAATCAGAAAATGCTTCAGACAATATTTGAAGTGTTCTTAGGAGGACGATTGATAGCAGCTTTAATGGCATTCCCAATGCCATTTCAAGGCGAAATTGGTTTTTTCAACTGAAATGTTGTTTTCCTTTGTATAGAGCATATAAAAGTTCTAGTCCATCTTCCAGCTATGATGCAGGCTAATGTGATTGTTATGCTTAATCCTGCTCCTTTGAGAGATTTCCCAATCCCGTTCCAGTTGACGGGAATTCCGGTGAGGATTAGCGGCAACTGCAGCTAATATAGTGACTTCTGAATTTTCCCCAGGAGCAATTCCCATTCAATGGTTTTTTGATTGTTTGTTTGTTCTTTTTTTCCCCTTTGTGCGACACCTTCCTTTTAGGAAAGTAAGTTTACAAGTCGTTGAAAATCTGTAACAGATGACTGCCTCTTTTCAGGATATCGATCTCCGTATAAGTTGCAAACTGCTCTAGCGTTCTTTTGAGCTTTGCTATAAATGTAAATCATATCGATCCTCTCGTTGATCAGGTATCGAAGATCCACGATTGAAAAACGAAAAGGAATACTGAGAATACTGTCCTTTAAGGTTTGAATTGGCAAATAGGTGCACTCGTTTTTGTGCCGATGTCAACAAAGGGGCTTCTGTGTACAAACAAATTAGTTTCTTTCATAGCAATAACAAAATGTAAGAGAGAGAAGTGAACGTGAATGAAAAACATTTGCTGTCTTATTTGTCAAACATCACATCATCTATTGCCCCTAGCTGATAGATGTACTGGAACTTTATACTGAAAATGCAATGTTCTTTCCATTCCCAGAAGAGAAATAAACCATTCCATTTGAAAAAACCAATTGATCTTGAAATGACATTGAGAACGGCATTTCAAGAACGAGTTAAGGTCGCTGCCTTATGTCCCCCTAAGAGCACTTCAAATTTTGTCTGAAGCACTTTTTAGATTTTCCGCTTCGTTTCGGAGGAAATGGCCGCACCACTATAAATGTCTCACTTTGTATACATTAAAAACATATTTTATACACGAGTGTCGACTGTACATGCTTAAGTACGATACACAATTAGAAAGAAGTAAAAATAATAAAAATTAAAGCAATAATATTAAACATATTTTTAAAAAGTTAAAAATCAGAAGAACTTTTTAAAAGTACATACATGAGTAGAAGCAACTTACATATTTGTTATACAACTATACTAGTTATTGCGTACTAACCAGAAAATAAAATGCTTCTAGCTTCGCGCACTTTGGCTAGAAAAATGCCCATATTCAACCAATTAGTGTGATCAGGTCTCAGTATGCCGATGACTTTTAATTGCCTTAAAAAGTTTTCAGAAAACATCGTTTTTTCAGGTGTCCCCAGTGAAAAAATTCGGTCGGAATATTTACATATTCCTCATCCTCTTCACAAAATAAGCAGATTGTCCTACTCGAACTATCGTCATTCTTTGAGTTTTCCATTCTCCCAGTGTTAACTAGGCCATTCCTGGTCTTGCCTTTAACCATAGAACGAGCATGTATATCGCTTTAACCCAGGTTAACTTAATTTCATTCGATATGCTCAAGAAAATTCGTATTACACACTGCCTGTATTTCCTGTATGCTGATATCCTCTAGCCTTCTTCTAATTTTCTTCCATTCATTTTTACTATTTTCATTACCTCATTGCCACATTGAACCGAGAATAAATTCTTACAGTTCTCTTTCCACCTCTGTTGTCCAAAACATTGGTGTTGTATTTTGTATCTGGTATCTATGGTATTTAGTGCGAAGTGTGGACTGGTCTCTCTGCATCATTCTAAGCTCTAAACCATTATTTAACCGTCCTTGCTTTACTACTAACAGTATTTTCATCGTAACAAACCTACCTCATGATCCCATAATTTGACGTTCCTTTGGAGAGCCCGAAAACCCTTTTATAAAAATAGACTTGAATTTTATTTACATGTTCAACTATCCCTCATCCCCATAGGTCATTTCCATATAGCATAATAGACTTTATCATAGCATTGTACGTGCTCTCCAGTGTCTAGAGTCAGACAACGCAGTAGGAGGGTAGGTGCATAAGTTTCCGGCCCCGCCGATAAGGATTATCGCCTTCTCAAAATGCTCAACTGGTGCCATACCTGACCTGTTAAGTAAATAATTGCATCTGTAACTTCCGCTCCACTGTGTTCAGTTATTCAGATATAGTTGCATAAAGAGGGCTATGAGTAGAACATTGTGACATGTTCAAAATGAAGTTTCGAGCTACTATTAAGTTCTTCACAACAGACAGACTTATACTAAATGAAATTAAACAGCGATTGTACGGTGTATATAGCGAAGCATTCCCTTCATATTCTACCGTAAAAGAATGGGTCAAACTTTTTCGAATGGATCGAGAAAGCATTGAAGAGGAATAGCATACAGGTCGGCCCTTGGAGGTGCTCACTCCTGAAAACATCGCTCTTCTGGAAGGAGAAATTATGCAAGACCAGCGGCTCAAAGTTAAAGAAATAGCAGCAAGTTTGGGCCTTTATAAAAAAACATTCCTTTTAGTTATTTATGAACATTTATACATGAATACGGTTGGTGCAAAATGGGTGCCTTAACTTCTTCCAAAAGTAGCAACCAGTCATCTGTTTTCAGGCATTTTTGGAGCTCTGCCGTGGCAACGAGATAGAAGTGTAGCAAACCATTTTTACAGGAGATGAAACTATGGTCCTCTACTATGATACGTTGTCCAAAAGAGAATCAATGAAATGGCGTAAACCTAGCGAAGCACAGCCTCTAAAAGCCAAGGTCAGACCCAGTCAACTAAGAAGATCATGGCCACAATCTTTTGGGACTGTGAATGAATATTCTCCATTGAATTCAAGGAGAGCAGCACCGCGGTAAATAGGGAGTACTATGCTCGCCTACTGCACAGACTACATGCTTCAATCAAAGAGAAAAGGCGAGGAAAGCTGAGTGGTGGTAACCGCCTTCTTCACGACAACGTGCCTGTACACACAGCTCTTGTTGCAAAGGAAGCTGTGAAGAAATTTGGCTTCAAGGAGATCGACCATCCATCCTACTGCCCAGATCTAGCTCCCAGTGGCTATTTCCTCCTCTCAAAACTCAAGAAGGACCTTCCAGGAAGGAAATTTAAGTGTGACGAAGAAGTGATGGATGCTGTTAATGTCCATTTTGCAGACAAAACTTCTGACTATTTTGAGAGGGAAATCGCAATGTTAATTCAAAGATGTGAAAAGTATATTGCAATAAAGGGTAACTATATTGAAACGTGAAATATAGTTTTTGTCGTTATCATACCTAGAAAATATTTTGGCCGTAAACTTGGACCTACCCTAATAAATCATATAGTTGATATCGTTCTTTATAACTAACAGATAAGTGCTTATTTCTTTTCCAACTCATAATAAATGTTACTACAATGTATATAATGCACACTTAAATACTATTTTGTATCTGTGCCGTACACATAGCCATTTTACGTGTAAGTTCTTGATTTTGATTTATTTATTGCCATGCCCCATTTCATTCAATAATCTTCTAGGATGCGAATGCCTTTCTGCAAATCATCTCTTGTTAGAGATAAAACAGTTAGATCGTCAGCAATGAAAGTTACAGGAATGCATGTATCGTCCACATCCGCGATATCACCTATAAATATGAGATATTCGTTGCAATGTTAAATTGGCCATATTCAATGTAACTTTACTCTGAATCTATTTTGAATACGAAGCTGACTTTTTGCTACGGTAAATTTGTACTTATATCTAAACTTTACGTTTATTTAAAGTAAGGATTATGCAAAATTTGATTTGTGATTAAATTTAAAGTTTTATTCACATGTAGCGTTTTTAATTATCCAATTTTTATGTAAATCAGGAAGTAATTAATGTTTTAACATGCCCGTAACGCCTCTGAGGTCTTCAATGCTTTCGTGCTTCATACTGGGTCATCACCCATTTTATTCTCCAATTTACTTTTGCATCCTTTTCTGTGCTGCCTTGCTCTTTGCTACACTGCTCAGAAGGTTTTATTAGAAGACGTAATTCTTTCTTTGTCCAATTTGAGCATTGTCTTTATTCTATTAGATCCCACTAAAATGCCCATATTTTCTACTAAGTAATTTCTGTCTATGTTCCCATTATTAAATGTTGTCTAACAAATGATGCTATTGATATTCTTATGCATTGAAGTATGTCAAATTATAATAAATCTGTCTTTTGACATCTTAACCATGTAACACTTGTTACATATGCTTTGGGGTTCTGGGTTCGACCACGGACACACTTTTGTAATACATTTTATCTGCCAGATCCCTGAATATGACTTTATAATATCTATATTGGGCTCGCAATAGCATGTTTATGGTGATTTTTTTCTCTTGTTTCCTTCACTTCGTTATGTTTGCACCAGCTTTCATTTGCAGAAGAAACAAAAATTTTTGAGAATTTTCTTTGAATGAAGCTACATGAAAAAATTATGCCCGTACAGCTTTTCTCGTGTCTAGTACATTTGTAATATTTTACCAGATGCCAGCATATAATTCTTTTGAATTTTAGCTATGGTAGCTGCAGATGATGATGATTATTGTTTTAGGGGCGCACAACATCGAAGGTCATTAGCCCCAAACACACTAAAAAAAACTGCGCCAGAATTAAGGAAATCAGTCATCTACACAAAATCTGTGTAGAAGAGTTTCACAGTGGCCCTGTAGGCATTAAAATACAAACCCCAAAACAAATAACAAGGGTAATAAACCTAACAACAAACTAGACCGTTACTAAAAACTCAGCTGCAAGGGCTGAAAACCCAACAGTCCTCAATGGTCCTAAAGGTAACCATAAAAAAACCCCAAAACAAATAACAAGGGTAAACTGCTCAATGAAAAAATGGCGTGCAGTAAAACTCAACCGCAACAGCGGAAAACAAAACAATTCTAACAGCCCAAAGCTGGACAGTAAAAACCCCAAAACAAAAACAAGGGCAATATGGTTAACACGTGTAAAGACTGGAGTTAAAAGGCAAGCAAGAGCAGTAAAAACATACTTGCTTATAACGGTATAAAAGGGTAACGATAAAATCCCAAAACTAACAACAAAGGAATATGCAACACAACAATATAAAGACTCTACTAAAAGGATTCAGAAAAAGCTGAAATAACAAACGTCTTAAAATAGTCTAAAAAATGCCGTCATTGGTAAAAAGATAAAACATCACACCTTGCTCCAAAAACCACAAACACGGATAAAACGGAGCACGCGCTCAACAGCAATCACATCATCTGCAAGTAAGTCTTCAATAGAGGAGGGCAAACCTAGGCTATTTCTAAAAGGTGTCAGATGATGGCAATCAATTAAAATGTGACGCACTGTAAATGGGTGGTCACAGTGAGGGCAAGCTGGAGCGGGTTAGCCATTAAAAAGGTAACAATGACTAAAACGGCAATGGCCAATACTAAGCCGAGCTAAAATTACTTCTTCGCAACGAACAGCGCGAGAAGAAGTCGACCACTAAAAGGGGTGGATTTAAATTCACGGAGCTTATTACTTGAGAGTTAAGTCCCACTCCTCGCGCCAGCGCGAAATAATGGCTCTACGTAAAGAATGCATAAAATCCAGGAAATAAAAACGTTGCTCGTACTCAGCAGGGTCTAAAAGAGCGGATTTAGCTGCAATATCTGCGGCCTCATTACCTGGGAGTACGACGTGTCCAGGCACCCATAGTAGTTTTACCCTAACAACAGAGTCAAAAAGGGTTAACACTACATTCTGGACCACCTGTTCAAGAAGGTGGTGGTTATACAGATGTTTAAAACTTAAAATGGCACTCAAAGAGTCGGAACATATGACACTGTTCCCCAGCCCCTTATCGGAAATAAATAAAATCGCCCCATAAATGGCATAAAGCTCCGCCATAAAATAGATGTTGCAACATTAAGAACATACGTAAAACACGCCCCATTAAAAAGAAAAGCACATCATACACCTGTGTCAGATTTCGAGCCGTCGGTATAGATAAAATTCCAGCCATTAAAAGAGGACTTGATCTCGCTAAAATAACAACGAATAATATGTGCTGCGGTCGAAGATTTTGGACAGGACGTAAGCCCAAGATGAACGGGGGCCTCTACTAAAGCCAAGGGGGAGAAGAATTTTCCCCGGCTATGAAAAAAGCAGGTAAGTCGAAGTCCAAAGTCTGTAAAATGCTCCAAAAACGAAAGCCAGCACGCTTAGGAGTAAAAGACCGAGCAGCATAATTACGATCAAAAGACACATTAAAAAACGGCCCATTCGTGGGATGACCAGGCTGCGCAGCTATGCGACAACCGTACGCAGCTAGCAACACATCCCTACGATAAAACAACGGAGGTTCTCCAGACTCGGCACATAAACTCAACACAGGACTGGTGGGGAATGCTCCAATGCTAACACGGATACCCCGGTGATGAATCGGGTTAAGGCGACGAAGCACAGAAAGTCGCGCTGAGCTGTAAACTACGCAGCCATAATCCAGGTTGGACCGGATGATTGAGCGATAAAAACGTAAAAGAACAGTCCGGTCAGCTCCCCGAGATGTGCCACTTAAAACACGTAAAATACAAAGAGAACGCTCACATTTGCCTCTTAGTTGTGGTGTATGTGTGATGACCAGCATAATTTCCTATCGAACACCAAGCCAAGGAACCTAACTTCGCCTGCGAAAGAGAGTGCGTCTGGGCCAAGATGGAGCGAAGGTGGAGGATACTCCTTGTGGCGCCAGAAGTTCATACAGACGGTCTTCTCTGCGGAGAAACGGAACCCATGAGATACACTCCAAGCGTAAAGCGGTCGAGACAGCATTGCAGGCGGCGTTCCAACAGACAGGTTCTCCGAGAGGAAAGATAGATGGCAAAATCGTCTACAAACAACGACGATTGTAGTCGTGGCGGCAAACACTTGGTGATAGAGTTAATAGCAATGGCAAACAGTGTGCAACTAAGTACCGAGCCCTGAGGTACACCGGTTTCTTGAATAAAATTAGATGATAAAACTGATCCCACGCGAGCATTAAAAACCCGGTCTTTCATATATTCCTGAATAAAAACATGCATACGCCCACGTATGTCACAACCGTGAAGAGTTCGGAGGATACCGCCTCTCCAGCAAGTATCATACGCTTTCTCAAAATCAAAAAATACTGCGACCGTTTGGCACTTGCGCACAAAACCATCCATTACATGTGTGGTTAGAGAAAGAATATGGTCGACTGAGGAACGATGACGCCGGAAACCACACTGAGCGTTTCTTAAAAAATGCCTCGACTCTAACCACCACATTAGCCGCGCGTTAATCATTCGTTCCATCACCTTGCAGACGCAGCTGGTGAGGGAATTGGGACATTAACTGGAAGGAAGATGTGGGTCCTTACCAGGCTTAGGTATAGGAATGACGGTTGCCAACCGCCAAGTGCTAGAAAATACGCCATGGCACCAAATAAAATTAAAAGTGCGTAATAAAAAAGCTCTGCCTTCCGCTGACAAATGCTGCAAAATAGCAACATGAATACCATCTGGCCCTGGCGCACAGTGTCGAGAGTTCGTAAGGGCATGCTCCAATTCCCTGGAGGTAAAGGGGACATTGTAAGCACTCCTGATGGTCGGAGGCAAAACAGAAGCCCTGCGACTCGACCTGCTCTTTAATTGTGCGAAAAGAATAAGGATCGTTGACCGAACTTGAAACGTCAGCGAAAGTACGTCCTAAAATATTTGCGACATCAATCAGTGAAGTGAACACCCGATTTAAAATCCGAAGACGGGGTATGGGCGTAAACCTTTGTTTGCCCGCTACGCGGCGTATTCGTTCGCAAAACACGGATGAAGGCGTTGTGCGGTTAAAAGACGAGGTAAAAGCAATCCAAGAAGCCTTTTTGCTATCCTTAATGACTCGGCGGCATTTGACGCTCAGTTGTTTATAACGTATCATGTTTGCTGAAGTAGGTTGGCGACGAAAAGCTCTAAGAGCACCTCGGCGAGCACGCAAAGCATCCCGGCATTCATCTGTCCACCAGGGAACCGGTAAGCGTCTGGGGTGACAAGACGACCGGGGAATAGCCTGATCTGCGGCTGTGATGATGACCGTACGGAGCTGCTCGATCACGACGTCAATAGATGGAAATTCACACCCTGAATTTCGGCCATAGATCGAAAGAGAGACCAATTCGAATTATCAATGAGTCATTTTGGCGCGCGCTGAGAAAGTGCGTGTGTGAAACTACATGCAACTGACACGGAAAGTGGTCACTAGAATATAAATCGGAGATTGCGTTCCAGGTAAAATGAACAGCAAGTGAGGTAGAACAAAAAGCTAGGTCTAAGTGAGAAAAACAATTAGTGCTGTCAGAAATAAAAGTAGGATCACCAGTGTTTAGCAGAATGAGGTGTTGGCGGTCTAGGAAGTCAGCCAACATGCTACCCCTCGCACACTCCGAGTTGGAACTCCACAGGGGATGGTGAGCATTAAAGTTCCCCAGAAGTAGGAGAGGGGGCGGTAGCTGAGATAAAAGATTATCCAGATCAACTGTTGCCACAGTGGCAGAAGGAGGCAAGTATATAGTGCAAACGGAAAAACTTAAGCCTGAGAGGTGGACTGTACCTGCAACAGCTTGTAGAGGCGTCTGGAGATTGAATGAAGTACTATAAACATCATTTCCGATTAAAATGAATACTCCGCCATACGCGGGAGTGCCGTCCTCGGGAAGAAGATCATACCTCACCGAAGAGTAACCGCAGAGTGTGAAGGAATCCTGTGGTCGAAGTTTAGTCTCTTCGAGACACACAATCAGTGAGTCAGACGAACGTAAAAGTAACTCCAAGTCAGGTCTTCGACTGCGGAGTCTACGCACATTCCATGAAAGGATAGCCATTGTTAAAATTATATAAAATAAATAAAAAATTAACCACCCTACTTTTTATTCTGTCCAGGACGAATCAGGCGTCCCTTTTCTAATTGCGTGGGACTCGATGGTTTTGCCGGAGCAGGCACATCCTGCTCCATCACATCCTCAGATGGAGGGCTCTCCCGCTGAGAAGAGTCAACCGATTCCAAAACCTGGAACCGGTTGGATGTAAAGAGAGGCGGTGGTGGCAACCGCATAGCGGGTTTGCTCCCTTCAAGGGAGCGGGACCTCGGAGGAAGAGATCGGCTCTTTTGCTTTCCAGCAGGAGTGGATGTTTTTATAAAGTCGGTCTTTGTGTAGCTGGTTTTAAACTTAATTTCTGATGCATTAAAAACTATGGGCTTGGGCTTCTCAGTAGAGCGCTCTGGAGGACTGGGCACATTTGGGACACGTGTAAAAACAAGGTCGCAAGTCTGCGTACTGCTATCGCACTTCTTGATCGATGATGAAGCTGCTGCGCTGTATGTGTCGGTCTTAGGGTCGACGGGTTGGCGAGATTGAAAACGCTTCCGGGCCTCAGTAAAGGAGAGCTTTTCCTTTACCCGGATCTCCTGAATACAGCGCTCCTCCTTAAAACGAGGGCATTCGCGGAATGAGGCTGAATGATCTCCGCGGCAGTTAACGCAAACGGGAGCGGATGTACATGCTCCTTCATGAGATACTTGGCCGTAGGTAGCACAGATAGAATTGGCACTCTTACAAGAGACGCGTGTATGGCCAAAGCGCTGGCATTGAAAACAACGCAACGGGCTCGGTACGTACGGGCGCACCTCAATGACCTCGTAGCCCGCTCTTATCCTCTGCGGCAATTCGACCCTGTTAAAAGTGAGGAAAAGTGTTCGGGTAGGCAACAATTCACCTTCTTTCCTCGCCTGCACGCAATACACGGACGTGACCCCTAGGTGTTCCAAGCAACTTTGGATATCCGGGTCAGACATTCCGTCCAGTACGTTAGTAAAAATAACTCCTCGCTATGAATTTAATGTGCGATGTGGCTCAACACGGATGGGATAACCGTGGAAAATAGTCGCCTTGAGCAGCGAGTTACTCTGAGACATTCCAGTGGTCTCAACCAAAAGTGATCCATTACGAAGTCGGGTGCAAGTTTTCACAGGTTCAGTTATGGTGTCAATGCCCTTCTGAATTATAAACGGGTTCACCCGGGTAAAAGATTGTCCATCTTCCGTTCAACTAATCAGCAAGTAACGAGGGAAAGGCTTCACGGTTAATTCTTTAACATCCACTCGTTTTCTTTTAAATTGTGTGAGATTATATTCGTTCACCATAGCGTTATAATCCTTCACCATTGCAACTGTCTCCGATTGCAGGCTGCTTCCTGGGCGCCACCCCGGCTTAGGTTACTGGCCCTGGCCTGAACAAAGTAACCTCAGTGTCACACCTTCCTGTGGGCTGACGAAGGGACCCAGTCACCTGCAGGAAGTCAACAGCTCATGCAATGGCCCTTCCCCGGGCCTGGACTTTACCAGGGGATACGCTCCTGTCCTACATGATAACCCAGTGCTGGGAGTTACGCCGTTATCCAGTCACTTTTTACCGTGTCAAACACGGGGCACCCGTCAGACAAAGAACAGGGAAGTAGGACAAAAAAAAAACAATAAAAGTGGCTAAATAAAAAGGAGCAAACGCGCTGAGCGCGGACCTGAGGGAACAGCTTGGGTTCCTCGGGGTCGCTACGTCCCGTACCCAAAAAATTGGGCCCCTAAGGGGGTAGCTGCAGATGATCTGTTCCTTCTAAGCACATGCCTTCACTTAACTTCTGCTATTTTTAATCTATTTTTAACCTTCTCAATCTCATGCCCGTTCATTTTTTTTGTACACGCATAAAATATTCTAATTTTGCACATTTAAATGATTTCCGTAAGTTTTATTTTTATGACTTTTCTGAATGCTTTAGGATCCCCATTTTTTAAATAATTTATACATCTAACATTGTAAGCATGAATACAGTTTTCAAAATTGGTCTTATCTCCTGGAACATCTTCCGTCCGTTAGACTCATTAAAGTTTGCTTTCAGCCTGTTTCATGTTACTGTTTACTTTTATTTTTATATAAACAGTGTTTTGAAAACTAAATAATATCTACCACTTCTAGTATCTAATACACTTGATGCTGTTTCAGCCCCATTTAGTGACATATGGCTATGTTTCTGCCATGTGCCATCTCAAATTCCCACGCCACTCTTCCCAAACTTTGACAAAATATATTATTTAGAACTTTTTTAGACAAAGTTCCCATATCAATAACTTAATGCACATCATACTGATTTAGTTATTTCACAAATTACTGTTAGTGCTTTTCACTTTTTATTTGGAGCTTCTAAGCAGAGCTGCTAAATTTATCTGCATTTGAGTCTATCTGAGATAGTGTAGATGGGAGGTTAATCTTCAACACTTATTAAGGGAGCAATTTTTTACTTACCAAATCTTTTAAACGCTTTTTAATTATTTATTCTGTCATTTGATTGCTTATGAAATCCAAACACAAGAATATTGATCACAAATTAACTGAACTCCTAAATTCATCACATGCACATGTAAACAGCAGTTATATTGGAAAACAATAATTTTGTGGCGTCTACGGTAAAAATCGCTTAAATAATATATTTAACGAGCTAGCCATTGCCCAAATTTCCCCAGTGGGGGGTCAACAACGCATTAGTACAGTGATATTTGAATATTTTAATCACAGCTAGTTCAAGGTTGTAAAAACTGACATTAATACGTGCCATGCCCACGTAACATTCACTTAAGTGTCGCCTTAAGGGTTTAGATTTGAGCTAATCACATAAATCAGTTGAAAGCTGAAAGATTATAGATTACATTTAAATAAAAACAAATACAAAATATCATGAAATTTTCTTCGTTGTATTTTGAAATTATATAATATTATATAATATATAATATAAAATCTGTATACGCTACCCTGGTACCTGGTTTCCTAAACCAGGGCGTGTATATCAAATTTTCTCTTTATTGTTATTATAACTTTACAATTCAATAATATTTTAACACATTATTTTACAGATTTTCCTAATAACTAGATTAAAATAATATAATGAAACAATGAACAAAACAAAAAAATAATAATTAATTGAACCAAAATATAAATTTACTTAACTACTTCCCAAATTAATCTTCCAAAATCTACAAAACTATCAAATTAACAATTTAGCAATATTACTGGGAGCCAGTAGGAATTATAGCTGGTAGCCAGCTATTCTATCCTTTAAATTTATTCCATAATTATACAACTATACTATTACTAACCGCTGGTTACCAGCGGTATGTACTGGTATCCAGTACTCGGCATAAATTCTGTTAAATTAAACATTATTCTTAATTGTTTCAATTCCCCTTAATTTATTACAATTATAATAATATCCTTCTATTTGACAAATTACTTCATTCAAAGCTCATTTATCATTATTAATCTTTCCTACTCATTTCATTTATTTGTCCAAACACTTGAACTCATTAAACACTATCACCTCGCTTCCACCATATTACTCTCCATCTTTTCTTCCCAACCATTCCTTCTTCCATCTCGCTTGATCCTCCTGGTCCCCAGGTTGCACCATTTCTTGCTCTCAGCTCCTCCTCTCCGGAAACCACTACTCCATCCTCCATATCCTGCCGCGGCTCATTCCCGTGTATCTCCAACATCCTTCCTTCTCCTTCTGTAATCTTCCTTCTTCCATCTTCTTCTCGATGTCAAAACTCTTATACGTATATTCTCTACTTCAGGTTGTAAATCAACATTATCCCCGTTTATTACATTTTTTAGGCATTTTCATCTCCATATTCCCTTCTTCCTTACCTTTATCTTCTCCTTCTAATATTCTCTCCCTGTTGATTTAATTAAACTTATTTTCTATATTTTCTATTCTTGTTAGTTATTTGTGTTTGGGGGTTGTCTTTGCATACGTATGCGTTCTGATCTTCTTACCTCGTCCTCAGCTTTTTCATTACATCTTATTATCTGCTCTTGTGGTATTGCCTCTTCCCTTGCTAGGTTACTTATTTTGAGTGCGGCCTGCTCGAGGTATTTATGTAGACCCTTATTTCTAAGTATATGTGCTACCTGATGGCCACTTAAAATTTCTCTTTCTTCTATCACATGTTCTAAATAGCGTGTGCATTCAAATAACACATGTTCTGGGTTATCCTGTGTTTTGCAAAGTGTACAGATATCGTCCTCTGTTCTGTTGATTTTCTTCAATAAGTTTTGTAAGGCCCATGACCTATAAGGTAATGTGTCATGCCTTTGGTAGGTGGTATAAATGTTAGTTTTAATTTCTCAAAAAAGTTGTTAAATAAGTCTAAAGTTCTCCTGCCTGTCTCGGCATTTTCCCATTCGTGTTGCCATTGTTCTTTTAATTTATGTTTTATTTCATTTAAATTGTTGCAGTGACTGCCGATTATTAAACTTACTTTCTCCAAGTTGCGTTTCTTCAACCAATAAACAGCGCCCCTTAATTTAATCAATAGGTCAATTGACCATATTCCTGTTACTACAAAAAGGGCCATAGTGGCTGAGGTGTTTAATGCCCCTGTAAATCTTAATAACACCTTCCTTTGCGATCTTCTTAATAGAGTTTTTATTTGGACATCCTTCATCCTCAGAGCCCAGGCTCCTGCTCCATAAGTCATTATTGAAGCAAAAATGCTCGTGTAGTATGTTGTAATGACATTTAATTGAATTTTAAAATTCCACTGAACTAATCTTGCTAATTTCATCATAACGTTTTCGGATTTTTTTCGTACGTATTCAGTATGTTTCCTAAAGTTTAGTTTCTCATCTAAGTAAATTCCCATATATTTTGCTTCTTTTTGGCGTCTTATATTTTGGTTGTTATATTTTATGCATGGATCTCTTTTGAGATTACCTTTCAAAAGCATGTAGCCCGATTTAGTTGGGGCGACTTGGAGTTTAGTTTTACTAAACCAGTTACTTAATTTATTAGTTAATTTATTTGCTCTTCTTTCTATATCTGCTCTATTGTTTCCTTCTATTAGAAATAAAACATCGTCGGCATACGCGGTGGTTTTTGCCACATTTTCATCGTTGTTTAGTTCGTCTAAAAGAGTTTCCAAAACTATGTCCCAAAAATTGGTTCTAAGATCGAGCCTTGGGGATATCCCTTAGTTATATCTCTGTAAATTGTTTCTTCAGTACCTTTTACATGAACCCTTCTGTCTTTACAGTAGTCCTGTATTTTGAAATACAAAAATATCATGAATTTTCTTCGTTCCGGAGTGCCTTAAATAATAAAGGAGCGGAGATAAAATAAACTGATTCATCGACAAAGGCTTCTTTTTTTTTAAGCCAGGGTCTATTTTTTAAGTTGGGCTATGTAATCTTTATTGTTTTTCATTATACGATTTTTGATACAATTATTATTTTATTACTAGCTACACCACAACTACGAGAAGTATTTACATTGATATTATATGCCTCAATACATTTGCTCTAAAATTTTCTACAGGTTATGTATATATATATACATATGTGTGTGTGTACTACAAAGGTTTAACTAATGTTACGTTACTGATTTTTCACTGAATTTTATAGCACTTATTAATTTATAATACTATTTTCTATTACAATTACATTTTGCTATTCCTAAAATTATCTATTAAATAGGTTAGTTTTACTATTAAACTAAAATTAGCAATATTATTAGTAAAAGTGATAAAAAATATCAATAACAATCAATAATAGTAAGTACTAATAATTTCCAAAAATGAAGTCATATGTGCGGTTTTGGAGTTGACTGGCTACAAAATCCCGTAGGCATCCATTTCTTTGGTCTTCACGAGGGGCTCCTGATACTCCAAAAGTCGTAAGGTCTTCAGCGCTTCAATGAACTCGAGGTTCCTTAGTCATGTTCGGTAATTAGCTATCCTCCGAAACTTTTCAATACATTGCTTGAAAAGGAGCCTAGCCACGAATTTCAGGTGGGTCCAAGTTTTTTTTTCCCCTTATTATACGGTAAAGTAATCTCCTCTGTATTTGATGCTGTAAGTACCTGGTAAAATTACATTCCCACAGAGCGAGTTATGGATTGTCTATTTGTCCGCAATGACATAAATCATAGTCCGAACATATGAAGACATTCGCGATATGTCTGTTAGTTAGCTAATGAACAAGATCACGAGATGGGTTGAAGAACTTCATTTTCGTTCGTTCAGCTATTGATGAAAATATTCTCTATGTTCTTCGGTCAGTTCTACTGCCGTTCTATCCATTTTGATATTCTTCTAATAATTGTTCCTATATTTTCTGCTCTAACAAGACACCCCCTATTAATGGCGAAACTTTTATTAAATTGTCTTTTCTCGACCAATTACGCGCTCCTCTTTTGTGAACTTCCAAATTCAAAAATAAGCTGCATTACCAATTTCCTTTATTCTCTAGAATATCTTCCAGACGAACTTCTCCGCCGGCTGTGAATTCACATCACTGTATATATCCATTACAGCTTTTATCATTATCTGAACACCGTCGACGGCTATTTTAAAATCAACAAATTCGCTCTATAATTTATCGCGTTTTTTTCTTTTAAAGTATATATCTGTAAGCGTCTTTAAAATGAATATATTACCAAAAGTAGAAAACACTTACCTGAAACCCGCTTGTCACTTGGATATTTTATTGTATACATTAACCCTTCCCCTTAATCGACCTTACAAGAACTTGGAAATACTTCACCAAACATACATAAAATAGATATACTCCTATATTCTCTGACCCCTGTGGGTTACCCTTATCTTTGAATATACCGCCACGGGTGGCCGAGGTCGTTAAGTCTCGGACTCGTGAGCGGGAGGTCTGGGTTCGAATACCGCCAGGACCGTCCTTCCTGACTGAGGTTTTTTCCAGGTTTCCCTCAGTCCTCATAAATGGCAAATGCCGGGGAGGTACCCCAAACTTAGGCCTGGAACGATTCCTTCCGTAAAAATAAAAAATCCTTTCCCAAAATATAATTTCATCTCATGTATCATCAGTGTCCATCGCCTGTGGTGCCTCTGTAGCAAAACGGGCGTTAAACACTATTCATTCATTCATCTTTGAATATTGGCTGTATCATTGCCTTTGGATATGCTTCTGAATGTCTTTCTCCATTAAAACTATTTCCGGTAAATGCAGGTGAAATTCGTTTAATTTCGCCTGATTTTATTTTTTAACCTTTTAATAACAAATATAATTTCACTATCCGTTATTTCTCCACCCAGTATTGGTGGAAAAATTAAACGCAGTTCTCTAATAGACAGTTGCGGTCTGTCCCACTGGTGCACCCTTTTTCTCTATACCACTATTATACTTCGCAAGTCACCTTCCGGGTCCGATCATTAATTTTCTTTACACTGTTTACTGAGTCTAGGTGTCAATTTAACGTGAACAAGATAGGTGAATGGTGCGATTCCACTCCATTCGCAATTCCGAAATCGTGTACGAAACCTAATATCTGCTGTTAGCATAACATATAATCAAGAGCGCTTCCCTCATAGCAATTTATAAATATAAATTCTCCTTCCATATCTGGCCCATATTTCCTGTTAAAAGCTTACAGCTCAAAGGCATCGCAAAGGGATAGTAACTCCTTTCCGTTCGCGTTGCTATGTAGCACTGCTCTCTTAAGGTCATTTTTCCCAATACCTGTATTTATATTTTCACATTCGATTCTGGCATTAAATTTTTCCATGATGCCCAACTAAACCGAGTGTGATACGTGTGTTGCATTTGCATGATGGTGTCAGTGAAATCTATATAAATAAAAATACCTGGGATTAGCATACTGGGACGCCGCTAGCTGCCTGCATAAAAACTAACATTGATAATTCCATCTCATTAAATTGGCATTATCTCCACTTCAGTTTTTGATTTAAGGTTAGGTCTGGGTATGTCAGCTTCACACTCTTCTTTAAAATATAATGCCACTTCTTTAGGATAATTCCCTCTCAGGTCCTTTGTTTCTTGCATACAATGCCCCATTTACCCCTCATTATACCCGCAGCTTGTGGCCAATAACATAATAGGTGGAAATAATACGAATGCTGAGCAAGTTTTTGTGCTGGAACAGAAAAACTTGCAGCACAACCTTATCTCTAACCCATTCCTCTGTCGTCTTCTTCTCTACATTGTTTTTACTCTCTCTCTCTCTCTCTCTCTAGTTCTAGCAATAATTTGGAAATAATTACAGTCTAAGGCGTTGTTATTTCAGCACTGTAACTTTGATTTCAAAACATTAGGAATGTTTCCATAATGTATAGTAAGCAATTTAAGCAGGCACAGAGATGAGATATATATTTTTCCTACCCGTTCTTTTTCTGACCTTTTTGCACAGGAAACTGCGTTGATACGTAAGGTAGGCATACACGGTGAACTGAGAATGATGGTATTGCTTAACCTAACAACAGGGGCGCCAATTCTGTCACACGGTAGAAGCACGTTTTAAAGCGTACAGCAAGGACAGCAAGGAAATGTTTAAGTAATAACAAAACATTTCTAGGGAAATTGCATAGTATATTGAAAGAAACAGTGTAAGATGCTATAATAACCAATTAGTTTATTTGGGTTCTTGACAGCTCCAGTTTATTCCACTATTTTGAGAAATGGTCACTTTCATCACATCTTTCACAGGTAACTTGCCTTTTTGTGTGCTTTTTGTTTAGCAAAGTTTTTTAATCTGTCACATTTAGTTGAAGTTGATGAGTTTCTTTGACGTACACATAAGATATAATTCTTTCGTTTCTTCCGGCCAGGGTAGTTGGATTTTTTCGGGCGTAAAAATCCTTGGAAGGGAAGTAGAGCCGTGGGTCCTATGTTGTAGATTTACGGCACATAAAAGAATTCAATCCTTAAAGAAGAAGCCTCAGAGCAAAATTTATCGCCCTTTTCGCTCCCTGAATTGAATGGGACGCTGATGGCCTGAGATGTTAAACAGCGTCCGTAAATAAATCAAATCAACATTGAACCCTCGTTTCTTCTTCGGAGATTCACGCATCTGATCTTAGAAATCTGATGATTCAACACAGAATAATGTAAGAAATACTGTGAGATCTACGGGCAAAGATTTGAGTTTTGCTCTGGATATGATATTTTCTTTCATAAGACCTTCTGTAAGCTGCTTGAGATAAATACATCTTCTTGAAGCTCCCTCTCATTTCTTGAAGGGGAAAGAAATATTAGTGAATTGATGCCTGCAATGTTAAAAAAAAAATGTGCAAAAAAAAACCAGTGGTCATCTTCTTGTAATCCTGGAAACACTGTTAAAGCACACATTTTATCAACAGTATCAACTAGAACTATTGTCGTGTTGCAGTCAATGAAATTTTCACACTTGTTTGTTCCTTCATCAATCACTGCCGTGTCATGCATAGAAGACAGGAGTATAACATACGGTTATTACGAGGCACACATAAAAATAAAATCTTATCCTTATGAATTCCAAATCTTCTGTAGCAAATATTTAGAAAGGGAGTAGCTTGTGTACCAATTGTCAGTTGTTAGATTTCTGTTATACTTTTCTATTGGCACTACTAGTCTCTGCACTATGTCATTTGGAGCATTAGCTATTATGCATTGTCCTTTTGGTTGCACACCGCAATGAACCTCCAAGTAACAGCAGTAAAACATTTTTGTATCACATAATGCAAACATTTTTAGTCCATATTTGACTGGTTTGCTGGCATGTACTGTATCCATCCACAGTAACCTTTAATAGGGTCAAGTATTTCATCTATTGTGGTAAATTCGCTCAAGCTATAGGAGTTCGTACATTTAGCAACGAATTCCTGTAATAGAATACAAATTGCAGCCACGTTATCAGTTTTCTCCTAGTATCCTTTGTTTCTGTATCATCAAACCACATGCTAGGTAGAAGGAATAGAAATATTTTATAACCCATTATAGTCTTAAGTACTTGCATACCTGAATTATCTGCTGCCTAAAGTTCCATTACATTTGCATGATGTCCCTGTCTAGTTCAAATCAAGAAAGGAACCCCCAGCACTGTCATTATTTCATGTTTTGATGCTACCTTATCATCTCTTTTACGCGAGGACGTGTATATTTTTCGCTCTCTATTTATATACATATTCATAGTTTACAATTTCGTCAATACTGCCAATGTAAATTATTTAAAAAAAACGAAATTTAGGCGATATTCATTAAACACTATTAAAAAAATCCTCTTGGGGCCTGGAACAGTGCTCGAGGTATTTCTTCTTCTTCTTTTTCTTCTTATTCCTCTTTTAAGTTTTGACACACTCCCTTTTTCACCGCTTTGTAACTTTACTTCTTCCCATAAAGCATTTCTTTTAACTCGTCGAGATCATAGCCATCCATCATCTACTGTGCAGATTCACACTTGTGGTTTTCTAATTCATGTTCTAGTCGCTCAAATGTGCATCAGTTTTCTCCAGTTCTGCAAAATCCTCATAGTCTTCGTTATCACTTTCTTCAAGTAGTTTGCAAATCTTCTCATCCGATAAGCCCTTTGAACTGAAAATAAATAATAAAAATAATGAATAAATACACTTGCCCATACAGCCAGATTTACAAACTGAAAATGCAGTTATTCGGAAAACGAATAAGGTACCTACTAAGACAATTATTCAGCGCAAAGATGATATGTTCTTAGGTAATTTCATTGGTTAAAACTTTCTTTCTAGGAGTTCCACGTTGATTCCGAAATCATGGATATTGTTGCGGAGCCTGCGATCGCTTACAAAAGATGCGCGTTCCATTTCAGCGTGCTTATAGGTACGAAAGGAGCAGTTGAGCTGTTCACCAATATTGCTTGGCCCTACTCCGTGGATAATTTCATGGGGCGATTTGATTTAGGCTTTGTCTTCAAACCTTCCTACTCCTTTTCGAATTGCGACAATGAAATGTTGCATTCAGATTACCAACCTGTTGAATAAATGGGCATTGTGAAGCATAGGATGATGTATTTCCACGTCTGCACAGTATTTCCTCTGATATATGCTGGTCATACATTAATCAAGATCAACTTTCCTTCATTTAAGATTGTGGGTGGCTCATTAAGTAGTAATGTCGTTACTATGTTCTCAAAGCATGAACACCTTGCCCTTCTGAGCTGCCTTCCTTCACTATAGCTTAAAATGTAATAAAATGCTGATTTATGCCTAAGAATAAAAAGTTAATGCAATACAGTCAAGAAAAGGCAATATAAATTACAATTGGTCAATATTAAACTGATAATTAATTTTAATTTATATAGTAATTTGAACTAAATATTTGAGGGATATATGGTACATTTTAAATATTTCCCTATTAAAATGTACGGCTTTTACAAGAATATATGGAGCTAGTCATGCAATATAAATATCCATGAATAAAATGTTATCAATTCAGAATATCAGCGTGGAATATATTCATATAAAAACAAAGCATATTAGGTTAATCAGTAAGGAAATGATAAGGTATTCATTATAATATAATAATATAATGGGGGTAAACAATTCAAAACATAAGCATTATAAATGGAAAGTGCCAATAACACAGAGAAATGATAAACTTATTGAAGAACATTAATAAGAGAACTTTACAGCACTTACTTTTCAAGGAAAATAAAATTCTCATTCACAAGTGTTTTTATAGATATAACTATATTCAATTCATAACTTTCAGATAAATTATTATTTCCCTGATTTATGTGTTTTTCTCTTTATGATGATGGCTCTATTCATTAATTGAGTAAATGTGGTAAATTTCTAGGAATTTTGCACTTTACTTTTAAATAATTCGCCGGTTTTATATGTATGGTTAATAAGGTAATTGATTATATACTTTTATGTTATTATATTTAAAAAAAAGATGATGATGATGATAATGATTGCTTAAAGGGCGCAAAAGTACAAAGCCATTAGCCCCCAGACACACCAAAATCTGCGCAACAGTAGCACTTTGTGCAATAATATAAAACCAGCTACAAATAACTGGGGTTAAATTCTCATTAACAAATCAGGCCAAAACGCAGCTGCAAGAGCTCAGATATTCAGTGCTATAATGGCCTAAAAATATAACAATGAAACCCCTTAAAACAAACAACAAGGATAAAATTGTGAACAAAAAGACAAAATCTTAAAATATTCGAAAATTGCCGTCATGAATAAAACCATAAAAACTTACACCTTGCTCCAAAATTCACAAACACGGATAAAACAGAACACTCGTTCCACAGCAACCACATCATCTGCAAGTAGCTCCTCAAAAGAGGAGGGCAAACCCAGGGAAAGTCTAAAAGTTGCCAGATGAGGGCATTCGAGTAAAATGTGACGCACTGTAAAGGGGTGGTCACATCGTGGGCAAGCTGGAGTTGGTTAACCATTAAAAAGGTGACGGTGACTAAAACGGCAGTGCCCTATTCTAAGAAGAGCTAAAATTACTTCTTCGCGACGGACTGCGCGAGAAGAAGTCGACCAGTTAAAAGAGGTGTATTTAATTTCTCGAAGCTTATTGTGGGGAATGATATCCTACTCATCGCGCCAGAGCGAGAGAATTCCTCGACGTATACAATGTTTAAAATCCCCTAAATAAAAGCATTGCTCGTACTGAACAGGATCTAAAATGGCGGATTTAGCTGCGACATCCGCGGCCTCATTACCCGGGAGTCCCACGTGTCCAGGTACCCACAGCAGAGTCACTCTGACGTCAGCGGCCAGAAGCGTAGACACTGAATCCTGGACTTTCTGCACAAGCGGATGGTAGGTGTACAGGCGTTTAAAAGATAAACGGGCACTCACAGAATCGGAACAAATGACACTGTTCCCCAGCCCGTGGTCAGAAATAAATAAAAGAGCCCGATATATAGCATTAAGCTCCGCCATAAAAATATATTTCGCAACGTTAAGACCATATGTAAAACTAGCTCCATTAAAAACAAGGGCACATGCTACACCTGTGTCGGATTTAGAACCGTCGGTATATATAAAATTACACCCAGCAAAGAGACAATCTCGTTAAAATGACTAAGAATAATAGGTGCTGCGGTTGAGGGCTTAGGACAGGCCGTAAGACCAAAATGGAGGGGGGCCTCTACTAAGAGCTAAGGGGGAGAGGAGGTTTCCCCGGCCAAGTAAAAAGCAGGTAAGTGCAGGTTCATCGTCCTTAAAAGCTCCCGGAAACGAAAGCCAGCGGGGTTAGGAGTAAAAGACCGAGCAGCATAAAATGGAGAGACATATTAAAAAACGGTTCATTCGCGGGATGACGAGGTTACGTAGGCAGTCGACAACCATACGCAGAAAGTAAAATATCCCTACGATGAAACATTCCCCAGACTCCGCACACAAACTGGACACAGGACTGATGGGGAATGCCCCAACAGTGCCACGGATACCCCGGTGATGCATGAGGGTTAAGACGACGAAGAACGGAAGGTCTCGCTGAGCCATATACTACACAGCCATAATCCAGTTTGGACCGGATTAGAGATCGATAAAAACGTAAAAGTACAGTCCGGTCGGCTCCCCAGGAAGTGCCACTTAAAATGCATAAAATACACAGAGAACATTCACACCGGCCTCTGAGATGTGCTACATGCGAAGACCAGCTTAATTTTCTGTCAAAAATTAAGCCCAGGAATCTAACTTCGTCCGCGAAAACAAGAGCCTCTGTACCAAGATGTAGAGATGGTGAAGGATACACCTTATGGCGCCAGAAGTTCATACAGACGGTCTTCTCTGCGGAGAAACGGAACCCATGACGTACACTCGAAAGGTAAACGCGGTCCAGACAGCATTGGAGGCGGCGTTCCAAAAGACAGGTTCTCCTGGAGGAAAGATAAGTCGCAAAATCGTCTACAAACAACAACGATTGGATTCCCGGCGGTAAACAATCAGCTATGGAATTGATGGCGATGGCAAACAGTGTGCAACTGAGTACCGAAGCCCTGAGGTACACCGTCCTCTTGAGTAAAGCGAGAAGATAAAACTGACCCCACGCGCACATTAAAAACCCGTTCCTTCATAAACTCCCGAATAAAAACAGACATCCGACCACATATTAGCCATTCGTGATGCGTACTAAGGTTACCGCCCCTCCAACGGGTATCGTAAGCCTTCTCCAAATCAAAAAATACGGCAACAGTTTTCCACTTTCTCACGAATCCGTCCATGATGTGGGTGGAAAGACACAGGATGGTCCATGGAAGAGCGATGACGACGAAAACCGCACTGGACGTTCGTCAGTAGGTGCCTGAACTCCAACCACCACATAAGCCACCCATTAATCAGCGTTCCATCACCTTGCACACCCAACTGGTGAGGGAAATGGGACGGTAACTGGAAGGAAGGTGTGGGTCCTTCCCAGGTTTAGGATTAGGAATGACTGTGGCCACCCGCCAAGCGCATGGAAACGTGCCATCACACCAAACACGGTTAAAAATTTGGAGTAAAATATTCATGCCTTCGGTTGATAAATGCTGCAGCATAGCAACATGGATACCATCTGGCCCTGGAGCGCAATGCCGAGATACAGATAGTGCGTGTTCCAATTCCCTAGGGGGAAAAGGGACATTGTAGCACTCCTGGTTGTCGGAGGCAAAACAAAATCCTCTAGATTCAACCTGCTCCCGAATAACGCGAAACGCAGGAGAATAATTGGCGGAGTTAAATACCTCAGCGAAAGAGCGTCCTAAGGTATTAGCTACATCCTTAGGAGCGGTAAGTACACAATGCGGTACTCTGAAACCGCGTATGGACATAAAACCAGGTTTGCCTGCAACCCGGCGTAGTTTGTTCCAAACAACAGATGAAGGCGTAAAACAATTAAAAGAGGAGGCGAATGCAATCCACGACGCCTTCTTGCTATCCTTAATAACTCGACGGCATTTCGCACGCATTTGTTTCAATTGGATCATGTTCTCCAACGTAGGGTGGCGACGAAAGTCTCGCAAGGCACGTCTGCGTGCACGCAATACATCTTGTCATTCGGCGGTCCATCAGGGAACCGGAAAGCGTCTGGGGTGGGAAGACGATCGGGGGATAGCCTGATTTGCGGCTGCAACAAGGACCGAGTTTAGGTGTTCGATCATTGCGTCTACTGAAGCAAAAATACACCCTGAGAACACTACCAGAGAACGAAAAAGATTCCAGTCAGCTTTGTCTAAAAGCCACTTTGGCGCACGCTCAGAATGTACTTGGGAAGACAGGATACCAATGTGACACGGGAAGTGGTCACTGGAGTACGAATCAGAGAGAACGGCTTACGTTAGTTGCCCTGGCCTGGAACAAGTAACCTCAGGGTCACACCTTCCTGAGTATAGACAAAGGGACCCAATCGCCTGCAGGAAGTTTACAGCGCATGTAATGGCCCCTCCCCGGGCCTGGCCTTTACCAGGGGAAACGCTCCCGCCCTACATGCTGACCCAGTGTTGGGAGTCACGCTATTACCCAGTCACATTTGACCGTCTCAAACACGGGGGTATCCTTCAGACTAAAAGCAGGGAGGTTTAAAAGTTAAAAGTAAAAAGGAGACGAACTAAAATGGAGTCAAACGCTCTAAGCGCGGACCTATGGGAGCAGCTCGGATGCCTCGGGGTCGTTATTCCCCGTACCCAAAAAACTGGGCCCCTGAGGGAATTTAAAAGACTGTAGATGTAATTTCGGTTTGTATGTAATTTATTTTTGTTTCGAATATAATGTAGGTTCTCATCTATATTTGTTTATACGTTTACAATATTACTTTCTATGTATTTTAACGGTATCTAATGCCCATTTTTACTACTGAGGCCCCAGAGGCGTCTACTTTTTATAAGAATCAACATATCTTTGATATATAAGCATGGCAAAATCAATATTTCCCGCAGCTTTCTCTATATGGAATGTCCCAAATAATTGGTTTTCCCTTCCTTTGCAGTCGGATATTGCATCATTTTAACTACATTTCCGCATAATTTATGTTAATATTATAAATGAGAATGCATGCAAGTAAACTAACTGATTTTAGATGCCGTTAATGATGCACGAGACTAAATTGCAAACAACAAAGCATGTTGTACTAGTTAAATTGCCAACTATTGAATGTGCAAATCCCACCTTTAGCGTTCGTCAACCCACAATCCTACATATTTTGTTTCATATTAAATTATTATAAATTTGAATCCAAGTCTTATATTGAAGATCTCAACCTTTAAACTATTTTGATGTTGAAAATTGACTGCTATTGTTTTATTCAAACTTACCACTGTTTTACCGGATTGGAACAAGTTGAATAATTTATGTTCTGTAAATGTTAAGTTTTCCTAAATAATATTACTCTTTAACAAATATAATTGCTCCATCAGCAAAAGATTTATTTTTACTTCTGAATTAGTTTTCAGTTATAATGCTAAATCATTAATATATAGTACCAATAATATAAGACCTAATAAGAATCCTTTATGGGTCAGCACGTTCTTTTGAGAGCTCTATAATTTCTTTTTTGCAATGTTATAATATCAATAATAACTTTTTTGATTATGGCCAATACTTCACATTCTAAAACAGGCTCTATGAATATATATCCTTCAATCATAAATTTATAATTACCATAAATTGAGCTATTAAAAATTAGAAAAGTTTAAATTATTACCGCAAAATCATTATTAAGTTTGTTCTTTTATGCTTTTGTTATACTATTAAGTTTTAGTTTAACTTTTTTTTTCTACAGACTTGCATTTATTAGGTAGTCTCTCTTTAATTACACTGCGTGTTGATTTAGCTTTGTTTTCTCATTTAATGGTCTTCCATCATTATTGAATTACTGGCAGCTATTATAGTTAAATTTTGATTTATCATAGTATGTTGAAGTTTGGTAAAATATGCCCACCTGTATTTGTTTACACTGTTTAGTATTTTAAAGATTATTTTGAAATTATAATACCTTTAGTTACCCAATTAAGGGACCCTTTTTGTACCTTAATATTTACAAAACTTGTATCATAATAATATATAATATTTTTTAAGAATTTCCAAAGCATCCACTTATATATATATATATATATATATATATATATATATATATATATATATTTCTAGTGTAGTCGGAAGCTTTCACGGCCGGAGTCAGACTTAAATCTAAATGTTCCTTCCGGGCTTGGAAGCCGTGGTCTGTTGGAGTTAAGGTGTCCAAACGTTTCATCCCCACCTGCAGAGGACATCTTCAATGGCGGGTCTGAGTCTTCTAGGAGAATATATTTCTTCTCATATTTTGGCTCACTTAAACTCTTGAATAACAAACACCTCGCTGCTTATCTTTTTAACAGATCCAATTTATTGAGACACACTGAGCTAAGTGATCTGAAAGGTAGGAGTCAAATACTTGAATATTACAATTAATTAACATTTTACTCAATGCTCCGTTGATTGACTGCACTGTTTGTATTACTAATATGTCTTATTTTTGTGTATCAATGGTACGTATTCTGTAAATACAAATTATTAAGAGCACCTGCAATTTCTGTAAGTATAGCTTCAAAATGCTATGCAAAGTGCAGTGCTAAAAATTTAGGAATGGAATTTACATTCAAGGAACCCTTAATCATAATTAATAAGTCAGGATTTTTAATCTTTCTGCAGTAGTAATTTATAATTATAAATTCGGTAATTTAAGTTCTATTATCTCGCTATCAGTAGGCCAATGCTCAATGAGGTATATTATGCCAATGTTTTCTAGTTTACTACTAATCAGTTCTACTATATTATAATAATTAGCTAATATTGTGCCATTTTGAACGCGATTCTTTTGTTCGGAATGCCTTTGTCCTCCCATTTTCCCATACTTGTTACCTGCCCACGCCAACAAATACGCCATTATTCTTTACTATATGAAAAGGCCTGGCAACGATGACATAACCATCCTGACTAGCATGTTATTCCTCTCCAGAGAAGTTGAGATGCCTGCGGAGCGGGGGTGGAAGGCTGCTTTTGGCCTTTTCTGCTTAAGCCCGGAATCATTATCGAAGTTAAGCCCTGCGTTTCTGTTACAATATGCATTTAAATAATTTTTAATTGCAAATGTTCGGCAGCATTAAACGTCTTTCACCCAAAATGAAGATTTTATAAAATGCTTGTTCTCAAATAAATCTTTATTAATGATTTGTTCAATCTTTGAATTTTTGTTGTAGCAATATTTCAAGAATTTATAATTTGTTTGAACGATATATAACTAAGTTATATCTCACAAAATTTTCTGATTAAATGCTCTTCAATGTTGACTTTTAGTTACATTATTGTTTAATAAAATAATTAAATTTTAACTCATTTTTCTCTGGTACAGTGCAGTTACAGTCACTTTTCCCCGGGCAAATCCTGGGGGTTTTACTTCTAGTATACTTCAAGGCTAAATCTTTTTATGGCATCAATAGGAGGGTGAACTTTCTATGACAGATTCCTCATACATAGATTTTTGCACAGGCGTGGCTGTAACTTCGGGAGTGCTAAGATTTTGCTTATTTTGTAAACAAAGTCGTGATTTTATGTTTCAGCTAAACTGCTAATTATTTTAGTTGCATGTATGCTTATGTGGGTATCCTGGCAATGGAATATTTGAAGTGATTACTATATTGACTTGTTTGTTAAGTAATTGCTGCTATTAGGTGTTAACTGTTGTATGGTAATACTGCAACGTTTTGGTGAAGTACTAATGTTTTTGTAATTGATTTAATATTTGTGAGTTAATTTTCTCCATTTTGAGTTCAAAGTTAACATGGAAATGACGGCCGACGTAATATTTCTGCTGAGGGATGAACTGAAGCGCAAGTTGGCGATTCATCGCATTGAGTTTGACTCTACGCTAACGGTCAAGAACTCGCCAAGTTGTTCAAGGCCAAGATGAAAGCGGACAACGTGCCCAATTCTTCGTGCAATACAGAGGCCGACATGATCCAAGAATGGATTTTTGCTCTCAAGTGAGTAACATTGTAAAGAATATTTCGCTCAAAAGAACAAAAATGCAAGTAGTGACTATGCTACCTGGAATTACTAGTTATAATTCACTTACTTTTTTCGAGGCGCTTTTGCAAAATCCATGCCAACGTATATGAACGAGTTACGATTAAGCCTACTGCTACTGCAAAATTAATTGTCCATTTCTGAATTGTGCTAGGTTAAAGAAACAGGCGACAGTCTTTGCTGTTTCTGACGTGTGCATTTTGCGTATGATGTATCCTTAAGTCCAACAGTCCAACACCAGTAATTCAAAACATTTTAGAACCTATATATTACAATGTTTCTTTCACCCAGTGTCATAAGGAAATTTTGCAAAATATTTTCCGTCTTTGGCGTATAATTACTTGCTTGCCAGCAAACAATCTGGAGACAAGGGGACTATGATATATGTTTTTATCCCTTTAATTTTTGGAAAATGCATTCGAAAAGTTGCAGAATCATTTTTTACTTCTTACTCTTAGATTGAATTACTAAAAAGTTAGGCAATTTTTCTGAAGTTTGAGCCTTACTTTAAAGCTCATCGTCGTCTTTAACAGTTGAAAACCTGAGAAAATTTCGGTTCAAGTTAGAAATTTCAATATAATGTAAATATTTTGCGGAACATCGTGTAATCATTATTTTACGATAAACAGAAAGCTTATGCTGTGAAATGCTATTGCTAGATGATAAAGCGAATGTTTTAATAAAATAGCAACTCCTAACGCTAAAAGTGAGACAGCTGACGTTGTACACGCGCAGTATTCCTTTTTACCTTCCTGTTATTCCCCACTACAGCCGCGAGACATCCGTAAGTATATAAAGTACAATATGAGCTTGTAATGCAGTAAAATTGTCTTTTGTACCGGTGTAATTGATTAATCAGCATTAATAGATTCTGGTAGCATGGTTTCTTTAATTCATGCTCGCTTGGCAAAATTATATAATACCGTTATTGAATATACTATTGTGGCTTGTACTAGATTAATGCACAGTCAATTATTGAAACGGCTGTTTTGAAACTTAAAGAGGCATGTTATGTCCCTACTCTTTCAAAGATTAAACTTCACATATAGCTGGAATTAGCTTGTCAAAGTATTTTAGGTGCTCATTTTATAAATCATCTGCATCTAGTTATTGATTTAACAAGCATATTTTATTCATTTGCTTTTGCTCCTTAACGTTCCATTCCTTTGCAAGTTCAACATCATTCGATTCTTGTACATTTCGTGTGCTCCGACTTAATTTTGTTTACGGATTTAAAACTTTTGTATGTCTAAGGTGTGCATAAGAATTGCTAGACACTTATAATAATAATAATAATAATAATAATAATAATAATAATAATAATAATAATAATAATAATAATAATAATAATAATAATAATAATAATGAGGCCAGTTGGCGCATATGATTCCGGATTCCTGGGATCTAGGGGTAGTAAAATGTTTGGTCAAAACTCGTCCACGGATAGCTCAACCGATATTGGATTGGGAAAACATAAACTCACAACGTCACAGAGTCAAATATTTGGGTTATTCATATTTGTAAATATTTATTTATATTTAGTGATGGATTTCTGTATTGCACTGTTCATAATTTGCAAGAAACTCTTTGTGATTCATTTTAGATTAACATTACCATTATCTTCGGATATGCATGAAAACTTGTCGTTTCAAAATAAAGAAATATCTCTAAGGTGACTATATTATATTTATCATTTTTACACTTTGTATTTCCTTAACAAACCTAAAAGGAAATACTTCAACTGGAGAAATTGCTATGGGGGCTAGAAACTTTTGTTGTATGACGTACCTTGCCTTGCCCACACTTTGTTCGTAATGTTGATGTTCAGTACAGCATCTGATTAAATATTCAGAAACTGATATTGTGTAAAACAGAGCAACAATAATAAAGACGGTTTAACATGAAACATAAACCTTAAACTTAAACAAGCTCAGATGAATGAATGAAAATAAAAGCCCATGCTTAGAAAAACAGCTGCGGTATAGTTTCACTAATGCAAGGGCTAGCTTGTTTTCTCTTATAAATATTCAAGTGAATGCTTCTTGATCCATAGATCCGTCCGTTGATATCAATTGGTTCGATAATACGTTATAGGCATTATCTTATGTTGATGAAAGCATACGCATATAGAGATACTGACTGTTCAGCGTCATTAGAATACAATATCGTTACATTGGTCTGCTGTGAATTTATTCAAATGTAACATACAGCATTACTCTAGTAAGCTGCAATTGTGTTTTGAAGCACATGATCCGATCAGCATTTTAGAGCATTTTCAATTCTCGGAAAAACTATTTTTCTTACTTCTAGGGAAAGCTGAAGGCGTATCATTAATGAGAATTAGCAATAATGTATAATGGTGTATCTTGGTACAGGAGACTTTGGAAGAACAGTCTGGGTGTCATTAAAATTATTGTCTCTACTGTTTATACGATAACGAATTGTTCTTTCAGCCTTATGATGGACGTTATAGGAAATATTTATAGAAAATGTCAACAAATGGAAAAACATTAAAGATTTGATACAAATTTAGCGGCGATTGACAAAACTCTCCTGAATTATTCGTGTTCGTCACTCAAAACTGCCTATTGATTACTATCCGATTTTATGTCCTGGCGCTTTTTCATCATTATAAAGCAAATAAATCCTTATCTAAATTATCATCGCATATATCATGCTTATTCCCTGTGAGGGTTCAGCATTACAAACACGCGCTAAATTGTATTAAAGAATAAAATAAATCCAGCAATGGACGTCATATTTTGCTTTTTGCATTGATGATTCTTTTATTTATTTACGGAAGCTCTCTAACATCTCAGGTCATTAGCATCCCATTCAATTCAGAGCGTCAAACGGCCGATCAATTTTGTTCAGAGGCTTCTTCTTTCATGCTTGCGGTTCTTTTACATGCCGTAAATTTACGACACGGGACTTTGAAGATTGCGAAAAAAGTGTCCTTTAGTACAACTTGGTTAATACCGGGCATTTTTAGGGTTAAGCATCTTTATTGGCTTTGGAGGAAAATACGTGGTTGTAAAAATGTTATATTTAATTATTTTCTAACTTATATGATTATTTTTAATTCCTAGAAGTCACCGTTTGGCTTCCCGCCTTTGGTTAAGCAAGAGAAATTGAGTGAGCCCATAATTGCATCCGTTCTTCGTCGTCTCACAATCCCGCTGATTTACTATTGTTGGATTAATATTATTTTATTGATATTTAGGCTCTGAAATAGTTGTTGGGAATTGCAGTCACATAATAAAGTAAGGAAGTAAATTTTTGAAACTGTATTTTAGATAATGTGAAGAGTGAATGTAATGAACTACATTCAGTATTTTTTCACAGACGAAGGACGATTTCATTTAATGGTCATGTAGCAACACAGAATAACGGATATTAGAGTGCAGAAAAAACTAATCTTGTGTACGAAATATCATTGAATGTTCGCAAAAGCGCTGTATGGTGCGCAAAAGGCTCTTAAAGGATTATAGGATTTATATTTTATAAAAATGCTGTTTACGAGCAGATAATATAATCATGCAATCGTTCGAAAAATTATCGGACGTTGAAGTAAATATGTATTTTAACAAGACTCCGCTACAGTACATATAGCTGATCTCCGGTTAGTTTTAGTTAAAGAAATATTTAAGGATAGGGTCATTAGTAAGGTATTATGTCCAGCGTGACCTCCAGATCATGCTCTATGTGCTTCTGTTTAAGGAAAAATATTAAAAATAAAGTGTATCGGAATAACTAGTAATTTTCCTGAAAGGGTATCAGAGGTATGTGATGACACAAAAACGTCTTTACCGACATATTATGTGACAAAGGCAAATACTCGTTGTTTTATAATTTGTGCTCAATATCTATGTGCTGGAATTGAGGGGTTATGTATATCCAACTCACCTGTAGAGAGCGTGGTTCCAGGCGCCATGCGGTTCGCGCTCTCATGGATGAACATCAATTTGAAATTATAATAGCTATAAATAGCTGTAAGATGTATGTCATTAAAATGGGATACATTTGAACTTACAAATATAATACTAAAACTATTTAAGGAAATTATTGCCAAGGTGCTATACCTAATATTTTTGTTACATACTATGTACATAATATATACTTCACTGTGAAGTATATATTTATGCTTAAATTAATCCTTAACATTTAAGTCAGTTAGGTTTTACTCTTCCTCTTACCGATAAACTGGCATTTACATGATTTCTTATAAAACCTCTTTATTTTAGCGTTGAGCAGAAAAATTGGAACATAATAGTTGATGTTATACTGTGCAAATTATATTTTCTATCTTCAAAAACTTGGGAAATTAATGCTGGAAAGGGTTAAGTAAAAATTAGTGATAAGTTTTCGTTGAGAGAAAAAATTGCCTTAAAGAATAAGCAAGGGTCTCATTCGACACTATCTCCTAGCCACAATCTAACTCCTGAACGAATAGTGACAAACAAGAGTTCACCCTCAGCCCTAGAAATCCTTCTGCCCTGCTGAGTACATAAAGTCACCTTTATGTGTGAGCCAATTGCATAGAAGGTTTCTTTTTAAGTTTTAAGGTGGCAATATTTATTTGTGGTTTGTTATATTCAAATTACTTACCGATAACTGTTTCCGCTAATGGAATGATCAATCAAAATCAATTTTGGTGTAAATAAGTGAAATTTCTAATAATACCTATTTCTGGATAACATTTTCCAAAGGATATGAAATCTATTAGAAATGTTTACCCGAACTGGTAACTTCTTAACTCATGGAGCAACTATGCGTAAAATCTTTAAACCGTTAAATTACTTGCAATAAAGAGAAAATAGTTGTAGGGAAAATGGACACAGAAATAATTATTTTAAAATATATATTATTATGAATATTTTTAATTATTACTGATACGGTTAATTACCACTTAAGATAAAAGGCGTATGTAGGATGAATACATTCGCCATTTTACAGAATTTTGGTGATTAAATTAATACATTTCACGAAATGATTTATTGCATTAATTGTTAATTCAAGCATGGCTAGAGCCTCTGTAAAATATTTTCCATAATGTCAATTACAAGGGCGGACGAATTTAATGCATAGAATTATTTATATATATGCATGCATAAAATTTGCATCATGTTTTACACATGAAAACCAGGAAGTATAAACAGAGAATCATACATAAAGCCTATTTTATAATAACTACTGAAATTTAGTCAATCATTAGCTACCATTTTCTTCATTTTGCAAAGACTATACTAAATATTTTGTTCCTTACGTACGTACCCCACATATTTTACTCCTGAAATGAAAATATTTAATACTTACTAATTTTCAGGTGCTACACACGACAATGTCAATAAGACCTGCAGTTTGCCACTAGATTAGCTGATACATATGCCCCTGATATTCAATATACCTATTCCATATTGCATACTTAGGCATCATTTATCACTCATTATTTCAATCTTGTGTTGACGAAAAGTTTGTAATTGCGCCATAATGCATCACTCCATGACCCATTTTACCTTCCTGAAATAATGTAGTGCACCATAGCGTTGATAACAGGCAATAAAAACGCTCAGTACTGAGTATTCTCTTGTAGTGTTAGCCAATCTGTTGCAATTTAGTGTTGAGCTATCTCTTGTAGTGCCAGTAAGTCCTTTGTATATTTTCCTATTTCACTGTCTGTATTTCTGTCTACTTCTTTGTTATTACGAAAAAATGTTGTAGTGGAAATCTAGCAGCAGGAATGCCTCGTAACTATCCTAATTATTCCAATAACGTTTGCTATATATGTGCTGAAGCGACTTCATCTAGGCAAAAGAACGCTGAAACTCCAATAGTAAAAAAGACAATAGTTATATTTCGAAAGTAAGGTTGGGGACTAGGACAAACCCTGGGTCCCACGCATTTCTTGAGGTATATGTGGTGGAAATCCTGCAAAGGCGATAAAGTGTCAATGCCGTTTTCTGTTCCCATAGTGTGGAAAGTGTCAAGAAATAATTTAAGTGAATGATACTTCTGCATGGTAGCACCTGATTCTAGAATCTTTATAAGGGGAAAAAAAATACAATGATATATCCAAATATATGTGTCCTTATGCCAATTCTGCACAAAGGAAAACTTCAAGTTTCCGAACTAGTGAAATAATTTGGCATCGCTTATGAAAACGAGGAGGGAGGCGAGGAGGGAACTAATATCTCCAGAATCTGAAGATGATCCGTCGGTCGACCAGGGTGCATCAAACACAAGATAACACAAGAAGAAATTAATGATATCGTGCCCGAAGGGAACCTATCAAATAGGAAAGCAGAATATGAAGATTTCAGCAATGGAAGTCACTTGCAGAAGATGTTCAAGTGACTTCATTTCGCATTCCCCGTGTAGGGTTTGAGCCATACTTTCAAAAAGAGGATTACATTGTTTTCTGTAACGATGTATATGTCTTTATGACGCCTTTTACATGAAACAAAACCCGCAAGAATGGCGACTGTTCATAGACCCCTCCAAATTGAGTCTCAAAACGGTGTTGCTATATAATGAAAATCAGCTTCCATCTGTTCCAATCGGCCATACTGTGTGCATAAAAGCAGCCTATGACAATGTAAACAATCGTTGGACTGTGTTCAAAATAGCAAACATGGAAGGTATATCTGTGGTGACTTAAAGACAGTGGCATTGATAGTGGAAAAGAAAAGAACTTGCAGCACCTACCAGTGGTAAGAGTTGCACAATATTCGGCTAAGGTCCCTCCACATAAAACTCGGTCTCATGAAAAGCTTTGTACTCGAAAAAGCAATGGACCAGGCTGGGCAGATTTTAAGCACATTTATGATGAATTCGTTCAACTTAGTGAAGCTAAAATTAAAGAGGGAGAATTTGTGAATTCTGATAATAGAAAGCTCTTCACTATGAAACATTTGATAACTTGCTGCATGGTGACAGTAAAGGGATTTGGAACGCCTTTGATCTGGTGACTTTTGCGGAAACGTCAGGCAAGAAAACTACAAAGAACGATTGAGAATACGTATGTCAGTGAATGACAAATTTGACTGTAGTATTGTGTGTTTTAGAATATACGTGCCCCATTCCACTTAATACTTTTTCCCGGATAACTGAGTTAAGCTTAGTGATTATCATGAGAAATGTTTCCTCCAGGCAATGGCAACAATGGAGAAAAGGTATTAGGGAAAGGGTTACACTGCTATGGTGGCTGATTATTGTTGGATGCTTGTTAAGGATAACCCTGAGCACTATACAAGTAGCAGGCAGTGATGCCGGACGCAAAAGTGGACGTGAATATAAGAATATGTGCCTGTGCTATGTAAGCATTACTCTATTATATGAATAAATATTGCAGATCTCTCAAAAACCATATTCAGATGTGTACTTCTATTGTGATATTCTTATATAGCACTTCGAAATCTATAATATATGGTTAATTTCATAAGAAAGAATAAACATTTTGTTTAATTTTGTTGCTCGTTGCATAAGTGTTTAGCTGATTATATCTCAGCATTTTCTTTTTGTTACTTATATGTGCATATAAATAACTTGTTAGTATAAGTATTTTCAAAGATGAACATCTACTGGTGCCCATAAAAATGTCATGAAACGTATGTAGCAAATCTTTGCAAACTATATTATAGTTACAGTTTATAAATTATGATAATTCTAATGAAATCCATATCTAAATTTATTGAGAAATGAAATAAATGTCTGAAAGATTCAATTAAGGTTAAAGGCCACCTACACAATAGGAATATCTCGTAAAATTACATATAGGAACCAGTCCAGGTGGAAGTAGTTTTGACTGAGCCAGTATTGTGCATAATAAAAAGGCCAGTCACCATATTTACTATTTCATTCATTCACGAAGGCCTTAAATTGATGGTGTGCGAGTCCTATTGACGTAATTGAATTTGTAGTTTTCAAGTAACAACACGAATGCTCTATTTTATTCGTCTTGTGCATTACTTCTGCTGGTATAAAGAGCAATGGATTTGGATTAATTCATTGATTATATTGAGTATTTCAGTCTGTTCCTCATTATGCTCTACTAGATTATTCTTGTGTCCAAACACAGCGGGAGCGCCATCAGTTGCCAAGAATATGGCTTGTGTCAAGGAAGACCAAACTTTTCTATGGCCTCTTGAACATCTATAAATGAGTTTATCTACGCCTGTTGTTGTGCCTTTCGTTGGGACTATGTCTTAAATCTCCTCCTTTAAATGCTGATTGGGATATACTCCCCATATGAAACAGACAAGCTCAACCGTATTACAAAAGCACCATATATTAGTGGTATCAAAAGTGAAAGTGTGTAACGCACACGCGCAGGCGATTCGCAAATAATACATTGACTTCGGTTCACCGGAATTCATCACATTTTGTACACCGACGTTTCTTTACTGTATTTAATATGGCCATGTACTCTTCTCCTTAAAACATGCAATATTCATTAGTGCTGCGAATAAGGCCTTTGCAATGAACGTTTACAATTTCTACATTTCCGCGCCTGATATGCTTGCAGGTTATGAAACTGCAGAGTCGCCATCATCACTCAAAAACCTCGCCTTGTACTCAACTGCTGTGCTGTCTGCTCCTACAATGCACTAAACCGGAACTTGCGTTGCAATACAGCGCAATTGATGACCACTGCATTACATCATTCGTGCCGTACCTGTCCCTCAGTTCGAAGTTGGAGATTCCGTCGCGAACTGAGAGATGCCTATACCTTTCGTTCTATCTTCCTTTGACAGATCTGGATCAAAATTATTATGATTAGCAGGCATATGTGAGAGCTGGGAACATGCATGCTTCCAGGACTATCAGTTTATTAAAATCCCCAGAATTTCTGCAATACAAGAACCACTGTTCTTTTTATTTCCATCGTTTCTTTGCAAGATGCCCACAATTTGGCTTTTATATATGTGGTCAAGAACACACTATTTTATTTGTTCATTAAACATAAATGGGTACTCTGTCAGTGTAAATGCAATGCGCGGATTGCTCCCCCCTCCTCTCTCTCTCTCTCTCTCTCTCTCTCTCTCTCTCTCTCTCTCTCTCTCTTTATCGTTTATGCTTACGCCACCGATTCTCTTGCCGAACACTTTTCTAACATGCATGTGAAAAGTTAGGAGACAATGAATCTGCCTGTATGACGCCCATTGTGAGCTTGAAATGTTTGCCTTCGATGACGGTTTTTCTTTAGTTTACAAAGTTTAGATATAATTTAATATTAAACTGGTTATATTTTTCCAAAATCTGGTTTTCGTCTTGTAGATGATCTGCAATGCTAGAGCCCAACCATTCAGATGTCAAATGAATTAAAAAACGGTTACTTACTGAAATATTGGTCTCCCTTTGAGATTTGTTTAAGGAAATATTTATCTTCATTAGTTCCTGTACTTAAAACATTCAGCAAGTGCAAGGATGATTCTAGCTGCATAAATATATGTTTTTCTAGCCCAATAATTATTCTTCCATTTAAAAATGTATATCATTGGGCTGAGTACCCCGCTTTGCACAATTGCCATGAACTCCATATGTTTCAAATTAGTGAAACTCTCTCTGTTAAGCCATTTTGTGAAAATAGTTATTCATCATGAGCTTCTTGATTTTATTAATCTTCACATGACCCACGAGTTTTAGAATACTACATAGTTATTTTCTATATTAAATGTCAACAAAACTGAGATTATGGCCATTTACAATTACAAACACATAAAATAATTTTAAGTTAAATTCTTTAGCATTTTAATACATTGTAAGTTGTAATTCTTTGTTATTATTTGCTATTCGGTAATCAGCTATTTCCTTTTAATTAAAACACTTTAATTTCCACGACTCTTTTGCTATGGTCAATGTTTTAATATGTTACCATAGCTTTCACCAACTTCTGCGGTTGGCATCATCAATGGACGATGAACAAAACTGACGACTGAAAAGACTACAGTATTCATACCTCTCTGCTTGATTTTAGAGGTAGATCAGTATTGCATGTGTAGGGGAAGGAGGATAATTGCTTTTAAGAACCGGTTTCCATATGCTATTTACATAATATCCACTGTTTCTATTAAAATTGTTTGGATGCTACATTTTAAATGCCTCCTTCCTGACTAAACTGGAAAAGCGTGTATTTTGTAATACATCTTTTTTATGAAAGTGTATGTTATGGCAATCATTTAGGGCATACTCTAGTACAGCAGATTGCCTAGGCTGATTAAGACCAAGGTGTCCTAATGTTCCTGCAATCAATTTTAATAGATCTTCTGGTCATGCCTATGACACTTTGCCATACTCAAAGAGTATTTTATTAATTCCCTTTGTGTTAAAGGACTGCCTAGAGTCATTTGCATTATCAAGCATTTTCCATAATTTAACAGTTGGTGCAAAAATGGGGAATCCTTGTTGCGTCCAATTGTGGTACAATCAGACTAACACATAAAAATTCTAAATTTGTGAAAATCATCGCTAATATCAACATCAAGCCTAAAGATATACTTGTGAGTTTTACAGCTGAATTTCTGTTCACAATGGTAGCTATCAAGGACACCTTAGAACTCCTACAATTCCATTTGAAACAAGAAATTACATTATTTAGACAAATATTAACCTCCAGTACTTTCAGTGCAGAACCAATTTCTATGAACAGGAAGAATGAGTGCCAATGAGAGCTCCACTAAGCCCTGTGGTAGCGAATTTTGCAACACTTTGAGAAGAAAATTCTAGACACTACTGAATATAATACTTCACTACGGTTGGCATATGTGGACGATACCTTTACATGGCCACATGGGCATCATAAATAACGTAGTTTTAGAACAATTAAATAGTTTAGTCAAAATATTAAATTAACATGGAAAGAGAAAGTAATGCAGCACTTCTCCTTTTCTAGGTTTTTAGTACAGAGGAAATCATAAGGAGCCCTTGGTAATCAAATGATTGAATCACCATCCTGCATAAAAACTGTAATCAAGACTATAAAGCAAAGAGCTAAAACCATCACAGAATTAGAACATCTTAAACATGGGCAAAATCATATTCATGTCGTTTTAATGTCCATGGATTGACCTAGCCATCCGTTCTAGGAAAAAGACAGCATCTAACACCTACTGAGGCAAAAAACTCAAAGCTTTTCTAACATACATAGAGGATGATACTGCACGTATCGCACATGTATTAAAAGAAAACGGCATACAAACTGTTTTCGTACCAACCGTTAAACTAGGGCAACTTTCAGTACAGCAAAGGACCCTATGCATCCTCTTGACACAATAGGAGTTTATAAAATACCATGCGAGTGTGGCAAAGTGTACTTAGGCATGACCGGAAGATCGATTAAAACGATTGCAGGAACATTAGCAACATCTTTGCCTTAATAGACTTGAACGATCTGCGGCAGCAGAATATGCTCTAAATGAATGTCATGGCATTCAATTTACTAATACAAATGTGCCTGCAAAAATACAAGGCTTTTTGAATCTAGCAAGAAGGTATGCATTGGAAATACCACAACATCCAAGAAATTTTAACACAGACGGTGGATATCACCTAAGTAACACATGAAAACCGGATCTTAAAAACAATTATTACCCCCCTCACCCTTCCACAACACACGTAATATTGATCGACCTTCTAAAACCAGATTGAGACGGATTAATACAGTCGACTTTTCAGCGTCAGTTATTGTTCATCTTCCAATGATCAAGCCTATCGCAGAAGTTGATGAAAGCTGTGGTTGCATATTGAACTATGGACCCGGTAAAACAGCGCGGAAGATTTTAACTCTTTTAAATATAACACTGGCCATGAAAAACTTGAAAATCCTTTAGACTGAGTAGAATCTTAGGAATATATTGTGAGTTACAGTATGGAATTTAACAGAATTATAGCAATTTACACAACTATTTTATGTGTAATTTTTTCACGTATTCTGCCTTTGCTGCTCACTGTAGACTGAGATCTCCTAACTGCTAGTCAGGTTGTACAGTTTGTCATTCAAGAAGGTAATATTCATAATATTCAGTTGTATTGTAATGGAATTGAATTGCGCACTATCGTACTAGATTCAGTTATTTCCTGGTGCATTCAAGGTTAGAGAGCAGAAGTGCGGCTTAATGATATTTTATTTATTTCATACTGGTATGAGGTATGATCTATAAGTTTCTTTAAAATTAAATATAACAGGATTAGTTAAAAGTCCCACATTACCTAAATGTTTTTAGAAGCACGTGGTTCATTTACATGAAGCTCGTGCTCTAATGGCCATATACTGCGAACTTAAATATTATTACCGGTGATTTTTATGTTTTCTAATAATACTTATTAATAGTATTTCAAAATGTACCGATACAGACATTTCCGTATAAGTTAACGTTGCTACACCAAGAAATAAATGTGTGCCGAAAATTAAAACTTTACTTTCCTCTATAGAAAGGAAAACAAAAAATTTTAAGAGTTGTCCACATACGAACTGTCTTAATCAGGAACAAATTTTTATAGTAAGTCCGGGAACACACTGGAATCAAGTATACAATCTTTTGACATAATATATAAAACTTATAAATTCTGTGTTGAAACTGGCTGTTAAAGTCCTAGAGAATGTGATATTTGACTATACAAATATTTTAAAGAATAGCTTTAGGAAACTTTGGTTTATATTTGATTATAACGGCAATTACGTAGCAGATGTGTCTGAATTTTCTTGCATACCCACAATAGGCAATGCAGCATACTAATTAGTGCACTTGACAATCTTATCTTTTCTTTATATTTGCGGTTTGAGTAAACATTCTTACGACTCTAATCATTGATTTATGGATTGCGATCCGGCTGCATGTCATTAATTAGATTAGCCACCTGTTGATGGGATTGCTGCCTGGCTCTTTAGTTAACTATTTTTAAAATATAATACTTTCCTTTCTCTCAACATTTTATATCACAATCATTTAACACAATAGATGTAAGATTGAATAAGATATTCCTTATCAATAAATGTATCATTTTGGAATATCAGCAAAGAATAGTCCATTCTATTTTATTGCTGACTATTCACAGGAAACAGAAGGAACGTTTTGTAATTCGGTTCACGTTATTATTACTATTATTAATAATAGTATTATTGTTGTTGTTGTTGTTGTTGCTGTTACTGCTGTACAGCAATACTAATTTCTATTGTGAGTATTCTTTGAAAAACTCTTAATGAGCATTATTATGAATGGAAAAATATATTTAGTGACACATTTGTGATCATTAAACACTTCCGGTTATTCCAGAAATACAAAATACCAGCATTTTGACTTACTGGTTTATGGCTCATTCCCAATAGCATATAGCTCCTTGGCACAGTTACCGAATTCTGCGGCAAGCACCACCAGTGAACCAACAGTGTATTTTCGCACAGTAGCCAGCAATAGTGACCCAAGATTGGACATTATTTATTAAATAATGATTACCGATACAAAACGGTTAGTATACACTTATACAAATTATTAATTACAAAAGTAATTATACTAAATATTAATTATGGAAATTAAGCGTTTGCATTATTTACAAAATGGCGGGTTCCCCGTACAAAAGTTGTTTTAAAATATCTAGTAAATATCCTTCACGCAAACATTACACCATTTGCACTGTCCTGCTCGCTGTTGCTCTCGGTTTGATCCTCGTGAGGTGTGATGACACAGGTAAGTAGCATGTGAGAAAAATTGTTGTTGAGATATTCCTGGGCCTGATATTCGTGGTATGGAGATGAGGACGACGAAAACACCGAGGGAAGAGATGGAGAATCATCCTGCCGACGTTATCTTGTAGTCTAGGACCGGCGTCTTGTTGATGGTTCCGAGGCAGATGGTACAGTGAGGGTCTATTCCGTAGTTATGTGCTTTTTAAAGCAGCTTCTGACTACCACGACGTCGGTGTTGGTGGTTGCGAGTTTAACGGTAACTGTTTTGCCCTCCCCAAAGTAGGAGATTTCCGTTGAGATCAAGTTAATGTTTCCGGAAACTCCCCGCTTGTTGTGAGACACTTTTGGTTGTCAAGAAGCTAGATTGACAATGAGTATATTACCGATTTCAACCGGGTCTATTTGACACCCTATGTTTTCATGCGTGTGTAAACTTCACGACGTGCCTCCGTAGCCGTTTTGGAGAACCTCCTCTCCTTGTAAAAGGCAAAAAAGGTTGAGTTTGTTAACGAGCTCTGCAGAAATGTTGAACCTTGTGACTAATGATTACATGTATCATGGCATTGAGGTAAACAAGGAAATGAAGACAATAAAGAGGAAAGTAAAAATGAGCCAGTTGCCCGGTAAAAAAGCTCAGTTCTCCCTACAACCTTCGCAGGCATTTGCGGGAACCTCTGTATAATTAAACCGCGAAAGAATGGAACACGCAGAAAAAAATTCAAGCGAGAACACTACGCGTGCTTTGGTACAGCAGACAGACTTCGCAATGCCACAGGCATACCAAAATATAAGATCGAGTCCTTTCTTCGAACGCAGGATAGCTATACATTTCACAAGTCGAAAAGGGAATGATTTCCCACCAGAAACTATAACGTAATCGAAATGGACGACTTTGGCAGGTCTATCTAAATGTTATAAACAACGTTAAAAGTACAAAAAACCTTATGTTTACATATTGACGGTGATTGACATATTCAAATATGCTTGAGCAATACCATTAAAATCAAAGACGGAAATTACACAAGAGTATAAGACTATATTTTCTCATCCCGCTCCAAAGGTGTTGCAAGCCGATAAAGGAAAACGAGTTCACCAACAAATCCTTTAAAACATTTTAGCCAGCATGGCATAGAGTATTACACTACAAAAAATAATGTAAAATCCCTCATTGTAGAACGTTTCAATAGGAGCTTAAATATTCAAATACGGAAATGTTTCTTGCATAAAAACAGAAACAGATATGTAGAAGTTCTTCCTGCTTTTTACAGTTCCCCCTCAGGGGCCCAATTTTTTGGGTACGGGGCGTAGCAACCCCAAGGAACCCGAGCTGCTCCCATAGGTATGCGCTTAGCGCGTTAGACTCCTTTTTAGTATGATGGATGCCCCGTGTTTGACACGGTTAAAATGTGACTGGGTAATGGCGTGACCCCCAGCACTGGGCCATCATGTAGGGCGAGAGCGTACCCCCTGGTAAAGGCCAGGCCCGGGGAGGGGCCATTGCATACGCTGAAAACTTCCTGCATGCGACTGGGTCCCTTTGTCTGTACCCAGGAAGGTGTGACCCTGAGGTTACTTTGTTCAAGTCAGAGCAGGTAACCTAAGCCGGGGTGGCGCCCAGGAAGCAGCCTGCTATTGGAGACAGATGCAATGGTGGAGGATGAAATCGCTATGGTGCAACAAAATCATCCCAAAAATACCAAACGGAAGAGAATGGACATACGACAGGTAACTGAGGTGTCTTTCCTTCGCTTCCTCATAATCAGCAGAACTGAGGAAGGTCAGTCCTTTTCGCGGGTGAATCCTGGATGGTATTTCTGGCCCAGTTAAATATTGCACGCGGCTACGTAACGGGTCTTTATTGATTGAGACAGTCAATGCTTCTCATACTAGCGCGCTTCTTAAAGCAATCCTGCTCCACGGCTACCCGATCCGTGTCGAGGCACATCGCACCCTAAGTTCCTCTCGGGGAGTAATGAACACACCAATACTCGACGGCATGACAGATGCGGAAATTCAGGGTTATTTGGCGGAACAGAATGTCACCTCAGTTTACCGTGTGCAGGCTAAGAGAGATGGCGAAGTTCAACCAACGACGCGAACGCTGTTCCTCACGTTCAGTAGGGCTGAATTACCGCAGAAGATCAGGGCAGGGTAATAGTTAATATCGGTTCGCCCGTATGTTCCTAGCCCTTTGCGGTGTTTTCAATGTCAGCGTTTCGGTCACACCCGCTTGTCTTGTAAGAGCCCTAAATCCGTTTGTGCTAAATGTGCCTTAGAATGCCACGAGGGAGCTTGTTCATCCGCTCCTGTATGTGTCAACTGCCGTGGATCCGATCCGGCCACATCCCGTAACTGCCCACGTTATCGCGAGGAGCTTTCAATACAGGAAATCCGCGTTAAAGAGAAACTTTCTTTCTCTAAGGCCCTTTCAAGCCTGTCAACCATCGTACCTAAGTCCGGTACATATAGCTCCGTGGCTGCCACTGCAATATCGAGACGTGACAGTAGCACACAAACGTGTGACCTGGTTTTTTATACAGCACTTCAGCCTGCCAGTGCCAAGCGCTCAACTACAGCAGCCAAGCCAGTGGTTTTTGCCGCTGATCCCATTAAAATTAAGACGGCCTATACAAGGACTGACTTCTAAAAATCGTCCACAAGAGAGGGTAAGACAAAGAAAAAGAACCAAAGTCCGTCACCTCCTTGGAGGTCGAGCTCCCACGATGACTCTAGGAGCAAACCTACAAGGCGATCACCATCACCGCCTCTCTCCATCTCCAACCGTTTCCAGGTGTTGGAATCGGCTGATTCTTCTCAGAGGCAGAAGCCTCCCTCCAAGGATTTTATGGAGCAGGATGCACCTGCTCCTGATAAACCACCGAGTACCACGCGCTTAAAAAAAGGACGGTTGGTTCGTCCTGGTCCGACCAAAAAGTAAGGTGGTATATTTTAATTTCTTTTATCTAATTTTAATCATGGCTATCCTTTCGTGGAATGTACATGGGCTCCGCAGCCGAAGACCAGACCTGGAGTTGCTTTTACGATCGACTGATACTCCGCTTTTATGCCTACAGAACACTAAACTTCGCCCTCAGGATACGTTCCATATTCGTGGTTACTCTTCCGCGAGATACGATCTTCCTCTTGAAGATGGCTCTCCCGCGCATGGAGGGGTTTTAATATTAATCAAAGACGACGTGTATAGTTCTCCCCTGGTTCTTCAGTCTAATCTACAGTCGGTAGCAACTACCGTTTGTTTTTCTGGCCTTAGTTTCACAGTCTGCAACATTTACTTACTTCCATCTGTTCCTGTCTCCGTGGTTGACCTGAACAACGTTCTATACCAGCTGCCTTCCCCTATACTGCTTTTGGGGGACTTCAATGCCCACCATCCCTCTTGGGGATCCTCTGTAGAGTGTGCCAGGGGTAGCTTGGTGGCTGATTTTTTGGATCGTCACAATCTTATTTTACTGAATACAGGTGAGCCCACTTTTCTCTCAGTCAGCACACACAGTTTTTCCCATATGGACTTGTCTTTCTGTTCCGCCAAACTTTCACTACACTTTACCTGGCACGTTCTCCCTGATTTGTACTCTAGTGACCATTTTCCGTGTCACATTTGTATTCTGTCTTCCCACGTACGTCCTCAGCGTGCGATAAAGTGACTTCTAGAAAAAGTCAATTGGAGTCCCTTCCGTTCTATGGCCGTATTTTCAGGGTGTGCTTTTCCCTCAATTGACGCCATGGTCGAACACCTAAACACGATCATTGTTGCAGCCGCAAATCTGGCTATTCCCCGGTCGTCTTTCCACCCCAGACGAATTCCGATTCCTTGGTGGACCGGCGAATGCCGGGACGTCTTGCGTGCACGTCGAGGTGCCTTGCGAGACTTTCTTCGCCACCCTACGTTAGAGAATTTAATCCGTTACAAACAAGTGCGTGCGAAATGCAGTGGAGTTATTAAGGATAGCAAGAAGAGGTCCTAGATTGCCTTCGCCTCATCTTTTACTGTTTTACGCCTTCATCTGTTGTTTGGGACCGAATTCGCCGGGTTGCAGGCAAACCTAGTTTCACGCCCATACCCGGCCTCAAAGTATCACATTGTGTACTTACTACTCCCAAGGATGTAGCAAATACCTTAGGTCGAAATTTCGCTGAGATCTCGAGCTCCGCCCACTACCCTCCTGCGTTTCGCGTTATTCAAGAGCGGGTAGATTCTAGAGGATTTTGCTTTGTCTCAGACAACCAGGAGTGCTACAATGTCCTGTTTTCGTCTAGGGAATTAGAACAAGTGCTATCTGCATCTCAGTATTGCGCTTCAGGGCCAGATAACATCCATGTTGCTATGCTGCAGCATTTATCAACTGAAGGCATGCATTTTTTACTCGAAATTTTTAACCGTATTTGGTGTGATGGCACATTTCCATGCGCTTGGCCAGTGGCCACAGTCATTCCTAATCCTAAACCTGGGAAGGACCCACACCTTCCTTCCAGTTACCGTCCCATTTCCCTCAGCAGTTGCGTGTTCAAGATGATGGAACGAATCATTAACGGGAGCTTTTTGTGGTGGTTGGAGTCGAGGCACCTACTGACGAATGTCCAGTGCGGTTTTCGTCGTCATCGCTCTTCCATCTACCATCTTGTGTCTCTTTCCAGCCACATCATGGACGGATTTTTTAGAAAGTGGAAAACTGTTGCCGTATTTTTTCATTTGGAGAAGCCTTACGATACCTGCTGGAGTGGTGGTATCCTTCGTACGCTTAATGAATGGCATATATGTGGTCGGATGTGTGTTTTTATGCAGGATTTTATGAAGGAGCAGGTTTATAATGTTCGCGTTGGGTCAGTTTTATCTTCTCGTTTTACTCAAGAGGACGGTGTACCGCAGGGCTCGGTACTTAGTTGCACACTGTTTGCCATCGGCATCAATTCCATAGCTGAGTGTTTAACGCCGGGAATCCAATCATCGTTATTTGTGCACGATTTTGCTGTTTATCTTTCCTCGAGGAGAACGTGTCTTTTGGAACGCCGCCTCCAGTGCTGTCTCTACCACCTTTACCTTTGGAGTGTAAATCATGGGTTACGATTCTCTGTTGAAAAGACCGTCTGTATGAACTTCTGGCGCCATAAGGTGCATCCTTCACCATCTCTCCACCTTGGCCCAGACGGTCTTTCTTTCGCGGATGAAGTTAGATTCCTGGGCTTAGTTTTTGATAGGAAATTATGCTGGTCTTCTCATGTAGCACAACTCAGAGGCAGATATGAACGTTCTGTATGTATTTTACGTGTTTTAAGTGGTAATTCCTGGGGTGCTGACTGGACTGTTCTTTACGATTTTATCGCTCTCTAATCCGGTCCAAACTGGATTATGGCTGTGTAGTTTATGGCTCAGCGCGACCTTCCGTTCTTCGTCGCCGTAACCCCATTCATCACCGGGGTATTCGTGTCGCTGTTGGAGCATTCCCTACCAGTTCTGTGGCAAGTTTATGCGCGGAGTCTGGAGAACCTCCGTAGTTTTATCGTAGGGATCTTTTACTTTGTTCGTATGGTTATCAACTGGCTACGCAACCTCGTCATCCCGCGAATGAACCGTTTTTTAATATGTCTCTGTCTCCACTTTATACTGCGCTGTCTTTTACTCCTAAGCCCGCTGGCTTACGTTCCTGGGAGCTGTTAAGGACGCTGGACTAAGATTTACCTGCTTTTTTCCTCACTGGGGGAACTTCTTCTCCCCCTTCGCTCTTAGCAGAGGCCCCCGTTAATCTTGGGCTTATATCCTGTCCTAAGTCCTCGACCGCAGCACCCATTATACTTATCCATTTAAGCAAGATCGTCTCTTCTTTTACCGGGTGTAATTTTATATATACCGACGGCTCGAAATGTGACACAGGAGTAGGATGTGCCTTCGTTTTTAATGGAGCTAGTTTCACGTATGGTCTTAACTTTGCGACAACTATTTTTATGGCGGAGCTATATGCAGTTTATCAGGCGATGTTATTTATTTCTGCACGCGGGTTGGGGAACAGTGTCATGTGTACCGATTCTCTGATAGCCCTTTTATCTTTTAAGCACCTGTACAACTACCATCCTCTTGTACGGAAGGTCCAGGATGCAGTGTTCACGGTTCTGGAGGCTGACGTCAGGGTGACATTGCTCTGGGTACCTGGTCATGTGGGACTCCCGGGTAATGAGGCCGCGGATGTCGCAGCTAAATCCGCCACTTTAGACCCTGCTGAGTACGAGCAACGCCTTTATTTCAGGGATTTCAAACATTGTATTCATCGAGGAATTCTCTCGCGCTGGCCCGAAGAGTAGGATATCATTCCCCACAATAAATTTCGAGAAATTAAATCCACCCCTTTTAGCTGGTCAACTTCTTCTGGCACAGTTCGTCGCGAAGAAGTAATTTTTGCTCGTGTGAGAATTGGGCACTGCCGTTTTAGTCACCGTCACCTTTTTAATGGTCAACCAAGTCCAGCTTCCCCTTGATGTGACCACCCCTTTACAGTGCGTCACATTTTACTCGAATGCCCTCATTTGGCAACTTTTAGACTTTCCCTGGGTTTGCCCTCCTCTTTTGAGGAGCTACTTGCAGATGATGTGGTTGCTGTGGAAGGAGTGCTCCGTTTTATCCGTGCTTGTGATTTTTGGTGCAAAGTGTAAGGTTTTATTGTTTCACTAATGACGGCAATTTTAGGATATTTTAAGACTTATGTCTTTTTTGTTAACAATTTTACCCTTATTATTTGTTTTTAGGGGTTTCATTGCTATATTTTTGGCCATTATAACACTTAAAATTTCAGCTCTTGCAACTGCGTTTTGGTCTGATTTGTTAATGAATGTTTAACCCAAGTTATTTGTAGCGGGTTTTATATTATTGCAACAAAGTGCTACTGTTGCGCAGAATATGGTGTGTCTGGGCGCTAATGACCTTTGTAGCTTTGCGCCCTTTAAGCAATAATCATCAAATCTAGTTCTACAAAAGTTCTTTCACAGGTCCGTAAGGAAGGCTCTTAAGGATGCCATTGACAGCATCATTTTACAGGTGTACGAAAACCTTTATGATCAGAATGCGGAGAAAGCACTTAAACATAAATTTAATGTAAGAGATTGCGTGCACAATCTAAAGATAAAATTAAGTTTGCTAAGGATTAGGAGCAAAACTGAACAGACGATTTTTTTGAAGTTTACAAGGTTATACCTGGTGCTGCTTTTGAATAAAAATTAAATACTTGGATCGTGAAACCATGGGCGGTATCTCTTACTCCGAGGAGATATAAAAGGTTGCTCTTCCGATATCATTCATAACAAGCAAAATACTCTATACTAGCGGTCATGGACGCAATAAGCAATTTTTGGTTATGTGGAAAGGTTAACAAAACAAGTTTAATTCTTGAGTCCTGGCTTCAACTATTTATTTGGTATGATTAAAACAAAGGAATTTTCCTTCACCCTAATGTAATGCCTCCATGAATCATTTCACCCTCAATAGAACTTCTAGATTTTCGAACATCTTGCCAGAGAGAATAGAGTTGCAAGGAGGGTGGCAGGTAACACTTCTAAAGGTCAGGTACTCTGAAATTCTATAATGTTACAAAACACGATAATCAAATCATTGGAACAATGTATAATATATCTACTTCAGAGATTTACTCCAAATTGTACTTACAAATATCATATGGTATCGTGCATAATTCTAAAGATTTGGTACATTCCGTCAAATCTACCATGAGCGGATATATGCAAGTCGAAGATTTTTATCATTATATTGCCAGCGTTAAGGCCAAAGTCACATAAGCCCACATTCTCGAAAGCAAAGTTTTAGGCTGTGTAGAAATTATTCGACCCTCGAGAAATCGGAGAACTATAGTGGAAACCTAAATTAAAACGCAACAAACTACCCGCCAAACGCAAAAATTCAAATCTAGAAATCCTCCTAAACAGGAACCTAGAGAAACGTTGACAAAGTACAAATTTGGCACTAGAAATCCTAAGACACCTACAGAATCGACGACGAATAGCATATACTTTTCACTTTTGTCGCCATCTCTGTCTAAGATATTGAATTCGAACCCTATACCAACGTTATCAGGAAATTAGTAAACTTCCTGTAGATCCTCACATTATTTTCCCTTACGCAAGGTTTATATACTGCAATCTGATAATACCACAAACGGTTTGACAACACCTTTATGCAACTCATTAAAAGCGTCTTTTAGAGTATGAAAAAAGCGAACATACTTGAATGACTTTTACAAAGATTTCCTCTTCTCTTAGCTGGATATTCTTAATGCAACAGGATTATAAACTTGTAAATATGGATTTAAGGAACGATTATGACGATTCTTTCCATTTGTAGACACAGACTCTCCTCTGTTACAGTTCTAAGGTTTCGTCCGAAACACGCATAATGCAACTGCTTATTGACAAAAGACATTACTTAACTCAGTCTGGGGGAGTTTTAGATAATCAAGATTTTCTTTTGCAGAGTGGCAAACATTATCAAATGGGTAGTGACTGGTTTTTTGCCTGGGTGGTACTTTTCAGATCCGTGCTGCCATTTTTCAAGGACGGTGTAAAAGATATTGGAAAGTAGACGTTGAAACTGGGCGCCAATCCCCTTTCTGACATTGCAAGTTCGGGAATTTCCACAAAGAATCATTAAAAACTGGACTGAAGGAGTCTACAGGACGGCAGTCTACAGAACCTCATGCCGCAGGAAGACGGTCTGCAGGGCAACGGCATCCAGGACATCGCATTATAGGACGTGGGTGCACACCAAAGGGGCAAAGCTTGGACATTTGTCGGATATTATCTTCTTGAAAAGGAAACAGACTAAGCTGCTCGGTAGGCTTTTCGCCTATGCCGTCACACAAAGTCCTAGAGACCGTAGGTGGAAAATGCAGTGCGGTGGTGCTGCGTTCGGCAGAGTGACATACATTTGTTGAAGCAATATCTACAGTTTTCAGTTTACCCAACATCTAAAAGAGTGGTAGATAAGCAGGCGACTGTCCATACTTCTTAAATATGTATTTGGTTCTATAATCGTTGTCATCAAAGTGGACCGGCGGTTAGGTGGTGCATTACTCTGAACATGAAAGTATGGAGGACACTAGAAAAGCAAATGGTCAGCGACATCATGTATCACAGATAGACAGAGGTAAAAATCAAATAAAGGCCTATTGTAAGTACTTCCTTAAAACTCACGTTTCGAAGGAACCATTTGAGAAAATAAATTGCACTTAGTGCATAAGGTACATTCATTGTGTCAAATTTCCAGTGTTTCTGGAGATTAAGTATTTTCTACAGTCAAAATTCATAAAAGAGTTGACACAGTAATTTCGCCACGAACATTTTCCGACAGCATTGAAACACTATGACGCCATATGATGTTACGGCAGACCACATGCACCCTGATGATACAACGTATATGTCCAGATAAGTTTGCGACACCATGGCGCCAGATGAGGTCACGTGCATGTCCAGAGAGTTTTGCGGCACCAGGTGCAGGTTCGGACAAGAGTTACTTTTTCATCACTCATACTGACATGCCACCCCAGTGTATATAGGTACTGAGAAACTAACGGAGCAGACAACTTGATCCACGACGCAGACAACATGCTCCATTACGCGCTGTGCCAAATAGCTCAATTATCATGTTACTCTGATTTTGTCACTGTGTCTATGTTACAGGACGTGCTATGTAAATTGATAGGGGTGCGGACCATTTCCACAAAGATCGGTCCCAAACGCTTGTCCCCCTAAAGAATGGATAAGAAGTATTTGTACCCAAAAATTTCAACATTTTGGCAGAGTTGGTTAACAAAGTCAAACGTTCTTACCTTTACATCGTATACTTTACAAGGAGAGGAGGTTCTCCAAAACGGCTATCGGAGGCACGTCGTGAAGTTTACACACGCATGAAAACATGGTGTGCCAAACAAACAAGGTTAAAATCGGTAGCAATCTCATTGCCAATCGCGCATTTTGACAACCAAAACTACCGTACAACAAGCGGGAAGTATCTAGAAAACATGAACTTGATCTCAACGGAAATCTCCTACCTTGGCGAGGACAAAACAGGTGCTGTCAAACTCGCAACCACCAACACCGAAGTCGTGGAAATCAAATGCTGCCTTCAAAAACACACCACTATGTTAGAGACGTTCGGTGTGCCAATTACCCGGGAACCATCAACAAGACGACAGTCCAAACGTACAAGCTCACGTCGGAGCGGTGCTTCTCCACCGTTTCCATCGGCGATTTCGTTGTTCTCTTCTCCATTCCCTCGGCTCAGAAACATCAAATAATAAATTTTCTCACATACTACTCATCAGCGTCACCATACCTGACGAGGATCAAACCGAGAGTAGCAGCAAAGAAGGCAGCGTTAATGGTATAATGTTAGCCAAAAGGAAATTTACGAAATATTTTAAATACTTTTTGGGGGGAAACCCATCGTTTTTGGATAATGCATTTGTAAAGTTTAATTTCTTTAAGTACAATTTGTGTAATCAATTTAGAAATTAATAATTCCCATAATTACGCATCAACCGTTATGCATCAACTATTTTGTATCCATAAATTTTATAACAAATAATGTCCCTTTTCATCTTACGGTTGCTGGCTAGTATGCGCGAAGGCACTGATGGTCTACAAATAGTGCTAGTCCCAGAAGGCGGTATTTGTGCCATGGAGGGGTATACACTACAATTCACACACACCAAAGATGACGTTGATCATTAATGTTTAAGGGGCGCACAACATCCAACGTCATTAGCGCCCAAACACACTAAAAACTGCGCCATAACTAAAAAAAGGAATAGTTAACGCAAATCAAGTCTTAGGTTAAATAACAGTAGCACGTTGTGCAACAAAAAAAAATTCATAACAAATAGCAAGTGGGTGTAATGATCAACAAACAAAGGACTGGAATTAAAACAGAAGGAATAGCGGGTCCTATAGTGCTCTAAAAAGGGTCAATAAAACCCTATAACTAACACCACTACAACAAATAAAAACTGGTACTAAAACTAATCAGCAAGTAGTAAAACAAATCAGCAAAAGCAGAAAACAAACCAGTAATGCTAAGGTCTAAGCTGGTAACAATTAAACCCCAAAACAATAAGAAGGACAATATACACCAACTCAATTAAAGACTGGTACTAAAAACGATGCATTAAATGCTGAAATAACAACAGTCTTAAAAGAGTCTAAAAATGCCGTCATGGATAAAAAGAGAACACGTCACACCTTGCTCCAAAAACCACAAACACAGATAAAACGGAGCACTCGCTCAACAGCAACCAATTCCTCCAAGTAATTCCTCAATAGAGGAGGGCAAACATAGCGAATGTCTAAAGGTGCCAGATGATGGCATTCAATTAAAAGGTGACGCACTGTAAAGGCGTGGTCACAGAGAGGGCAAGCTGGAGCGGGTTGGCCATTAAAAAGGTGAGAGTGACTAAAACGGCAATGCCCAAATCTAAGGCGAGCTAAAATTATTTCTTCACGACGAGCAGCGCGAGAAGAAGTCGACCAGTTAAAAGGGAATGATTTACATTCCCGAAGCTTATTGCTGAGTATTCAATCCCACTCATCGCGCCAGCGCGAGAGAATGCCTCTACGTAATAAATGTTTAAAACCGCCAAATAAAAAACGCTGCTCGTCCTCAGCAGAATCTAAAAGAGCGGATTTAGCTGCGATTTCTGCTGCCTCATTACCTTTGAGTCCCACATGTACAGGTACCCATTATAGTGTCACCCATACGCCGGCGTCAAAAAGAGTTAACACTATACCTTCTGTACAAGAGGGTGGTGGTTGTACAAATTTCTAAAACTTAAAATTGCACTCAAAGGGTCAGAACAAATAACAGTATTCCCAAGCCCGTGAACAGAAATAAATAAAATCGCCCGATAAATAGCATAAAGCTCCGCCATAAAAATAGTTGACGCAACGTTAAGACCAAACGTAAAACATGCTCCATTAAAAACAAAAGCATATCCTACCCCTGTGTCACATTTCGAGCCGTCGGTTTATATAAAATTACAGGCATTAAAATCCAGGGTTAGAAGAAGTTTCCCCGTCTAAGAAAAAAGCAGGTAACTCAAAGTCCAGCGTCCGTAAAATCTGCCGAAAACGAAAGCCAGCAGGCTTAGGAGTAAATGCCGAGCAGCATAAAAACTATCCAAAGACACATTAAAAAACGGCTCGTTCGTGCGATGACAAGGTTGCGCAGCTAATTGACAACCGAAAGCAGAAAGTAAAACATCCCTACGATAAAACAACGGAGGTTCTCCAAACTCCGCACACAAACTCAACACAGGACTGGTAGGGAATGGTCCAATGGTAACACGTATACCCCAGAGATGAATCGGATTCAGGCGGCGCAGAACAGATCCATAAACAAGCCAGCCATTATCCAATTTGTACCGGATAAGAGAGCGGTAAAAACGTAACAGAATAGTCCAGTCAGCTGCCCAAGATGTGCCACTTAAAACACGTAAAATGGAAAGAGAACGTTCACACCTGCCTATGAGATGTGCTATATGCGATGACCAGCATAATTTCCTATCAAACACAAGCCAAGAAACCTAACTTCGTCTGCGAAAAAGAGTGCGTCTGGGCCAAGATGGAGCGAAGGTGCAGGATACTCCTTGTGGCGCCAGAAGTTCATACAGACGGTCTTCTCTGCGGAGAAACGGAACCCGTGAGATACACTCCAAGCGTAAAGCCGGTCGAGAAAGTATTGGAGCTGGCGTTCCAAGAGACAGGTTCTCCGAGAGGAAGGATAGATGGCAAAATCGTCTACAAACAACGACGATTGTAGTCGTGGCGGCAAACACTTGGTGATAGAGTTAATAGCAATGGCAAACAGTGTGCAACTAAGTACCGAGCCCTGAGGTATACCGTTCTCTTGAATACAACTAGATGGTAAAACTGATCCCACGCGAACATTAAACACCGGGTCTTTCATAAATTCCTGAATAAAAACAGACATACGCCCACGTATGGTCCAATCGTGAAGCTTTAGGAGGATACCGCCTCTCCAGCAAGCATCATACGCTTTCTCGAAATCAAAAAGTACTGGGACCGTTTGGCACTTGCGCACAAACCGTACATTACATGCGTGCTTAGAGACACAAGATGGCGACTTAGGAACGATGACGCCGGAAACCACACTGGGCGTTCGTAAAAAAATGCCTAGACTCTAACCACCACATAAGCCGCCTCTTAATCATTCGTTCCATCACCTTGTAGACGCAGATGGTGAGGGATATCGGACGGTAACTGGAAGGAAGTTGGGGGTCCTTTCCAGGCTTAGGTATAGGAATGACAGTGGCCTACCTCCAAACGCTAGGAAATGTGCCATGGCACCAAATAAAATTAAAAGTGCGTAATAAAAAAACTTTGCCTTCCGCTGACAAATTCTGCAACATAGCAACATGAATACCATCTGGCCCTGGTGCACAGTGTCGAGAGTTTGCAAGGGCATGCTTCAATTCCCTGGAGGTAAAGGGGACATTGTAGCACTCCTGATGGTCGGAGGCAAAACAGAAGCCCTGCGACTCGATCTGCTCTTTAATTGTGCGAAAAGGAGCAGGATAGTTTGCCGAACTTGAAACGTCAGCGAAAGTACGTCCTAAAATATTTGCGACTTCAATCGGAGAAGTGAACACCTTATTTAAAATCCGAAGACCGGGTATAGGCGTAAACCTAGGTTTGCCCGCAAAGCGGCGTAGTCGTTCCCAAACTACGGATGAAGGCGCGGTGCGGATAAAAGACGAGCTATAAGCAATCCAAGAAGTATTTTTGTTATCCTTAATGACTCGACGGCATTTGGGTCGCAGTTGTTTATAGCGTATCATGTTTGCTGAAGTAGGGTGGCGACGAAAAACTCGGAGAGCACCTCGGCGTGCACGCAACGCATCCCGGCATTCATCGGTCCACCAGGAACCCGGTAACCGTCTGGGGTGACATGACGTCCGGGAGAATAGCCTGATCTGCGGCTGTGATGATGACCGTACGGAGGTGCTCGATCACGACGTCAATACATGGAAATTCACACCCTGAAAATTCGGCCATTGATCGAAAGAGAGGCCAATTCGCCTTATCAAAAAGCCATTTTGGCGCGAGCTGTGAATTTGCTTTTGAAGAGAGTACATGGATCTGATATGGAAAATGGTCACTGGAATATAAATCGGAGATGACGTTCCAGGTGAAATGTACAGCAAGTGAGGCAGAACAAATGGATATGTCCAAGTGTGAAAAGCTGTGAGTGCTGTCACAAAGAAAAGTAGGTTGACCAGTGTTGAGCAGAATGAGATGGTGACGTTCGAGGAATTCTGCCAACATGCTACCTCTGGCACAGTGCGTGTTGGAACCCCATAGAGGATGGTGTGCATTGAAATCCCCCAAAAGTAGGACAGGGGGTGTTAGCTGATACAGAAGATTGCCCAGATCAACTATGGCGATAGTGCCGGAAGGATGCAAATAAACAGTGCAGACAGAAAAACTAAGGTCAGAAAAGTAAACTGTAGCTGCAGCAGCTTGCAAAGGAGTCTGGAGCTGTAGTGAAGTACTGTACACGTCATCTCTAATTAAAATTTGAACTCCGCCGTGAGCGGGAGTGCCCTCTACGGGAGGGAGTTCAGACCTCACCGAAGTGTAACCGCATATAGTAAAAGAATCTTGTGGCCGAAGTTTGTCTCTTGGAGACACACAAGCGGAGGGTTCAACGATCGTAAAATGAACTCCAAGTCAGGTCTTCGACTGCGGAGTCCACGCACATTCCACGTAAGGATAGCCATTGTTAAAATTAATTAAAAATAATTTAAAAATTTACCAGCTTACTTTTTGGACTGGTCCAGGGCGAATCAAACGTCCTTTCTTCAGTCTCGTGGGACTAGCTAGTTTCACAGGAGCAGGCGCCCTCTGGTCCATAACCTCCTCAGAGGGAGGGCTCTCCCGCTGAGAAGCATCCACCGATTCCAACACCTGGAATCGGTTGGATAATTATATGGGCGGTGACGGCGACCACCTAGCGGGTTTGCTCCCGTCATGGGAGCGGGATCTCCGAGGAGGAGAAAGGCTATTTCGCTTATCTACAGGAGTGGGCGTCTTGATAAATTCAGTCCTGGTATAAGCGGTCCTGAACCTAATTTCCGGGGCATTAAATGCAATTGGATTAGTTTTCCCGGTGGTTCGTTTCGGAGAACTGGGTACATTAGGGATCCGTGTAAATACAAGGTAACACGTCTGCGTACTACTGTCGCGTTTCTTCGTCGCTGAAGAAACTACTGCGCTGTACGTACCGGTCTTAAGTACTGTAGGCTGGCGGGATTGAAAGCGCTTCCGGGCTTCCACAAAGGTAAGTTCCTCCTTAAACCGGATTTCCTGGATGCAGCGTTCTTCGCGATACCGAGGGCAGTCACGGAATGAGGCTAGATGTTTCCCTCGACAATTCACGCAGACTGGAGCAAATGAAAATGCTCCCTCATGACTTTCCATACCACAGGTTCCACAGATGGAAGTGGCGCTCTTACAAGATATGCGTGTATGGCCAAAACGCTGGCACTAATAACATCGCAGCGGGCTGGGAATATACGGACGCACCTCGATCACCTCATAGCCCGCTTTAATCCTCTGCGGAAGGTCAACCTTGTTAAATGTGAAGAAGAGAGTACGGGTAGGCTGTAGTTCTCCGTCTCTCCTCGCCTGCACTCGATACACGGACGTGACACCCTGGTCTTCTAAACTGTTTTGTATATCCGGGTCGGACATACCGTCAAGAACATTAGTTGATATAACTCCTCGCGACGAATTTAGCTATTTATGTGACTCGACACAGATCGGAAAGCCTTGGAGGATCGCCGCCTTGAGCAATGAGTTACTCTGCGACATTCCAACTGTCTGCACTAAAAGAGATCCATTGCGAAGTAGTGTGCAGGATTTCACGGGTCCAGCTATGGCGTCTATGCCCTTCTGAATAATAAATGGGTTTATCCTTTGAACAGACTGGCCGTCTTTCGTACGACTAATGACTAAGTAGCGAGGAAAAGGCTTCTCAGTTACTTCTTTTACTTCTACTCTCTTTCGTTTCACCTGGGTAAAATTGTTTTCAATAACCATAGCGATTTAATCCTCTACCATTACATCTATCTCCGATGGCAGGCTGCTTCTTGGGCGCCACCCCGGCTTAAGTTAGTTGCCCTGGCCTGGAACAAGTAACCTAAGGGTCACACCTTCCTGGGTATAGACAAAGGGACCCAATCGCCTGCAGGAAGTTTACAGCGCATGTAATGGCCCCTCCCCGGGCCAGGCCTTTACCAGGGGATACGCTCTTGCCCTACATGATGGCCCAGTGCTGGGGGTCACGCCATTACCCAGTCACATTTTAACTGTGTCAAACAAGGAGGCATCCATCAGACTAAAAGCAGGGAGGTATAAAAGATAAAAGTAAAATGTAAGCAAAATAAAAAGGAATCAAACGCGCTGAGCGCGGACCTGAGGGAGCAGCTCGGATGCCTCGGGGTCGCTACACTCCGTACCCAAAAAATTAGGCCCCTGAGGGGGTACACACCGAGATTCATGTCAATTAACCACATAGGTGATGTGGACTTTTAACTTATCAAGTGCAATATGTTATTCACTTATTACTAACTTACTTATACCTGACCTTTGAATTCAGTAACCAAAAAAATACTTTGGGGTTTGTATATGTACTTTGTGTACTTTATGCACTTTATGCACTTTAATTTAATTTCGTAGTTTAAACATCGTTGAAATATGCGTGGTTCTGTATTGTGAATTGATTTATTAAAGTTCAGCGAATTAAATGTTAAACATCCCAATAAATTTAAAAAGTCTAACAACATTAAAGGCAATTATGAAGGTGTATTAAACACTAATGATACCAGCCCGTGATGGGAGACAAATTTTGTAAATAATATATTTCAAGAATTTATTTGGGCAAATAAATAACTTCGGGCACCGCTTTACTCTAGTATTTGGTTCACCTCATTATGATTTGTTTCACTTCACTTACCTTTAGATAAACATATGATAGACTAATATAGGCCTTACAGGCTAACAGCAAAAATGCAATTAAGGAACTCCCAACACAGTACATTTGCTCGGCTATACCAACAATGTAATCAAAGGAGAAGAACAGCTTATCAACCTTCTTTTTAAAGTTCATTATAATCAGAGAAGTAAAATATACGCATGCTAAGAAAGAAAAATAGAACATTTACTTTTGAGATTAGAAATAAAAAGTAGACCTGCTGTAACTCTAGCAGGTATTTGCTGAACTATAAAGTTCAGGGAGGCCTGTTCATAATATCTTTTGCAAAAAGAGATAATAAAAATAAAGAGCACGCTATAAAAGAGTATTTAGACAATGTATGTCATTCCTTTCCGTTACATTATTCTCCATCTCTTCTGTGAGGAAGAGACGTAGTTGAGTGGAATATGGGAGGAAATTAAAGAAGGGGGAAGCAGTAACGAATGAGGATGGAGAGTAGGCAAAGCCCTAAGTACAAAAAATGCAAGAAAAACAGGAAGAGTTTCATAAAGTAGACTTGCACTTAAATATGCGCCTGTAAGACAGATGCTCCAAGCATAAATTTATGTTCAATGCTTTTTCTTTGCAGGTCTTCTTCTACTTTCTTGAACATTTTTGTTAATTTTACTTCGGTATTTACTTGTGCTTTCTTGTCTAAATGATACAGCCTACTCGAAATTATTTTAACAACAGAAGGCCCGCATAAAAACCCCTAAATCCATTACCCCATACAACTTCCTAGCTATTCTTTCTTTCTATTCCTACACCGTACTTATGCAAAGCTTTTCTGATAGCAAAAAGTTGCCATCATTTCCATAATATGAATTTCCAATGAAATGTTAATTTCAAATGGCTTCTATACTGAAGTAAGAAAGTCTGCATCAGAGTTTGAAACATTTAGGCCGACTCTCACACATATTGCGTACCACACCTTGGACGTCTTCGTACTATGGTTTCCCTGCATTTCTCCTTCATTTCACCCATACATATTTTCATGCAAAAGCCAAACACACCAGTAGCTCTCAAAGTATTATTAGGATTTTAAACTCTGGGTTCCAATGCAGTTGTAACTATGTAGTTTTAATCTTTGTACTTTTAGAAAACATATTTCTTTCCCTTAGCAATGTTGGTATATGTAGGTTACAAGAATCTATCACGATTAAACGGTGTCTGAGCATAAATCAGAAACTTCCATTCTTACTCTAATCTGGTATTATCTAGGACTGCATTGATACTGATCTATTGTTATTATTTTTATTATTATTATTATTATCATCGTCATCATTAACACTATTAAATGAAAGGTAGAATTAGTAGCAATGATAAAATCGCCACGGGAGGTCGAGGTCATTAATACGCAGGCTCGTGACCGGGAGGTCCGAAGTTCCATTACCGCTAGGACCATCCTCCCTGACTGAAGGTTTTTTCCAGGTTTTCCTCCTAAATCGTAAATCCCGGGAAGATACCCTCAAACTTACGCTGTAACTTTCCTTTTCTTTTCAAATAAATCCTTTTCCAATTCATCATTTCATCCCATGTCACTCCCGTACCCACTGCCTGTGATGACCCAACAGTAAAAAGCAGCGTTAAACATTATTAAAATAGCAAAATAGTAAAAGTAGTAGCAGCATTAGAGATAGCAGCATGAGTAGTTGTATTTATAGTGAACTTGTAGTATTAGTACTAGTAGTAGTAATAATAGTGGTATTACTATTATTATTATTATTATTATTATTAGTAGTAGTAGTAGTAGTAGTAGTAGTAGTAGTAGTAGTAGTACTAGTAGTAGTAGTGGTAGTAGTAGCAGTAGTAGTAGTAGCAATGGTGGTGGTGGTAGTGGTGGGTTATTTTTTTAAATAGCGTTTAACGCCCGTGTTTACTACTGAGGAACCACAGGCGGTGGACACTGATGATACACGAAACGAAATGATATAATAGGAACGGATTTTTTAAGTAAGGATATGTTCCAGGCCTAAGTTTAGGGTACCCCTCCGACATTTACCATTTATGAGGACTGAGGAAAACCTGTAAAAACCTCAGTCAGGGAGGACGGTCCTGGCGGGATTCGAACCGCAGACCTCACGCTCACGAGTCCACGCCCTAACGACCTCGGTCACCCGTGGCGGTAAAAGTGGTGGAGTTGTGTGGTTATGACATTATATGGAGGTTTCCCCACAAAAATGTTGCCACCAATCACATTATTAGTTCTTTAATACTACTACTGTTCTACTCTTCCTTCACCTTTTACCGGGTCTTTCGTGGTTTTGTTGCTAGTTTCAGGGATGCTTGCTGGTCGGTGGTCAAAGCGGTAACTTTTGGTAAAGCTGATGTAATATCCGCGCTATTGATTAAAGTTATCGCCATTTCTACTAAGATTACAATAAAATTAAGCACTTATATTATTACAGAAGATATTGGAAAAATCCCACTGCATCCTAACATTTCTGTCATTTTTTATGAAATTGTTATTTATACGCATCAGCTCATCTTCGAAATCAAGTCAATGCAAGCTTGAAAGCATACAAGGTCACTGTTGTCCACAGATTAAAGGTTAGTGATCCAATATTTGGGTACATAACTATAATTGGATTTCGCGGAACGTTAATAGTCGAGCAATTGAACCACAATTTATATTCTTTATGCATAAGGTATAGTCCTTTTTACACAATCGTGTTTCGATGCAAACTTACAGGTATTGGAGTGCAAAAAAATATTGCTTTATACACGAAAAACAATTATTTGGCAAGAAAAAGGGTATATATTGGGCTGTAAACCTGTCTCTTTTTAGAACACCGTAAATGCAGAAATATACAGGTATGTCATATTCGTAGTATATGATATTTATCTATGCGCGAATTTTAAAAATGCAGTGAATGAAACATAACCTTAAACAATAGAAGAACCTAAAGAAAGTATCAGGCGAGAAATTTCGGAAGATGAACTCATGAATATGAATCACTATCTAAATGTAAATATACAAAGATGACCGAAATGTGTGCCTGTAGCATGACACTTCTCCGTCTCTTGTCATACAATATGTGCTTATTTTCACTGTAATTCTAGCTTTAATTGAAAGAACTTAAATCAGTTGCGCGGATATTACATCCGCTTCGTGGGCAGTTACCGCTCTAACTGTTGACCGACAACGATCATAAAACGGACGACAAAACCATGAAATATGCAATATTACTTCTTCTGCTGCTGTTACTGTTATTACATTTTTATTAATGATTTCTTGCAGTTCTTCAGTATTGGACGCGGGTTAATAAAATTAAACACTGATGTACCTTTCTTTGCAGGTCCGATACTAAACATTAGAACCACCTATTGCAGTATTGATGGAAATAATTCATATAAACATCATTAAGGCGTTGAATAGGAAGCACATGGAAAACGTTGGATTCATGGTGAAATCGCTGTATAAACTTCAGTGAAAATTTCTCATTTGGGGGTAAACCTTTTGGTCCCGGCATACATATCACAACACAGTCACGATAAGCGGCCAGTTAGCGGCGTTTCATTATGGTAAAGCAACATTCATCACATCAAAGATTAATTTATTGAATTATGCAATTGCCACATTCAGAGATCTAGCATTAAATGTCTGAAATTAAAGTTCCTATATGTTCGGCATGCCAATTGAGAGACTAACTCGGTATGTTGAAGGAGACACAGTCAAGAAATACGAGAGTAAGATAATGTCACAGATGCCAAAGATGTAAACCAAATATTGCTGCTAAAGGCAATGGTGGAGTTAGACATTCAATCAAATCTCAGCAGCGAGTGCAAAGAGCTATTGTTATTATTCCGGAAGCTTTAAAATCCCAACTAGAGTCTGTTAGTGTTGATAGAGATTGCATTTAATACTTGAATTATCAAATTGATAAGCTCACTTCTTTAATTCCTTTTCCTAGTGAAAATAATAGGGAACAGTGCCAAAATATTTTCAAAAAATGGTTGATTAAGAGCAGAAGAGAAAACTGCAGAACTGCAAATAAAATGCCACCAATTTATTTCGAGATATGAGTCCAAAGTAATGAAACCCCATACAAATTCACTGTGACAGACGCATTAGCGATGATGATGATGATGATGATGATGATTATCGTTTAAGGGGCGCACAACAGCTAAGGTATTTAGCGCCCAAACACATTAAAAATGCACCAGAATTAAAGAAAGAAGTAATCTACACCGGATCTGTGTAGAAAATGACTACAGTAGCCCTGTAATCTTTAAAATATAAACCCCAAAACAAATAACAACGGTAATAAACATAACAACAGACTAGACCATTACCAAAAACTCAGCTGCAAGGGCTGAAAACACACAGTCTGTAATGGGTCAAAAGGTAACCATAAAACCCCCAAAACAAATAACAAGGGTAAACTAGTCAACAAACAAACGGCGGCATTAAAACTCAGCAGCAAGAGCGGAAAAACAAAACAATTCTAATAGCCCAAAGTTGGACAGTAAAAACCCCAAAACTAAAAGAAAGAGCAATATGGAGAGCTTTAACAACAAACTTGCTTAAAACGGTCTAACATGGTAACAATAAAAGCCCAAAACAAACAGGGCAATATGCAACACAACAACGTAAAGACTGTACTAAAAGATGCAGCAAAAGCTGAAATAACAACACTCTTAAAATAGTCTAAAATTGCCACCATGGGTAAAAAGATAAAACCTCACACCTTGCTCCAAAAACCACTAACACGGATAAAACGGAGCACTCGCTCAACAGCAACCACGTCATCTGCAAGCATTTCCGCAATGCAGGAGGACAAACCCAACCAAAGTCTAAAAGCTGCCAAATAATGGCATTCGAGTAAAATATGACGCTCTGTTAAGGGGTGGTCACAGTGAGGGCAAGCTGGAGCGGGTTGACCATGAAAAAGGTGAGAGTGACTAAAACGGCAATGCCCAATACTAAGATGAGCTAAACTTACTTCTTCGCAACGAACAGCGCGAGAAGAAGTCTACAAGTTAAAAGGGGTGGATGTACATTCACGGAGCTTATTAGTTGGGAGTAAGTTCCACTCCTCGCGCCAGCGCGAAATAATGGCTCTACGTAAAGAATGTATAAAATCCCTGAAATAAAAACGCTGCTCGTACTCAGCAGGGTTTAAAATAGCGGATTTAGCTGAAACATCTGCGGCTTCATTACCCGAGAGTCCGACGTGTCCAGGCACCCATAGTAGTTTTACCCTGACGCCAGCGTCGAAAATGGTTAACACTACATTCTGGACCATCTGTACCAGAGGGTGGTGATTGTACAGATGTTTAAAACTTAAAATGGCACTCAAAGAGTCGGAACATATGACACTGTTCCGCAGCCCCTGATCGGAAAAAATAAAATCGCCCGATAAATAGCATAAAGCTCCGCCATAAAAATAGATGTTGCAACATTAACACCATAAGTAAAACTCACCCCATTAAAAACAAAAGAACATCCTACACCTGTGTCATATTTTGAGCCGTCGGTATATATAAAATTCCAGCCATTAAAAGAGGATTTGATCTCGCTAAAAGAACAACGAATAATATGTGTTGTGGTCGAAGATTTCAGACAGGACGTAAGCCCAAGATTTTAGCCTCTGCTAAAATCCAGGGTGGAAAAGAAGTGTCCCCGGCTAAGAAAAAAGCAGGTAACTCGAAGTCCAACGTCAGTAAAAGCTCCCGAAAGCGAAAGCCAGCAGGCTTAGGAGTAAAAGACCGAGCTACATAAAAACGATCAAAAGACACATTAAAAAACGGCCCATTCGTGGAATGACGAGGTTGCGCAGCAAAGCGAGAACCGTAAGCAGAAAGTGAAACATCACTACGATAAAACAACGGAGGTTCTCCAGACTCCGCACATAAACTCAACAAAGGACTGGTGGGGAATGCTCCAATGCCAACACGGATACCCCGGTGATGAATCGGGTTAAGGCGACGAAGCACAGAAGGTCGCGCTGAGCCGTAAACCACACAGCCATAATCCAGTTTCGATCGAATAAGTGAGCGATAAAAACGTAAAAGAACAGTCCGGTCAGCTCCCCGAGATGTGCCACTTAAAACACATAAAATACAAAGAGAACGTTAATCATTAGGTTCCATCACCTTGCAGACGCAGCTGGTGAGGAAAATCGGACGTTAACTGGAAGGAAGATGTGGGTCCTTTCCAGGCTTTGGTATGGGAATGATGGTGGCCACACGCCAACCGTTGGGGAATGTGCCATTACACCAAATAAAATTAAAAGTTCGTAATAAAAAAGCTTTGCCTTCTGCTGATAAATACTGCAACATAGCAACATGAATGTCATCTGTCATCTGGCCCCGGTGCGCAATGTACAGAGGTAGAAAGGGCATGCTCCAGTTCCCTGGAGGTAAAAGGAACGTTGCCGCTCTCCTGACGGTCAGAGGGAAATGAGAAAACTTTCGACTCAACCTGCTCCTTTAATGCCCGAAATGAAGCCGGGTAATTGGCGGAGCTCGAAACATCAGCGAAGGTTCGTCCTAAAACATTGGCAACTTCAGTCGGAGTAGTGAGCACTCGATTTAAAATTCTAAAACCGGGTATAGGTTTATATCCGATTTGCTAGTAACGCGGCGTAGCCGTTCCCAAACTACGGATGAAGGCGCGTTGCGGGTAAAAGGAGAGGTAAAACCAATCCAAGAAGCCTTCTTCCTATCCATAATGAGTCGGCGGCATTTGGCGCACAGTTGTTTATAGTGAATCATGTTTGCAGAAGTAGGGTGGCCACGAAAAACTCGAAGAGCACCTCGGCGTGCACGCAAATCATCCCGGCATTCATCGGTCCCCATAGAACCGGTAAGCGTCTGGGGTGATAAGACGACCGGGGGATAGCCTGATCTGCGGCTGTGATGATGACCGTACGGAGGTGCTCGATCACGACGTCAATACATGGAAATTCACACCTTAAAAATTCGGCCATAGGTCGAAAGAGAGATTAATTCGCCTAATCAAATAGCCATTTGGGCGCGCTCTGTGAATGTGCTTTGGAAGAGAATACATGGATTTGACATGGAAAGTGATCACTAGAATATAAATCGGAGATGACGTTCCAGGTGAAATGTACAGCAAGTGAGGCAGAACAGATGGATATGTCCAAGTGTGAAAAGCTGTGAGTGCTGTCAGAAAGAAAAGTAGGTTGACCAGTGTTGAGCAGAATGAGATGGTGACGATCGAGGAATTCTGCCAACATACTACCCCTGGCTCACTCAGTGTTGGAACCCCATAGGGGATGGTGTGCATTGAAATCCCCCAAAAGTAGGACAGGGGATGCTAGCTGAGACAGAAGATTGTCCAGTTCAACTATGGCGATAGTGCCGGAAGGAGGCAAATAAACAGTGCAAATAGAAAAACTGAGGCCGGAAAAGTGAACTGTAGCTACAGCAGCTTGTAAAGGAGCCTGGAGCTGGATTGCAGTACAGTACACGTCATCTCTAATTTAAATTAGATCTCCGCCAATAGCGGGAGTGCCCTCTACGGGAGGGAGTTCAAACCTCGCCGAAGAGTAACCGCGTATAGTAAAAGAATCCTGAGGCCGAAGTTTGTCTCTTGGAGACAAACATGAGAATGGAGGGTCAGTCGATCGTAAAAGGAACTCCAAGTGAAGTCTTCGACTGCGGAGTCCACGCACATTCCACGTAAGTATAGCCATTGTTAAAATTAATTAAAAATAAGTAAAAAATTTACCACCTTACTTTTTGGACGGTCCAGGGCGAATCAAACGTCCTTTCTTCAGTCGCGTGGGACTAGGTGGTTTCACAGAAGCAGGCGCACCCTGCTCCATAGGCTCCTGAGAGGGAGGGCTCTCCCGCTGAGAAGCACCCACCGATTCCAACACCTGGAATCGGTTGGATATTGATATGGGCGGTGACGGCGACCGCCTAGCGGGTTTGCTCCCGTCATGGGAGCGGGACCTCCCAGGAGGAGAAGGGCTATTTCGCTTATCTACAGGAGTGGGTGTCTTGATAAAATCAGTCCTGGTATAATCGGTCCTGAACTGAATTTCCGGGGCATTCAACACAACCGAATTAGGTTTCACGGTGTTTCTTTTCGGAGAACTGGGTACATTAGGAACCGTGTAAATACAAGGTCACACGTCTGCGTACTACTGTCGCGTTTCTTGCTCGCTGAAGAAACTACTGCGCTGTACGTACCGGTCTGAGGTACTGTGGGCTGGCGTGATTGAAAGCGCTTCCGGGCTTCCACAAAGGGAAGTTGCTCCTTAACCCGGATTTCCTGGATGCAGCTATTCGCGATACCGAGGGCAGTCACGGGATGAGGCTGGATGATTCACTCGACAATTCACGCAGACGGGAGCCAATGAGCATGCTCCCTCATGACTTTCCATACCGCAAGTTCCACAGATGGAAGTGGCGCTCTTAAAAGATATGCGTGTATGGCCAAAACGCTGGCACAGATAACATCGCAACGGGCTGGGAATATACGGACGCACCTCGATCACCTCATATCCCGCTTTAATCCTCTGCGGTAGGTCAACCTTGTTAAATGTGAGGAAGAGAGTACGGGTAGGCTGTAGTTCTCCGTCTCTCCTCGCCTGCACTCGATACACGGACGTGACACCCTGGTCTTCTAAACTGTTTTGGATATCCGGGTCGGACATACCGTCAAGAACATTAGTTGATATAACTCCTCGCGACGAATTTAGCTATTTATGTGACTCGACACAGATCGGAAAGCCTTGGAGGATCGCCGCCTTGAGCAATGAGTTACTATGCGACATTCCAAATGTCTGCACTAAAAGAGATCCATTGCGAAGTCGTGTGCAGGATTTCACGGGGACAGCTATGGCGACTATGCCCTTCTGAATAATAAATGGGTTTATCCTTTGAACAAACTGACTGTCTTCCGTACGACTAATGACTAAGTGACGAGGAAAAGGCTTCTCAGTTACTTCTTTTACTTCTACTCTCTTTCGTTTCACCTGGGTAAAATTGTTTTCAATAACCATAGCGATTTAATCCTCCACCATTATATCTATCTCCGATGGCAGGCTGCTTCTTGGGCGCCACCCCGGCTTAAGTTAGTTGCCCTGGCCTGGAACAAGTAACTTAAGGGTCACACCTTCCTGGGTATAGACAAAGGGACCCAATCGCCTGCAGGAAGTTTACAGCGCATGTAATGGCCCCTCCCCGGGCCTGGCCTTTACCAGGGGATACGCTCTTGCCCTACATGATGGCCCAGTGCTGGGGGTCACGCCAATACCCAGTCACATTTTAACCGTGTCAAACACGGGCCATGCATCAGACTAAAAGCAGGGAGGTATAAAAGATAAAAGTAAAATGGAGGCAAAATAAAAAGGAGTCAAATGCGCTGAGCGCGGACCTGGGAGCAGCTCGGGTGCCTCGGGGTCGCTACGCCCCGTACCCCAAAATTTGGGCCCCTGAGGAGACGCATTAGCGATTAAATCATAAAAATAACTCTAATACTATTACCCAAACTGACCAATTATATGTATGCCGCTGCAAGGATATCTTTCTGTGGTAAGACAATTGTTTATTTCCCAAAAATTAAACCATTAATTAGTTCACTTGACATCTGACTCTATATGTGAAAGTAAGAAGTCATTCCTATTAAGTTTCCACGTGAATCTCTTGTGATTTTAATATGTAGAACTTAATTCTAAAGCATCTTACGGATTCATTTAAAAGAATTTTAGTGCCTACCAAGTGACTGAACATAAAGTTAGCCGGATATAAATGTTATAACAAATTTATAAGCTAGATCGCAGGGCAGTGTGTCTAAACAAGTTAACCACGTATCAGAGAGCAGCTTATTGAATGGGAAAGCAGCAGAGCGCATCTATTAACCAGAAAAGCAACAAGGGTTTGATGCAAAAGTTTTACATTAGCATGCTTGAGTATCACCAGAGAAAGATGATAGAAAACATTGTATTGAAAATAAGAGTACTTTGGCATATAATTTAACTTTGACACTTACAGAACAAATATTATACTCTAACTTTTACAAATTATGGGGATATATGTGTTACTAAACGGTAGTGGTGGAGTTGTTGATGGTGGTAGATATAGTAGATGATGGTGATGATGATGAAAATGATGCTGATTATGGTTTAATGGGCGCATAACATCTAAGGTCATTACCGCCCAATCACACTAAACCATGCGCCAGAATTAAATAAATAAGTAATCTACACCAAATCTGTGTAGAAAATCAAGACAATAACCCTGTAGGCATTAAAATATAAACCCCAAAACAAATAACAAGGGTAATAAACATAACAACAAACTAGACCGATACCAAAAACTCAGCTGCAAGGGCGGAAAACACAACAGTATGTAATGGGCCAAAAGGAAACCATAAAAAACCTGAAAAAAATAACAAGGGTAAAATTGTCAACAAACAAACGGCGGGTAGTAAAACTCAGCCGCAAGAGCGGAAAAAACAAACATATTCTAATAGCCCAAAGTTAGGCAACAAAAACCCCAAAACAAAAACAAGGGCAATATGGTTAACAACATGTAAAGAATGGTGGTAAAGCGCAAGCAAGAGTTTTAAAAACAAACTTGCTTATAATGGTCTAAAATGGTAACAATAAAATCCCAAAACTAACCACAGGATACTATGCAACACAACAACATAAAGAATGTACTAAAAAGATTCACCAAAAGCTGAAATAACTACAGTCTTAAAACATTCTAAAAATGCCGTTATGGGTAAAAAGATAAAAACTCACACCTTGTTCCAAAAACCACTAACACGGATAAAACGGGGCACTCGCTCAACAGCAACCACATCATCTGGAAGTAAGTCCTCAATAGAGGAGGGCAAACCTAGGCTATTTCTAAAAGCTGCCAGATGAGGGCAATCAATTGAAATGTGACGCACTGTAAAGGTGTGGTCACAGTAAGGGCAAGATGGAGCAGGTTGACCGTTAAAAATGTGAAAGTGACTAAAACGGCAATGTCCCATTCTAAGACAAGCTAAAATCACTTCTTCGCAACAAACAGCGCGAGAAGAAGTCGACCAGTTAAAAGGGGCGTATTTACCTTCCCGGAGCTTATTGGTGGGCAGCAAATCCCACTAATCGCGCCAGCGCGGGAGAATGCCTCTCGGTAATGAATGTTTAAAACCCCCAAAATAAAAACGTAGCTAGACCTCAGCTGGGACTAAAAGAGCGGATTTAGCCGCGATATCTGCAATCTCATTTGCCTTAATTCCCAAATGTCGAGGTACCCATAATAGTGTCACCCTGACGCCAGCATCGAAAAAGGTAACACTATATCCTGGATCTTCTGTACAAGAGGGTGGTAGTTGTACAGATTTCTAAAACTTAAAACGGCACTCAGAGAGTCAGAACAAAAAACGGTATTCCCAAGCCCATGATCAGAAATAAATAAAATCGTCCGATAAATAGCATAAAGTTTCGCTATGAAAATCGATGTCGCAACGTTAAGATCATAGGTAAAACTTGCTTCATTATAAACCAAAGCACATCCTACTCCTGTGTCAGATTTCGAGCCGTCGGTAAAGATAAAATTCCATCCATTAAAAGAGGAGACTATCTCGCGAAAAACATTACGAATAATGGGGTGCTGTGGTCGAAGATTTCGGACAGGGTGTAAGCCCAAGATGAACGGGGGCCTCTGCCCAAAGTCAAGGAGGAGAAGAAGTTTCCGCGGCTAAGAAGAAAGCAGGTAGCTCGATGTCCAACGTCCTTAAAATCTCCCGAAAACGAAAGCCAGTCGGTTTAGGAATAGAAGACCGAGCAGCATAAAACGGAGCGATAGACACATTAAAAAACGGCTCGTTCGTGGGATGGAAGGGATTCGTAGCTAGTCGACAATCATACGCAAAAAGTAAAGCATCCGTACGATAAAACAACGGAGTTTCTCCAGACTCCGCACATAAACTCAGCACAGGACTGGTTGGGAATGCTCCAATGGCAGTACGGATACCCCGCGATGAAGCGGGTTAAGGCGACGAAGCACAGAAGGTCGCGCTGAGCCGTAAACCACACAGCCGTAATCCAGTTTTGACTGCATGATAGAGCGATAAAAACGTAAAGGAACAGTCCGGTCAACTCCCCGAGATGTGCCACTTAAAGCACGTAAAATACAAAGAGAACGTTCACACTTGCCTCTGAGTTGTGCTATATGAGATGACCAGCATAATTTCCTATCCAAAACCAAGCCAAGGATCCTAACTTCGTCTGCGAAAGAGAGATCGTCTGGGCCAAGATGGAGCGAAGGTGGAGGATACTCCTTGTGGCCCTAGAAGTTCATGCAGACGGTCTTCTCTGCGGAGAAACGGAACCCATGAGATGCACTCCAAGCGTAAAGGTGGTCCAGACAGCATTGGAGGCGGTGTTCCAAGAGACAAGTTCTCCGAGAGGAAAGATAGATGGAAAAATCGTCTACAAACAACAACGATTGTATTCCTGGCGGTAAACACTCGGTGATAGAGTTAATAGCAATGGCAAACAGTGTGCAACTAAGTACCGAGCCCTGAGGTACACCGTTCTCTTGAATAAAACTACATCATAAAGCTGATCCCACATGAACATTAAAACCGGTCTTTCATAAATTCCTGAATAAAAGCAGACATACGCCCACGTATGTTCCAATCGTGAAGCGTTCGGAGGATACCGCCTCTCCAGCAAATATCACATGCTTTCTCCAAATCAAAAAACACGGCAAACGTTTTGCACTTCCGAATAAAATCGTCCATTATGTGAGTGACAACACAAGATGGTCCACAGAGGAACGGCGACGACGAAAACCGCACTGAACGTTCGTCAATAGATGCCTCGATTCCAACCACAACATAAGCGGCCCGTTAATCATGCGTTCCATCACCTCGCAGACGCAGCTGGGTGAGGGAAATTGGACGGTAACTGCAAGAAAGATGTGGGTCCTTTGCAGGCTTAGGTATAGGAATGACGGTGGGCAACCGCCAAGCGCTAGGAAATGTGTCATTACACCAAATAAAATTAAAAGTGCGTAATAAAAAAACTTTGCCTTCCGCTGACAAATGCTGCAACATTGCAACATGAATACCATCTGGCCCTGGTGCACAGTGTCGAGAGTTCGTAAGGGCATGCTCCAATTCCTTAGGGGTAGAGGGGACATTGTAGCACTCCTGATGGTCGGAGGCAAAACAGAAACCCTTTGACTAAACCTGCTCTTTAATTGTGCGAAAAGCAGCAGGATAGTTGGCCAAGCTTGAAACATCAGCGAAAGTATGTCGAAAAATATTTGCGACATCAATCCGAGTAATGAACACCCGATTTAAAACACTAAGACCGGGTATGGGCGTAAACCTAGGTACTGGCCTGAACAAAGTAACCTCAGGGTCACACTTTCCTGTTGGTTGACAAAGGGGCTCAATCGCCTGCAGGATGTGGATCAGCTCATGCAATGGCCCTTCCCCGGGCCTGGCCTTTACCAGGGGATACGCTCCTGTCCCGCATGATCACGCAGTGCTGGGAGTTACCACATTACCCAGTCACTTTTTACCCTGTCAAGCACGGGGGCATCCGTCAGACCAAGAACAGGGAAGTAAAACGAATAAAAATTAAAATGGAGGCTAAATTAAAACGAGTCAAACGCGCTGAGCGCGGACCTGTGGGAGCAGCTCGGGTGTAATAGTAGAAATTGTGGCAGTAAACAATGGTAGTAAAATGTATTGCAATGACGGCTGTGTTTGAAATAGTAGTTTGGTGACAGTGGTAGTTATTACAACAGAAAAATCAGCATTGGTAGTAAATATAGTAGTGGTCGCACGAAACAGCTGTAGTAGAAGTAAATATGGGGGCTGTATTAGTAGAATAGTGACTGTAACAATAATTCTTGCCATAAATAATATTACGGCATCCAGAAAGTAAGTCCCAATCGCGCCTAGAGATGGCACCGCTAGTCAGATAGGAATGCGCATGCGCAGGAATAGAGAGGATGTATGTGGTAATAATGCAGTAAAATGTCAGCCGTGTGACGGCCGTGGTTACCGCGCTGTGCTAGGAGAAAATGGATGCTCTGATATTGTCTCCCGCCAACTGCGAAGTTGGTGCAGTCATCGGAGGTTTTCACGCTCAAAAGCAAAGTCCAGCAGAGATCCATCGCCAATTGTGTCACGCTTCCGGGAGACAATTTCGTAATGAATGAATAGTGTTTAACGCCCGTTTTTGCTACAGAGGCACCACAGGCGATGGACACTGATGATAGATGAGATGAAATGATATATTGGGAAAGGATTTATTTTTAAGGAAGGAATCGTTCCAGACAGACAATTTCGTGCACAAGGGAGCGAGACATCTGGGGAATTGACAAGAGAGTTCTGAAATTGTGAAGCACCGGTTCTGCTCAATTGCTTGCCGCACACTTTCCAACACTTCTGCCGTCACCAGGGACGGTCGGCCACTACGGTCGTCGTCGTGAATATTGGTTCGTCCTTCAGTGAACTGCCTGCACCATCGTCTTACCATAATGTCGTGTCCATACACTTGACACAATTGGCGATGGATCTCTGCTGGACTTTGCTTTTGAGCGAGCAAACCTCGGATGACTGCACGAACCTCGCAGTTGGCGGGAGACAATATCAGAGCAGCCATTTTCTCCTAGCACAGCGCGGTAACCACGGCCGTCACAAGGCTGAAGCTTTACTGCATTATTCCCACATACTTCCTCTCTACTCCTGCGCATGCGCATTCCTATCCGACAATTCGTTCCATCTCCACGTGCGATTGGGACTTACTTTCTGGTATTATATAATGGTTAGAATTGCAAAAGTGGCAGCAATGATAGTAGTAGAAGTGCTAGTAGATATTGTAACAAACATTAGCATTAGCATTATTGGTAATGCTAAATGATTGTAATTATTTCAAATTATATGTAACAATATAGAGAACGTCCTGTAATGAGGATATTGCATAATTTTGGGAAAGTTGTACCTAGCCTTTGTGCACAACAGTTCTGCGGCCTAGCCTCCGGTTAAGTCCATACATTTCCGTTAGGCTACTATCATCAATTAAATTATCAGCGGCAGGTAACATCCTCTTTAGTTTACCTACTTCCGTTAGAAAGTCCTGTGGGAACTTCTAGTAGAAGCTTTTGTGCGGAAAATTACCAAATTCTTTCTCAATGTTCTGAGACTTGGCCGAATATTAACAAGAAATAAAACATAAGGTCAGCTCAGCGGCGATCGACGGATTTAGGAATTGCCAGGGTGAAACATCGCCGGTTGCCGTTCGAAACATAACCATGCTTAACTCCGCCACATGACCTAAGGTATACTTCAAACCCAGGATGGGATAGTGTTCTCTACCTTAATTAATAAATAAACTATGCATTTTTTAAATGGATTTAGTGCTCTACCTCTGAAGCCCGCATCCCCTTCTTATGTCCGATTAGTGTCGCGACATTATAATCATATAAAAGGAGGTATAATGTATCCCTAATTCACAAGTTTTGAAGAAATGAAAACGCGTAATAACGCCCAATGAAAACACCTGAATTTAGAATCAGCTAAATAGTTGCACTAGCGATTCCCTCACCTAAAGTGAACACAAAATCCAATCGCATTTGTGTAACATATTGCGTGATTTATGGGAGCATTTCATCTTACAACTGATATTCCGTTACTTTGTATTCCGTATCCAGTTTTCTCCATTCAGGGTAGGAGGTGAGATCAAATTATAGTGTCCATTAGCAACAACAGTAATGGAAGATACAATATAATGCTAGTAAATAGTAGAAACGATCGGATTGTATTGCATTGCTTGAGAAGAAGGAAGTATTTTTGGTGTTTAGGCTGGCCGTTTATGGCATACCTCAATGGAGGTACCTCCGGTAAAAAGGACTGAGGTGGGGGAGACATCGGATGGCCCGAATTCAGGACGCTGGGGCATGAACGAAGGTTGTTTCAACATTGTTTTCAAGTAGAAACTCCATAGACCTTAAGTCAACTAAGACAAACGCAACTGTTTAACATGTGCTAATATTATAATAAACTATATGCTCCCAAGCCGGGTTTTATTTCTAAAAGTGTACATGCCGCTTTCATTCAATTATGTGAATGAAGAATTATTCTGTATTACACTAATTAATTACTAGTGCCTAATAAATAATATGCATTTCACTATGTGGTTTATATTTGATTCTTGTGACCTACTAAACTAAATCTTAATAGATTAGGACTAAAGTTAATATAAATGTCATATTTAGGTGCGGGCCTTTCGGAATGATGCCACAGGCTGCATGTTTGACGCCTCTGGTCCAGTCAATTCTTGGTTACTCTGAAAAGCGTCAATGCTGTTGATATTGTGAACATAATAGGTAAGTTACATATACAGCCCAAACATTCAATGCCATACAGCCCTCAAAGACCTCCATAATCTCCTCAGGATTCATTCTTCGAAATATCGTGCCAACCTCACTCACACTGGTATTAGACATCCAGCACCAGAAAGCAAATGCTTCTACTCTAGCCTTTACATGTTGGAGTTATTGCGAGTGCCAAATTTGAAACGTACCAGCAAAATCGATGAAAACCTCGCGCTCGTCCGTCCATATTACAGTACCTCAATTTTTGTTTTGTTTTGTTTTTGCCCATGGGAGAAAATCACATGCATATATGACTCGAGTAGCCTAATGTTTGGCAATCATTTGTCTTTTCAAGCTATGGATCGCAGCAACTTGGAGCCATCATCCAATGCTTCAACAATGTAATATGCCTCACAAAAAATGTAGTGACGGAAAGGACGCATTCTGAATGGGTTAACTATAGCCGTATCAACAAATAAAGTAGTTTTCCCCCTTCATTTATATTAACTTGGGATTTGTTCACCTTCCCCATTCCGGAACCGCCGAATGCAGCCCTCTCTTCTGCCTACACCAATTGCTATTTGGACAAGGCATTGGCCAGTCTCTCTCGTGCCGACATACGGCTGCGCCTAATTTCGGAAGTTATTGGCATAATTGTTTTACATTGACATTAACTAGTAATTAAGTAAAATACTCTTTTTGTCTTCTAACAAGTTCCTTTTCATAATCATTTGGTATGTAAAGATAAAAAGGATTTTGACATGAAACCAGACCTCTCACTGCCATGTGAGAGAACAATTTGTGAAAACAAACCCTTCTTGTAACTTCTCCAAAACACAACCAGGAAAAGTTTTGTACGACGTTAGCGTTCTGGTATCAACGCAGAGGTATTCAAATTATAGTTAAAGGTTTGCTTTGAGAAGGGTTATAAAAAGAAGCGAGTCAGTTCTAAAATCCGTTAAGCTGGATAAATGACGGTTTGCTCCCGGAAATTTACATTTACATAGCTGTGACCAGAACGTGCGAAGTTGAGTTAAATTTAGAGTACATTTTTTTAAAAACCAACAATATGCTATAGTAAATCGAACATAAAATATGTGAATGACGCTAAAAAAAAAGACTATTCATAAACAGGGGAAGAATATGATATATATACACTGCCGAAAATTTATTTAAACTCTTTCTTCTGGTGAGACGTATTATAAATTTGTCTCCAAGTTAACAATGCACTACAGAAGCTTGTGACTAATGAATGAGGCTTCAAATGGGATTTCTCTTGTGATTCCCGCCGAAAATAGTGCAAGAAAAGAATTTTGTGAAAGAAGTTGCGCGAGAGAAAAGCATAATAAACAGCTTGATAACGATTTTATTTCAGAGACTTCAAGCGATGAATAGCAATGGAGGAAGAGGAATGCCCATTTCTGTATAATAATCGTTCCTTTGTTATTTTAGAGCAGGGATAATCAAAACTCTCGTTAACATTAAATACTATTTATATTCATCACTTATAAGAATATGATGATCCGTTTGAGTATGGATAATATTAAATATTACTATAAAAGCTAACATGATAATAGGAGAGATTTCTTGCTGGTAATATTTTGATTAAAAGATCGGGGTTTCCGTACATGGCAAAAATGGAAATCTATAATGCATTACGACAAATGAAAATCGTAGATTATTGAAATGGTGCAACAAATCAACAGAGTGCAATGCGTTCTTTAATGTGCTAAATTTGAGAGTATTAAACATTTCGACGTTAGTATGCTGTGCTTAATGTGTCTAAATTAGATTCCATTATGTTGTGGTATCGAAAATTTGTGGAAACAGTTTTTGTGTTATAAAGAGTGTAGGAGGTTGCAGGCGAACCCCAGTACGATAAACAGCTATCTCTAAAGCCATGACAAGAAGCCCTACCAAAAGTTAAAGACGACTGTCAGCAGAGATGAATGAATCATATACGTCCTGTCAGCGTATTGTTCGGAAGTACCTGAAACTGTACCCATAGCACTTAACAACGTCTACAAGCCTTACGCGACGAGGATCATAGAGCTTATTTCAATTTTAATCCACGATGTGCCTACTGATTGAAGATGTTGACGGCTTCTTAAACAAATGGCAATTTCCAGACATGTCAGCAGGAGAGTAAACACAACTACGTTATGTGGACAAGGAAAAAGCCATGTCTCCACGATCTTGAAAGATCAAGTCCAAAGTTAACATGTGGAGTGAACCGCAATAAAGGTACAGGCTGGAGATAATTTTAAAACATCTTCTCATCAGCACATTTTTGTATGCATTAATTGGTGCGTCAAAAATGATTAGACGTAAGGCAAAGGAACCATTCGTGGACCATGTACCAATTGAGTATCAAAACTCTGATGTTTTATTTACTTCATGTATCACCAGATGGAGCAATGTAATTATGGTGCAAACATTCATACTTCGGGAATGCGGTTTTACCATTAATAAGCTGATTACAGTTGAAAGCGAGAACCTTTTCTGCCAGAACAAATTTTCTATACCAAGCACTTGAATGTCTCAACCTATACGATAAAGGTTCTTAAGTAAAAATAAATAATAAAAGGCTAACTTAATATATAAAAGGGACTATAGTTGAAAGGTTCCACTTAATAATGCGGTCGTTTTTAAGTTATCTATGCAATAACCAGAAATGGTTTAAAACACACATACATAAATAGTAAACTGTGAAAGTTGCAGCGGTATTTGTAAGGGTGGGGGTTCGGCTGGCGTTCGTCGTCCTCCTGAGATGATGATCACTCCGCTGCTGTGAAGTGTTGTTCACCACGTCAGAACCAATGCTCCGGCGCATGAGAATGAATTATTTGTTTTTAGTTTTTGGAACGTATGCACGTTACCAGGGAGACAGGATGGGAACTGGGAACACTCTCCTTCACTTCAATTGACATGTATGTAAATTCTTATGAAAATTGTTTATTTACAGTTACAGAGACGACGAACCCTTTTATTTACATAAATTATACTTTCTAGCCAGGAGAGAATCTCGGACTGTTTGATTATTAAAAGAGCTAGGTAGATCATTCGACCTGGGCTACTGCGGACTGTCTGAACTGCCTCAAAACTCATCAAAAAAGCTTAAAACTCGTCACATTGCTCTGATAAAACTGCCTAACAAAAACTTGATCAAACTGCTTCAAAGCTGATCAAAACTCGTCAGACTGCTTGCAAACTTCTCCTGCCTGAACTGCTACAAAACTGACCAAAGACTGCGTCTAAAACTGTGTCGAAAACTGCCTAAAAACTCATCAAACCTGATTGCAAAATGCTCCGGCCTGAACTGCCTCAAGATTCATCAGAAACTGTCGAAAACTGCGTCAAGACTCATTAGAAAGTGTCGAAAACGCGTGGCTTTTCTGTTGTCCCATAACTTTTGTTAGTTCGTCAGTCGGTCAGTCTCATGTGAGTTCTTTTAATTTTGTGTTCAAATTCTGGTAGCGTCTGTTTAGGTTCTACTCCTAGGTTGGCTACAGGTTCGTTCCCAATAGGCTACTATTTGGCGCCTATTTCACTAGAGTCCTCCTACTAACGGACTCCTAGGCTTGTTTATTTCATTTCACTCCTCATATCTCCCCCTCAAGTTTTACTTGTGTTAGAAACATGTCCCGTTAGGCTTTGTTCGAGTTGCATCTTTTCAAGGTTTACCTGTTACAATATCGCCCTAGCTAGCTGTATTGGGATCGGAATTTTTATGACTTGGCTACTCTTTGTATAGAGGGGGACGCAAGGTTACGAGGTACGAATTTATATGATTTAGCGGAATTACTGCACAAAATGCAGGATGCATATTCTCTGAGGCTTTTGCTTGAAGTATACTGGTAGAGACTGATTAATGATTAGGGTTCATCAATTTAAATATGCTATTTTATATTCTCCCAAATCGCTGGAGCTAGGAAATATTGCTCCAAAGTTAAGGCAAATACAAAATATAAATGCGAGGTAGAAAATAAATGTTATTTATTATATAACTATGTTTTTTGCCTCCACTGGTTGCTTAAATTTCATTTTTTCTTAAATAATAGGAAGACGTATTATTTTATTTACACCCACAAATAGCAATACGTTACCTATTTATTGATGATCAAATGCTAAAAGCATAAAACATACCTGTTCCTATCCCCAAGTCTCCTACTGAAATATTATAAACTCAGGAGGCATAGAGAGGCCATTTCTCTTTTTCCTTATATTTTTCAATTCTTCCTGGAGACTTTCAAAATATTTTTCACTTACTTATTGATTTTAGTGCCGTAAATTCCCTATTCTTACAGGGAGCAGTATAGGTGATCATGAGTATATTATCATGTTCGTGTTTATAAAATTCCATATCATTATATAAAATTCGTGGCATATAATTCCTGAATATTTAGTAATATATAAATTATCTGCACTTATTTCTTCAGTTGCCCAACCAAACTGTTGCTAGAAATATGTTCAACTCGTTAAAAAGCAATATCAATACCACCGATATTCGTTCTAAAAGCTTTGTCAAATTCAACATGAAAAATAAAAAGTACATATATATTATAAAATGACATGAGGCAAGGTGAACACGATATTAAATGGATGATGTCACTGAAGTTATTCTGACTTAAATGTCTGCACCTCTGTGTCATACAAAACAAAACCGCTGCACTTTAAATTGTTTATTAGAATTTTTCCTGTTTTCGACACTATATATGAATAGCAACAGAAAAAGTTTATGAATATGGTAGTAAATGTAGTAATATAAACAATGTTTTATCATGATGGTGGCAGTGTAAGTAGTAATATTGTGGTTATGATGATAATCGGGATAATAGTAATGGTGATAGTAAGGGTATAACCAGTTCAGTAGCTTAATGGCATAAGGCAAAGTGATCCGTTACATCTTTAAATTAGGAGGGAGCAGGTTAAAATAATAATAGGATCAAGATAGTTGGTATTTTCTTATTGTGTTTCACCCTTAAAGGCTAAATCGACTAAACAAGAACTCATGGTTGTCATTATCGATTTATTAGTTACATTCATGTGTTGAAGAACTTGGTTTACAAAATATGGGATGCTGAATAATTCAAACCTGTTCATTGGACAGAATTGGATTTCGGCATGTTCCTTAGATGGATTCTCTTTAATGGTTTTACAACATAAATACATTCATCTTTGCAGTATTGCAACGATTTATTGTTTCTTTTTATGCTGGACACCCCCACTCATAATTATACACAAATAATCGGACATTAAAAAAAAATGAGCAGAAAAATTTAGGGAAGTACACATGTTCCACGCATATTGGTGACAAAGGGGCTTAATTTTAAATTATTGACAAAAGAGAGAATTCTGAACTATTTGCACACACACTGGTGACCTCTATAACACTAACAAAGCCACATAAAATATATTAATGCTATTTAACTTAAAATGCCATTTAAATTAAATTACATAGAATTCGCACATTATGTTGTTTTCTCTCATTCAGACTCTGTGTCAGCGAGTCAAACGAATGGTGGGTCTATATTGTTGAATTCCTAATCATGAAGAGGGTATATACTTTTAGTTTTCTTTGCTTGTTCCTCAATAATTCTAAAGGTGCTATTTTACTTTGAGCATAATTTGGCAATAAGCTTGCAAATTTTTTACTCAGTGAAAAAGTTTCATGCACTTTTCTCTTTCCTCTCTTCAATTTCCACCAACATTATAATGGGGTTAAGGCAGCAGCGATGTTAAAACTTCGTGACCGTAGTCACAGATATTGGCAGTTACATAGAACTTACCAACATTTGTCTTGGAGTGTTTCTTTAGGCGGAAGACTGAATATTGTTCATAAATAGTTTGTTCTTAAGTTCATGCCTGTAGTATGTATCTTAAATTTTAGGTTGGAATGGTAGCTGATGTAGGTCACATATTTATGAATGCTGACAGCCATACTGTCTGTCTTCAAACCATCTCTTAAAAATTGGAGCATTCATAAGCATCGTGTTTATCGGTGACAAAAAGAAAAAGATTTTTACTCAACACTCAGGACTTCAAGCAGGCAGTAGCATTATTTTATTAACTTTGAACGTAGGAGCTGGTAGAATGCAAAAACATGAATTGTCATCCCAACCCTTCCTTAAAACAGTATATCGTACCAAATTTCGTCAAGTTATTTTATCTTAATAGCAATGTATTCAAAATGTTCATACACACGTACATTCCCGAGAAACGCTCATTGTTTAAACCTTAAAAAACTATAAATGTATAAACATGGCAACTAGTACTCCACGTGGAGTACTAACGCATCCAATAGTGCCTTGAAATAAGGGTTCTGATTTGTCAGTTATAAGAGCAGTTACGAAAATACGCCAGTTTGTCATTTGAAGACTGATTTATGTAATGCAGTACCATGCCACCCAGACTGCATTCTTTGTGTACCAAGTGTACTTTTGATGAATGAGTTATCTTTACCAGTTATGCAAACTCAAGAAAATAAGTAATACAAAATTTTCAGTGCATTTGCTAAATATCAGAGAATAAACCAAGCACAAATGCAGTAAGCTGTCCTTAGTCCTTTCCTTAAATCTAAGTTCCCCCTTCCATTTTCAGCTTATATCTTATACCTACAATCGTTAAAATAAATTATGGCTGATGATTGCAAGTTAAAAAGCTTCTATCCGAGATCAAGTTAGAAGAAAATATAAAGTTTCTTTTAGCTCAGAAACAAAATAATTAGTAAAGATTGCTACGGTTCACTCGGCTCTAGATCAGTCAGAAGCTAGAAGAAGAGAGCGGCCAAGAAGGATCAAGGTTACTTTGGTGGAAAGGAAAGGGAAATAATACCAGTAATCATGTGCTCCTTATTCTATAGCAATCATAATGAAATTGTCATCAAATCAATTCACTTACTGTGCTAGAATACGTATGTTTTTATGAATCTTTTCAAAAATGTGGAAGGAACCAATTTATTAACTCTAATTTGGCAACTATATTGGGATCGTACAAAGGTGAGTTACAGAAGACCCATTGCCTTGCTTTGTGTTATTGAAGAAACTCTGGGTCATGCGGTATGCAAATCTGCTGTAAATCGTTCCTAAATTCGTAAAAATTGCATTCGTCTAAATAAAACAGCATCTAAAGAGATAATTCAATAGTTCTGTTAGTCGTGTATTGACATGTTACATACCTCACCTGAAAGGAAATAGTTAATCGTCTTACTGTTTTAGATACAGTGTTGGAGCATAAAAGTATCATTGTTCCATATATTTCGGTCAAAACTGAAGTGAAACTTTGGAACTGCGGACTCTAATAGGGAAAATTATTACAGTGTCAAAATTTGAGGTATAGATTGAACAGGAACAACAGAAAAGCTTCCCTGCATTCCTTGCAAGCACCATATATTAAAACTAATACTGCAAGCTTCTTCTATATCATCATAAGCGCATCAATGAGCACAGAAGTATTAATTTATTAATTTTCAAGCGATTTCAAGCTCAAAGTTTGTCACTGAATAAGTTCAAATGCTTCATGGCGAGTTGACTGCCAGTGCTGTTGCCGACATTAAGGGGGAGTTTATCACTTCCGAAATTATGCAGGTGCTTATATTATATTCTTCAAAGTGGCACTTGACTTTATAGATCACTGCTGTAATCTATGATGTTTACATGAAAACGAATATTATCATTGAATTCAAAGGAAAGTAAATGGTCTATAACTGCATTTTCTTGCAACTTTGTTTGTTCGAAGCGAATGATGGCTAAACAGACTTTCTAGTGAGCAACTCCGATCTTATAACCGCTTAACAGAGATAAGTAAATGACAAATAGTTGAGTTTAGTTGCGCAAACCCGAGGATATTCCTTGTTATTAAATTGAAATGTGAATTAACATGACAAATACAGAAAATAAGCTTTGATTGTATAACTGGACCAATTAAGTCGAAGTTCAAGAATTTCAATTCTTAATTACGTAAAAAATGAATAAACTAGATGAATAAGAGTGCATAATAATGTGTGACGGATGAGATCAAAAAAGACTTAAATCGTTTTGCACATTTAATGAAAGAACAAAGATGACCAAAAGATATTTAATGCTAATCTCCAAGAAATATTAAGAAGATCAAGAAGAGGAAGACAAAAATATGGAGGACTGAAAAAATTCTATAAGTCATAATTAAGGATTAAATTACTCAAGTTAAACGAATTTGGGCAATTAGCTTAGAAAAATGACAACCAACCATATAATGGCAAGGAATGCGTGTTTTGTGGTGGGGACCTACGGATAGCATCCAACAACCGGAAATAAAGTTGAGGCAAAATGCACATGTGCCGACTGTTTAATTTTGTAATACATTGCAAGTTAAGTTAACTGTCAGTGACACGGCAATTCTTGTGATCTATAGGTGTAGAAGTTTTGGGAGAAATTAAGAATATCGAAAAAGAGCGTTATAAAGAATGTGCAAAGAAACTTACTGATGTATTCTGAATGGATAAAATTACAAAGAATTCAAAGAAGATTTAAGATATTTAAACACCGTTAAGAAATGCTTAAAATCAGATTCTATGATCAGTTTGATATTGTAATTACCAATGCTGTACAAAAATTGTAATTGAAAAATGGCAAGACTATTATATCCGTTATCTTGCTTGTGTAGACAGAAAACTCCTCCCCCCAAACGAAATTAGCAGAACAAACCATTGAAATTTCACAATGAAATGTTCGTGTATTTGAGACATACTTCAATCTTCCAGTAAGATATCAGTCGCACCAACTTGCACTCGTACTACGGTGCATCTCTTATCAGTACTGAAATGAAAGTGGCTCTATAGGAAAGCCTAAATATGAACTTTGCTCTTCTCATGTTCCAGATTTGCTATATTTGGGGTAAAAGTATAATTTAATTCCTGAATCAACCTCATAGATAGATACTCTGACTTCGTGTAGTATACTTTTTAAATAATTCAGGCATCAGCAGTACTTGGCCAGAATGTTAAAGATAAAGATCCTCTTATGGAATATTCTATTCATCAAATGAGGCAAAAGAGTAGGAATGAAGTGCTGAATTAACAAAACCTGCATTTATTAAGTATATTCCTGATACTCTAACTGTTCATCTGGATGGTAAATTGTTACCCAGATTAAAATTCAAGAAACTAAAAGAAGACACACATGTAATATTACACTTACAGAAAACGAATAACTTCCAGATATTCCAAAATTATAAAATCTATTCTAGTAAAAAGAAAAAATGAAGCGTTCTGAACTGCATTAGAATATGGAATCAAACACAAGCACAAGTTCTGTACAGTGACACAACTGATTTAAACCACACAACGAGGCATATGTTTTGGAGCAAAATTTGGATGTGCAACTGTTTTCCCGAATCATAATCACATACGAGGATTATGTCATAAGCCACTACCTTTTTCTCGCTATCTACCGCGCAGTAGGCATTCTGTGTCCGCGGACAACGATGTACAGGTGATGATAGTGGAAACAGTGCGATGATAGGAGCTGAACATGTATGAAATTAGAGGAGCAAAGAGTAATTCTGCCAAAAATAATGCACCGTGTCTTACGCGAGTTTATGAACATGCGGAACTGCTAAGTGTGTATCATATCTATTAAGTGAGGTACAGGAATGAACTCGCTCAGAAACATGTCGCAACAATTTTACGAGATTTCAGGAAGAAGGGATGCTATGTTGAATAGCATTACTACAATTGATGAAACGCGGGCAAGGGCGTATGAACCAGAACTCAAGTGATAGTCCAGTGAATGGGTCACCACGCAAACACAAGTTTTGCCGACTCCAAAATTCATTGTCATTCTGGCGTATGACAGCCAAGGTGAGCTTGTGTGCCATCTAGTGCGTGAACGAACCACTTGAATGCCCAGTAGTAGAGATCATTTTTGATGTCACAATTGCGCCTTGTCGTATGCAACAAACGGCCAAAGCTGTTGAACTACGACATTATTCTACACGGTAACGCGGCAGCTCACAAAGTCAAGAGTGTCAAGTGTCTTTTACAGCGGTAGGGATAGCCAGTTCTTCCACCCTCCTTATATTCGCCCGATTTCAGTCATTGTGATTATGATCTCATCCCCATTTTGACACCATTTTGATGCGCGTTGAATCTGTTAGCAACTCACATGCAGCAGCTGGTATTCAGCACCTTCCACATCGTTGGCAACGAACCGTAAATGTACTAGGAGACTTCTTCGAAGGCTGCTATACACCGTGGATTACCTGGAAGACCCATCTTGTGACGTATTTGCAACCCAGCGTAAGCAGTTGTATGTAGCTTTTACTCATGCCATAATAAACCAATGTTGCCGAGTTGTCCGTGTTTATCTTCTTCCTACATAGGCTGCCTACATCCAGCATTTTGTTGGTGGCACCACTCAGCAGTAAACACCATATACTTTTAATCGTATATCTTAGATTTTTCGTGTCGTCTCTTGTTGAGGAAAAAAATACTTGCCGTGACTTATAACTTATCCCTCGTATATTATATACATAGATTAAGAATATGACTAAGATGATTTACATTCCATGTGGTTATTTTTAAAATATATGTACTTCAGAACGTGCAACAGGTCAAGATGTCTACAGATGTATTAATGTTATCTATACAGTGATGAAAGATATTTATATAACTACACACGCTCATTTCTATACACTTAAAATATTTAAGCTCCAACACAAGAAAAAAGACCACAGTATATTTAATATATTTTCTTATCCTATACAGTGATACTTTTCCAAATTTTATGTTGTCTTATGACAATTTGAGCAGCGTATATTATTCATCTGTGAATTCGCCAACTGAATAATATGTCTTATTACACAAATATTGTACAAGAGCAGATTTGAATCTATTGCTATTATCGGATGAGTAATTGACAATAATTGGGAGAGCTTAATATACACCAATACACTCATAATAAAACTCCATCTTGATAAAAGAAAAAAATTGTAGTGAACCTGTGAACATTATTATTTTGTCTAGAGTTTATGTTCTATACTAGGATATTTTATTGAAATGGTCTTATTTTATTGTAAAATGTTATAAGAGGAAGGATATACTGACAAGAAAGTAATCCCGATTTGCATTTTCCGAAATATATCTTTACATGATTTTCTATTATTCTTCCTAAACGTTATTCTTATTGTCCTCTTTTGTAATATAAAACATGTTTGCCTTCAAATAAGTTTCCTCCAAATATTAAATTGTATTTAATAATTGACAATAAATATGCATTAATATGCCGTTTTGAGGGTACCTTCAGAATTAATATGATACAATGACCGAAGTGCATAGGTAGCCGTTTATAGTTTTGGCATAATGTACTCTATATGTGCTTTCCGAGTTAAGCATTTGTCAACTTGAATACCTAGAAAATTCTGTCATCCTGTTTGTCTAGTATGTTATTATTAGCACTTTCATTTGATGTGATATCATTTGCCATTCTAGAAAAATGTAAAGTGATAGTGAATCATTGCATAGAAAACTGAGTGGTACATTTATTATCAGTGAAAAATATTTTAAAATGTTACTGGTAATTTCATCATATCCTAATAAATTTTGAGTGATTGATAATTTTGGTTATTTCTAATAGTGTTGTCCTATTAATTTTAAATTTTGGAATGTTTGCAACGTTAATAAAAATGTGTTTAATATATCTAATGCATCTGCTTTACGTCCATAATTTACCTTTAAATTGTTGGTCATGTTTATAAAAGCATCGTTTAATATGTTCGCAAATTTCTCTAAGTAACTTATTTCCTATCTTCTATTACTAATGCGATTGGATATTGCTAGCGTGAGGTTTTTCCTAGTGCCCTTTTTATATTATGCCACGTAATTCAAATTTTATTATCAGAATTGTCAATTTTTAGCTGTCGCTACATTCTTACTTCATTGTAATGCTTTATTTTCTATTTACTAGGAGCTTTAATACTTATAGTAATCCAGTTGTGATTATTTTGGTTATAGTTTTATTTGTACCCTGAATGGATGGCATGATTCGAAGTGCATTTTAAAATGCTGAAAATAAAATGTGGTTTATCAGAAGGTATTTGAAAGAGGTAACAGGTAGTACTTAAATATTATTTTCCAACTTAAGAGTAAGCTAGGAAATTGTTAATGGTAATAACGTCCAAAATCGCAAAGTTGACTTGGAAAAGTTTTACACATTAAAGAAACGTTATGATTTTTTTGAAAGTGAACTACAAAACCAAAAATTGAGAAGTAATTATGTCAGTTCATAGAGCTGTACTTAAATATAATTTTTGCAGACTGTATTCAGGATAAAATTTCTTCCCTCAGGGGCGATGTGTAACGGTAAATGGAAGACAATAGCAATTTATTTCCGGAATTTGAGTCATATCCACCAGACATAAGAATACTTTTGCGGATATTTCCATTTTCATTGTAATAATGTGCGAAACATTGATTTAAGTGCAATGCATTCAGGTGTAATATTTCATAATCAACAACTGTATATCTTAAAATCATTGAAAACGTAAAATAAATACATTCAGAGTAGCTTAGAAATTATAAAAATAACACATACAATTAGAACAGTTTAGAGTGTATTCAATCAATAATTGTTGAATTTATTAGCAGTTTTATTACTTTCTTTATAAATGGAAAGGGATATGCTGTTCCTGTAAAGCAATGAATGGTATATTATTTGGTATGTTTAATTTTTATATCTCACAGCATACTTACATTTTTCTATTACTACATGTATTTTCTAATTCCACCGTTTCTTCGTTTTTAGAGAAAACAGTTGATTTCTTTCACTAGATTCCTGGAGGAATGCCCTTCAACTTGGAGAAGTATTATTTCATATTTAGAAGCCAAAACGATAGTTGATATCAAATTAAAAAAACATATTGTTAATCGTTTTGACATTGTAATATACCATTTAAAATGTAGGAATTTATATAAACTTCAATAACATATTTACATTATATTTGCTAATAACACCCTGTCTTCAATTGTTAAATACCAATTGCATCAATAATTTTAGCACTTAAATTTGGTCTCAAGAGGTCAAGAATTCAGGTTATGCGATTCAGAAAAACTTCATATCCTAGTAGGTCGGTCCAAATAGAGCAAATTGTGGGGATGTGTGCAAAATTGTCACGAAATTTGTTTACCAAAATAAGGAATACCCTATTAATGAAATTCAAATTAAATAAAATTCCTCCATGACGTTGTTGTCAACAGCTTAGGTCTTGGGTCCTGTATGAGTAGGAAATGTTGTTTTGTATCCTGCATGGTCATGTACTTTATTTGAAATGTTTATTTTTATGGTGGCAGAGCTAAATTCATTAGGCCCTTTCCTCCTCTCTACCAATCCAATAATAATTACACCAAGTTTCAGTGATTATACCACGATTATAATATAAACAATAAAACTATAACATTTGTACACAAAAATACATGCCAAAGTTGAAGGATAGTGAATAAATGTGCACTAATACGTAAACATGAATATGAAAATGAATAATGAAAATTATTAGTCGTAATAACGATAGGAAATAGAAGATAATAGAGCAATAAAAATAACGCACTCAGTAATAATGTCAACTCTTATGCATATAAACTTATGAATATGATGAGAGTACAATTAAATTGTACTAGTAAAGTAAGTAAAATAAAAAATACTATTACTGATATGTAGAAGCTAGGAAGGCTCATGATAGCAAGAACAATAAGAATTACAGTAGTAGAATGAAAATTTCTATATCAGGATAACAAAATAATATCAGTATTTTAATGGTAATAATAGCACGTGCCAGGATTCAGAGCATGGATTAAGTTTATGAGAGGAAGATTTTGAAAAAGGTAAAGTAGATAAGATGGGCGTTTGGATAAATTTCAAACGTAATGTAAGACAATGGATATTTCTTCGGTCTTCTAGGTAGAATCAGCAGAGCATATTGATACTTAAAAAGCATGGCTTCTTCAGCGGAGTACACACATAAAATAATATCAAGGGAATATAACAAAATAAACCACATCTTGTGCTTTCGACATTAGCAACATCCTGAAAAGAAGTCTTAGGAGCTTGTATTTGTAATTTGTACTGAACAACATTTTCAGCAGAAAGAAAGCTTAACATAATAAACCTACATATTTTTATGCGGTTAAGAATATTTATAAACTAATTGACAATATCAAATACTTCTGGGAGTTACAGAATATCACTTTTGATCAAAAAAGGAATGGTATAATAATGGTATAATAGCAAGCTTCAGAATTGTAAAATGAAAGGTTATTTAAGGAGAAAAACAGGATTTGTGACCTAAATTGGTGCGACATGGTTAATGTTTCACGGTCAGTTCACATCTTATATTCGTCATAGTCACTAATGATTAAACTGCATTAAAACAGTGAAATGGCTGATAATAAACGGGGGGGAAGGGCACATAGATACATGTAAATGTTATTTCTTGGAAAATAAAATGTTATAGCTATAAAATCTTTATAGTAAAATAATATACTTTATTTCGCATTCTTTTTGCCACAAAGGAAATTGCTGGTCGTTTTTAATAAACCAGTGGTTAAAATATTCCTTTTCAAACAATATGCAAATTTCTCTGCTTAAGTACGTAATGGATATTGTTAGCTGTTTTTTTTTTATATTAACTGTACAGTTCTGAATATATATTGTCACAGGCCAAGCCTCGACTAGGAGGGCATAATCCAAAAGGAAAGTAGACGAGGTGGAGCGTAACTCTTAGGTTAACTAATTAATGCAAACATTAGAAGGAGCCACTGAAGCTACAGGCTTTCTGTTCCGGGGTGTCCTATTCCAAATGTTGCAAAATCAATCTGGGATATAATTGATACACCTACTATCTGCTGACGATGTCAGGGCTACCAATTAGATCGCAGGGGAATCTTAATGTACTGTTTACAAATATGAGATGCCATTAAGGCGGGGAAGAAAGGCTCCATCTCGTCATTTTCCATACACGGTTTTAAAGTCCCAAATTTTAAAAAACTCCATTTAATTAAATTTAAATGTTTACAAGACATGTTTGATGACATTAAGATGCAGAGGTAGTATCTGTTACATCACGGTTAGTTTCCAGAACAAAATACGCTTAACTCATGCAGAAAAAGGCTGAGATTATGGTAATCCCCATGACGCTGGATGGAGTGAATCTACCGTTTAATGTCACTTGGGCTACTGTGCAAACTCTCAACTGACCAGCTGAAGTTTCAAGTCAAAATTATAATTTTTATTAGTTTATTTATATATAATAATGTTAGTAATTGACTAAATCCGTGTCTTCAGGAAGCATAATGTTCAAAGTACTTTTAGACATACAAGGGTTGTTCTAAAAGTTCTCGGCTTAGCCACGATAACATAAGATTTAACAGAAAAATTTTTGTTCTTCAACATAGTCACCTTGTAAATAAATAAATAAATAAATAAATATATGTCCAACGATTTTACAATTTCTAATACGCTCAGTAAAATAAGAGTTGTCCAATAATAAAAAATAAGCATCTGTCTCAAATTTAACCTCATAATTTGACGCAAATCTTTGTCCACCCAGCGATTTATCCAGGTTTGGGAACAAAAAGTTATCTCTGGGAGACAAATACGGTGAATATGGTGGATGTGAAAATACTGGAAAACAAAGGTGATGCAGTTTTGCAGTAACAATCCCAGACGTGTATGTGAAGGCACATTATAATGAAAAAGAACGTTCCATTTCACAAGGTGTGGATTTTTAGCTTGAATAGCATCCTTCATTTGGTGCAGTAGTGAAGCGTAATACCACACTCTTGTGGAGGTAGTCTACAAGTACCACATCATGATAATCGCAGAAAAGTGCAGTCATAGATGTTCTTGCAGGTGGAACTGTTTTTGCTTTCTTTGGTGCACTTTCGCCTATTGCCACCCACTGTTAGAACTGCTCTTTCATCTCTGGCTTTTAGTGATGAATCCATGTTTCACCTGCTGTTATAAAACTCTGGGTAAACTCAATGGAATTGGGTTTAAACAACTTTAAACACTCTTGCAAAACGTTCATTCGAATACGTTTTCGATCCATTATTAACAACGCGGCAACCGTAAAGCGGAAAACTTTCCCATGCATAAAATTTCTTATATATTGTAGTGGACACGCCTTATCGAGGTATTTGCAATATAAGCTAACTCGCGTGCCTTGAATCGGCGATCAACGAGTACCGCATTGTAAATTTTTTTCACAATCTCGTCCGTCGTAGCAGTTTTGGAAAGTCTTAAGCTCAATCATCTTGAATAGATGTGCGATCACACTTAAATTAGGAAGCCCACTTTTTATCCATTGTGAATGAGGGAAAAGGACCCTTCAATGTGCAATCTAACTACTTTTGTATTTCTGTTGGGGTTAAACCCCTCAAAACGAAGTACTTTTTCAACCTCGTATTTTATTTGTAACCATTTTATTGAAAATGTTAACACTAATTTGTTTACACGATCGACACAAACGAGTGACTACACTTACGCGTCTGAAACTTTACAGCGCCTTAACTAAAGGATAATATCTAACAACTATTACAGTATTTTGGCCAACTTCACCACATCTCTGAGATAACTTTTAGAACACCTCTCATATTATCAGTTACTTTCATTATGAAGTTTAACATTCAAAATGTTATGTGAATAATAAGTAAGTTTATTATTTTTTACTATTTAATGTTCAATACACTAGTACCAGCAACATAACAGAATGTTAACTTTCTAATTTTAAAAACCATGCAGGTAATATATAATGTAACAAATTATACTTTAAGTTACATTCCAACTCTAATGTGCAATTTATTTAATGTAATTATTTTATAATACTGGCAATGAGTGTGATTATCTCCTAATTTTCCAAGAAAATTTATAGATTATTCGGAGCAGATGGTAAATAAGTAATTAGCAACATCTGATTAAATAAAAATGTTGTGTTCTATAATTATCAGCACTTCAACTATATTTACTTCAAAGCATTAACATTCTTGCGACTATCTGTCATGCAATGGAAAAAAGCATGAAGTAGAATTTTTATCAATCATTCCCTAAAATCACAAAAGGCTTAACTTTTATTTCAGATTTCTCACATCTCTAGTATCTCTTTTAGAATTTTTAGGCGCTTAGGAAAGATATAAGAACAAACCACACTACGGAAAACTACTCAAAGCAGATAATGCTGTACATTTGTATTCAGGAGCAGCGGTTAAAGTACCAAAAATTCATTCCAGTCCCACCGTGTAATCTCACATATTTTGTCGTTTCTGTGGCTACTGGAAATTCTCTATGTGAAGACGTTTGTATAATTAAATATATGTCAAGAGTCGTTGATTAATGTTACTCATATAACGAAATGAAAGGACAAAACTCAAAGAACCTAGGCATTAGAAATGTAACTGCCGGTCGTTCCCTTCAACGCGGTCCTTTGGAAAGTGAGACGAGGGAATGAATGTGTAGGAGGTTTATGTAAATTATGTGAGTAAATTTTCGAGACAAAAAGCCTCGACTCGTTACTCCTTTATTGCGAACCTTTGTCTACGCCTTTTTATTCCTATTAATATTTTTCCAAAACATTTTATTTTTTATGATTTGGAAGCAACGAAATCTGAACTCGTTTTTAAAAAGGTTTATACAAATTACTAGATACCAAAATAAATAATCATCTCATGTCTCAGATGCTAGGAACATAAAGCATTAATGTTGTAGCGAAAGAGAACTGGTCATATGCCGTTTAGGTAAGTTATACCAAGTATTTTACATAAAAAACACTGGGCAACAAAAAAATAATTTTTGAATGTTTCGAGCACTTCATGAGGCAATTCCTACTAATTTTGGGTTGAGAAAAACAAATATGACAATGAAAATTTTTTATTAGCTCTAGTTTCTATGATATACACAAGGTGGAAGTATTACATATTAACGGATTGAGAGAAAAGGATACATTTTAATTTCATACATGCTAACAACAATGAAAGTGCATTTGATTTTTAACTGGTAATTACGTGCTAAGAGTTCTAAATTGCTGGAAAAATACTTCGCAGATAGTCGTGTCTGAAGAGAATCATGTGGTGGCCCATTGACTTCGTCGTCTTTTAGCTTGGCTCTTGTAATGGAGTTCCGCAGAATCCCTATACAAAGACCAACAGTAATCCGCAAGCATTACCTTATTCCAACGGCCCTGATATCTTTGTTCCATAACAGAAATGTCCTGATGGAATCTGTCCCCATGTTCATCACTAACAGCTCCACAACTAGGAGGGAAAAAGTCTAGGTGGGAGTGGAGAAAATGGATCTTAAAGGACATGTTGCATCCAAGGTTACGGTATTTTTGCAGGAGCACTGTCACCAAATGCTTGTAGTTGTCATCTCTTTTGTTGCCTAAAAATCCATGAACAACATCCTTGAAAGCTTCCCAAGCTTCCTTTTCTTTCCCCTTCAAAACTTGGTCAAATGCAGGATCCTTTACAAGTTGTCTTATTTGTGGTCCGACAAAAATGCCTTCCTTAACTTTTGCATCACTTAATTTCGAAAATTTCTCTCTGATGTACTTAAAGGCGCGTCCTTCTCGGTTCATAGCTTTGACAAAATTTTTCATCAAACCCAGCTTGATATGCAGGGGTGGAAGAAGAACGTCTTTTGGGTCCACAAGAGGCTTCGCAACTACATTTTTCTCGCTAGGGCGAAGATTTCTTGCAGGCCAGTCTTCTTTAATATAATGCAATTTCCTATCTCTACTGTCCCAAATACATAAGAAGCAGCAATGCTTTGTGTAACCCAGTTGCATTCCTAAGAGTATGGCAATGACTTTTACATCACCACAGATTTTCCATTTGTGTTCATGATATTTAATTGAGTCCAAGAGAGCTTTCATATTTGCATATGTCTCCTTCATGTGAACAGCATGACCAACAGGAATAGATGAAAGAAGGTTCCCGTTGTGAAGTAACACAGCTTTCAAACTAAGCTTGGAGGAGTCTATGAATAGCCTCCATTCAGTTGGATCATGATTCAAATTCAAAGACTTCATCAAGTCATTAATGTCGCAGCAAACAATATGATTATTTTTCTTCTCAAAAAAGGGAAGCAGTTCCATGTGACGTTTTCTGTACTGTGAGATTCTCACATCACTTTGGAGAAGATTCCATTGCTGTAGTCGAGACCCAAGAATTTCTACCTTCTTCTTTGACAGGCCAAGGTCTCTAATGAGATCACTCAATTCCGCTTGACTCTGTCTGTGCGGTTTATCATCTTTTACCTCAAAATCATGGTCATGGGATGTAGAAGGCTTCTTTGGTTCTTCTTGTTCCACGCCGTCTTCATCTTCTACTTCAAACACACAATTTTCGGGTGGAGTAGGAACTGGTAAACTATCCGAATGTGGAATGGGTCGAATAGCAGATGGAAGATTCGGGTACTGAACTGTTCTTCTTTTCTTCATAGACAATCCTGCCTTTATAGGTGGAGTCAGGCAGAAATAGCAGTCATCTGTATGGTTTGTAGGCTCCCGCCAAATCATAGGCACAGCGAAAGCCATACATCGCTTCTTCTTTTTCAGCTATTCTCGCAGTGTAACTGAACATGCGTTGCAACATATATGTGGAGCCCAAGACTTATCCTGGTCCCCTACTTTCATACCGAAATAATACTGATAGGCAGTCTTTACAAGAGGCATCAGATTGCGTTTCTGTGAGGAAAATGTTATTTCAACACAAATATAACAAATGTTATTTACCATATTTACACATTTTCGTGGCATTTTTACAAATTTTACACTAAAAAGCACTCGCGAACCAGAAATTTTGCATTAATTTGAGTAGAAACTACATGTAATTCACAGTCACAGCAACAGTATCTATGTTTATGACTTACCAACAGCTGAAGAGCATTTGTGTTTTGTTATTTGACAGGTGTGCCAACTCCCCAAAAAATCCCCCAAATTTAAAATCTTCACTCTAAAAAATGAAATGTCACTTTATCTTCAAACCAAGAGCTAATCTATCATTTTTATGGCGATTTTTGAATTCAGCATATGGAAATACATGTATATTCACAATTTTTAAGCCCGAAACATTTTCATTGTTGCCCAGTGTAATCAGCAACTTGCCAGTAATTTTTCTTTCTTTCTTCGCTTATGATCCAATTTTCCAACAGTTATCCATAATGAAAACAATGTATTATATTTACTATTTTCACATGCAGTGCAAGTAATTCAGATCTTTTACAGTCTAAATGACAATAAATGTGTAACTTTTCACTGACTTAAAATTTTTGATAAAATATAATTCCACAGATATAAATGCATTGTTAATTGAACTACTTTGTGAAATAGCATAAAGTAAAATAAATAAAACATATACAGCACAAGTCTAAGACTTCATCCAAACAAAATATTTATTATCACTCATAATTACAATCCTTAAAACAGCATTACTTTAAATTTAATGTTTTCTTATATTAGTATATTTTAGATAAATTGTCTATAATTGCTAAAGATTAAAACTTCAGGTATTACACATTTTAATTGTTCTCGTGATTAAATTTTTTGCGCATGTATTAACTTGAGGTATCCTGTAAAATCAATCAATATATGTGCTTCAAACCCCTGAGAAAAAATGCAATACTAAATGTTTATCTTATATGTAAGGTTTGAAAACAAATGAAACCAAGTAGTTCAGCTGACCATCTTTATAAAAACTTAGCGGGATATCCAGACGGTACACTTAGGACACGCATTCTAGACGTCCCGAGTTCAAATACCTTGAATCCGACCATTCCACCTTGGTTTTTCCTGGTTACTTAGGCGAATGCTGGGATGGGCGTTAACTTTCCAATAATTTCCGCTCTCCCATTTCATCTCATTTCATTCCGATGATTCGGTTACCAGGTAAAATGTGCCAGACGTGGTGAGCTGGTAAAGTACAGTGCAGTGTGACGAGGCTTGCGATTTAAAAAAAGTTTCTGCCCGGGCGTCTGGTATACAAGCGACCCTTATGATTTATTGATTGATTGATTGATTATTGCTTAAGGGCGTAAATCAGCAATGGTCATTAGCGGCCAAACACACTAAAAACTGCGCCAAAATTAAAAAATAAATAAATCAGTGCATAAGTTAAACGCAAGCAGCACGTTGTGCAAAAAAAATTCTCATAACAAATAACAAGTGGGTGAAACGGTCAACAAAGTAAGGAATGGTAATAAAACAGACGCAAAAGCAGAAAAACAACAGTCCTAGAATGGTTTAAAATAGAAACAATAAAACGCCCAAATAAGTCACAAGGGTTAAATGGTCAACAAACAGAATACTGGTGCTAAAAATAGCCGCAAGATCGGAAATCACAACAGTCTTGTAATGGACTAAAAATGTATCAATAAAACCATAAAACCAACATCAAGGATAATATTGACTACAACAAATAAAGACTGGTGGTAAAACCATCAGCAAGAGCTGAAAACTAACCAGTCTTATAGAAGTCTAAAATGGTAACAATAAAACCACAAAACAAATAACCAGGGCTATAAGCAACACTATCATCAAAGACTGGCACTAAAACGATACAGCAAAAGCTGAAATAACAACAGTCTTAAAATAGTCCAAAAATTTCCTCATGAATAAAACCTTGCTCCAAAAACCGCATACACGAATAAAACGGAGCAGTCGCTCAACAGCAACTACATCATCTGCAAGCATCTCCGCAATGCAGGAGGGCAAACCCATGGAAAGTCTAAAAACTGCCAGATGATGGCCATCAAGTAAAATGTGACGCACTGTAAAGGGGTGGTCAGAGTGAGGGCAAGCTGGAGCTGGTTGACCACTAAAAAGGTGACAGTGACTAAAACGGCAATGCCCAATTCTCAGACAAGCTAAAATAACTTCTTCGTGACGAACTGCGCGAGAAGAAGTCGACCAGTTAAAAGGGGCGGATTTACATTCCCTAAGCTTATTGGCTGGTATTAAATCCCACTCATCGCGCCAGCGCGAGAGAATGCCTCACGTAAAGAATGTTTAAAATTCCTAAAATAAAAACATTGCTCGTACTCAGCAGGGTCCAAAAGGGCGGATTTAGCTGCGACAACTGCGGCCTCATTACCTGGGAGTCCCACATGTCCAGGTACCCATAGTAGTGTCACTCTGACATAGGTCCGCGATTAGCGCGTTTGAGTCCTTTTTATTTCGTCTCCATTTTACTTTAACCTTTTATACCTCCCTGCTTTTATTCTGAAGGATGCCACCATGTTTGACACGGTAAAAAGTGACTGGATAATGGCGTGACTGCCGGCCGTGGGTCATCATGTAGGGCAAGAGCGTATCCCCTGGTAAAGGCCAGGCCCGGGGAGGAGCCATTACATGCGCCGTAAACTTCCTAAAGGCGATTGGGTCCGTTTGACTGTACCCAGGAAGGTGTGACCCTGCGGTTACTTTGTCCAGGCGATGGCAAATAACCTAAGCCGGGGTGGCGCCCAGGAAGCAGCCTGCCATCGGAGACAGGTGTAATGGTGAAGGATGAATGCGCTATGGTAGATGTAGATGTAAAGGAAGTGACCGAGCAGCCATTTGCTCGCTACTTCGTAATTAGTCGTACGGAGGATGGTCAGTCATTCTGCAGAGTAAACCCGTTTGCGATTCAGAAGGGTATTGATGGCATTTCTGGACCAGTGAAAACATGTACACGTCTCCGTAATGGTTCTCTTTTGGTAGAGACACTTGGAATAGCGCAAACTAACTCATTGCTCAAGGCGACGATTCTCCACGGGTATCCGATCCGGGTAGAGCCACATAGAACTTTAAATTCGTCGCGAGGAGTCATTACTACTACTGTGTTAGATTGGATGTCCGACTCGGAAATCCATAGTTGTCTGACAGACCAGGGAGTTACATCGGTCTATCCTGTACAGGCTAGGAAGGAAGGTGAAGCACAGCCAACCCGTACTCTCTTCCTCACTTTCAACCGGGTTGAGTTGCCACAGAGGATCTAAGCTGGATATGAGGCTAATGAGGTTCGCCCATATATTCCCAGTCCCATGCGATGCTTCCAATGCAAACGTTTTGGCCACACTCGCCTGTCGTGCAAGAGAGCAACAAAGCCGATCTGTGCAACCTGTGGTACTGAAAGTCATGAGGGGGCTTGTGCAACTGCCCCTGTCTGCGTAAACTGTCAAGGTGACCATCCGGCTTCGTCCCGCGATTGTCCTCGTTTCCGCGATGAACACTCTATCCAGGAGATCAGGGTTAAGGAGAAACTTACATTCAGTGACTCGCGGAAGCGATTCCAATCTCGCCTACCAGTGTTGCCTAAAACCGGGACATACAACGCTGTGTCTTCTTCTGCGGTCCAGAAGCGCACTATTAGCACGCAGACTTGCGATCTTGTTTCTTACTCGGGTGCGTGTGCGCCAACTTCCGCCAACCGTTCTACTGAGAAGCCGAAGCCTATTGTTTTTGATGCTCCATCTATTAAGCTTAAGACCGCTTATACCTGAACTGAGTTCCTTAAATCATCCACTACCAGTAATACGAAGCAGCACTCGAGCTCTTCTCCTCGGAGGTCACGCTCCCATAATGGGAGCAAACCCGCTAGGCGGTCGCCGTCACCGCCTCTTTCCATCTCCAACCGATTTCAGCTTTTCCAATCGGTTTATTCTTCTCAGCGGGAGAGCCCTTCCTCTGAGCATGTGATGGAGCAGGATGTGCCACCGAGTCCCACGCGGTTAAAAAAAAGGACGTCTAATTCGTCCTGGAACGTCCAAAAATAAGGTGGTTAATTTTTTATCTATTTTACATAATTTTAACAATGGCTATCCTTTCGTGGAATGTGCGTAGTCACCGTAGTCGCAGGCCTCACCTCGAGTTATTTTTACGCTTTATTGACTGTCCGCTAGTGTGTCTCCAAGAGACAAAACTTCGCCCACAGGATTCTTTTAATTTACGCGGTTACTCTTCGGTGAGGTTTGATCTCCCTGCCGTAGATGGCACTCCCACTCACAGCGGAGTTTTACTTTTAATTCGCAATGACGTGTACAGCACTTCATTACAGTTCCAGACTCCTTTACAAGCTGCTGCAGCTACAGTTCACTTTTCCGGCCTTTATTTTTCTGTCTGCACTGTTTATTTACCTCCGTCTGGCACCGTCACTACAGTTGACCTGGATGATTTTCTGTCTCAGGTACCACCCCCCGTCCTACATTTGGGAGATTTTAATGCACACCATCCCCTATGGGGTTCCAAAACGGAGTGTGCCCGGGCAGCATGTTGGCAGAATTTCTCGACCGTCACCATCTTGTTCTGCTCAACACTGGTCAACCTACTTTTCTTTCTGACAGCACTCACAGACTTTTACACTTGGACTTATCCATTTGTTCTGCCTCACTTGCTGTACATTTCAACTGGAACGTCATCTCTAATTCATATACCACTGACCACTTTCCGTGTCAGATCCGTGTACTCTCTTCAAACGCACATTCACAGCGCGCGCCAAAACGTCGCGTTGAAAAGGCGAATTTGCCTTTTTTTTCGATCTTTGGCCGAATTTTCAGGGTGTGAATTTCCATCTATCGACATCGAGATCGAGCACCTGCGTACGGTCATCATAACAGCCGCAGATAAGGCTAATCCCCAGTCGTCTTGCCACCCCAGACGCTTACCGGTTCCCTGGTGGACCGATGAATGCCGGGATGCATTGCGTGCACGCCGAGGTGCTCTCGGAGGTTTTCGTCGCCGCCCTACTTCAGCAATTATGATTTGCTATAAACAAGTTCGCGCCAAATGCCGCCGAGTCATTAAGGATAGCAAAAAGGCTTCTCGGATTTCTTTCACCTCTTCTTTTAACCGCACAACGCCTTCATCCGTAGTTTAGGAACGGCTGCGCCGCGTTGCTGGCAAACCAAGGTTTACACCTATACCCGGTCTTAGGATTTTAAATCGAGTGCTCACTACTCTGACTGAGGTAGCCAAAGATTTAGGACGAACCTTCACTGATGTTTCGAGCTCAGCCAATTACCCGGCTTCATTTCGCGCATTAAGGAAGCAGGTTGAGAGGAAAGGTTTCTCATTTGCCTTCGACCATCAGGAGAGCTACAACGTTCCTTTTACCGCCAGGGAACAGGAGCATGCCCTTTCTACCTCTTGACATTGCGGGCCGGGGCCAGATGACATTCGTGTTGCTATGTTACAGCATTTGTCAGCAGAAGGCAGAATTTTTTATTACGAACTTTTAAATTTATTTGGTGTCATGGCACATTTCCTAGCGCTGGCGATTGGTTACCTTCATTCCTATACCTAAGCCTGGAAAGGACCCACATCTTCCTTCCAGTTTCCGTCCGATTTCCCTCGCCAGCTGCGTCTGCAAGGCGTTAGAACGCATGATTAACGGACGGCTTATGTGGTGTTTGGATTAGAGACATCTATTGACGAACGCTCAGTGCGGTTTTCGTCGTCACCACTCCTCTGTCGACCATCTCGTATCTCTTTCGACCACATAATGGACGGTTTTATTCGGAAGTGTCAAACGATTACTGTATTTTTTAATCTGGATAAAGCGTATGATACTTGCTGGAGAGGTGATATCCTCCGAACGCTTCACGATTGGAACATACCTGGGCGTATGTCTGTTTTTATTCAGGAATGTATTGAAGACCGAGTTTTTGATGTTCGCGTGGGATCAGTTTTATCATCTAATTTTATTCAAGAGAACGGTGTACCTCAGGGGTCGGTACTTAGTTGCACACTGTTTGCCATTGCCATTAACTCTATCACTGAGTGTTTACCGCCAGGAATACAATCGTCGTTATTTGCAGACGATTTTGCATATATCTTTCATCTCGGAGACCTGTCTCTTGGAACGCCGCCTCCAATGCTGACTCGACCGCCTTCACGCTTGGAGTGTTTCTCACGGGTTCCGTTTCTCCGGAGAGAAGATGTCTGCATGAACTTCCGGCGCCACAAGGAGTATCCTCCACCTTCGCCCCATCTTGGCCCAGACGCACTCTCTTTCGCAGACGAAGTTAGGTTCCTCGGCTTGGTGTTCGATAGGAAATTATGCTGGTCATCGCATATAGTACAACTCAGAGGCAAGTGTGAACGTTCTCTTTGCATTTTACGTGTTTTATGTGGCACATCTTGGGGAGCTGACCGGACTGTTCTTTTACGCTTTTATCGCTCACTCATCCGATCGAAACTGGATTATGACTGTGTGGTTTACGGCTCAGCGCGAACTTCTGTGCTTCGTCGCCTTAACCCGATTCATCACCGGGGCATGCGTGTTGGCGTTGGAGCATTCCCCATAAGTCTATTGTTGAGTTTACGTGCGGAGTATGGAGAACCTCCGTAGTTTAATCGTAGGGATGTTTTACTTGCTGCGTGTGGTTGTCGCTTAGCTGCACAACCTCATCATTCCACGAATGGGCCGTATTTTAATGTGTCTATGGATCGTTTTTATGCTGCTCGGTCTTTTACTCCTAAGCCGGCTGGCTTTCGTTTTAGGGAGATTTTAAGAACGCTGGACTCGAATTTACCTGCATTTTTCATAACCGGGGAACCTTTTCTCCCAATTTGCTCTTGGCAGACGTCCAAGTTCATCTTGGGCTTACGTCCTGTCCTAAGTCTTCGACCGCAGCACATATTATTCGTTGTTTTTTAGCGAAATCAAATCCTCTTTTAATGGCTGGAATTTTATGAATACCGATGGCTCGAAATTTGACACAGGAGTAGGATGTGCTTTTGTTTTTAATGGAGCCAGTTTTACGTATGGTCTTAACGTTGCGACATCTATTTTTATGGCGGAGCTTTATGCTATCTATCGGGCGGCTTTATTTATGTCCGGTCAGGGGCTGGGGAACAGTGTTATATGTTCCGACTCTTTGAGTGCCATTTTAGGTTTTAGAAATCTGTACCACCACCACCCCCTTGTACAGCAATTCCAGGATATAATGTTAACTCTTTTCGACGCTGGCGTCAGGGTTACACTATTATGGGTACCTGGACATGTGTGACTCAAAGGTAATGAGGCCGCAGATGTTCCAGCTAAATCCGCTCTTTTAGACCCTGCTGAGGACGACCAACTTTTTTTTTCCGGGATTTTATACATTCTTTACGTAGAGCCATTATTTCGCGCTGGCGGGAGGAGTGGCAATTACTCCCAACTAATAACCTCCGTGAATGTAAATCCGCCCCTTTTAACTGGTCGACTTCTTTTTGCGCTGTTCGTCGCGAAGAAGTAATTTTAACTCGTCTTAGAATTGAGCATTGCCGTTTTAGTCACTCTCACCATTTTAATGGTCAACCCGCTCCAGCTTGCCCTCTGTGACCACCCCTTTACAGTGCGTCACATTTTAATTGATTGCCATCATCTGACAGCTTTTAGAAATAACCTAGGTTTGCGCTCCTCTATTGAGCACTTACTTGCAGATGATGTGGTTGCTGTTGAGCGTGTGCTCCGTTTTATCCGTGTTTGTGGTTTTTGGAGCAAGGTGTGAGGTTTTATCTTTTTACCATCCACGGCTTTTTTGGACTCTTTTAAGACTGTTGTTTTTTCAGCTTTTGCTGAATCGTGTTAACTAGTCTATCATTGTTGTTTTGCACATTAGCCCTTTTATTTGTTTTGGGGTTTTATTGTTACCATTTTAATGTTTTATAAGACTGGTTTGTTTTCAGCTCTTGCTGATTTGTTTTCCTACCTATCATGATGTATTAATGTTTATGAATAACAATCAAAACTTTGTCTCACGTACCTAGTTTGCTTGAATTTATTCGGAGTTCCTTCTATAAGATTGGGACAGAATGGGCCAATTATACCTAAACCTTGAGTGTGATGATAATCATGATACGCTTTGGTTTAATCATATTTCGTAAAATCTTGATATGAGAGGAATTTTATCTGGAGTACCCAACTCAAATGCGCAATTACATTTTAATCTTTTGAGGCTTTCAGGGTCGGAGTCATAGATATTACTAGAGCTATATTCCGAACTGTTATGCGGTGGTCTGCTGGAGCTAGGAGTTCAGCACGTTTCGTCCACAACTGTGAGTGAAATCTTCAGGGGCGTGGACGAAGTCTCCTTGAAGAAAGTATCACTGCGTGTGATGGGTTGGCTTTTTTTTTTAAATAGGAAGGGCTTCGCCACCTACCTTCCTGGTGACAATTATGTCAAGGGGATCTACATTTCCTTCCCCTACCATGCACTACGACTGCTGTCTATATGACGGATGGGAAGAAGGCGAGGATGATGTCAGGTACCGCCGAAGCAACCTGATGTTAGTGGGTGTTCAATACAAAGACGCCCGACTTACAAGGGAGCAAGACTAGAATAGAGCTAGGTATTTGGTCTTCGCACAAGTGCCCAGAGCAGGACATAGGTATTAGTACTGAAATTACATGCACATGCTGAGTGGGATCTAGAGGTGTGGGTATCATGCGAAATTTCTTAAGTATATTATGCGGCAGTGTGGGCTATGCTGACCGGTCGGTAAAGGCTGACGGCATAGGTCCTGGGGGTGTTATCTATGGTCTCTGTAACATATAAAGGTATAAATGTAAATTATGATTATCTTCAGCATTCCGAGGGCGATTGGAGTGAGGCAGGGTGTTTGAAGCTGCTAAGTTTTGCAAAAGTTAAAAGTTTTGTATAGCGATATTGTATATCATCGGCATTGCAGTTTTGTCAATGTTTATATAATAAAATTAAAATTAATGTAATGTGATGTTTGTGATGCTCGCAGTTGTAGATTGTGATTTTTTTTCTCTCTTTATAATATATGTACTATATAAAATTTGCAATTGATCGGGTCGTCGACCATTTTGGGTGACCCCTGTTCTCTGTATCCACCCCGGATAATATGTTTAAAGACACTTGTGTGCCTATTGCCATTCATGGTGTGTGATTGGGCACAAGTTATCCAGATGACCTTAAATGGGGAGCTATGTGGGGTTTTAGTTAAAGGGATAATGCGGTCAAATACAGCAAGTGGACTGTTGTGTTTGCCGACTGTTATGGTTTACTGGCTCAGTATGTTAATTAGTGGATTATGATGGTGTGGACATCGGTCTTACAGGTCTTCTTTATAAACTGTTCTATAGTGTGCATCTAAAGTTCATCATATAATATTTCCCCCTGGTTGGCTACTTAAATTTTCGTACTTATATGCAACATTTTATTTTGAAAATATCAAAGTGATTTTAGGTGTGTGTGTGTGTGTGTGTGTGTGTGTGTGTGTGTGTTTGGCGGCTCAGTGGCCCCAAGCCGAGCTGCAAATGTTATTATTGGCCAGATGAGCGTTTTCTAAAAAGTGAGACTCGTTTGTGTGCTGAGGTTATTGTCCCTATTGAGTATAGGGCTTAATCGGCTTAGGTGGTAATTGGCTTTGCTCTTGATCTGCTTTATGTGTTTCGCAAAAATTAGCTTGTAATTGAAGCTTACTCATATGTATTTAGTTTGTCAGAGGCTTTGATATGGCGGGCGCCTAGAGGATTCCTTGGGATTTATTTGTGTTGACTTAGATTCTCCACTTTTTATCTTGGGTTCGAGTTCGAATAGAGCGATTCGTAGTCTAGTTTTTGCTAAGGCGTACTTCCAGGATTGCGCAGCTATCGCTGTGTCATCATCATAAATGGAAACATTTTGTTATTGGTTTTTGGTATGTCGTTTATATATAAATTGAACAGGATTATTCCAATATACTACATTGAGGCACTCCTGCCAGTGTTGGTCTTACTGTTGAGGAGGTGTAATACAGTTCATTGCTGAAGGTTTGGCCAGTTAAGTAGTGTGCTAATAGTTTTATCATGGCGTTAACTATGGCCAATGCTTTTAATTTATATAGCAAGCCGGGATGATATACTGAATCAATAGCTCTTTGGATATCTAAGAAAACTATTTCCGTTGACCTTTTGTTGTAACCATTAGTTATGTGCTACACGCAACTAATTGGAATTTGTGTTGTTGAGTGCTTGACTCGAAAATCGAATTGTTCACATTACATCAATCGAGGCATTTACCGACAGACCAAATCTACGAGCGAGGCGATGCCAGGTAGGAACTCAGAATGCCTGCTCAGCTAACATCGACCGGCTTCGCTAGTAAACCCACAACAAATCCTTCCTAATTTCAAATTTCAAACCCACAGATCATTAAACCATATTCAACAAATTTAATCAAATAAAAGTTATCCAATCTATCTAAACAGAGCCAAAATATCATAATTAATTACTCGCCCGTCTTTCCCGTTCCAAATTATGAATTAAAACAAACAAAATATATATCTTTAAAATGTCCCAAAAGAAAAACGCTGCCTTTGACACATAACAAAGAATTATACATACTTCGTTCTACATCAGCTGATACAACAGGAAAATAAATATTTTTTTTCACTCCAAATGAACCACAATTTCATAGGCAGCTATCGTGTTACGAATGTCGAACTTACAATTATTTTTTCAACATCTATTACAGGAGTTTCTCAGTTTCATTTTCAGCATTTCAAAGCATTACTGACATCTTTTATCAAGTTTATATTTTATCCAGGTTTATTTTGTGTTCTCTAAGGCTGCAACAGTAGTAGGAAGAAAATATAAAAAATCTTAATAAAATGTGTACTATGTCCAAAAAAGGTGATAAAATAATGGTTGTGATATACTTTATAGCTACAGTATTATCGGAACTAAATGAGTGAACCACTAGTTTTCACATACTAGGGAGTAACTATAGACAGTAATCTCTGTTGCGAAAATCATATTTCCCGAAAATACAGAAAACAAAATTCTCCAATCCACACCTTTAAACGATTAAATGTATCCTATACAGAACATTGAAAAAGATCTAGATGCAATCTCTGGCGTTGCCTCACTTCAACAATGCAATTTTCTATAGACTGTAAGCTAACGCAAAAACTACAGCGTGCTCATAGTATGTGCATACGTTACATCGGCAATGTGCATTTATTCGAACTTGTAACACTTTCCAGGATATGTTCTCTTAGTTTCGCTTGAAATACCGAAAAAATGTTCACTTTTCATACTAGTTTTCAAAATTATCCATGCATCTTCTCCAGATTATCTATCTTCTAGTTTGAAAAATCGATCTTCATCTCATAACCTGAACTATACGCCACGTACTATTATTACCATTGTATCGAATATCACGTCACTGTTTCGCATTCACGGTAACCACTGACTGTCTCTGAAATTCATTGCCATGGGAAGTCCGAGATTGTCAAAATTTATGACCATTTCATAGGAAATTGCTTAATGCTATTGCTATGATGCCCTGGACTTAGATTCCTTTTTATTAAAATATAGAAATGTATTTGTTGTATCCTGTAGTAGAATTATTCCTTCTATTTTCGTTATTGTTGTTGTTATTAATATCACAAATTTCGCTTTATATTGTTGTCAGTGTTTTCCACGTTTATGTTTTACTAGTGCATTTATTTACACTTTCATGATATAAATTGGTTTATATATGTATGAATTGTCATTATTAATGCTTGTTGTATTGTTATTGTCCTATTTATTTTTATTCCTCTTGCGTTAGTATTTCAACATTAATTTCACTGTCCATATTCATGTACTAGCACACATTTATTTATCTATTTCATGTTTTACATACGTTTATGTGTGTATGAGTGTTGTCCTCGTTTCTATTTATGTTATATTGTCCTAAAACTTAGTGTAATTATTATTAAAGTTTTAGAGCGGAAGAAAAACCCTAATCGTATTATTTCTGCTAGAGTAAACACATAAACACAATTTCAGAATAATACTTGCAGGCCTAGATACGATCTTCAAAGGGTAAACAGTGGAGATGGAGAGGAAGAAATTCTCTAGGTTATTGTCATTGTCATTGTTTGGTTTTGAAAGACGACGTGGTCCATTATTAAATACATTTATGACATTGAGTAGAAGTCTGTCGACGTCAGAAAATCGTTCCTTTACTTACCCACTAATTCCATGGCACGCATGTGCAAGGCACGTTATGTGTATCATATTGGGATTGTGTTCAGATGTTTTGCAGATTTCACCATACAAGTGGCAGCATCTGAAACATACAGTAACACATTTGTCTACTTTACACAAGACGGAAAAAAACATGTTCATAGATATGTTGGCATATTGAAAGGTAATGAATTACATTTAATTTTGCGTATGTTAGAATGCTCATATCTTCTACATTCAACTTACAACCGCACTGGAAACATGACTCGCTACTCAACGGAATTTGGGGCTTCGCAAGTTGAAATCCAAATGTTCTAGCTTTCAAACTCATTTCTCAATTCGCTTACACGTTTTCATATGCATATGGGATAACTATTAGGATATTTACTTTTCAAAAAATTCCACGTAGTTTATCAATCTTCAGTTTGCTAACCAATATAACTACAATAAATGCTATGAACATGAATAAAAAAGCTCAGATTGACTAAACTGTGTAGGTGTTATTATTGCACCTTACAGGCCATTTTAATCACAGGTAAGTTAATAAATGTTTTTCCAAGTAAATGTCATGGATCCTTGACACTCACTAGGCAAAATTCATAGTACAGGTCATTAACAGTTACACAAAATGCACATACCCCGTACTGAGTAGCATGCATAATATTTCAGTGTCACTGGATTAGGTGCTCTGAAGGAAACTAAACGAATTCATCAATTTTTCTTATGATGCATAACTTTTGAATTAACTATAGTTCTCAGTCACTGTGCGCTGTCTGGTAAGGTTAACCTGCAGCTTTATATATATATATATATAAAATTTTGGATATAGTATGAAGCTTTACGGACATTTAGCATTAGTTTTTCCGAATTCTAATAATAAATAATAAGAAAATTGAACATTTTATTGAGGACTTGTATATAATATTTAGTTTCGTAATATTTTCATATGCGGCATGGTTGGCCCCCTTATTCTTAAATATGACCATTCCCCCCCAAAAGGAAAGCCGCCTATGCCCTGGACTTATTTGCTCGTATAGCTAAACATTTTTAAGGTAATGGTTGGAGAACTAAAAAAGTAATCACGTAAGAATAATTCCCATTTTATGCAACATTTTAACATAAAACTTAAATATTTTCTCATTAAACGAGCCGTATATTTGTACATTAGTTATCTGAAACTATGAAAAAGAAAGAACATTATTTATTAAGAACATACAGAAATTCCACCGGTATAGATAAGGCAATAACTATCTTCTCTCTAAATAGAAGCCCTTGATCAGATTTTCTATTGGTGCGAGTTGTTAAGTTCTCTTTCAGCCTTAAAGATTCAGTTTGAGATATTTAAGAACAAAAGTAATATGGGTTCATATGTGCAATAGTGAACTCATTCCAGTCATGTTCAAGTTGACTTAGCACTGTAGCCATGTGACCATAAACATCTATAATAACAACAAAAGATATTATACGGATTACAGGAGAAGTGTATATATATAAATTTATCACAGTATTTTACTTCATATTGGCACATGCCAAAGATCGTAAAGGTTGGACATTTTTACGATAGGTGAAACTTTTATTTTAGCTCTGCAAGTTTTCACCATAGCTCTGAAATTTCTCGAACAACTTAATATTTGACAGAAAACCTTAGCCGGTATTAAAACCAATTACTGTTTTCTGACTGGCGCAAATAAAGGATGCAATGTAATATCATACTTATAGTTATTTAGGCATAATATGCAATAAGATAGGGCAATTATTGATTTGGTTTATTTACGGATGCTATTTATCATCTCAGGTCATCAGCGTCCCATATATATTTTGCTCAGAGACCTTTTCTTTCAGGCTTGAGGTTCTTGCCGTAAATCTACGACATGAGACTAACGGCTCCCTTCCTTCCCTTCCGAAAAGACAGGGCAATGAAGAATAACCCTAAAACATACATTTGAAAAATGACATGCATCTAGATTGTGTACTGACATTACTAAAACTTTGGAAGGATAATATTGTCGGCATAGCGACTGAACTAACATCAATATTTTTTCTTTAAAAGAAAAGATGAGTTTAAGTGCGGTCAATAACTTAGATTTCTTTTAATAGTGTTTAATGTACGTTTTTTGCTCCTGAGGCATAAAAGGTGATGGACTCCTTTAACACTGATGACATATTTTATAAAGTGATACATTCAAAAAATATTTTATAGCAAGAAAATTTCCGGGCCTCCCAAGGCATTTGCCATTTTTAAGGACTGGGGAGAAACTGAAAAAAAACGTAGTCAAGGAGGCCGATCTGGTAGGTAATCGAACCCCAAACCTTCCGCTCATGAGCCCATGCTTTAGCGACCTCGGCCACTCGTGCCGGTGGTAAGTTAGTAAGCAGTCATGTCAGAGTTCAGAGGCAGAGTTAGCACAGATAGAGCTATGAAGTGAGGGAACTTTAACTTAGGCGCTGGTAACATGTTCAAACATAAGGGGAGCAACAGTCTTGATTATATATTGGAGAAATAACTCAAAGCGCATAACTTATACTCTGTAGTCTTTGTTAGTTAATTAATCTAGCAACTGTTCTAACTTTTGCATTCTGAATGTTACAGTAGTCCGTTCTTTGCTCTATCCTCAGCACACTCTCGAATGTCCGCCCTAAATTAGGTCCTGCCAATACACGAGGGGCAGTCATAAAAGTATAATTATTACCCAGAATAATAATGTACACAGCTGCAATTTTTTTTATTTGGTTTTTCTCTGTATATGATTATTCCCATCGACTGAATAGCTACTGGATACCTTCAGCATAAATGATGTCCTTTTGACTATTTAGGACAGATGTACTCCATTGCAGAAATGACGGCATAATCCTGGATTCGCCTACCATTAAGTGACTTCTTCAACCGTCGAAAGAGAGAGAGAGAGACAGAGAGAGGAACTACGGTGCCGGAGCTGGTGAATAAGGATATAAGGGAATATTTCATACACCAAATTCGCAGCTGGTGCGTTGTCATGTAAAGTCTCACACCTTTTCTCAGCATTCGGCGTCGCTTTATCTTGGTTTTCTCAGTACTTTTCTCAAAATATTCTGATAGTACTTTGCCATTGATGGTGGTGCCATTTTTAGCACAGATAATCATGAAAACTCCCCGCCGATTCCAGAACAAGCTTGAAATTACCTTTCTTGATGATAACTGGAATTTTGCCTTTTTTAATGGTGGTGACTATATATTTGCTTGCTCATTTACTTTGTTTCAGGATACTAATTTTAAATGCAACACTTATCCACCATGATCAGATATTTCAAAACTTCATTGTTCGGGTTAACACAATTGCAAAAATCCCTTGCCATGGCCACGCGGTTTTGTTTCTTAACTGGCGTCAACAATAGTGAACCTTCCATGAAGCAAACTTAGTCGTGTGAAACTGGTTGTAGATGCTATCGAAAACAGACCCATGGCTTATATTTTTAATGGTGTTTAACGCCCATTTATACTACTGAGGCACCATAGGAGATGAACACAGATGATACATGGGAAGAAATGATAAACTGGGAAAGGATTTTTAAAGAAGGAAACGTTCCAGGCCTAAGTTTAGGGTACCTACTAGGTATATGCCATTTATGAGGATTGAGGAAAACCTGGAAAAAATCTCAGTTGGGTAAGACGGTCCTGGCGGGATTGGAACCCCGGACCTCCCCTCACGAGTCTCCGCTTTAACGACCTCGGTCACCGGTGGCGGTTTGACCGATGGCTAATACGAATCTCTTCAATAATAGCTTTGATGGTTATGCGTCTATCGAATAAGATCATAGCTTCTATCTTTGCCGCAGTTACCGGTTCCTCTGTGAGAGAAGATTGAAGAGCGTAAGCCCCCTTCACCTCCATAATCAAGATTCTATAATAACATTATTTATGTAATTAACCCCATTGTTTATACAAGCGTTTATTTTGTGTATCAATTTCATTATTATCAATATTATTGTTGGATTATCGCCAGCGAGTACATGGTGATGTTTATGCATAATATATGAATAAAAAGCAAAAGTGTAGTGAAGTATATTTCTGTGAAATTATACCTAGGCAGAGCTTGTGTAATATAGGGTGTGCCCGATACCGTTACAGCATTGTAAAGCCTGTAACAAAAGAAAGAGGATATTGCCAAGGTGTTTCTTTGTATTAAGAAGGAAGCCATGCCACTGTCCGTTTTGTAAATGGACTTTCTATGGAAAGGATTGTCGTTTTGTGAAAGTTACGCATGTCTGGGAGTAGCAACCATGTTTAGGATTGAAGGGACCCAAACCGTCAGAGGTTTCAAGCCCTGGAATAGGCAAAGGCCTCATGTAAGACATGTTTAAAGCACAAATCAGACAAGCTGTATAAAACGTAAGAGTGGCATGTGAGAGGCCTGGAATTGAATTAAAGTTCTAGAAGCTTCGATCAGTAAATTTTGGCGGGGTCTAAAGCGTCCTAACTGTTGAGTTTTAAAAAGAGTATAAAGAAGCAAGTTTGTGCCTTCAGGGGCACTGTAAGTTCTGACTCTGAGGTGGCAGGGCATGTCCTTCTGAAGTGTGACTACGAGGAGGCAGGCCGCATAATTTTAAGTTTTGATTTCGAGCCCGCAGGCCGCATAACTGCAAATTCTAATTCCGATGTGGTAAGTAACATTTTAATAATTCTAGAATCCAGTGTGCGTCACTGTAAATTCTTGTGTAAATCGTGACAATTCTATATAATTTCATCAGGACAAACCGCGTTATTACAAGTGTATTTTTGTCTGTTGCTGACAATGTTAGAGTAAGTGTAATTTCGGCAGAGAGAAAACTAGCACGTGAAGGTAAATATACTTACGTTAAATTCAATTTCAACATAATTTAAAAGTGCTTAGAATTGTTGTGAAAGTTGAAGTGATTAACTGTTTGGTGTAAAGAAATCAAATAGTGAGGATTCATTAACATTTCATTCCTTCTACATCCTCTTGGCGAACGGTGTGACACGTAAGGACTTAGAAGTATATACTTTTAAACTGTGTATACTACTTATTCCTTGACTCATTTACTCCAGTAATTCACCTCCTTCTCCTCATTAATCTAGGGTCAATAAAACCAGCATAACCACCTGAGATCATTATTATTCCTATCTTGTAACCGGGAATAATAACAAAGGACTACAGCAGCTGGGGCATCTTCGTCAACTAGAATCCATGCAGCTGTAGTCAAATGAAAGTGGGGACATCAATATTACTGGACCAATTAAAAATGGCCCGCATTTAAAGCGCCGGAGGTATAAGATTGGACTCAACTTGTCAGATTCAACACATTTTCACATCTTAATAATTATTCCTAATTGACCGAACCTAATTTATCCACACCAATTATCCCACTCCTTATAATAATTATCCCATACAATTCCTGTTCAAATTAACGTAACAGATTTGGGGCCATTAAATCAAAAAGTCATCATCACCCATACACTCCCACCCGCTAACGTGCCAATATCTTCTTTCAGTTTCAACTTTAAGGGTAGCCTGTCTACACTGAAAGCACCTATTCCACCGGAACACTATGTCATATGGTGGTACATCTTACGGATACACGGCGGTCTTCTTATCATGAATTTCCCTGGCCGACCTCGCTTGTAAATGCAGGACATTATCCCAGTGCGAACCTACACTTTCTCAAACAATGCCGTCATTTACCTCCTATTCGCCTGTCGCTCCTTCTGTCAACGTGATAAGAGAAAATTCAACTTTGCGGCAAAATTAGGAAATGGGTTATTATCTGTAATGAACATTATTCTTGTTTTATAATGTTTTCTTTGTGATACATAAAATGTTATTACTACTCCTCGTATGTTAGATCAACTCCTATTCCTCCCGTTTTTAGGCATGACATTTGCATATTACATTGTTTTTTTCATTATTTACTGCTAATTTTATTGATAAGCAGTATATGATGCGTCCACTAATCAATTATATCTCAAGTTGAAAAATTATATTGGTGCATTTTTAAATTAAAACGTAAACATTTTGTTTAAATTTTTATGGGAATAGTTTTCTTTTATAATATACAGACATCTGGGTATATATAAATCATATATCTTCAGAAGTATGTTTCTACTCAGTTCGAATTTAACCTCATTACTTTTTCCAGTAAACTATTTTGAGATGTAGTACTATTTCCGAAATAATGAAATATACATAATGAATGAATATATGCACTGATGCATTATTAAAACGTTTCTCTCTGTATGCACAAATTTATATAAAGAGAGGGAGGGAGAGGGGGAGAGAGAAAGAATATAAATATTCTTTCTTGTGCGGCGCGTACAAGAGCCTAGTTCGAAATATCGTGTGCTTTTATTTTTGTGTATATGTGTGTGGTGTTTGTGCGTAAGTATATGCGGGGTCAACAGTAACATGAGCAGCAATTAGGATAAAAATGTACATATATTTGTAAGTTGCAGCTAGCTGAATTACTGCTGAAAATACTTCTATTATGAAATACATTTATTGCAACCTGACTTTGAAGGTTCTAATGCATTTGTTCATAGCATAGTTATCTAAAGCTGTAAGTCGCTTTTACTAATCCTCTTTTACATTATAAAAATTACCAACCAAACAGAAAGGCCTTCTCTTAAAATCTGTTTCTTTTAGCACTAATTTAAATGACTTGGGTAACTTCTATTGCCCATTAATATTTATTATTATCTCCATTAATTGTCATTCAGCTAATTTATCAAACTTTTTGTTCTTTTGTTTGGAAACATTTGGTACTTAAATCTACTTTTAAAGTGCACATTTTCTTTTCTGATAATTAATGTCATCAGCGGCACTAAGCTATAGTGCCTTCCTTTTTCATGGTTTTGTTCAGAAGAGCTGGTATTGAAGTAGATGAATGAATGAATATATGTATACATAGTAAATAAGGAAACAGAAACAATCTGAGGAGTAGCGTATATAAGGTTCGCTAAAATTGTGAAGTGTACGCAAAAACAGTAACACGATATTTTGAATAGCAAAGTATCCTTCAATGTGTGCAGATCTCCTCTTGAGTTTCAGAAGTGGAAAAGAGGTGCCCTGTACACTGTGAAGAAAATACTTAGCTATCCGAAATATCATATTGATTGTGTATCAGTTTTCACTGCTAACATTTTTACGTGTGACTCATAAACATATGAATATATTATATATCTTTATGTTGGTCTACTTCAATATACGCCTATAATTTTCTTGAGTAAAGTATTTCGTTTTAGAACTCGGATCTGCTTTATAAAAATTACTATTCAAATTTCATAGAAGTACTTGATTAAGGTCTTGAAAACTTTGTCTATAGGTTCACAAGAACTCTGGTATGATACTGAAGGCGCATTTGTACTCCAATTATTGATAATGTTTTTTAGTTTGAAATACTAGTTTTTTAATTCATTCTTTTAACGGATTATTAAACTTTATTGTTTCATTATGTAATCAAAATCAAGTGAAGTCCTGAAATGTCAAGTCTCTATTTTGCTCTGGAATATATAATCTAATTCTCAGAACGAAATTGAACAATTTTCGATATATATGTAGCACTATACACAGAATTTTCAAATTAAACAAAAGGGACCTGAGAATTAAACTTAATAAAAGAATGGCGATAACCGTTCTAATTTACGTCTGTAAAACATGGATCCCTATAAAGAAAATACAAAGCGTAATACAGAATTCAGAAATGAACGTTTTAAGAAAAATAATCTTGCACCATACCCAACGAAGAAATCAGAAGAGAATGAATGCTAATCCCAATAATGACGAAATAGAAAAATATATATGATGTCCCAAACTAGACCGACAAAGTTTGAGATAAGTTAGATAACGTGTTTAAGGCACATTTTGTTGAGGAATACATAGTCTGCGAGGTTTCTTTTCTACGCAACAAGATGTTATATCATTAATGTTTCCCCGTAATTTGTTTACTTCTTCAGTTCAGTATCACACTACCGCTAAATTTGATTACTCCTTTAGCTCATTATTTTGCTTGCATTCAGTTTGTCTACTTGAACTCGGTATCTTGCCTCCTCCTAATTTGTTTACTCTCTAAGCACAGTGTCTTACGTACCTCCAAGCAGTGTAGTAGCATATTTGTTCTCATTATCGGTCTACCATTGAGTACAAACTCAGTTTGTTCAGGTCTACGATACAGAGAAGGAACATTTAAACGAAATAAGTTGGTGGTCATGCATTTGGCAAATGTAGCGATTTACGGTATTGATAGTCTGGCTCAGAGGATTTACCGGGAACAGTTTGCAAACCGACGAATTCCACATCTATGCCAGCATTGATCGCAGACTAAGCGAACTGAGCACTTTAGACAGACAAGCAGAAGTCAGGGACGACAGCGTTCTGAACGAAATCCTCAGGTCGAGGGAGTAGAATTTTACAGGAGCAGCTGTTGCCTACGTTTCATTTTCAAAATGTCTTACGCTACTATACAAAATAACTACCCATTGTGACGGAAACTTTGTGCATGGTACCACCAAATTGAGCAGCGCAGCGACAAGACGTTTCAACACACCTGATGTTTACGAATGATGCATGCTTCACACATGAAGGAATTGTTTAATTCTCACAATTCACATGTCTGGGCTTTAGAAATACTCAATATTTTTGGGCGCATATTAGTTCAGATTTGATGACAATGCGTGGGCAGGATTAAAAATTAATTTCTGATAGGACCATGGATTTTTCCACGACGACTCACCGGCAGTAATTACTGGTGTTTTTGAGCGAAGTTCTGCACGAGTTATTGGAAATTGTTAATCACAGTATCGAAAGTACAATGTGATTTCAACGTAATGGGGCACCAGCTGTCTTTGACAATTATGTATGCCGTCATCTGACAGATACACACGGCCGTCACTGAATAGATCGGGGTGTCTCCGTTGCTTTATCTTAATCCTCTTGATTTCTGTTGTGGGGACACATAAAGTTTCTTGTTTACGAAACTTCTGTTGATTCCGTAGAAGATATTGTAGTCTATACAATTAGAACATTCTTGGCATCTTTGAGAGAGTTAGACACGTTAATGCGCGTTTTGTCTGGAAGTGATAATGATGATGATGATGATTTTTGTTTAAGGGGCGAACAACATCTATGATGATGATGATGATGATGATAATGATTATTATTGCTTAAGGGCGCAAAACTGCTATGGCCATTAGCGCCTAAACACATCAAGTACTGTGTGAGAAATAAAAAAAAATAAATACACAAAGAACGCAAATCCTGCGCATAATGAACTAACAGTAGCACTTGTGCAATAAAATTTATACCCAAGAACAAATAACAAGGGTATACGGCGCCACAAACATAAGGGTGTTACTAAAACTCAGCCGCAAGAGCGGAAAAACACAACAGTCCTCTAATGCACTAAAATCGTAGCAATAAATCCCCAAAGCAAACACAGGGTAATATGGTCAACAAACAAAGACCGCTACGAAAACAAATTAGCAAGAGCTGAAAACAAACCAGTCCTATAAAAGATGAAAATGGTAACAATAAAACCCCAGAATAAATAACAAGGGTAATGTCCAAAACAACAATGAAAGACTAGTTAACACGATTCAGCAAAAGCTGAAAAAACAACAGTCTTAAAAGAGTCTAAAAATACCGTCAATGGTAAAAAGATAAAACCTCACACCTTGCTCCAAAAACCACAAACACGGATAAAACGGAGGACACGCTCAACAGCAACCACATAATCTGCAAGTAAGTGCTCAATAGAGGAGGGCAAACCTAGGCTTTTTCTAAAAGCTGTCAGATGATGACAATCAATTAAAATGTGATGCACGGTAAAGGGGTGGTCACAGTGAGAGCAAGCTGGAGGGGTTGACCATTAAAATGGTGAGAGTGACTAAAATGGCAATGCCCACTTCTAAGACGAGCTAAAATTACTTCTTCGCGACGAACAGCGCGAGAAGATGTCGACCAGTTAAAAGGGGCGGATTTACATTCACGGAGGTTATTAGTTGGGAGTAATTCCCACTCCTCGCGCCACCGCGGAAGAATGGCTCTACGTAAAGAATGTATAAGATCCCCGAAATAAAAACGCTGCTCGTACTCAGCAGGGTCTAAAAGAGCGGATTTTGCTGAAACATCTATGGCCTCATTATCTGGGACTCCGACGTGCCCAGGCACCCATAGGAGTGTTACCCTTAGGCCAGGGTCGAAAAGGGTTAATACTACATTCTGGACCATCTGTACAAGAGGGTGCAGGTTGTACATATTTCTAAAACTTAAAATGGCACTCAAAGAGTCGGAACATATAACACTGTTCCCTAGCCCCTGATCGGAAATAAATAAAATCGCCCGATAAATAGCATAAAGCTCGGCCATAAAAATAGATGTCGCAACGTTAAGACAATACCCAAAACTTGCCCCATTAAAAACAAAAGCACATCCTACACCTGTCACATTTAGAGCCGACGGTATATATAAAATTCCAGCCATTAAAAGAGGATTTGATCTCGCCAAAAGAACAACGAATAATATGTGCTGCGGTCGAAGATTTCGGACAGGACGTAAGCCCAAGATGAACGGGGGTCTCTGCTAAAATCCAGGGGGGAGAAGAAGTTTCCACGGCGAAGAAAAAAGCGGGTAACTCAAAGTCCAACGTCCCTAAAATCTCCCGAAAACGAAAGCCAGCAGGCTTAGGAGTAAAGGACCGAGCAGCATAAAAACGATCAAAAGACACATTAAAAAACGGCCCATTCGTGGGATGACGAGGTTGCGCAGCTAAGCGACAACCGTACGCAGCCAGTAAAACATCCCTACGATAAAACAACGGAGGTTCTCCAGACTCCGCACATAAACTCAGCACAGGACTGGTGGAGAATGCTCCAATGCCAACACGGATACCCCGGTGATGAATCGGAATAAGGCGACGAAGGACAGAAGTTCGCGCTGATCCGTAAACCATACAGCCATAATCCAGTTTCGAAAGGATGAGTGAGCGATAAAAGCGTAAAAGAACAGTTAGTTCAGCTCGCCAAGATGTGCCACTTAAAACACGTAAAATGCAAAGAGAACGTTCACACTTGCCTCTGAGTTGTGCTATATGCGATGACCAGCATAATTTCCTATCGAACACCAAGCCAAGGAACCTAACTTCGTCTGCGAAAGAGAGTGCGTCTGGGCCAAGATGGAGCGAAGGTGGAGGATACTCCTTGTTCGCCAGAAGTTCATGCAGACGGTCTTCTCTCCGGAGAAACGGAACCCGTGAGATGGCAAAATCGTCTACAAACTACGACGATTGTATTCCTGGCGGTAAACACTCGATGATAGAGTTAATGGCAATGGCAAACCGTGTGCAACTAAGTACTGAGCCTGAGGTACACCGTTCTCTTGAATAAAATTAGATGATAAAACTGATCCCACGCGAACATTAAAAACGCGGTCTTTCATAAATTCCTGAATAAAATCAGACATCCGCCCACGTATGTTTCAAACGTGAAGCGTTCGGAGGATACCGCCTCTCCAGAAGGTATCATACGCTTTCTCCAGACAAAAAACAGCAACCGTTTGGCACTTCCGAATAAAACCGTCCATTATGTAGGTCGAAAGAGATACGAGATAGTCGAGAGAGGAGCGGTGACGACGAAAACCGCACGAGCGTTCGTCAATAGATGTCTCGACTCCAAACACCACATAAGCCCCCGTTAATAATGCGTTCCAACACCTTGCATACGCAGCTGGTGAGGGAAATCGGACGGTAACTGGAAGGAAGATGTGGGTCCTTTGCAGGCTTAGGTATAGGAATGACGGTGGCCAATCGCCAAGCGTTACGAAATGTGCCATGACACCAAATAAAATTAAAAATTCGTAATAAAAAAGCTTTGCCTTCTGTTGATAAATGCTGCAACATAGCAACACGAATGTCATCTGGCCCCGGCGCGCAATGTCGAGAGGTAGAAAGGGCATGCTCCAGTTCCCTGGCGGTAAAAGGAACGTTGTAGCTCTCCTGATGGTCAGAGGCAAATGACAAACCTTTCCTCTCAACCTGCTCCCTTAATGCGCGAAATGAAGCCGGGTTATTGGCTGAGCTCGAAACATCAGCGAAAGTTCGTCCTAAAGCATTGGCGACGACAGTCGGAGTAGTGAGCACTCGATTTAAAATCCTAAGACCGAGTATATGTGTAGACCTTGGTTTGCCGCCAACGTGGCGTAGCCGTTCCCAAACTACGGATGAAGGCGTTGTGCGGTTAAAAGAAGAGGTAAAGGAATCCAAGAAGCCTTTTTGCTATCCTTAATGACTCGGCGGAATTTGGCGCGAAGTTGTTTATACCAAATCATATTTGCTGAAGTAGGGTGGCGACGAAATTCTCGGAGAGCATCTCGGCGTGCACCCAATGCATCCCGGCATTCATCGGTCCACCAGGGAACCGGTAAGCGTCTGGGATGACAAGACGACCGGGGAATAGCCTGATCTGCGGCTGTTATGATGACCGTACGGAGGTGCTCGATCGCTATGTCGATAGATGGAAATTCACACCCTGAAAATTCGGCCAAAGATCGAAAGAGAGGCCAATTCGCCTTTTCAATGAGCCATTTTGGCGCGCATTGTGAATGCGCGTTTGATGAGAGTACACGGATCTGACACGGAAAGTGGTCACTGGAATATGAATCCGCGATGACGTGACAGGTGAAATGTACATCAAGTGAGGCAGAACAAATGGATAAGTCCAAGTGCGAAAAGCTATGAGTGCTGTCAGAGAGAAAGGTAGGTTAACCAGTATTGAGAAGTATAAGATTGTGACGTAGCAAAACGTCAGCTAAAAGGCTACCCCTTGCACACTCCGTGGTGGAATCCCATAGGGGATGGTGTGCATTAAAATCTCCCAAAATTAAGACAGGGAGTGGTACCTGAGACAGAAGATCGTCCAGGTCAACTGTGGTGATGGTGCCGGACGAAGGTAAATAAACTGTGCAGACAGAAATACAAAGTCCAGAAAATGGATCTGTAGCTGCAGCAGCTTGTAAAGGAGTCCGGAGCTGTAATGAAGTACTGTATACATGTTGGCGAATAAAAATTAGAACTCCGCCGTGAGCGGGAGTGCCATCTACGGGAGGGAGATCAAATATCACCGAAGAGTAACCGCGTAAATTAAAAAAATCTTGTGGGCGAAGTTTGATCTCTTGGAGACACACAAGCGGAGTAGAGCGTAAAATTAACTGGAGGTCAGGTCTTCGACTACGGAGACCACGCACATTCCACGAAAGGATAGCCATTGTTAAAATTTGAAAAAAGAAGCTAAAAATGTTACCACCTTACTTTTTGGACGGTCCAGGGCGAATTAAACGTCCTTTTTTCAATCGCGTGGGGCTCGGTGGTTCAACACCTGGAATCGGTTGAATGTGGGTATAGGCGGCGACGGAGACCACCTAGCGGGTTTGCTCCCATCATGGGAGCGGGATCTCCGAGGAGGAGAAAGGCTCTTTTTCTTCTCTACCTAAGTTGACGACTTTAAAAAATATGTTCGCGTAAAACTCGTCCTGAACTTAATGGTCCTGAACTCAGGGCCATTAAAAACAAGCGCTTTGGGCTTCACGGTAGAGCGCTTTGGAGAACTAGGTGTAGTTTGGACCCGTGTAAAGACTAGATCGCAGGTCTGCGTAATACTATTGCACTTCTTGGGCTCAAAAGAAGATGCTGCGCTGTAGGTGCCGGTCTTAGGCACGACAGGTTGGCGAGATTGGAATCGCTTCCGGGCTTCAGTAAAGGAGAGTTTTTCCTTCACCCGGATCTCCTGGATACAGCGCTCCTCTCGAAAACGAGGGCAATCGCGGGACGAGGCTGGATGTTCACCGCGGCAGTTGACGCACACAGGAGCGGATGGACATGCTCCCTCGTGACTTGCTTGACCGCAGGTTGCACAGATGTAAACGGCACTTTTACAGGATATGCGAGTGTGTCCAAAACGCTGAAACTGAAAACATCGCAATGGGCTCGGGATATATGGTCGCACTTCTATCAACTCGTAGCCCGCCTTTATCCTCTGTGGCAATTCGACCCTGTCAAAGGTGAGGAAAAGATTGCGGGTCGGCTGTAATTACCCCTCTTTCCTTGCCTGTACACGATAAACAGTGGTGACCCCTTGTTCTTCCAGAGAGGTCTGGATTTCCGGGTCGGACATTCCGTTTAGAACATTGGTGGTAACAACTCCTCGCGACGAATTCATTGTCATATGCTTCTCAACACGGACGGGATAACCGTGTAGTAGCGTCGCCTTGAGCAATGAGTTGCTTTGAGACAGGCCAAGTGTCTCCACCAAAAGTGATCCGTTGCGTAGACGGGTACAGGACTTAACGGGTCCAGCTATGGCATCAAAGCCCTTCTGAATCTTGAATGGATTTATGGTCGTAAACGACTGGCTCTCTTCTGTACGGCTAATAACCAAGTATCGAGGGAAAGACTTCTCGCATACTTCTTTTACGTCAACTCTTTTATGTTTAAAATGTAAAGAATTGTTTTCCAGTACCATAGCGATTTATTCCTTCACCATTGCAACTGTCTCTGATGGCAGGCTGCTTCCTGGACGCCACCACGGCTTAGGTTACTGGCCCTGGCCTGAACAAAGTAACCTCAGGGTCACACCTTCCTGTTTTTTGACAAAGGGACCCAATCGCCTCCAGGAAGTTTAACAGCTCATGCAATGGCCCGCCCCGGGCCTGGCCTTTACCAGGGGATACGCTCCTGTCCTACATAATAACCCTGTGCTGGGATTTATGCCGTTACCCAGTCACATTTTACCGCGTCAAATACGGGGGCACCCATCAGACAAAGAACACGGAAGTAGGACAAATAAAACAATAAAAGAGGCGAAATAAAAAGGAGTCAAACACGCTGAGCGCGGACCTGAGGGAGCAGCTCGGGTGCCTCGCGGTCGCTACGCCCCGTACCCAAAAAATTGGGCCATGATGGGTTGTCTGGAAGTGAATGGTTCTGTGCTCTAGCATGTGCTTTCGGTTGAGAATGAAGTACCTATTTGTTTCAGAAAAATGGTGATAATTTCCACTTCAGAAACAGCTTAAGAATTTGAATTTTATTGGTTTTGTTTCTGTTATCCTCCCCTTTCTGTAATCTTGTTCTTGGATCAAATTAATACTTTTTTATTATTGAATTTATTTATTCATTTTTACATGTCGGATTACTCAAACTTCTTGCTGTATAATCATCCAAATAATGACTAACTTTATTACACTCAAACGAAAAGTAGTAACCTTTGGCTACCTTAACTAAAAGTGCTTTAAAACGATAATTTATCCTATCCTTAAGTTTGTCGGTCTAATTTTGGGACAAATGGTATAAGAAATTAGATAATATAAATAGAATGGGTAACAATATGCACAAAATTGAGATTAGTATACAAACCATTGGGAGAATAAAATCCTAAGTATGGCTTCCTTCAGAAGGGAAGTAAAACCGTGGGTTCCTTGTCGTACATTTACGGAGCGAAAAAGAACCTCAAGGCTGAAAGAGAAGTCTCTGAGCAAAATTTGTCGGTCGTTTCACGACCTGAGTTGAATGGGACGCTGATGACCTGAGCTATTAAAGCGCGTCCCTAAATAAATCAATAATAATAATAATAATAATAATAATAATAATAATAATAATAATAATAATAATAACAATAATAAAATAATGTTGGGTAACCTCTAAGGCAACGGAAAGATTTATTATGAATGCAGGCAAATGGTCTAATCCTTGGAATGAAAAAAAAAAGTTTTGGGCTTCAGCTGCAGTTTGCAAACACCTTCTCATCAAAGAATGTACAATGCTATGGATTCTCGCAAAACATGTGACAAAAGGCTGCATGGTCACTTTCTGGTCTTCCAGAACATGTTAGTTGCCCTCCAACACGAAAGTCTTTTTTGGCTTGCTCTACAAGAGACATGGAATCCTGTCATAAGCATTATGGAGGTGTGAAACGGAAAGCGATGTCTCCAACAACAACGTAGCTTGATGTGGTGTTGACACCTTCCGTCTTCCGCTACCACGTTTACGTGTGATGTATCCTCTCTCATGATAATGTGTCCACTTATCATGAGACCGTTCTGCTTCCAACCCTATAGCTCTCCTGCTTGTGCTAAGCTAGGTCGTTCCTCAGTTAATGTATTACTTTAGCTTTGGTGTTCACATTTGCCAAACTGTAATGTTAGCGGGCAAATGTCTTTAATTTATAATGGGCCACCAACAATTTTATCCACATCCAGGTGATATGCGCTGGACAGGAGAAAGTTAGTACTACTACATTTCTCGAATTCTACCATCAATACCAGTTTTAGCAGGTAAATCGCCCGCTGTTGCTAAGGGTTGCAGTTCGAGGTTCTTCTTTTCTTGGTGGTTGCCAATTGAAAAATGTAAAAAAACGCATATCATTCAGTACTACCACCCGAATTCGCTTCTCTAGTGAAATTTCAGCTACACAAAGCAAGGTAATAGTGTTTAACGTAACTACTGAAGCATTACAGATGGTGCACACAGATGATATAGGAGAAGAACTAAAAACTGGGAAAGATTTTCTTTTAGAAAGGAAGCGCTCCAGGCCTAAGTTTTGGGGTACCACCCCGGCATTTGTCATTTATGAGAACTGAGGGAATAATGAAAGAATCTCTACCACGGTGGACAAACCTGGTGGAAATTGAAACCTAGACCTTTCGCTCACGAGACCGCACCTTAACATCCTCGGCCACCGGTGGCATTGGTTGAACCGTTAATTACAATGAGGGAAGGGAGGTACGGGAACAGTGGTTCTAGCAAACTGTGCTCTCAAACCTGACCTTTAAACATTTTACCGAGTTAGATTATGTTTACTTGCATAAAGAACCCAGGTCGATGCGCATATCACTACGCATATCCACCAGATCTTTTCTTTTGGTAGTGTACCCTTCTCAGCCTATTGGGGATAAAGGATTTTACTTTTGTTAGATTCTATATTTTGAAAATTTCAACAAGAGGCCTTTTGGCCAAGACTGGTTTAATTTGGACCCATTAATATCTTATCCCTTTATTTCAAGAGAATTCTTGTTGTAGCCATTTAAGACCCTAAAAATGAACATGTATTTTGTTATATGATATTTTATTCTACCTTGTACTTAAATGAGAAATTCAATTTGACATCGATGTAATTCGTATTTTACCCTAAAACGAAGGAACCAACTGTGTTGTTCTTCAATATTGCTCTCCATTATTCTACGAAAATTTTCTGGGAAGTCCTGACTTAATAATAATAATAATAATAATAATAATAATAATAATAATAATAATAATAATAATAATAATAACAATAATAATTTATCTGGCGAAGACGAGTCCTTAGGTTCATTTCTTCCACCTCATTCTCTATTTAATATGTACAATGCAGTTAATGGAATTATCAATTTGAACATATTACTTGTTAAATAATGCATTCTCCAAATGAATAATAATCGAGCAAAATGCAACATAGTCGTTGTGGCCGGCAGTCCTTCATATTAGACGTCAGAGAGTTCAGAGACGAGTAAGCGACAGCTGTTGTCAAGTGCGCCATACGCCACTGACGCTGCTGACACCAATGATTCACTCAAACACTCATATTTTCTTCTAGAATAGAAGATACCTTGAATCACAATATAAGATAATAGGCTTTTACTTTAATTAACTTTCTATTCCGATTTCCTTATTTCCAAACATCAGGTTCTATTTACGATGTAAGTGTTTCTAAGGAATTGATAACCTTAATAACGTGTTTTTCAACTCACAACGAGTGGAGATAATGAAATGACTCGACATGTTTATTAACATGCTTCTTATAAGAATAATTAGAGCACTCTTAAGTAACTGGGTGCGATTTACAAGCACCTGTAAAGCACAGCCAGAAGCTCTTTAATTATCACATGTGCTTCGACCCTTCTTATTGCTAGGCAAACTATTTAAACCTCCGGAATAGCTTACTCGGGGGCGTGAAGCATCCAGGCTACGTCACGCATCTCTTGATACGGAGCATCTTTATTCCTTGTTATTTTAGTACTTTAAGTAAGGTATCCTGATTCCTCTACTGCGGACCTAGAAATTCTTACAGAATATCTCAAAAGCCTCGTTAATTATTCTGTATTCAGCATAAATACTTTTCTTACTTGAAGGAATTCGAAGTTATATTTTAATACTTAAGTTACCAACCTATCCTCGCAGCCTTCTGCTAACCACTCGGCCATCTCATCGTCCTTTAGCCACAGATTGGCTTTTGCCGGCTCACTCTACACAAGTATCTTCGCCCGCATTGGGACGCGACACTATGTAGGATGAAGAAAAATGTGAGGTTCGGTATATGGTATAGGGAGTATGAAAATATTATTCGATGGGGTGTTTAAATTGTGATGAGAATATAAGGATTGAAAACGGGTGGAAAAATAGTTGAGGTTTATAGAATACAACGCAGAAGAGCGAGGAAGTACAACTTCCTTCTACCATCTTGTACTCAATTATATTCCTTCTGCCTGAAATCGACGAATTCACTTCCTATATATGAACTGGATCAGCTATGTCAGAATTAGGATTAACGCATTCACACGTACCAAAGTGTATCCTCTGATATGTAAGTTGTATGGTGTAATGATAAATATATTGATGTTAAACCCATAATCAACATATTAAGCCAATGCCAACTCTACCGCATTTAATAACTTGGATAACTTATTAAGTAATCATGTCCTTACTGCGTTATCTAAGCAAAAATAAATTACTCTTTTCTTGTATTTCCTTTAAATTAGCTTCAAATGTAATAAGTTAGTTATATGTTAATACTGATTTTTTAAAAAAACAATGTGAATTACGAAGGGCTTAGTAATTATAATTATAGTCTTATTAAGCAATCGTGCGTTATCTTGTGTTAGGTCTGTACTTAGTTTACTTAATTTCTATTTAGCCTATTTAGTAAACTTCGCTACAAAATAAAGAATGATAGAATCGAGGTCATTGTGATGGCTTGCAACGTTAAAAAATATTTTTAAGTCAAAGTCAATGCACTGCCTGCTGATCCATAGCTATGACTAGCTCAAATATCTATCTGAATGATCGTATATTTCGATCGAGTATTTTTCTTTACAGAGCGGTTGCTATATCTCTGTGTGAACACTACTATTCCCAAAGTGTTGCTAATGTTATTACCCAACACAGACGGGTCCAAGTTTCCAAATGTATATCTTTAGAATATGCTAAGTTACCTACTTCCTTACTTAACAGACCAAGTTACCTAACACAATGATCTCATATTCGATTCTTTATGTGGGCCGGGCAGCAGACGCAGTTGGCATTTAACACTATCTATGCGTTTTCTGTTACCTATTCAGGTTGTTGGACCTACTTGAGAAATATCTGTGGTTAGATATTTAGCGGTAGGCATTTTACATGAAATAAAAACTCCCATGGATAATTTTCGCTTCACAAGACAAGAAAGGGAAACGACATTAAATAAATTAAAAATGGGACCTCCAATGCTATAATCAGTAATTTGAATACATTTAGGAAACATATAGTTGTAATATTGGGTATAACATAATTTCAAAATAAATTCTTTTAGGCCATTGAAATTGATAACTGTTGTCATTGTCATTTATAAGTAGTTATTATTTTACATCTACAAACACCGGTGATATTAAATCATTTACCTCAAATACTGACCCCCATGTTTAAAAATAATTTCGCGATTGAAGAATCCAGGAACTAGAAAGCAATTAAAATATTAGGGTTTGTTTACTTGAAAGAATGAATACAAATATTTGGTGAACGAGTTTTGAGTTTTTAAAGCTATCTTAGCTTTTATGAATAGAACTAATGGTTAAAATTAAGTATTCGACTGCAGAAATTACAGTGAGCCGCATTAAAACCGTCCTTTCGTAAGTCAGCCTCTTACCCAGAAATTAGCGCCATTAATACAGAAGGACTGAAGAGTGAAAATTCTAGATTCTTAAAAGATATAGATTGTGCGTTATACGAAATGCGCACCACGTTTAGCAACTTCTGTAAGAAAGATCAGTATAGGATGCATTTATTTTCTTTGTGATACCTAAACTATTAAATAATAGATGTTAAATGAGCCTTACTAAATTTCCATGTGCAAATATAAATTAACGGACTTGGCAGAAACTTTTCAAACGATTTTAATTTTTTAGGTTTACAAGCAGTGTCATAATGCATAATGTACTTAATAAAATTGGAAAGTTATGTACAAATATGCAAATGTTTCGTTAAGGAAATAAGCAATTATAAAGAACGTTCATATGACATCTCTTCATTTTGGAAAGCACAGCTAATTTATTTTCTCAGCGGCGACTATAGGAACAAACGAATTTTTCTTATTCTTTGGTATAGTCCAGATGCTAGTGCTTGTGTCATAGTACTTTTATGTAGGTTTAACCTTAGTTGCTGCACTTGAATAACTCATTACATTCGCATAAGCTTATGCTATGCAATAGAATACCTTATGAAAAAGGATTGCATTGATTGGTGATTAACTTTAAATACCGGCTCCCAATTTGTCGAAAAAGTGACAGTGGACAATTTCAGTTGGGACAGGTTCTTTATGATACTTTATTATATTTCATAAACTGAAGTACCCCGAACCAAGGACTTGGTAGGTGATAAATAATGATGGGTTCTCTTTCCAATTTGCACCCACTGCATGCTATGACTTTATTATTTTCACTATTATGTAGCAGTTTATGTTTGCCCCAATTCTAGAAAATCTCATTACAAGTAACTTTTACCTTGATGTTTAAAATTGAATCATTTTATGCTTCATACCGTAGTTAGTTGAATTGATAAATTAGCAATCTTTTTGTGAAAGAAAATAATTATAGTTTCCTAATATTGTTAAATTAAATATAGTTGTAACTCAAAATTACACTTTGGGGGCTAAAACCTCAATTTAGAGTGTTGTTCTCTATAGTCATTTCGTATGTACCGACATGGATCCATAACTTTTTTGAATTATAAAATGATATTTTTCCTTCATGGTGCATGTTTAACGTTCATTATTCATCGACGGATTGTCTTCTCTATTGTTACCAAATTCATTCTATTCGGATTCATTAACCTTACTCCTGAAAGTCATGTACCAAATTCACGGCAGCAGCCTACATCAGAGGCTTGTAACAGAGGGTCGATGACTAACCACTAACGCAGTAGGAAGTGATTAATTTATCCCAAGTTTAAACAGGAGGCCGGGATCCAAGAGTAGTGAGGCACAGACATAAACAGGTTCCCTTTAAAAAAAAAAAAAAAAAAAAAAAAAAAAAAAAAAAAAACGTCGGCGCGGTGGAGACCTGCTCAAAGTACTGCGAGCCCCTCATATGTTCCAATTCGCCAGGATAGAACTCTTTCCATATTGTAAGCCGTCACACCGCACACAGCACCAGTTCACCTCGCCTGGCGGTTTCCACTCTTGAAAAAGGGGAATGAAATGAAAGGGAAGAGAAAACAAGAGAAAAAACACTGCAAAAAATTGATTCCAGCGATCAGGAGAAAGGTCCAAGTCAGTCCCAAAGGATTTGAACCCTTGGCCTCCCGAATAAAGTCTTTGAAACATTACTGGCAACAATTGATTCAAAGTATTACTTTTAGCAAATACATTGTTGGAGAATATATTTGTTGAAACAATGGAGGACTATACTACTTAATAAGTTGCACTATATTTTAAGAAAAAATATTTGGAAAAGTAAGAAAATATTATAACACTTAATTTAATTTTAAAAACTGGAAATTATGAACAACATTTTCTATATTAAATTCTGTGTCATTTTCAGCGATACTTATATGTCGTTTTTTGGCAATAATAAATGGAATAATTCCATAGTGCTAAATTACCAATTTTGATGTACTGGTGTGATATGGTAACATGATATAATTTATTCATATTAAACAATCGTGTATAAAAAGGTTTAAATGATTTTAGCGATTTTGCATATTTAGTTCTGTTTTCAATCCTACTTAAGAGTTTGGCCTTGGTAAAATGTGCAATAGCTTATAAAGCAGGATTTTTTAAACTATTTTCAAATAGTTCTAACATTCATTTACACTGGATCCATTCTGTTCTGACTTTTGGCGTTGCTTATATTTACTTAAAATACAAATTGACAAATGTGGAATAAAATATAATTTTGTACGTAAATAGTCATTTTTATTAAAATATTAAAATTATTTTATTAAAAATTAAATTATTTGGTGAAAGTATAATGGGATAATAATGAGCACCACTACTCATATGTGGCAACTTCAAAATTAATTGGTTAAAAAAAGGAGGGCGGGAAAGAAACATTTCAAGCGCGCGTGGGTGAGCCAGCTGCAGAACCCACCTCATAACCAACTTGTGTCTTTGGAGAGACGCAATCGCTGACTGTTAGTGCCTGGAAATGAAGGAGAAAATGGGTTCTACTCATCCAAGATTAGCATACCGTTACCTGTGGTCGACATTGACGGATTGGCGTTCTTCAAGTAGAACTAGGTGAAATGATCTGGAAATACAAAGTTTTATAGTGGTTAATGTTCAAGTCACCTCAGCGTTGACTTACTTCATTCAACTTGATTAATTCATGAGAAAGCCCTGCCGTCCATTCGTTGGTTACATCTAGACCGTAACAGAATACAAAGCGCCTTACAAGTCTGGGAGACTCTTGGGGGGGAAAGGCACAAAAAGGTTAGGAAAAAGGAGGGTATCAAGAGCCTCCAGGAAACTTCCCCATTCATTAACTTCTGGGGGATTTGGCTCTTATCAAGTTTTAAGTTGAGTATCGGTAGCAGAAGTTGAATCCAGACCGAAAGACTTGTCGAGGGGCATTTACAGAATAGCAGAATACAACGTACCGAACTTTGGTTTTGAAGCTCTAAAGAAAAATCTTGATAGTATTATTCATTTAGTTGTAATTCGTTTGTAGCTTTCCAGCGCTATAGTGGATTGGGGAAGGGAAGGAATTAAGGTAAATGAAAAGTTCAGAAACTGGCATGTTTTTGTTTTCCTACTAAGCAACCGAAATGGAATGGAATAAGATTACGTTTTCCTAATCCTGGGAAGAAAAAAAAATTTAAAACACACATTTAACAGGATATTTATATCATCATATATTTGTACCTTTAACTACAAATGAAAATATTGTTTTGATAAGACTTGTTAAAATATTGAAATTCAAGTATGCACCGTTTACTAACATTTGTTAGAATACATTTCGCTGCTATATTCTTGTAGGTTTATCTCCACTTTACTCTTTCAATCCCTCTGCTCTCCCTTGTTTACATTAATTATTCTTCTTAGAAATTGCATTAATATGTCATAGTTATTACAGTTATTGTCATTTATCATTATTGTTACTAGGAAGAATATAAATTTCACTATTTCACCTTAATCAAAACAATCTGAAATTTAATATCGAAGTTACAGGCACAAGAACTAAAGTCATGTCTTTCGGAGGCAAACAGTCAGCGTAAAGTAACGCTTGTGTTTACAAGACAAAACTATTTTTATATTTTCAATTTCACATACTCATCATAACAAGAAAAAATAATAAAATTTTAACTTCAAGCAAAATCCTTGAAAAAGAAACAAATGCTCCAAGCTACAGACATACTGAGATAGACTATAGAAAATCAAGAATGTTACCTTATGTAATTTCTAGTACGACACTCTTTATCTAATAAAAAGGTTCGTTTCAAACAGTTTACATTATGTAATAATAAATTTGTTGCTGTTTATTATTACATATTATTGTGTGTTGTTTATTTTATAAGATGTACATGATTTCATAGTAATTCATTTTTACCATTTAATTTGCTGTGTTTATATAATACATATGTTAGATATAAATTCTTACACTAAGTGACATGTTCTACATTTATATTTGCTTCTATTTGTTTAATTTTTAACCTTTATTATATATTCCATTATTATGCAAAGTGCAATTTAATGATAAACAGATAATGCTCACCTAAATTCTTTTACCTGAAGTTAGCACCCTGCACTCAAAGCTCTTTTAATTTGGTTACCTAATTTGAGGTTTTACATAGAATGTTTATATGCCTTGTAATTGAAAATAATAGATTTAGAATTAATTTTGTCATTGTAACTTTTCATAATAACTGAGTGTGATTAACCTTTCTATGCATAGCATTAGCTAACTGTATGACCAATATGTCCGAATGTGTGGGATACACTATACGCAGCTCTGTCTAAACTACTTTAGTTTCTCGTTTAATTGGTGTCATAAATCATAATTGCATATACATATACTAAGCAATATTATTAAGCATTACAAATGTTTTCTTACACTTGATGATAATAGTGCTTTTTAATAATCTGTGATGAAAACACTTTCACAGTGTCCTGATATGAATTGATTTTAGAAATTTGATAATAATTCCTATGCAGTTTTGTTCGTATTTTAATATTTTGATATTTTGTAGACCAATGTTCACTCTTTATTATATTTATTTTATTGTCCATCCTGACGTCGGGATTGATGATATTATTCATATTTACAACAAATACTATTTAAAAATGTGTCTTACCCATTATATTTCATTCTTAATGTTTATTCAGCAGTCGAAAGTACTAATATTATTACATTACTATGTTGTCCCACTGCATTCAAATATGTTTGATACATTTGCCAGCTCTAGAAAAACCACATGCAAATACTAATAGCAAATTTTCCTTAAAAGTTCTTAATAAATGATAAGTTATTCCTATAGCCTAAAGAATTGATTTCACCGATTACGAAATAAGTATTATATATTTAAAACGTAATTATAACTGATGCAAAATTAATTCCAACGGAAAAACTGAATAAATTCTTTTGTAAATGCTCTATGAGGGTAGAAGCAGATGGTTGCACTGCTTACTTCCCTATCTTCACCTGTTACTGTAATTTTGGAAATAAATACATATTATGTACAGTGCCAAATTCTATAGTAGTTGTATATAAATTCTACTTTTTCATTTGTCAACACCGAAGAGAAAAAATGTAATTAACCTTATGGGACGCAGCTCACGCATGCTGTCTGTATACAGATCTCTTCTTTGCAATAATAAAACACAAAAGTGATGCTTTAGAATGCATAGTGTATGCAGAAGCGTTTGCAGCTATGTCGTTTAAGTCAGCTGCTAAGAAGTCAATGTCATTTGACTAGTGCCTAGCAGGCTGTCTCAGGTGGTAATGTTTGGGATTCACATTTGTTAGGTGCTGGCTAAAATCTCTTTTTACCCGCCATTCTGTCCTTGGTTTCCCCCTGATCACTTGGCGAACTATTTTATACACATTTTTAAGAATTTTCCGATCTCACATTGCACACATTGCATTCCATAATATTGGTTACAGGATATAAAATATCAGGCTAGGTGGGCTAGGTTTGTGTAGCGTGGCAATGGATTTGTGCTCTGGATAAAAGTTCCTATCCTGGCATCTGGAGGGTTCTTATTGGGAAGAGGGCCTCCAGCTGCCGTCGAACATAATCCCTACAACAAACGAGAAAATTTTTCAGAGAAATGGGGGTTATAGTATTGTTAAGAAAATTGCCTTTCGTAGCAGCAAGCTAAATGCAATGCAAATGTGAGATGATTCAAAGGGCCAAGCCATTAAAGCTTGCTATTTACCTATGAATGAACAGATATTTCAATTTGTGCTGTTGCCTCAGATTTTGTGATTAAAAAATTAGAGAACAACTTAAGAGCACTTATAATCTAGCTCCTGCAAAGGAAATTTCTGAAACGCTCCTTGAGCACTTTCAAAAATATCATGAAAATGGAATGGGTTCAGTTCTTAGTATAGTGAGCATTCGGGTAGACTTCCATTAAAATCTGAATTTTTTTAGGTATTTAACGTACCATCAAAGACCATTTTTTTTCGAGGCGATAAATGAAATGCATGAAAGATAATGTGGTTATTCCGGAGTCAGTGACCAAATTTACCCGTATTCGCCTTTGTGGATCCAGATTAAACTCTACCCAGGAAACACATCCTCCCCAAGCCCGCTACCTCATTAGTAAACGCGCTAGCATCAACGCCAAGAGGCAAAAAATATGACTTAAGGAAATTTGCTTTAGTGGATGCACAAGAAGTACACAGAAAGGTGAACTGTGGTAAGCAGTAAAATGGCACGTTCATTTACAGCAGCTAACCTACTGATGCTATATTTAGATAAGAACAGTCTATTTCAAAAATGCACTGAAATATTATCGGCGAGAATTATTTCAAAATATTACTATTAGGAAATATATTGTTGCAGAAATTATATGCTGAAATAATTTTAAAAATAAATGAAAAATTATAAAAATCTGTAAATACAGCGAAACTACGATAATGGATCACCGGAGAATGTAAATGGTTAAACTTACCCAGAAAAACAGAAGAATGAATAAATAACAATATTGGGCGATGACGTGATTCGCTTAAAAGCTAGTTCGCCATCCACCATTCCCAAAAATGAGAATCAACAACAGAGAATGAAAATGGTGCATAGTGTGCTTAGGTCATGACTGTGGTAGGAAATATACTAGAAACCAGAATGTAAGCTATAAAGGTATAAAGGTAAATAAGGAAAAACTTTATAAAAGATGCAAAAATTTACTTGAAATAAAAGATTACATTCAGACATTATTACTAAATAAAAGTAGTGTATTCAAAAAGTAGCAAATTAAAATACAGGTAAAATATTGGGCAAATAATATACAACAATCAAACCACTCTTAGACAATGCGCTCTTAACAAAACAAAATTCCACACCACCATGTTGAAATATACACGCAAAATGGCGTGTAACAAATCCTGATACAAATATATTCATTTAAATTCCATTGCACCACAATAATTATTCTGTTGTTTTTCTTATTTATTATTACGTTGTTACGTTTTGCATTGTTAACATTTTTCTTATTATTATTATCTGTTATGTGTTTCATATATATATATATATATATATATATATATATATATATATATATATATACATACATACATACATTTTACGTTTACTACGTTCATGATTCTGCCCTCGCCATAGATCTTTCTATTAATTAACTGTTTTGTTCCTTCATATGTGTTTTAATATTTGTTTCCTTACTCCTAATATTTCCATTTATTTACTACATTAGTAATTTGGCAATGCTTCCTTTGATGTTGTAACATATACATACATTTTTTAAACTTCTACTAAGAGCACAACGGGTTTCAAATAGTCCAGTTATTCCTTAAACTGCAATGAACACCTCCAAGAAAACAATTCGTTATTACCAGGAAAGTAGAAAAACTTGAGCAGTCGGGGTGAAATAAAAAAACAAGTATTATAAAATCAAAACAACGGAAATTTAAATGCATTTAAAAAGTCTCCGTAATTAAATACCAACGTACAGCAACAACAGCAAGGTGAATTAATCTATATTTGTAAATGTGTTGCTGCACTGCTCTTGTTTAGTCACGGAGCCCTTAGTTTCTAACATTAACCGCGGTATAATTCCCTTTCACCAGTCATTTTCCTTGTTTTTTTTTTTTTTGGAGGAAAAGGTAATAGAAAACTAAAGGACCCCATATACATTATCGCTTTGAATTACTTAAACGAAACGCCAATCTAGCTAAATTCGTTATTACAAGGATCCTCTATAAAGTTAGATCAATTTAATTACTATATAATCAAATCACCGAAAAGATAATTTAAAGAAGTAGGACTACATCTCAAAAATTCAGTTTTTTTAAGATACAGCAACCAGAAAGGTAAAGAGGAGGTAATTCCATAGATATAACTGTAGTTTTTGGTTTTGGAACCGCGAGCTACTATAGCACACACCTCCTACTTTCAACACCATTAATATGTTGTAAATGTTTTGTTCTTGTATATAACCACTCCCGTCAAGCCTATTTATTTCTTATTCTCTATAGCAAACACGTCGCATAACGCAAACAAGCTCCATAGCCAACAATTATAACAATCTAAACAAATGCAATTAGTAAGGAACTCATAAACACGCACTAAAGTAAACATAACCTTAGGTAAATCCTAGAAACCGTATGACCAAATGGTTTACGGTGACTTGCAAGCCCGACTGACTCCGCTCGCTTCCTATTCGCGCAAAATATACAACAATAAAAAATCTGCAAATAATAATCAATTAATAGAAGCACACTAACCTAAACGTAACCTTGGACAAATCCTAGAAACCAGAGGTCCTGCCTGGTTTACTGTACTCGATATGACCTGATTGCATCCTCTCGCCCCCTATTCGTAAGTAAAAGTGCAACAAATAGCACAATAGAAAAAATGCAAAGAGTAATCAAAAAATATACGCATACTAACCTAAACTTACCTTTGATACATCCTAGAAACCGGATTACCCAGTGCTTTACTCCTTTCAAACTCTAAATTGATAAGTTGACAACTTCAGGCTAAGAAACATAATAACTTCCTATGCTTGTACACTTCTTAAAACTGAAAAGTTCATATGTTCATTCAAACATTCATACTAATTTCTAACAACTCAACACATTCCAGTAATTGCACACACTCAGCCTAATTGAGCCTTAGCTCAAATGTTAAAATTATAAAAATAATGAAATAATCGCTAACAGATAATGGAGTGTGCGCATGGAGGAAAATGGAAAAAAGCAAACAAACAAACAATTAGATACAAACCTGTTGATACATCTTAAAATTATAACGGTTGGGTTGGCAACTCTGAAAAACAAACGCTGAATCCCTCAAGCAGATGTACAACTGTTGAAGAAAAACTGAAGCTGAGGCAAAGATTTTTTAATCGTGTTTAAGGCACGTTTATATCTACTGAGGCATTACGGGCAGTGGACTCTGGTGATACACGAGAAAAAATAAAAATTTGGGAAATATTACTTTTTTAAAGAAGGAAAGGTTGCGGGCCTAAAATTAGGGTATCTCCCCGGCCTTTTCCAATTATGAGAACTGAGGAAAGTCTGAAAAACACCTGTCACGGAGGATGGTCTTGGTGGGATTCGAACCCAAACCTCTCGCTCAAGAGTCCTCGCATTAACGACCTCGGCCACCCATGGCGTGGGCACAGATTTGCCCTGGTGGATTTTTTTTGATTAGTCCCGTTTTTACTATTGAGGCACTACAGGCGGTGGACACTGGTGATACATGAGATGAAATGATAAATAGGGAAAGAATTTTATTTTTTAGGAAGGAATCGTTCCAGGCCTAAGTTTAGGAGTTTAGGGTACCTCCCCGGCATTTGCCATTTATGAGGACTGAGGAAAACCTGGAAAAAACCTCAGTCAGGGAGGACGGTCCTGGCGGGATTCGAACCCCGGACCTCCCGCTCGTGACTTCGCGCCTTAACGACCTCGGCCACCCTTGGCGGTTTGCCCTGGTGGTGAAAAATGCAAGACATACAGCGGAACAGCACAATATGCTAAAATTATAAATGTGTTAAATTGAAACATAAACCGCAAACCACTGAGATAGTTTGTAGAGTGGCCCTGGCGGATAAAAACGAAACATACATTGCGAACATAATAATCAGGAAATATGCTACATTCATAACACAATATGTAAGTTGAGCACTGGATATTTGACGTTTGATGCCTTGGCATATTGTGAGTGGAAATATAACTCATTTCAACTATACACGATGAGAACGAACTTCGTTTAACACCGTAGTATAGAGGTAGCGAGCTTACCTGTCACTTTACGGACACGGGTTTAGTTACTGTTGGACTCAGATATTTAAGGTTTTCTTTGGAATGAATATCAATTAGGTTTAGGTCTCTGAAATCATTTGTGCTCTTAGTAACTTATTGTATTACTCATTTTTCCATATGATCGCAAAGATTAAAGGATACTAAACTTAAAAAACAAACAAAATAAATTCACATTACTAGTAATTATAACAAAGCCAAAATTGGTCTCGGTTTCATAGATGCACTCTATACTGCGGCAAGAAACATCGTCGATGACTCATGGCAATTATCTTCCGTTTTTAAAAATATTTGTGCAATAAATGCGTTGACCATTTACACTGCAAATGGAACAAGAGAACAAGAAGATGTAAACTGTGAATTTATTAAATCCCAAGTTGAAAGCATTATATCAAAGAGTTTATCTTCAAATAAGAAAGAGAACTCAAATTCTTCTACAGTTGCACCTGACACAAAGTTTCGTCGACAGCACTAGAAATTTGTAGATTAAGTCAGGAATAACACCGGTAAGATCAGGAACAGCACTAGCAGATGTTGAAACGACCGAAATAATTGGGCTATTCCAGTTCGTGCAAGAGAGGTGAGTCTAAAATGATGGACAGTAAACTGTAATTGTATATGTGCTTCAAGTCATTTTTGTGAATAATTTATGTTCTTTTAGTTCTACTTAAATTTTGTTCTATTAATATTTTGTAAGAAAACACAATTTGCAAAAAAGCAACGACATTCCTTTATATTCATTAAAATTATATAAATCTGTGCCCGTTGGATTTGACTTATTAGAGTGTCGTAGATGTAATATTAATGGTAATTTAGAAAAGATGGACTTTAGAGATGATATAATTCTTGCAACTAAAGCATGAATACAATTAGATTTGCTAATTTAAATAACTAGTGGATTGATTTTCATATATAGTATATTCATGTTCAGTATACTTAAATATATTACATTATATTATTATTTAATTTTTCTTAAGAAAAAAGAAAACAGAACTGATTTATTTCCTTATAAGAAGTATACCTTAATGTAAAAAGTTAATTTTATTTATGCAATATACTATGCAATATACTATGGTTTTAAAACAATAGTTATACTCCACTAAGTTGCTATATCTGTTTGAAATTCATTTTAAAATGTAATATTTAGTCTAATATTAAAAACTGATTCCTCTTCATTTATGACATTTAATACTGTAAAATACAATATTTTCTGATTGAAAGTATATAATACCTTGATAAATTTTGTGGTAAGTTAATACTGAACAATACATATGGATTTTTTCTTTCATCCTAGTCGCGTGTAGGACAATTTGGAAATGAAAAATCAAACTTGAAAAATTCTGGTGAAGGCTGGGATTCGATTAATGACCTTCAGTTTTCGGGCTGGGGCTCCAGAACTATCCTCCTGTCCTCATCCAAGCACTGAACCATGAAACTCTCATTCGATTCCATATACCCTGCACACCTCCATAAGTTTACTCCACTAAGAGAGGTTTAATCCTTAAGAGGTGACTCGTAATGTTACGAGCACATAAGATACAGGCTCCTAGTTTAACCGCCAACTGTATAGGGATTAACTTATATACTGTTAATTCACAATAGCCGTGCGAAGAACATAAGTTGGAAATGAAGAGCAGGAGAACCGGTAATCAGGTGGTTAGAGCGTCAGCCCGGAAGACTGAAAATCAATGTTCGAATACCGACCATGACTCGAATTTTTCAAGTCTGATTCTTAATATCCAATTTATGTCCTATTCACGGCTAGTGTGAAAAATCAGTTTTTCTATACAAATTATCTGTCTACGAATGATGGTAAACTAGAAGCTTGACTCATAAATACTCTTTGCGTTACGAGTCATATCTTAAACAATAAATCTCTCATAGTAGAGAAAAATTAGGGAGGTCTATAGGGTATGTGGAATCAGATGAGAGGTTCGTGGTTCCGGTCCACGGTAGCCCAGGAGGCCACGGTAGCCCAGTTGGTTAGTTACAACATCAACCCGCAAGGCTAAAACTCCATGGTTCAAATCCCTCCCATGACCCGAATTTTCAACTCTGGTTCTTGATTTCTAACACTGTATGCCTTAAAAGAAATCATCCCATTAATAGATATATATTAATTATATTTTACATTTTATATATATACGTGGGCTGATCAACAAAGACTGAGACTGATTTTCTCCTGTAGCTTCCATCATAGTTTCGTATCTGTAACATAAATATTTTAAAAGAGCGGGTTTTTATGTATAATGTTGGTAGGCGGCAGCACTCTCATAGTGGTAGGTTGGTAGTAATGCTCTATTTTGTAGACCCTACGTGCATTTCGCATACCAGACCATGGAGGTGACGCGAGAGGAGCAGTACAGCGCAATCAAATTCTGTTTTCGTTTAAACCATACAGCCACCGAAACTTATGAAAAGCTGAAGCAAGCGTACAGTGAAGATGCACTACCTCGTGCCACAGTGTTTAGGTGGTTCAAGGACTTCAAAGAAGGCCGACTTGTCAGTGTTAAGCAAGGTGGGCCTGGTGTTCAGCTTCTGCTGTGACTGCAGTCAACATCAACACAGCTGCTGTGATTGTCCGAGAGGATCGGCGTATAACATTACGTAACCTCAGTGAAGTGTTGAGAATTTCATATGGCAGTGTGTTTACAATTATGCACAACCATCTCCATATGACCCGAGTTTGTGCTCGTTGGGTGCCACGTCTGTTGACTCCCGAACAAAAGGCTGTGCGAATGGAGACAAGCCGTGAGGTGCTGCGTCTCTTTGCTGATGGAGGGGATGCATTTTTTAAATCGATTATCACCGGTGATGAGTCATGGCTGCATCATTATGATCTTGAAGGAAAACAAGCCAGTACAGTGTGGAAATCGCCAGATTCTCCAACACCAAAAAAGGCAAAAGTTGTTCCATCTGCAGGGAAAGTGATGGTGATCACATTTTTTGACTGTAATGGAATGATTTACCAGCATACAGTTCCCCCTCACACTACTGTTACAGCAGCATACTACACGTCAGTATTGGCTACACTGAGGAAGCACATTGCAAAGAAACGACCAGAGCTTTCTCGGACTGGGTGGCGACTTCATCATGACAATGAACGGCATCACGTCGCAAATCAAGTCATGCAGTTTCTGGCTCGATTCAACATTACCTGTGTACCACATCCACCTTATAGCCCCGATCTTGCACTCTGTGACTTTTTTTTTATTCCCATCACTAAAGGTAAAGCTTAGGGGTATTCGATTTGAGAACTCTAAAGCAGTGCTCAAGAAAAGTGAGGTGATTCTCACGGACCTGACAAAGAATGGTCTGCAGCACGTGTTCAAGGACTGGCAGAGACGCTATAAAAATTACATTGAAGTAGGAGGGGACTACTTTGAAAAAGATCATGTAAACATTGAATTGGAGTAATAAACATCTGTGAAAAAAAATCAGTCTCAGTCTTTGTTGATCAGCCCTCGTATATATATGTATATATATTGCTGGATGTGCAGGATGACGAAGCACTCGTGTGAGACGGATTTTTCCCCGCTACTAGGATTCCCAAAATTAATCCCAATATTTCAGTTATTGTCACTGTGAACAAAATGTCCTGATATGTACTAAATTCACTCCGAAATGTGAGGGTGGACTAGATCCAGAAAATGCAGCGGGCAAAACCGGTGCCTTAACTGACAGTTGCAGAGAAGACCCACTTTACTTGCTGAGAAGGCAAGCTCTCCAGCCATCATTGGAAGATGACAAAATGTTTGACGCCCCAAAAATCAAATTTTGATACAATATTTTTTTAAATGCTCTTTTGATACAGGTGCGACGAATAACGAATGTAGCCTCGATTTTTTCGAGAAGCAGAGAGTAAACAACCATAGACGGCAATGCTTGCCCGTATGTGGAGTTTACTGTTCGCGTCGCAGTGGGAATAAAAGAAGAAACGGTTTAGGTTCCAAGTGGTGTTCCAGGTGGAGATTGAGAGCATGCTTTTGGATATCCTGTTTTTTGTAATTTCCAGAGTGACTACAAATACCATCTTCGGCTGTGACACATTAACGCCCTTATAAATTTTAGTGATAAAGTTTTTGAAATCAAGAAGAAGTTCACGACCATATGCACCGCCTTTGCAGGCGAGGACAAATCCAATATAATAATGCCGTCGCAGGAAGAAAAAAACGCCGTAGGAAGTAGTTTTCATCAAGAAAGTCGATTTGAGCGTCCGGAATTTGTTAATTGGAATAAAGACAGAAATTTGCCAAGAAGTATACTATGATAGGGCATTTTTCTGTTTTAGCCTGCTAAATGGTCGTCAGGGTTGCTAGGACCAAGTCAACAACCTAGGAACTGTTTCCTACGCAAGCAGGACTAATGCCCAGGACCGAGAGCTTAAACCCCTTAGATTAGACAGGCAGAAAGAGTTTATGTAACGATTTCAAATGACAACCATCCAAGCACGCAAATAGACCAATGCCAGAAGAAAAACAGAGATAATTTTGATTAAGAACTTCGATGTATTTTCATATTCTCCTGGAAGGTGCACAATCCCACGGTTCATTCCTATTGCTGCGTGATATGCCTGACACAGTAATTGAAGACATGTCACAGATGGAATCATAGAGATATCAGAGTCCAGCTTTGTGAACCCCTAGTGCTATGTTCCAAAGGTGAACGGTCAACTTCGGATGACGATAGACGACGTAGGTTGAATAAATCATGCTATACCAGACTGGTTTTGACCTGCGGGGGTTGCTTTCGAGACTCTCTGGTGGGAAAATGTTCACTAATCTCTACTTACCTCATCTTACTGGAGGATTCCCCTCCATAAGGAGATTATACACTACACGATGTTTATTCATAACGGTCGTAGTTATTAGTTTACGCTTTGCTCTTTTGGATTGGGAACCAGGGTTTGCTCTTTGTTACATGACCTGCATACTGTATTCAAAGAATCAACTAAAGAATACGCCGTACAATATGCTGACGACTTTTTAATATTTGGCAGTAGCATCAATGGATCTTCAACATATAGATTACATCCTAACAAAATTGAGAGAATCTGGCATGGCTACAAAACACTAGAAAACTACTTTCTTTCGGCCTGAGACAAAATTCTTAGACTTCATCATTTCGAAAAAGGCATAAGACCAGTTCCAAAAAAAGTAGAAGGGATTTTGAACCTACCATGGCCGCATAATATAAAAGTGCTTAAGAGATTTGTTGATATCCCGCAGTACCAAGCTTGCTATTTGATGAATTATGCGTCGGCCGCAGCTCCCCTCCAGATACTTTTAAAAGGATAAAACAAAATGGAGACAGACGAATATAGAACAGACGTCATTCAACGAGATTAAACAGTTGTTTAGAAACCCCATCTTGTTATAAAGGCCAAGGTCTGACCTGCCTTATGTTATGTACACTTTCGGCTTGAACAAAGATTTCGGTGCTGTCCTTCTTTAGGTGCATAAGGATAATACAATTCACGTGATCACCACTACATCACGAGGGAGCTCCAGCACAGAATCGAACTCGTGTGTCACAGAGCAAGAAATCTTCGCTCTACAAAAATTCAGAATCTACATCTATATCTAGAAAGTCATTCTCAGAACTGACCACGTGAGTCTCGCCTTCATCCTTCATCCGACAGTGCAAACTGACTAGTTCTCGGATATCGAGGTATATGCACGAGATAACATCTTATGACATTACCGTTGGACATCTGTCCGGTAAAGATAACATCTTTGGTGATACGTTGTCGCGGTTGAATCACAGAGAATATATCCCTGACGCGGTAAGGGCTCCTAAATTCGTGATCACGGTAATTACCTTGTAGCAGGAAATGTTGTCTCAAAATTTCCTATTTAATTATAATTGCTTCTGATGACTACTATAATGGTAAATGTGTCGTGTTTCAGGTAATCAAAGGTATTAATATTTCAATTAAAAGAGGTCCCCAATATTGTTTGTATTAGTGTATGTATGTAGATATGTCTTTTCAACTAGTAAGCAATATTCCAGTTATCTTTCTGTAATACCATGTCTTTGTGATGTTTCTGTAAAAGGAATGGAAATGCTGTCTTTGTCGGACACTAGCTTTACCTGAGAAAAGAGTCTTTTGTTAAAACTGTAACCTTCCAAACACTCCCGGACAGTCTCGCGGGTCTTAAGGCGCCAGATGTGAATACATTGTAAAAGGCTATGAATATATATATATATATAATATATAAAATAATAAATATATATAAAACTGCACTTGCAATCAAAAGGAAATACCGCATACAGAAACACGCGTTTTCAAAGGAACCAAGATATTAGCTGTTTCAAAAGGAAGCCGCTTGAATTGTAGAAACATGTTATATTGCGAGAATCTAGTGAAGGGTAGGTGTACTTTTTCCTTAGTGTGGAAATAAGAAATGTTTCTTGTAAAAACTAGAATCTTCAACCAATCAACATGTTTAAAAATCCTACGTATAGAAGCAAACTGGTAATAAATCATGCATTAGTGTGATCCAATAATATTCTAGAAGGAATCAAATTCAATATATTTAAAGGAATTAAATTTTCGCGAGGGAGGAGCGAGTACGCATAAGAAATTTAATATTAACTATGAGAAGTTAAGTTTTTAAGCCATCGCGAGGGGAAGCAGTCCTAACAGAACAGTAAGAGTAGTAACGGTAGCAGCAGGAATGACAGTTAGTAAGTATATGCATCATTCAGTATCATAGCACAGTAGTTAAACCGTCGCGAAGAGTTAAAGTAAATCATTCGGTCAGTGAGAGTCAGTCAGGCAGTGCAACATAATAGTAATAATAGTCACAATCGAGTTAAAGTGGATAAACACGCGAGGGAATACAGCGAACTATAATCCGCGGAAGCACTGTATGTTCCAGAACCTACTAAGTTTTCAAATAAATTAAATTTGCAACCACAGCCGAACTTCATTATTACCGTAAACAATCTCCTTCCTCCCTAATGAGACTTTAAGTTATTAAAAACAGTCCAGAAATACCCTGAGATCCCTTTCCTCTGCATTGGAACCAGAGAGATAGGAAGCATCGGATTGATGACTCCGAGAGTCGAGGCAAGATATTTAATTGTCCAATTAAAATAAATAATAATAGACCACCATTAAAATATGTCCGATTCCTACCTTAGTAACTATTAACAGAAATCCCTGAAGGAAGATTTTAGAAAACTATAACATTTGCAGGAAGAGGACTGCGAGTTAAACAAGTTGAGAGCTAAATGGCCTGAGTTAGGCCTCAACTTTGCTAGCAAGTATGCAATGTACTGGAAAATTTGATGTATGTTGCATGGTAGGGAGAGTCGATGGTGGATCCAGTTATTCCTCAGGTGATGGCTGACGACTGATTCACGACCGATTCACTTGGCCATAATTCATGTTGGAACAGAAAGAGTGTGCATAAATACTGAAGAAAATTTTTATATAAAAAATTTAGTACACAAAGCCAGGCGAATAATAGCGGCCTGTAAGCTGTGTCAGAAGGTAAAACCCTTCAACATGAGGAATGACACAAAACCCAAGACCGTTATTAGAGATCGCCCAAATGTCCTGATTACCATCGAAACACACGGCGAAATGTCAACAGGCACGTTTAGACACAAGTACGTTTTCATTTTGTACGATGTGTTTAAGAAATTTATCAAAATTTATCCTTTAAAGAATATAACAAGTAAAGCTTTTCTGTCCAAAACCATTAATTCCCATATAAAACAATATGATAAAATGGATACCATCTTAATAGATAACTCCATTATCTTCAGGAGCCAAATATTTAGAAAAATTTTAGAAGAGGTGGGTATCAAAATATTAAATAGTAAATTTAAATACCCCAAGGAGAATATGGCCGAAAGAGCCGTCAAAGAAGTTAGGATGTTTCTCAGAATCTTGTGTCACCAATGACATTTGAGCTGAGTGGAGCATTGTCCAGTAATACAGAAAATGTTAAACAACAAATTGAATCCGGTTACAAAAATTCGCCCTGAAGGTGCAAACAAAACAATAGGCCTCACCTCATTAATTTCAAATACTTCACAAGCCCTCGCGTATGAAACTGAAATCGTAGACGACGAAAGATTGTATCGAATGGTATTTGCTCATATGAAAGAAAAATCCCAGAAGCAAATGAATAAGGCAAAACGGCACAAACTCAAGTGAAATTCTAAATAGGCAGATACAGTGTCCGTGACAAAAATATCTCGAACCAATTAAAAGCAGATCCCATTGGATGGAGATGCACGGAAATGGACTCTTTGCTATCCATATGTTGCTCCGTGCCCATACCTACGAAATGATAGACCCTAAGGAGAACAAGATACAGAAAAAAATATTGTTAAAACCATTTAAATCCCTCGTCCAGAAAGACGGAAACTGATTTCTTGCCATAACTTCTAACATGTCAGAATTTCGACAGAAAAAAAATTAAATGTTTGTTTTGGGTTAATTTTTTTCCAGGTAAGCGAGAGGGCCGGATAAACAGGGAAAGGAAAAATAAGAAAGAAAGAGATCATATGCTCCAAAAAGTGTTAGGTGGTTAATGATCTGGACAAAAGGGAAAATAATCAGGTCAGTGTACCCTTCTTAAGCATATATATTGTTATGTCTATAGTACAAATAACAACCTTGTAAGTTATGAGTCTAATAGAAATAGATAATTGGTGGTGTTCCCCTCGGGGGCCCTATTTTTTGGGTACGGGGCGTAGCGACGCTGAGGCACCCGAGCTGGTCCCACAGGTTCGCGCTCAGCGGGTTTAACTCCTTTTCATTTTGCCTCTTTTATTGTTTTATTTGTCCCACTTCCCTGTTCTCTGTCTGATTGGTGCCCCCGTGTTTGACGCGGTCAAATGTAACTGGGTAACGGCGTAACTCCCAGCACAGGGTTATCATGTAGGACGGGAGCGTATCCCCTCGTAAAGGCCAGCCCGGGGAAGAGCCATTGCATGAGCTGTTTAACTTCCTGCAGCCGATTGGGTCCCTTTGTCAAAAAACATGAAGGTGTGACCCTGAGGTTACTTTGTTCAGGCCAGGGCCAGTAACCTAAGCCGGGGTGGCGCCCAGGAAGCAGCCTGTCATCGGAGACAGTTGCAATGGTGGAGGAATAAATCGCTATGGTACTGGAAAACAATCCTATACATTTTAAAAGTAAAAGAGTTGACTTAAAAGAAGTATGCGAGAAGTCTATCCCTCGATACTTAGTTATTAGTCGTACTGAAGATAGTCAGTGGTTTACAAAGGTAAACCCATTTGTAATTCAGAAGGGCATAGATGCCATAGCTGGACCCGTAAAATTGTGTACCCGTCTACGTAACGGTTAACTTTTGGTGGAGACATTTGGGCTGTCTCAAAGCAAGTCATTGCTCAAGACGACGCTACTCCACGGCTATCCTATCCGTGTTGAGCAATATAAGACATTGAATTCGTCGCAAGGAGTTGTTACAACCAATGTACTAGACGGTATGTCTGACCGGAAAACCAGAGCTGCCTGGAAGACCAAGGGGTCAGTTCAGTTTTTCGCGTGCAGGCAAGGAGAGAGGGGGAATTGCAGCCAACCCGCACTCTATTCCTCACATTTAACAGGTTCGAATTGCCGCAGAAGATTAAAGCGGGCTAAGAGGTGATTGAAGTACGCCCGTATATCCCGAGCCCGTTGCGATGTTTCCAGTGTCAACGTTTTGGACACACTCGCACATCGTGTAAAAGTGCCGTTTCCATCTGTGCATCCTGCGGTCAAGCAAGTCACGAAGGAGCATGTGCATCCGCTCCAGTCTGCGTTGACTGCCGCGGCGACCATCCAGCCTCGTCCCGCAACTGCCCTCGTTTTAGGGAGGAGCGCTGTATTCAGGAGATCTGGGTGAAGGAAAAACCCTCCTTCACATAGGCCCGGAAGCGATTTCAATCTCGACAACCTGTCGAGCCTAAAACCGGCTCCTACAGCGCAGTGGCTTCTTTTGCGGTCAAGAAGTGTGACAGCAGTAGGCACCTGGTATTTACACGGGTCCCTACAAAGCCCTGTTCTCCAAAGCGTAGTACCGAGAAACCGAAGCCTATTGTTTTTAATGCACCTGAAATAAAGTTCAAGACCAGCTACACGAGAACAGATTTTATTAAAACGTCAACTCCTGTGGAGAAGAAAAAGAGCCCTTCTCCTCCACGGAGGTCCCTCTCCCATGATGGGAGCAACCCCGCTGGGCGGTCGTCGCCATCACCCTTATCTACATCCACCGATTACCTCTGGGGACGCCATGGAGCAGGATGGGACTGCTCCAGGCAAACCACCGAGCCCCACGCGACAGAAGAAAGGACGTCTGATCCTTCCTGGGCCTAGCAAAACGTAAGGTGGTAGATTTTTAACCTTTTATTTCATTTTAACAATGTCTATCCTATCATTGATGTGTATGGACTCCGTAGTCGAAGACCTGAACTGGAGTTACTTTTACGCTCGACTGACTCACCGCTGTGTGTCTCCAAGAGACCAAACTTCGCCCGCAAGATACTTTTACTTTACGCGGTTACTCTTCAGTGAGGTTTGACCTCCCTCCCGTAGATGGCACTCCCGCTCACGACGGAGTTTTAATTTTAATACGACACGACGTGTACAGTACTTCATTACAGCTCCAGACTCCTTTACAGGCAGCTGCAGCTACTGTTAATTTCTCCGGCCTTAGTTTTTCATTCTGCAGTATTTATCTGCCTCCGTCTATTACAGTTACCACAGCTGATCTAGATCATCTATTATCAAAGCTATCCCCCTTGTCCTTCTCTTGTGGGATTTCAATGCACGCCATCCTCTATGGGGTTCCACCACGGAGTGTGCAAGGGATAGCATTTTAGCCGACTTTCTGGATCGTCACCATCTTGTACTGCTCAATACTGGCCAACCTACATTTCTTTCAGGAAGCACTTACAGCTTTTCACCCTTGGACTTATCCATTTGTTCTACCTCACTCTCTGTACACTTCACTTGGAAAGTCACTTCTGATTCTTATTCTAGTCATCACTTTCCGTGTCAGATACATGTACTCTCTTCAAACGCACATTCACAGCGCGCGACAAAATGGCTCTTTGAACAGGCGAACTGGCCTCTCTTTCGATCTATGGCCGAATTTTCAGGGTGTGAATTTCTATCTATCGACGTCGTGATCGAGTACCTCCGTAAAGTCATCACCAGAGCCGCAGATCAGGCTATTCCCCGGTCGTCTTGTCACCCCAGACGCTTGCCGGTCCCCTGGTGGACCGATGAATGCCGGGATGCTTTGCGTGCACGCCGAGGTACTCTCCGAGTTTTTCGTCGTCACCCTGCTTCAGCAAATATGATTCGCTACAAACAACTGAGCGCCAAATGCCGCCGAGTCTTTAAGGATACCAATGAGGCTTCTTGGATTGCTTTTACCTCTTCTTTTAACCACAAAACGCCTTCATCTGTAGTTTGGGAACGACTACGCCGCGTTGCGGGCAAACCTAGGTTTACGCCCATACCCGGTCTTAGGATTTTAAATCTGGTATTCACCACCCCAGTTGATGTCGCAAATATTTTAGGACGCACTTTCGCTGATGTTTCGAGCACGGCCAATTATCCTGCTGCTTTTCACACTATTAAGGAGCAGGTCGAGTCTAGGGGCTTCTGTTTTGCCTACGATCACCAGGAGTGCTACAATATTCCCTTTACTACCAGGAAATTGGAGCATACCCATACGAACTCTCGACACTGTGCACCAGGGCCGGATGGTATTCATGTTGCTATGTTGCTGCATTTGTCAGCGGAAGGCAAGGCTTTTTTATTACAGACCTTTAATTTTATTTGGTGTAATAGCACATTTCCTAGCGTTTGGGGAGTGGCCACCGTCATTCCTATGCCTAAGCCTGGTAAGGACCCACATCTTCCTTCCAGCTACCTTCCGATTTCCCTCAACAGCTGCGTCTGCAAGGTGGTGGTACGCATGATTAACGGACGGCTTATGTGGTTGTTGGAGTCGAGGCATTTATTGGCGGACGCTAAGTGCGGTTTTCGGCGTCATCGCTCCTCAGTCGACCATCTAGTGGCTCTTTCCACCCATATTATTGACGGATTAAAGAGAAGGTGCCAAGCTGTTGCAGTCTTTCTTGATTTGGAAAAGGCATACGATACCTGTTTGAAAGGCGGTATCCTTCGTACGCTTAACGAATGGCGTAAATGTGGGCGTATGTCTGTTTTTATACATGAATTAATGAAAGACCGCGTTTTTAATGCTCGCGTGGGATCAGTTTTATCATCTAGTTTTATTCAAGAGAACGGCTCGGTACTTAGTTGCACACTGTTTGCCATTGCTATGAACTCTTATCACCGAGTGTTTACCGCCAGGAATACAATCGTCGTTGTTTGTAGACGATTTTGCCATCTATTTTTCCTCTCGGAGAACATGTCTCTTGGAACGCCGACTCCAATGCTGTCTCGACCGCCTTTACGCTTGGAGTGTGAATCACGGGTTCCGTTTCTCCGCAGAGAAGACCGTCTGTATGAACTTCTGGCGCCACAAGGAGTATCCTCCACCTTCGCTCCATCTTGGCCCAGACGCATTCTGTTTCGCAGACGAAGTTAGGTTCTTTGGCTTGGTGTTTGATAGGAAATTATGCTGGTCATTGAATATAGCACAACTCACAGGCAAGTGTGAACGTTCTCTTTGCATTTTACGTGTTTTAAGTGGCAGATCTTGGGGAGCTGACGAGCTGTTCTTTTGCGTTTATTATCGCTCACTCAATCTCCGATCGAAACTGGATTATGGCTTTGTGGTTTACGGCTCAGCACGACCTTTTGTGCTTCGTCGCCTTAACCCGATCCATCACCGGGGTATCCATGTTGGCATTGGAGCATTCCCCACCAGTCCTGTGTTGAGTTTATGTGCGGAGTCTGGAGAACCTCCGTTGTTTTATCGTAGGAATGTTATACTTGCTGCGTACGGTTGTCGATTTGCTGCGCAACCTCGTCATTCTATGAATGGGCCGTTTTTAGTGTGTATTTTGATCGTTTTTATGCTGCTCGGTCTTTTACTCCTAAGCCTGCTGACTTTCGTTTTCGGAGCATTTTACAGACTTTGGACTTCGACTTACCTGCTTTTTTCATAGCCGGAGAAAATTCTTCTCTCCCTTGGCTTTTAGCAGAGGCCCCCGTTCATGTTGGGCTTACGTCCTGTCCAAAATCTTCGACCGCAGCACATATTATTCGTTCTTATTTTAGCGAGATCAAATCCTCTTTTAATGGCTGGAATTTTATCTATACCGACGGCTCGAAATCTGACATAGGTGAAGGATGTGATTTTGTTTTTAATGGGGCAAAGTTTACGTATGGTCTTAACGTTGCGACATCTATTTTTATAGTGGAGCTTTATGCTATTTATCGGGCGATTTTATTTTTTTCTGATCAGGGGCTGGGGAATGGTGTTATATGTTCAGATTCTTTGAGTGCCCTGTTATCTTTTAAACAGCTGTACCACTTCCACCCTCTTGTGCAGCAGATCCAGGATGCAGTTTTTACGCTTCTTGACGCTGGCGTCAGGATTACACTGCTATGGGTTCCTGGACAATTGGGATTCTCGGGAAACGAGGCCGCACATGTCGCAGTTAAATCCGTCCTGTTAGACCCTGCTGGGTACGAGCAACGTTTTTACTTCGGGGATTTTAAACATTCCTTAAAACGAGGCGTTCCTTCGCGCTGGCGCGATGAATGGAATTTACTAACCACTAATAAGCTTCCGGAATGTAAATCCGCCCCTTTTAACTGGTCGACTTCTTCTCACGCTGTTCGTCGCGAAGAAGTAATTTTAGCACGTCTTAGAATTGGCCATTGCCGTTTTAGTCACTGTCACCTTTTTAATGGTCAACCCGTTCCAGCTTGCTCTCACTGTGACCACCCCTTTACAGTGCGTCACAATTTAATTGATTGCCATCATCTGACAGCTTTTAGAAATAGCCTAGATTTGCCCTCCTCTATTGAGGACTTTTTTGCAGATGATGTGGTTGCTGTTGAGCGAGTTCTCCGTTTTATCCGTGTTTGTGGTTTTTGGAGCACGATGTGAGGTTTTATCTTTTTAGCCATGACCGCATTTTTGGACTCTTTTAAGACTGTTGTTATTTCTGCTTTTGCTTAATCATTTTAATACCAGTCATTAATTGAGTTGTGGTATATTGCCCTTGTTATTGTTTTGGGGTTTTATGGTTACCATTTTAAATTAATGGTTTTTTTCAGTTTTGCTGATGAGTTGTATGACCAGCTTTTATTTGTGGTAGTATCGTTAGTTTTAGGGTTTTATTTTACCCGGTTTTAGACCATTATAGGACTGTTGTTTTTTTCGCTATTGCGGTGGTTTTAATACCAGTCCTTTCTTTTTTGGCCATTTCACCCACTTGTTATTTGTTATGGGTTTTTATTTTGTTGCACAATGTGCTATTGTTTTTAACTTATGCACTTATTTGTGTTAAATATCTATTTTTTAGTTCTGGCGCAGTTTTAGTGTGTTTGGGCGCTAATGACCATGGCAGTTGTGCGCCTCTTAAGCCATTATCATCATCATCATCATCATCATCATCATCATCATCATGAGTGGTGTTAACAAAAGAAAATAAAATTGCTTTTAACGTCGTGAGGAAAGGAACCTTGTGTTAAGTACAAAAATGCGTAAATAACTTCTGTTTATTGAGTAATTGGTTTTGTATTAATGATATTTTTTGTTCATAAAGTATGCTCAAAAAAAAGAAACTATTCAGAACTTACGAGAAGGAGTAGATAGCCTTCGGAATTCTCGTCTATAATCAAGACTATTTCTTAAAATAATCGTGATATTACAAAATGGACTATTATGCCGAAACATGAGAGATATGCCCACTCTGTATACTTGTGTTGCAAATATTTTGTTCTTTTTTGTTAGAATAATAGTTGTAAATGTTTTACCAGTTCTTTCTTTTTACAGCACAAAGACTTAAACATTTTCATTTTATAAGTGTGTGTGGTGTGTGTTTATATATACATACTGTATCCCAAGCATTATGGAATGGTCCAATATTCCACGGGGTATTTATATGAAGTTTTCTCTGGTAAAGAATCCTTCATATGACAGGGAATTTGACGGGGTTTTCCGACTACTAGGACCCCCAAAATTAATCCCAAATGTTTTAGTTAACTATCAGTATCACTAAAATGTCCAGATATGTATTAAATTCAAGAGAAAAGCCTTAATTTCCTATAAGAAATGTATGTCTTGATTTAACATGCAAAAAGTTTCTATTTACGACCTCTGTCGTTTTTCTTAGCTAGAAATCCTTGAAACATTGTTCTGTAAGAGGGGGGCGAAAATTAAGAACCGGAGATTTTACAATGGCCCAGCCATAAAAATCTGTCGGACTGTTCCTTCAAAAGCAATACACAAGGGGAAGGGGGAACTCCAAGAAACATATATCTTTGTAAACATTGTCCCGCTAAGCAAACGGACGCGTTGGGGGACCGAAAATCTGGCACTTTTATAAAACCAGTGAAAAGTGGCACCTTATTCTTGCTTTTGTTTCTCTTCTTGTTACGTTTTTGTTACATTGCCTCGCTACATTGCTATTTTTGCCTATGGGTAAGTGTGGCCTTGTTACCTTCTACGAGTATCGTAGAAAGCGCTGTAACAATCACATAGCAATTTATTTTAACTATTTTAAAAGGTTTTACTTGTCAATTTTATGAAAGAAACTGCTGAAACTGGCCACAGTCTTTGTTCATACATTTTCGGCATCACTTTAGAAACTATGCATCACTCACTGTAGTTCACGTTGCTATTTTCTGGGAGTTTTTTTTTTTTTTTTTTGTGGGTTTATCTTGTATGCTTTGTTTTTTTAATTTACCCTGAAGGTAAAAGTCGCAAGAGGTTAAAAGGTAGATTGAGGGTGGTCAAAATTCTTACTAACAATCCTGTCTTTCTGAATATTCGATAAAGTTCTCTCTCAGAAATAAATATTCGCTGCATGTGCTATGGCAGAGTACAGTTGAAAAATGGATAAATTACTCTCCATGTCCGTTAATTTTTAAACAAGGGAGCAAAACTGATATATGGAGGCATCAACTATTGAATCTAAAAGCCTTATATTTATTTCTGTGCTCATGACGCACCACACACAATTTTCCTGTCATGAAGAGGCCCATTATGAACGATATTAGGCCTCTCAGCCTTCCAATAACATATATTTTGTGTCCATATATGACCATGAAAAAGGAATAACGTCTCGTCCGATAAAAATATTCAATATGTGTTTCCTTTCTCTGATGTATACACTATTCAGACTCCACTCACAAAATGTTTGCCTATGTACAGAATCACCTGGTTGATGAGCATTACCACTACATTTTTTGTGGTTTTAACATTAATAAACTAAAGTCTTTTAGAGTGTCATACATAATAACATAATAATATGTCTATGCGAATTTTCTTGCATTTCTCACGATGAACAGGGTGATCTAATATTTCTTCGGTGAAAAATGTCTGTTACGTTTCTTACACGGAATCCGTGGCGGAAATTGTATTATAAAAATTATGAATTGTTGTGCAGTCTGCAACTGTTACATCCGGAATATTTCTTCAGTCTTTCTTTGAACTTAACAAACAGACTGCTGGGTTATGGGTTAATACATATGAATCATAAATAACTATACATTATGCACCAGAAAATATATTCTGAGTCATGATTCCCTTCGCAATTAAATATACAACAAAGCACACTGCTCGTAATTATAGAACTAAATTCAACCACTATCAGATCAATAGCCAGATGCTAGTGTGACCTTGGTCCAATCAACGGTGCAACGTACGTGCGCACACGCTCAATGAAAAAAAAAAACACCGCAGTTTGGCTCATAATTCATTGGATTGCTCCGATTTAAGCTTAATGCATATCTTGTCAGTTGTTTCAGGTCGCGTTGTAACAGTTTGTGCGCTGGGAGAACTGGGGTTTCAAATGAATTGCATGTTATTACTGGTTTTGGATGCAAGCTATATACATTGGCATTTAAATATACGACTGTTACAAAATTGCCCAAGCATAGATTGAGAAAAAGTAATACCTAACTTTGTGTGAAATAAGACAGCTCTGGAAATAAACATACTATTGTAAATTGGTAAGCTTTATTGTATGCGCACACTTGATTAAGGGGTACATTTGATTGGGCACCTATATAGTTAGAAAAGTGATCATAGTAGAAAGATTAAAGTGTTTCAATGCATAATAGAAAATTTGTAGTTGAAATTAGAAGGAATTGTTCCAAGACATGCTTGCCAAACGCAGCTCTATTGGTGCGAAGCACTTTCCCCCTCATATACTTCTACTATAGAGGATTGTAACATTTATTTAGACTTAACCGCGAATCATTTTGAAAATAATCACGCTAGTCAGAGCACCTTCCTTGAAAAGTATCTACACAGAGAGCAGGATACTCTTCAATATAACGGGTGGTAAAACAACAAACAATGCGACCTCATTTTGTAATCAAACTGGCTTATAACTACGACTCTGTTTTTGGTTTCTCTCCCTCCCTCCCTCGCTCTCTCTCTCCCTCGCTCTCTCTCTCGCTCTCTCTCTCTCGCTCTCTCTCGCTCTCTTTCTTTATATCTCCAAGGGAATCTCAGAACTAGATCAACTAGTTTATAGTTTATAGTTGATAAAAACTCACTCCGTTATAGAGATATCATGCATCTAAAATGATTCGCGGTGAAGTCGAAATAAATTTGATTACCCAGTACAATCACCGCATGTAACCATGCTGGATATATGTGACTGACCTTCACTAAAATAGGTGCCTGGAGTGGTGTTAGCACCACGCAAATAAACCTCGCACTTGTAAAGTCACGTTGACTGGTATATTCTAAGGACTCTGAACTGTGATTTCAAAAACTGAAAATATAATGACTCTTTACTATTGTGAGTAAAGAGTGAGTGCTACGCACTTTAGAAACTTCTTCTCTTGGCGTTCCACAAAAATATCGGCAATTGAATGTGCCACTGTCGTACTCATAGCTTTTTTCTTTAATATACATATAGTATATATCCTAAAACTTATACTAATAATGAGTATAATGAGTAAATCATTTAAGCGAAAAACAAAATCTTTGGTTATTATTGATGGGAATCTGAGAAGGGCCTAATAACTGCTTTTCCTACATCTTTAAGAATATATTACAATTGTACGGCACCTTAGTAGTGATCAGAAATGAGCCAACTCTATTCCCATATCGAAAGCATTTGTGCTCTAGTTGGTTATTGGTTACATCATTTTGTTGTCTACAAGCCATACGTTACTAAGTATTGTATATATTGTTGTTTTTTTTTTTTTTTTGTACATAGGAAATTCCATCTCATATCGGACAAAACGTTTAAAAAATTTACCTCATACTCGTATTTTTAAAGTAAATGGATTTTGTTTAATACTTGAAGAATATATACTTTCTTAAAAAATGAAACTCCTGTACCCAGTGCATTTTGATAACATTAAATGTAAATTAATAACTGGACCTTTTTAGAAAATTTGCGCATTTGAAATGAACTTATCTGGAGAAACAACATTTAAATGAAACATTACCCCCTTTATGCCGATTTCTTAATGGTATAAACAATATTTATTTAATCAAGGTTCTTTATTTTATTATAGCATATTTTAAAGAACTTCAATCACTTTAAAGTATAAAAGGTCCGTTAAAATATTCCACTTAAAAATGGAACAATTATTGGTATTCGAAAGCATTTCCCGGTATTAGATAGAACTTACTATTAAAATATCTAAATAAAAATGTATTTTAGCGCTCGTTTGAGGGTTGTTGGCATATGACTAATGCGCGGCCTTTCTTGATGAGACGTGTGCCCGCGCTGTAGTTTAATGATAAGTGTTCGCTGCAAAAACTGCGCTCGAGCGGAAGAGATTAGGAACAGTTACTGTTTCGTTCTGAATTTATTTTCTCGTTTCCTTTTAAACATACCAGCAATCTGAAGGGTTATTTTATTCTATATATGTAAGGAATCAACGTGGACTTTAAAATATTTTAAATTGACCAAACAAATTAATTTCAAATGCAACCCCTTAGGACCAGAAATATTTTAACTGTTTGCTGTTTACAGCAAACAGTTTATCAAGAGCTTTTACTGAACATTAATTTCTTTTATATTCCGAAGCATTTTAGGCATATTTATTTCAAAAGTTAAAAAATACTGCATCTTAATACCCATCTAGCATAGAAACTATCAGTGATAAACTACTCAAGTTTACTATGTCCTGTTTCTGTTAAGTTAACTAAGCTTCGGTTTAATATGAAGATACAAGAAACTTGTCAGTTGCAGTGGGATGTCAGTAGTTAATTAGGCCTCAAAGTTGGGTGTCAATTTTGCAGTGGATTGTCAGTAGTTAGGCGTCCGCGTTGGTCACTATTTTGCCGTAGGATGGGGTCGTTGTTTATTAGGCCTCAAAGTTAGGTATTATGTTGCAATAGGATTTTAATTGTTAACCCCATCTTCTCCTGCCGCCTAACGTTAATGCAATCCCGGGCTAGCTTCAGTGAGTGCTGCAATTCTATGGCCTTTTCAGGTCCAAGGGAGAGGACTAGCAACTTGATGAACACAAGTAGTACTCCTTACGATAAGACCATTTATTTACAGTAAAGTGAGTTAGATGTTCGAGGGCCACCTTTAAGATTTTGAGAAAACGTATGAGTTTGCTTGCAATTCGCCTAATAAATTTGAGCCTATATAAAATGTCCAATCAGTATCTTCCACTACACTACTCTCCTTCTCGCGGCACACTAGCTATCTGTTAATAGTTTTACGTCGCCTTTTACGAAAACAGTCTGCCGAAGTGTTCTGGTCGAATGCCTCTCTTCTCTCTATTCTCTCTTCTCCCTGCGTGTCCTCGTCTAATGTTAGCTACAAATTTTACGACACCCACAAGGTTCCGTGGCGTCAATAGATGATAATTGACCATTCTGTTCTGTCCTTTAACACAAAACTAGCCTTCCTGTCCTAATAACTAACGACCGAACCAGTCAGTTTTTCAAACTCTTAAGGCAGACCCTTCGCATACTCTTAATAATACAAAGGAAAGGGGCATCTGCTTTTTCTCGTTCCCTTTACAATACACTCTATCTACCTTATGTCTAAAAGTCTGGTAAACAAGTTACTCTCTTACTTTCGTTATACATAAAAGACTTAATTATGAATATAAACGGGGTTTAAAGCCCTTTTATATGGTCTGGCATCTATTCTAAAAGGTCTGTCGCCAGACTTTCTCTTCTGTTACCCAAAAATACACACTAACCGTAATACTAATTATCATATTTTGAATTGATCATGTTAACCTTTAATATTATTTTAATTAGGGACGGCATCTCATTAATACTGTTTCACAGTACGATTTCACTTGAACTAGCCCATATCTTAAAATGTATCGATATTTTTCCAAACCAGTGATAAATACTTTGATTCATCTGAAGAACACTAATCTTGATATTTTGAACAGCTTAATTAATTAATATGCGATAACAAAAGAAATGAATTCTCTTTTTTATATTGTTTGACATTTTAATGTCTGTATAAATACCTTATTACAATTTTATATAAATAATGCTTATTTAAAGCACGATATTAAGAGATTTTCTGATATTTGTTATAAAGGCATTCACTGAGGGTTAAAATCTAGAGATGTTCGTTTTATTCTGCTTAGTCTACCAGTTGTTCACAGTATAGCACAGTCATAGAGCATGTTTAAAAAAAAAGAATAATTTTAGCAAAATCTTACGTTATGGCTGTGTTGATTCTATACTTTTTGGGGGAAACATGTGTTTTATCCATATTTCTAGCATAACTCTGGCTAATACTAAGGAATATGGGCACAATGTTCAAGCAAGAGGATCATATAAGCCAAGAATTATTTAAGTTTAGAAATCTCCCGCCTGACGGTATAAAGTTTACCACGCTGCATATTCTACAGCCCACCAGACAACGATATATTGGATGAAAAATGGGCATATTGCTGCTACACCGAGTAAAATATTGTGGCATAATATCTATCGCACAATTTATATTTATAGAGTCGACAGTTGCCCTCATGGTGGAAGAGGATTGGTCAACTATAAAATCTGCCAGGTTTGCATTTCTAGCTCCCGTACAGTATGACAAGACTACTTTGGTAGTACCATTAAATTTATCTCACCGGTCGCGCGTTCTGTTTCTGATTGACATGAGATAGGCGTCTCAGGTGCATAACATCATGTTCACTATTACAAATTTATAACTGATGCTTGGGGCGAACACGAAAAGCCGAGTGATTGGCGACCGGCGGGGTGCCGGCATATGCCTCCCTACCATACTGCCCTCTAATCAATGAAGTAGTAAGACTTAGGTACAGAATGCAAGGTCGTCATGGTAAGCCAAGGTTTACCCGGGCTATAGCGCCAAATGAGAAGCACTAATGTTTGGGGGGAAACGCAGTAACATATGCGTCTATTTCCAATCGTGAATATTTAACATTACCCAGGATATTGCACACCCTTGATATATAGTAACTTCAGTCATATATATATATATATATATATATATATATATATTTCTTTACTTTATAGGGCGATATTAACCAGAAAATGTTGAATCTATGGTAAGAGTACTCTGCAAGAGTTATCGTTTTACACAATACTGTTGTACTTATTTGCAAAAAGTGGTGTAACTAAGATGTCTCATTCCAAAAAGAAAATATCCAAGAAAGCATATAGTGCAAAATTAATTATATTCTAAGTATTTGAAATTATTCATTATTCCAGCATAATATATTAGGCAGTACCCTTTTAAAATAAGATGAAAGCATAAGAGTATTCATAGGGCATAAATTGATTGAACCTTAGGAAGAAAGGAAGGAAGGAAGGAAGGAAGCCATACTTAGGATTTTTACGCCCCGAAAAAGTCCATCGGTCCTGGCCGGGTTCGAACCCGCGATCTTGGGCTTAGGAGGCAAGTATGGTAACCGCTACACCACCAGGACCGACCATCCGAACATTGGATTCTGTATACTTCTTTATGAGATGAAGTATTGATTCATTCAAGAGTAGACGAAAGGAATCCTTACTAGCATTTACATCACAGTCACTAGTTTTTGGCATAAACAACTACCCGAGTCCGATAAATCAGCTTCTAATTCAACGTAGGAATTCTCGAAAAAGCGCGCTAAATCTCGTCATCCGAAAGGGCTCTCTAAAGGGCAAAGCATGATTCAAGATGACCGTCTTGAACACACAACACTGCCTAAATGGGAACACTATATCTACAGATAAAAGCTGATAGTATATGCATATGCCGGGCTCCAACAATAAGCCGTTATTTCTCTCTGCAAATTGTGGAATATTGTAATTGTATTGCTAGCCATTTGTCAAAAGTTTTACTGCGCAGTTACACTATAAATTTATAGGAGTCAAATTGACCCTTCTCGCTGTTCTAAGTATAAGGCATCAAAATTATGTCCATATCATCATGAAGAGGCAGAAAAGCAATTAAAAATCATGATATTTGGTGGGAAAATATTAATAACTGAGGAAACTACTGAACAATAAATTTAGTCACCTCTGCAGTTCTGTTGGTTATTTTGTCCTACTCCTGGATACCTACTTACGTGTTGGCGTCATTGATCTGTAGGTTGAATACAGTGAGCAGGTCAGTGACCCGGGTGAATTTGGTCGGCTGTGGCTAGTTTTAAAGTGGTTTCTTATATGGTCAGCAAAATGATTCACTAATAATGACATCAACTATGTATCATTGCTGACACAAGAAATTTACTTTCACTGCCTATCATTTGGAAACAGTGCACCATAACTATGTCATTTCATACATTAAATGTATGTTTGAAAGTTCCAGCATAATTGCGTTTTGATGTGAGGAACACCAATATTATTCCAGAAAGAGCTGCTTTAAGGTTCAAAGCACACACAGTTCATAAACAAACCAACGAATGACACTTTTCACTTTAAACTTTTCCGAACCAGCATCATCATTAAATAATTATGGATCGTAATTACTAAAGTAGTTTTCCATCTCCTGTATAATCTGTGATGGATTATTGCATTCGTCATAGCAAAACACTGGCTCCTGCTGTTCCTTTATTAAATGGTCATATCATGTGCTATAAAACGGTCAATCACGTGTATTTGGGATTAGCACATTTCGGTTTTGGGAAGGTCATGCGCAAAGACGCCATGTTCGTAGGGTCCAGGGCGTACCTGGACTGCTCACAGCCGCACTGTCCTTTTTTGTATTATGACAGTCCCTCACTCCTGTTCTTCAAATGCGCAGTAGTTCGGATCAGTACATTCATTACAGGTCGTATAAATGAATGGCGTTTAACGCCCGTTTTTGCTACAGAGGCACCATAGGCGATGGATACTGATGATACATGAGATAAAAAGCTAAATTGAGAAAGGATTTATTTTTAAGTAAGGAATCGTTCCCGGCCTTAGTTTCAGGTACCTCCCCGGCATTTGCCATTTATGAGGACTGAAGAAAACCTGGAAAAAACCTCAGTCAGGGAGGAGGGTCCTGGCGGGATTCGAACTCCAGACATCCCGCTCACAAGTCTGCGCCTTAACCACCTCGGCCACCCGTTGCGGTCACATTTACGTTGTGAAAGATGTGGTGAATCAGTGCTGTAGACATGATGTGCGATATGTCTCATCACGCAGCCGAAGAGGCTTCTGTGCTATGACGAAATTCACCTCTTGGACCACTGTCGGAAAATGTAAACTACACTGCATATTACATTCCAATGTGCTTTTTGGTTTCTCACTGTCATAAATATGGCTAATTACAGAAAATAAAGTAAAGAATGCGTACAGAAACTTTCATTTTCACTTATTATACGCGTATTTTCCCTATTCAAGCACATAACTAATGTTTTCTTAGATAAGTTAACAGCCTTAGAAGAAGATTGTTTGCAATCTGTTTTATTTCTCTCACTGAACAGCTTTATCTTTTCCATAATATCGGACTCCAGGTGGAAACTTATCGTGAGCGAGGTCGTACCTTCCTTCACATATTTATCATGCTGCCTGTCGGCCTGCATGCACCCTCAATATTTCCACTCGTTTCTTTCTTTCGTATCCAAAAAAAAAAAAAAAAAAAAAAAAAAATTAAAATCAATAAGTACTTAATACAGCCTTTTGTGATACAATATTTTACCGATTACGTTATAATCAAACCCTTTCCTGTCATTAATTTCACTATTGGTCTGTCCTAGTTGGCATTGAAGGCCTCTACTGCCAGTTTTATTGCTCTAAATGGGATGAATTACCATTTTCTACTAGTGCATTATTTGTTTTTAACTCATTTTTCATCTGTGAATTTAAATTGTCATATTTTGTAGTAATCATGGCATGCCCTTACCTGGAAAGCACCTGTTACTTTTATTAACAACTTACATTTTCGTTACTATTAGAGTGAATCTCCAATTTTACGTTTCCATACATTATTTTCATCTAGTTTCTAATGTTCCTAAAATCTTTTTTAAAGTATCCTTATCTCATCTATGCCTCTCGATTTGCATCAAACCAGTTAGAGATCTGCTACTCCGTATTTTACTACACTCTATTAGCATTTTCGTAGATTTTTTCTCATTTATTTTTAAATAACTGCTCTAAAATGCCTTGATTTTCCTGTAATCTATATGAAATATGGTGTTCCAAACAGTTTTGATTTTGCATCAATTGGTTCATCATGAAGAACAAACTTATAATCCGCATCTGCATTGAGTCGCGGGAGAATGGCATTATTTACTGCTGAATTATCATGCTGCCTAGCTTTCTCTAGGTCCAAGGTTTTCATTAACTCATCATCTCCATACATACTATACGATCGTTCTGAACATTTCCTCCCTTCAGGGGCCCAATTTTTGGGTACGGATCGTAGCAACCCCGAGGCACCCGAGCTGCTCCCTAAGGTTTCGCCTCTTTATTGTTTTATTTGTCCTACTTCCCTGTTCTTTGTCTGATGGGTGGCCCCGTGTTTGACACGGTAAAATGTGACTGGGTAAGGGAGTAACTTCAGTCACAAGGTTATCATGTAGGACGTGAGCGTATCCCCTGGTAAAGGCCAGGCTCGGGGAAGGGCCATTGCATGAGCTGTTTAACTTCCTGCAGGCAATTGGGTCCCTTCGTCAACACACAGGAAGGTGTGACCCTGAGGTTATTTTGTTCAGACCAGGACCTAAGCCGGGGTGGCCCCCAGGAAGCAGCCTGCCATCGGAGACAGTTGCAATGGTGGAGGAATAAATCGCTATGGTACTGGAAAACAATGCTTTACATTTTAAACGTAAAAGAGTTGACGTAAAAGAAGTATGCGAGAAGTCTTTCCCTCGATACTTGGTTATTAGACGTACAGACGCCAGTCGTTTTCGACCGTAAATCCATTCAAGATTCAGAAGGGCATTGATGCCATAGCCGGACCCGTTAAGTCCTGTACCCGTCTACGCAACGGATCACTTTTGGTGGAGACACTTGGCCTTTCTCAAAGCAACTCATTGCACCAGGCGAAGCTACTCCACGGTTATCCCGTCCGTGTTGAGAAACATAAGACAATGAATTCGTCGCGAGGAGTTGTTACCACCAATGTTCTAGACGGAATGTCCGACCCGGAAATCCAGAGCTGTCTGGAAGACCAAGGGGTCATCGCTGTTTATCGTGTACAGGCAAGGAAAGAGGGGGACTTACAGCCGACCGGGAATCTTTTCCTCACCTTTGACAGGGTCGAATTGCCGCAGAGGATAAAGGCGGGCTACGAGTTGATAAAAGTGCGCCCATATATCCCGATCCCGTTGCGATGTTTTCAGTGTCAACGTTTTGGACACACTCGCATATCCTGTAAAAGTTCCGTTTCTATCTGTGCAACCTGCGGGCAACAAGTTACGAGGGAGCATGTCCATCCGCTCCTGGCTGCGTCAACTGCCGCGGTGAACATACAGCCTCGTCCCGCGATTGCCCTCGTTTTAGAGAGGAACGCTGTATCCAGTAGATTCGGGTGAAGGAAAAGCTCTCCTTTACTGAAGCCCGAAAGCGATTCCAATCTCGCCAACCTGTCGTGCCTAAGACCGGCACCTAGAGCGCAGCAGTTTCTTTTGCACCCAAGAAGTGCGATAGCAGTACGCAGACCTGCGATCTAGTCTTTACACGGGTCCAAACTACGCCTAGTTCTCCAAAGCGCTCTACCGTGAAGCCCAAAGCGATAGTTTTTAATGCCCCCGACATTAAGTTCAGGACGAGTTTTAAAGGAAGGGATTTTTTTAAAGACGTCAACTCCGGTAGAGAAGAAAAAGAGCACTTCTCCTCCTAGGAGGTCACGCTCCCATGATGGGAGAAAACCCGCTAGGGGGTCTTCGTCGCCGCCTATACCCACATCCAACCTGTTCCAGGCAGTGGAATTGGCGGATGATTCCCAGCGGGAAAGCTCTCCCTTTGAGGAGGTCATGGAGCAGGATGTGCCTGCTCCAGAAAAATTACCGATCCCCACGCGAATGAAAAAAGGACGATTGCATTGCCCTGGACCGTCCAAAGAGTAATGTGGTAACTTTTTAGCTTATTTTATATAATTCTAACAATGGATATCCTTTCGTGGAATGTGCGTGGTCTCCGTAGTCGAAGACCTGACCTCGAGTAAATTTTATGCTCTATTGACCCTCTGCTTGTGTGTCTCCAAGAGACCAAGCTTCGCCCACAAGATTCTTTTAATTTACACGGTTACTCTTTGGTGAGATTTGATCTCCGTCCCGAAGATGGCACTCCCACCCACGGCGGAGTTTTAATTTTAATTCCCCATGATGTGCAGAGTACTTCACTACAGCTTCAGACTCCTTTACAAGCTGCTGCAGCTACAGTTCACTTTTCTGGCCTTTGTTTTCCTGTCTGCACTGTTTATTTACCTCCGTCCGGCACCATAACTCCAGTTGACCTGGACGATCTTCTGTTCAGGTACCACCCCCTGTCCTACTTTTAGGGGATTTCAAAGCACACCATCCCCTATGGGGTTCCACCTCGGAGTGTGCAAGTGGTAGCCTTTTAGCCGACTTTTTGTTTCGTCACCATCTTATACTGCTCAATACTGGTCAACCTACTTTTCTTTCTGACAGCGCTCGCAGCTTTTCACACTTGGACTTATCCATTTGTTCTGCCTTACTTGCTGTTCATTTCACGTGGAACGTCATCTCGGATTTAAATTCCAGTGACCACTTTCCGTGTCAGATCCATGTACTCTCTTCAAACGCACATTCACACCGCGCGCCAAAATGGCTCATTGAAAAGGCGATCAATGGCCGAATTTTCAGGGTGTGAATTTTCATCTATCAACATCGCGATCGAGCACCTCCGCACAGTCATCACAACAGCCGCAGATCAGGCTATTCCCCGGCCGTCTTGTCACCCCTGACGCTTACCGGTTCCCTGGTGGACCGGTGAATGCCGGGATGCGTTGCGTGCACGTCGGCGTGCTCTCCGAGCTTTTCGTCTCCACCCTACTTCAGCAAATATAATTTGCTCTAAACAACTTCGCGCCAAATGCCGCCGAGTTATTAAGGATAGCAAAAAGGCTTCTTGGATTTCATTTACCTCTTCTTTTAACCGCACAACGCCTTCATCCGTAGTTTTGGAACGGCTACGCCGCGTTGCCGGCAAACCAAGGTTTACACCTATACCCGGTCTTAGAATCTTAAATGGAGTGCTCACTACTCCGACTGACGTCGCCAATGTTTTAGGATGAACCTTCGCTGATGTTTTGAGCTCCGCCTATTACCCGGCTTCATTTCGCACATTAAAGAAGCAGGTTGAGTCGAAAGATTTCTCATTTGCCTCCGACCGTCAGGAGAGCTACAACGTTCCTTTTACCGCCAGGGAACTGGAGCATGCCCTTTATACCTCTCGACATTGCGCGCCGGGGCCAGATGACATTCATGTTGCTCTGCTGTAGCATTTATCAGCAGAAGCACAGCTTTTTTATTACGAACTTTAAACTTTATTTGGTGTAATGGCACCTTCCCTAGCGCTTGCGAGTGGCTACCGTCATTCCTATACTCAAGCCTGGAAAGGACGCACATCTTACTTCCAGTTACCGTCCTATTTCCCTCACCAGTTGCGTGTGCAAGGTGATGGATCGCATGATTAACGGACGGCTTATGTAGTGGTTGGAGTCGAGGCACTTATTGGCGAACGCTCAGTGTGGTTTCCGGCGTCATCGCTCCTCAGTTGACCATCTTGTGGCTCTTTCCACCCATATTATGGACGGATTTGCGCGGAAGTGCCAAACTGTTGCAGTTTTATTTGATTTGGAGAAGGCTTATGATACTTGTTGCAGAGGTGGTATCCTTTATAAGCTTCATGAATGGCGTATATGTGGGCGTATGTCCGTGTTTATTCAGGAATTTATGAAAGACCGGGTTTTTAATGTTCGCTTGGGATCAGTTTTATCATCTAGTTTTATTCAAGAGAACGGTGTACCTCAGGGCTCGGTACTTAGTTGCACAACGTTTGCCATTGCTATTAACTCTATCACCGAGTGTTTACCGCCAGGAATACAATTGTCGTTGTTTGTAGATGATTTTCCATCTCTCGGAGAACTTGTCTCTTGGAACGCCGCCTGCAATGCTGTCTCGACCGCCTTTACGCTTGTAGTGTGAATCACGGGTTCCGTTTCTCCGCAGAGAAGATCGTCTGCATGAACTTATGGCCCACAAAGGGTATCCTCCCACTTCGCTCCATCTTGGCCCATACGCACTCTCTTTCGCAGACGAAGTTAGGTTCCTTGGCTTGGTGTTTGATAGGAAATTATGCTGGTCATCGCATATAGCGCAACTCAGAGGCAAGTGTGAACGTTCGCTTTGTATTTTACGTGTTTTAAGTTGCACATCTTGGGGAGCTGACCGGACTATTCTTTTACGTTTTTGCCGTTCTCTTATCCGGTCCAACCTGGATTATGGCAGTGTTGTTTATGGATCTGCGCGGCCTTCTCTTCTGCGCCGCCTGAACCCTATTCATCACCGGGGTATCCGTGTTGCCATTGGAGCATTCCCCACCAGTCCTCTGTGAAGTTTATGTGCGGAGGCTGGAGAACCTCCGTTGTTTTATCGTAGGGGTGTTTTACTTTCTGCTTACGGTTGTCGCTTAGCTGCGCACCCTCGTCATCCAACGAATAGGTCGTTTTTAATGTGTCTTTAGATGGTTTTTAAGCTGCTCGGTGTTTTACTCCTAAGCCGGTTGGCTTTCGTTTTCGGTATATTTTAAGGACGCTGGACTTGAATTTGCCTACCTTTTTCCTAGCCGGGGAAACATTTTCTCCCCCTTGGCTCTTGGTAGAGGCCCCCGTTCATCTAGGGCTTACGTCCTGTCCTAAGTCTTCGACCGCAGCACATGTTATTCGTTGTTCTTTTAGCGAGATCAAGTCCTCTTTTAATGGCTAGAACTTTATCTATGCCGACGGTTCGAAAGCAGACACTGGAGTAGGATTTGCTTTTGTTTTTAATGGAGCCAGTTTTACGTATGGTCTGAACGTTGTGACATCTATTTTTATGTCAGAGCTTTATGCTATCTACCGGACGGTTTTATTTATTTCTGATCAGGGGCTGGGGAACAGTGTTATATGTTCCGACTCTTTGAGTGCCATTGTAAGTTTTGGAAATCTGTACAACCACCACCCTCTTGTACAGAAGATCCAGGATGTAGTGTTCACTCTTTTCGACGCTGGCGTCAGAGTGACACTACTTTGGGTGCCTGGGCACTTCGGACTCTCAGGTACTGAGGCCGCAGATGTCGCAGCTAAATCCGCTCTTTTAGACCCTGCTGAGTACCGAGCAACGTGTTTATTTTGGCGATTTTAAACATTTATTACGTAGAGGCATTCTCTCGCGCGGGCGCAATGAGTGGGTTTAATACCCAGCAATAAGCTTCGGGAATGTAAATCCGCCCCTTTTAACTGGTCGACTTCTTCTCGCGCTGCTCGTCGCGAAGAAGTAATTTTAGCTCGTCTTAGAATTGGGCATTCCCGTTTTAGTCTCTCTCACCTTTTTAATGGTCAACCCGCTCCAGCTTGCCCTCACTGTTACCACCCTTTTACAGTGCGTCACATTTTAATTGAATGCCTTCATCTGGCAACTTTTAGAAATAGCCTAGGTTTGCCCTCCTCTATTGAGGACCTCCTCGCAGATGATGGCGTTGCTGTTGAGCGAGTGCTCCGTTTTATCCGTGTTTGTGGTTTTTGGAGAGAGGTGTGAGGTTTTATCTTTTTACTATTGACGGCATTTTTAGACTCTTTTAAGACCGTTGTTTTTTCAGCTTTTGCTGAATCGTGTTAACTAGTCTTTCATTGTTGTTTTGCACATTACCCTTGTTATTTGTTTTGAGGTTTTATTGTTACCATTTTAATCTTTTATACGACTGGTTTGTTTTCAGCTCTTGCTGATTTGTTTTCCTACCGGTCTTTGTTTGTGGACCATATTACCCTGTGTTTGCTTTGGGGTTTTATTGCTACGATTTTAGTCCATTACAGAACTGTTGTGTTTTCCGCTCTTGGGGCTGTGTTTTAGTAACAGCCTAATGTTTGTGGCGCCTATACCCTTGTTATTTGTTTTTGGGTATAAATTTTATTGCACAAAGTACTACTGTTAGTTCATTATGCGCAAGATTTGCGTACTTTGTTTATTTATTTTTTATTTCTGACACAGTACTTGATGTGTTTGGGCGCTAATGACCATAGAAGTTTTGCGCCCTTAAGCAATCATCATCATCATGAGCATTTGCTTCCATTTTTGCAATCGCCCCATTTTTGCTTACTATTACTTCCTCGGTATCCTGATATTTAGAAGATTCGACAATCACAGTTTAGTTTTACTTTTATATCTTCAAAACAGCTATGCCTTACTGATGTAAACTTCTGTTAGAAATACTGAGTGTGTAAACACGATTTAGTGCCACACAGGTGCTATAAATTGCGAAATTAACTACTAAGTCAAAATCTGTAGAAGAAATATCAAGCGAAGAATTCGGATGAAAAATACAACCAAGGTAGCTAACTAAACCTATTTTTACCTTGCAAAGCCTCATGCTGATACGGAGTTTCATAAGGCGCAAATATTCTGGAATTTACGGCAGCTCCTTGGCATATTATCCATTGTTTCGACAACTGCAAATGGCTTGCTATGCTACAACCTAAACTTTATAAATAAGGTAATTTCTAATTTTCGCTTCCTCTCACCTGCGCTATTTATTCACCTGCATTATTTTAACTAATATATCAATTCTTTAATATAATTATACGAAGGTCAAAGTATTAATTTATAATTGCTAAGAACGGGAATTTACATATACAGCTTCACAACAATAAAACTAAAACTTAATAGGTGCTGAAATTTTCGTTGAAAATTCTCCATAAAAGAGTACTCAATTGTTTAGCTATAATTATTTTACGATCATGAAATAGCCACGGTTATCGGATCTCAACCCGGCTACCACGACGTAATCCTGTAAGTATTCCAATTTTTATAACATATAGGAATTAAAATCAGAAGTTTCGGGATAGCAGATTCCAGTAGGGCAAAATTAAAGTAGGCTTTAATGAGACATTCCTTGTGCAGCAAAATCACGCTTTTTGAAGTCCCGCTTACAAGACGCTCCTCAATTATTTGCACGTATATATTTAAACACATTGTTCATACGTTTTTCGTGTTTATGCGGAATTAGGACTGGGAAAATACCAATCTTTTTTTTAAAGTTAATTCGCCGCCCTGTGAGAAGAAATATCACTAAACAGTATACTTAAAAAATCTACTGTGAAATAAAAAGTACTTTACAACATCAGTACTTTGAACATTCAGCCGTAGTTATAGCCGTTACTATGAAAATATTTAAATTGTTTATATTAATATGAATTCATTATATAATAAAATGGACTATGTTTATGTATATTTTCGAAAAATTTAATATATTAGGTAAAAAATAAAATAAAAAGCACTAAATGCACAAATTAGGCCCTAGGTGCTAAAGTACTATAATCTTTAGCAGAATTTTAAATAATAACACCCTTATGTTCTCAAGATAACTTATAACAATTATTTAATTTCTTAAATTTCTAATAGCGTTCCGTTTAAGATGCTCAAAGCATGATCAGCTTAAGTAGAAACACAGGTTCCTTCAACGCCAAATGTTCATCATCACCATTAGAATTAGATTCACTAAAATACTGATTGGTGAGATTTTAAAATTCTTCATTTCGCTGGTTAATCAGATCAGCACACCACGTCCAATAAAAAGTGATCATCAACAAACCTACCGTTACGCAGAAAAATCACTATCGACTGCCAGGAGTGAGCCAATTATGGCATTCATATCATATTGAACGCAACTTGCACTCTGTATGAGTTTGGTTTAGATTTTACTTTATATGGCGAGTGTTAACATTACTCGAGTGAAATATACGTGAAAATATTACTTTATGACTGGCATGAAATAAAGGAAACAATACAAGTACGGTATGAACAAATTTCCTGATATATTTCCCAGGGTAACACCTTTATCTGGAGTCACAATTGCCAAATTAGTGATAAAAAGTTATAATGGACAATATTTTCATTGACAAAGAACTGAAACAAAACAAAGAAAAGGTTAATAGACAAAAACCTGAAGAATTGTTTTTCGATTAGAAATTTCCCAGGACAGTCCTCACCATGATTAACTCAGCAAGTGGGTATATTTTTTGGTAATGGCCCTAAATTGACTGGGCTGACTCATCTTTATCTGTATGAAATTACTTCCTAAGGAGTACAACGACAGCGACAAACCTCGTGGAATAATTGAACTTACTCTTATGACCAAAAGAGTGAGGTGTGCAGTCAGGGCGAACATTAATGAGTGTATATGCTATGAATGTACGCTTTTTGGTCAAGGGCAACATGTAATCATACTCGTCTCGTTCACCCTAGTTCACGGGTTGAATCCCGATCGATGAACATTTTCAGGCGTAAAATATTTTAAATATGGCTGGCGTACAGGCGTGTGTGCCGTGTCACCTAAATCATTCTCAAGTCTGAAAGTAGAGGACTCTGAATAATATTTATTAGATGTTTCATATCCTTACTTTTAAAGGGACCCTTATGACCTTAAATGGTATAGAGCGTTCGAAAATAATCCAAATAAATAAAAATGGAAAATTAAGCAAGATGCTGAGTTCGTTCTGTACAATCTCGCACACGCTGAAGAAATGTATGCATTTTTATGCAATGGGGTTCAAGTTCAGACACAGTTAATGAAAACTGTTTGAGCATTGTGTTTTGCGCATGGGGCAGCAAATAGCACATTTAATATCACAGAATTACTATTTAGGTTTTGTGCCTTCCTTCCTATTCCTAGAATAAAATCCGCAGCATTTATATGCGGAAAAATGAAAATGTATGCTTACAATCGACGTGATCTAGTGGCAATATAACAAAATTTTTTCATAAAGAATGAAACATGTCTCACAAAAGGGGAGGCACTTAAAAACCTTTTCTAAGATAGTGAGCTGAATATTTATTATTATTATTATTATTATTATTATTATTATTATTGTTGTTGTTGTTGTTGTTGTAGTTGTTGTTGTTGTTGTTGCTGCTGCTGCTGTTTTACTACGACGAAATAAAGAAAACGCGTGCTAATAATTTCTTTCAATAGTACAGCATCATTTTCCCCAGCAAGTGTAAGGACCGATATGGCTCAGATTATATCGTTTGGGACTCGTATTTAGCAGATATTGGGTTCATACTTCTTGGGACTCGCCATATTGACCTTGGGTTCTTTCAGATGTCTACTAGTCGCTTATGTAAATAATGGAATGTATGTTTAACTTCCACGAAATTTCCGCTGCTTCATTTCGTATCATTTCATTCCATGTGTATGTTGCAGGAACTAAATAGCCAGGACGAGGTGGGATGATGAGCTATGGCGATGACTTGAGCTTTGATAAGTATTTGGCCCCAGCGTCTAACATGGAAGCAGACCTTTTGAGGGATTTGAACTCCTTGAAGGATCCTCCGCCGACGTAGGGGAAACAATGACAGCGGCCGTTCGTGTCTCATCGCACATTGATTCTGGCCCCTCGGTGCCTCCCTCACTTCAACTCTTCCTCACACAGCGGCCCCCACTGGGGGCGCTAGCACAAACGGCCTGTCTTTGAGCAAGGTTGAAGTATTCAAATATCCTCCTTCGATCCTAATAATATAATCCAATCCAATCCTTGGCCATTGACAAGGTCCTCTCGCAGTAATTTGCAGACCAGAATGTGATTAACCACAACAATTAAAGTTCTACAAAGGGTATCAATAAATGTATACATACTTCAAGTAAAGAAAAAACTGTGTCAACGTAACAAAACTGAATGCATGCAAACAGAAAATGATGAGCACTAATCATCTTAGACATTTACAGTTACAACAGTTACTCAAAATGCCCACCATCGGCCTCGATACACCTCAATCAGTAGATTGAGCAAAGTTTGAGTAAGTGTCCTCAGCGCTTGCAGCACATGCCGTTTTAATTTCTTCCCGAAGTGCTGCCAGTGTAGCTGGTTTTCTGCGGTATACAACATCCTTAAGATTTCCCCATAGGTAGAAGTCCAAAGGCGGTTCTGTTGTACACATGTCTCCATTGACTTTGAACTTTAACAACATTCTCGGTTTTCCAGTACCACTTCAAAATTGCTTTCAGCTGTTCAAACGATAAGCTTGGCTCCATTTTGCTACGCTAGCATAACTGAATGTGAGTAGCATCTGTTTACAGAACATCACACAATAATCTTGGCTTCATTTGTTCATTGTTGATTTACCTGTCACGTAGCAACGCTATCATAATGTATGTGAATCACATCTGTTTACAGAACATCATACTACACATTAGTGTAGTTTTACAGGGCAACTTTGAAGCATATTAAATAGATATCTACTGCGAAAGTGTGTATACATTTATGGCGCCCTCTGTATATATTCACCTTTCAAACATATTTACCGCTCACTCTAAGCTGAAGTGTAAGTCATATTGAGACAAGTTGTGTATTGTTCATTAAATATACTTTTTGTTGTTGCATAAATTTATTAGACAAACACTTATCAAAAAGGAACATTGATTTTTGTGTTTGTAAAACATGTTCATAGACAGGAATAAGGATAGAAGTAATCCGTACCTCACCTTTATTAAAAAAGCAGACTTTACTTCTACATATGAACCGCAGCCAACTAATTCTATTCTGCTTTGAATAAGAATTCCATCGTTCTTTATACCTTTAGCTACAAAAACTCAAATTAAAGGCATGCTTCCTCTTTCTCAGTTGAAAACTGCCCGATTTCTGTTTTAAAATTTCCTCTTATCTTTTCCTTTTATCACCTTTTTTCTCTGGTTTTTGTGTGGTTCCTGTTTTTTGGAATGCGGCATCTGACTATACTTTTACAATTATTAATTTTTCTTAAGCTTAATATATTTCATTTATTCCGTATATTATTTGATAGCGTATGTCTAATATCTAAATGCATTTATCTCGGTACAGTGTATAGGACCACCTTGCTGCAAATGTTCCTATCTTTGACATTAATATTGGCATCAGTGGTCAGTTAAAATTGCTCCTGTCGTTCCTGTCGATTGGCATTAAGATGTAGCAAGTGATATTATTGAAAGGAATAAATGTTGCACATTCTAAGCGCGCTATTTGATATTATATGGATATGCAAATCTAAATAGTATTACTTGAAGCATTATTTTATTCTTCTTGACGGTATTCTACCCCTTATTTTTGGCTTAGCTTGCATTAAAATTTGCATAAGAAACTATTCGAAAAAGGGGAAAATTGGGAAGGAGGTGCAATTTAATTCTTCATTTCATTCATTTCATTCTTCATTTGCAATTTCATTTAATTTAATTGCATATAATAACTAATAAGGAGAATTTAAACCGTTATTTTCATACCAATGTACTCACAATAGTATGGGAGCACAATGCACTAATTGAGAGATAACCCCTAAATCAAAGTGATATATTGAATGTGTTTACTTATAGTGTGCGATTTATATGGCAACTGTTTTGAATAATTATCATAAAATTAGAGTTTAGTAAACAAATTCAACATATTAAGTTAAAACAAGGCCTGCGGAGAATCTCAAAGCCTGTATCACCATACAAATAAGATTAATTTATCGTGAGTGAAAATTTGGTAGAAGGAAAAATATTTTTGGTGTGCCAAGTTTATGGAGCAATTTAGTTCCTTTAGAAAGATAGTGAAATATACAATAAGTTGTATTACTAATTCTCTTATCGATGTAATAGACATAGCGTTAAAATTGGGCTATTTATTAGCATTTTTTGAGTATTGTTAATGCCAGTTTTTATTGCTGAGGTACCACAGGCGGTGGACACTGATGATACATGAGACGAAATGACAAATTGGGAAAGGATATCTTTTTTTTAAGGATGGAAACGTTCCAGGAATAAGTTTACCTCCTCGGCATTTGCAAGCTATGAGGACTGAGGAAAACCTGGAAAAATCCCAATCAAGGAGGATGGTCCTGATGGGATTCGAACCCCATGGCATTCACAGTTGCCAACACAAACTTGAAAGGTACCTGATACGCAACAATATTGATATTGCATTTATTTGGGAAAGCAAATTACATTCCTTCAAACTCCAGGGATAAAACATTTTTCGTACAGACCGCATTGGCAGACAAGAGGGAAAACTGCAACAATTTTGAAAAACACGATTGCTCACATTTCCGTAAAGCTTCCTACACTAGAAGCGTTAGAATGCAGAGCACTTAAAATACAGGTAAATTCAAAAACAGTGATGGTCGTCGCTCTTTACCCGTCCACTCCCACCTACTTCTTGAGAGACCTGAAAAAAATCCTCGATTTGGAGGAGCATGTAATCTTAGCGGGAGATTTCAATTCTCGGCACCCATTATGGAATTCACGCCTTGCAAACGCGGCCGGAAATCTACTCGCAGATTACATTTTAGAAAATGACTATATGGCGGTACATGCCCTCTTGGATCCCACTTTTTGGCCCGCTCGGGGCTCCATGACCAGGAGACTTTGCACTTTGTTGTTGCCAAAAACGCAGCATTATCAGGAAATTTTACAGTCTATTACAGTCTGGATTCGAATCACTTGCCCGTGCACTTCGACATCAGTGGAGCCGCGGCGGCCAGGGCCATGGCTTTGGTCCCGCGCGCCATCACAGATTGGGACAAATACAAGTTGCACCTGCATGCGAAGGCGCAACCCAGGCTGTGCTATAACAGCGAAGCTGAAATTGGTGCTGCAATTGAAAACATTACTGCTTTGCTGCGTACGGCGAAAGTGAATAACACCGCCACCACTGTTTCACCGCCCAGCTTTGTTACATACCCGCAGGTGGAGCGACTGATTGCCAGGAGACGGCGTCTAATGAGACTATGGAGGATCACCGGCCTTAGAATTTACTCGGCGACAGCTCGTTGACTACACCGAGTTATTCGCGGCGCCAAATGGCCATTAACAGGCAAGACCAATGGGAACCCACATTATCAAGAACCGTCCATTCGGACCACACTATGGAACCTAGTTAAATCCTTCAAGGCAACCTCCAGCGTACACACTGTCAACATTGCGCTCTATACTCCAGCTGACCCTGTCTTCTCGTCTGTGGAAAAAGCAGAGGTTTTCGCAGACGTGCTTACAGAACTCTTTCAGGAAAACAACACCACCGACCACCAACTAGAGTCTCAAGTCATGGCCTGGGTTCGAGACTGGACGGCACGGAAGTGCGAGTAACCACTTCGTTTAATAACGGCTCTGGAACTCTTCAAACATTTACGATTACTTAGGAATCGTAAAGCTGCCGGCCCGGACTCAGTGACTAATGAGGACCTTAAACCTTTACCGAGGAATGCCCTGGTGCAACTGACCAAGATCTTCAATGCCTGCTTAAGGCTCAACTATTTTCCGCTTAAGTGGAAAGAGGTAAAAATGATTATGCTCCCAATACAGGGCAAGAGCACCAGGCAACCTTCCAACTACCGTCCCATTAGTCTTCTGTCCACCATTTGTAAATTGTTTGAAAAGCTCATCCTTTCTCGACTGCAAAAACAGATTTCGGACATTGATGACATTTCAAATTTCAGTTTGGCTTCAGAAAAGAACACTCCACAAAGCTACAATTACTTCGATTAACAGATGACATTACACAACGAATTAACTATGGGGACTCAACCCTCGCCTTATTTCTGGACATAGAAGCTGCATTTGACCGGTGCTGGCACAACGGCCTCATTTATAATTTGCACCACAATTTTCTCGGACTCCAAAGTTATCTTTATCTATTACACAGTTTTCTAGAAAACAAGCGCTTCTATGTACAGGTTGATCGCACCAATTACACTGCGTGACCTATGCAGGCCGGCGCTCCATAAGGGGCGATACTGGCCTACTACTTGTACATACTATTCACCAAAGACTTTCCTGTGGATGATAAATGCAAGGTCTCCATGTATGCTGACGACAATGCAATTTATCACCACTCAAAAAATATGTTTGACACTCGCGAAATTCAGCGCTATATAGAAAAATTCACGTCCTGGCTTCACCATTGGAAGATCAACGTAAATGTACACAAGTGCCAATTTACTATTTCCTCCTAACTGCGGCACCTTCCAAAAGTCGATCTAACGATCGATGGCGAGATCTTGCCAAATCGTCAGAAAGTTAAATACTTAAGGGTCTCCATGGACCGTAAACTACTTTGGAGCAATTACCTGAGAGATGTGGCCAACAAAGGGAGGCAGCGGTTGAATCTATGCGCGTCTATTCTTCGCGGTAAGTCCCTAGGTCTAAGAGCAAAATTATTTTGTACAGGTCCTTTATTTTGTCAATGTTGTTGTACGCCTTCGTGGCATGGGCTTCCGCGTCCAAGTCGGCCCTAAAACGCTTACAGACCATTCAAAATCTCTCGCTCAGGAAAGCTCTGAGGGCACAGCTCCTAACTAACAACATAACAACTCACGAGGAGACGGGCATGCCCCCAGTCGCACAATCCATTGAGAGACGGGCCAGGCGTACCCGGGAAAGAATCCGCCGCCATCCCAACCCGTGCATTGCGGGAATTGGAGGAGGGAAGCCCCTCCACAGAAAACATCGGCGTGTGCGCCAGTTTTAGCACTTTTAATCCGCACTAGGCGGCGGTCTGTATATAGTGTGTAAATAGTGTACATAAACAATACTAATAGTGGCTCCGACTTATGGAGGGGAAAAAACTTTCATCAAAGAAAAACACTAACAGTGACAGGACTTATCAGGTCACAAAACTCTATATAACACAGCGACGATGTCCTCAAGCCCCAAAAGCAGGGACTTGTATGGACATCACAACATGCCGCTAAATCCATTGTGAAATTACAAAATGCTATAACCAAAATTGTAAAATTTTTTGCCTGTAAGGCCGAATCCTCTTTATGGCTCCAGGCATACATTACTCAATAAAAACCTCTACCTCTACCTCTACCAACGCTTCAGTGTGGTGTTACCAGAGAGGAAAACCTATCCACGCCACCGAAGATATTTGCTGTATTTGCAGACAACACGTCTGGAATCTTCATCTCCAGTAGACCACGGCCAAACAGCCCGAAAAAATATCACAGTTACACCAGTGTTAAAATGCTTCCATCCCTTTCCCCCCGCTTACAAAACGCTTTGATGCTCTATCTTTGTCGTACTTAATGCTGAATTCCACAGTTTATATATTATCTATAGAACTCGATTCGTTTTCTTAACTATTTCATTTACGACCAATTTGAGCCATAGTACCCTAAAATCGGTGGTATTAAAATCTTCTTAAAGTCAACAAAAGCTCAATGCGATGTCCAGGCTATAAAGTACTCTATAGTACATTTTTGATATGATTGGCAACAAAATGGCCCCCTATAATTGCCCGGAACTACCATTCTTCACTTTCCCCAATAAATGGGATGAATGATTTCCTTGCCCCAACAGGTAGGGTAATTCCCTTCTTAAACAATTTCATTAAGATCTGGAAAATCACCAAACAAATTTACTAACGTTCATCCCGGCTTTAAGTACTTCGAGTGGTAGTCCATCCAATCCCGGGCCTTTACCACCTTTTAGGCTTTTGGTTGCCCACGAAATCTCCCCCACTGATATATCTACATCCAACATAGATACTTCTAGCCATCCCCTCCTTGTTTCGCCCTCCCACTTTCTCAGCACATGATTGATGTGTGCCAGCCATTGTTCAGGTAAATATTTCATTATGCGTCTGCCTCCTACCCCTTAGTTTGTTGGTCACCTTCCATCTCTTAGTACTATCCTCTAGCTGCATAACCTCTCCAATTTATTTGGTCTTTCTGTCTTACAAAATACTCCTGCTTCTCCTTTAAAATATGTTTGTATTCTTTCCTTTTTACCAAAGACCCTAAGCTGGTATTCATTCTGCTCCCTTCCGAATTTTCTCTAAGCAACCTTATCGTCATAATCATAATCCTCATCCTCATCATCATCATCATATCATAATATTCATCACAATTTCCTCGTCTCTTTACCATAAGTTAGACTGCTTTTCTTTATTATAAATTTATAATGTTAAATTAATAGCAGTTTATTTATAATTTTTTCTAGGCATTCAGCGATTTAAATATCCTTCCCCTTAAGCCATGGCCCAAATTAAGCATTAAATATACTTTCCGACCTCCAAACATATCTATGTATAGACCTCCGTTTTATCCTTCCCCAGAACGCCAGAACGCCAGAACAGTAACGAGCCGCCCTGCGGGCGGGTTGAAGGCCACAGTACCTAGCCGCACCTGCGGCTTTACCTGTGTAGTTGATAGACCTTCGTTGGGTTATATATTTCTATGTTAATGTAGTCACGTCTATAAATGAATCATAGAGTCGGATCCGAGGAGCTTTTCTTTGGGTATACTTGCTTGGATTGGCCCTGGCCAGCTTAACAGGAGGGTCACCCATCCAACCACTGACCACGGCCAATGCGACTTAACATCGGTCACTCATCCAAGCAGCGTCCATGCCCACTACTGCTTCACGTCTGAGGTACTCTTCGGTAAAGCCGAGTGGTAGGGACGCCGCTTTTCAGGTGGAAGTCTGTTTATTTGATATTAAGTCACCAGGATGTCCTTGGGAAGCCTGTATGAATTGCAGCATCTTTTTGCTTTTGGGTTGTACTGCCCTATAAGACGCGCCAGCTGGTTGGGATGATGTGGGAGTTTGTCATACAGTCTTTGCCCTCTCTCGAATGACATCGACAATGTATGGCACTCCGGAATGTTCATGGAGAATGTGGGCAGGAAACCAACGGCATGTATCGTAAATCATCCTAAGCGCCCTGTTCTGCACGCACTGGATTCTGCGGATGATGTCCTTGGCCACCACTCCCCAGACCTCGCAGCCATACAGAATCAGGGGCGGTATGATCGCGCGATAGATCCTCAGTTTTTGGTGAGTAGGTAGTGATCTTGAACGGAAGATCGGGTACAGCTGCCGAAGAGCTGCATGACCTAGCTTTATTTTCCCCGTAGCGTGGGGGAGGGAAGTGAGACGCTTGTCCAACATCACTCCGAGGTACTTCGCTTGGGTGACCCAGGGGATCATCCTTTCCCCCGTCCGGGTCTAGGCAGATAATTTTTCGTTCCCATGCCCATCTTCAAAACGATTGAACAGTGGCGCAACTGATAAAGTTCCTCACTCAAAATTCCCCAATCCTTCCTAATAAACTCCGTCTTATCAACATAAAACTCCAATTTTCCTACAATTTGCATTTATAAACATGTATTCTCCTTCCAGGATACGGCAATACTTCCCATTAACGATTTCTAACGAGAAATCTTTCTCCCCATCACCCCTCCCACCAGCGATACATTTTCCCCTCTTGTTCTGGCGTTACAATCCTCGAGAATGATAATAAAGCCACCAACGCTTCAGTAAGAACACTAAGATTCTTCTCCGTTTTTCAGTCCATTCTCTGTTAAACACACAACATGTAATTCAGTGAAGAATGTAAAAAATGTATCTCTGCCCAGCCATTTCCTAAATCTTACAATATTCCATACTCAATTACCTCCAGAGAGGGGAATGAAATCTATTGTGTGGTAGCAGTAGTTGTACCACCGCCGGCCGCTGCAGCGTATCGCTTTGTATGCTTTGTGATGGAGTTTTGATTGGCTGATTGATTTATTTATTTATGGACGCTCATCAGCGTCCCATTCAACTCAGGGCGTGAAACGGCCGACAAATTTTGCTTAGAGGCCTCTCTTTCAGGCTTGAGGTTCTTTATCGTGCCGTAAATGTACGACACGGGACCCACGGCTTTACTTCCCTTCCAAGGGAAGCCATACTTAGGATTTTTACGCCCGAAAAAATTCATCGGTCCTGGCCGGGTTCGAACCCGCGATCTTGGGTATAGGAGGCAAGTATCGTAACCACTACACCACCAAGGCCGACTTGTGATGGAGTGTCTAAACATCTGAAGCTCAGGTACAATGACCCTTTCCATGGTGAATTCCTTGTTACTTACGTTACCCCCCCCCCTCTCTCTCTCTTCATTTCCACTACCTGCTGCTGGTATGTGCGTTCTCTCTTGCTGTGGTAACAGTCCTGCTGCCTGCTCCTGACGTTCCGCTATTATGGTTTCGATTTTTATTACCTTTTTTTTTAATAGTGTTTATCGCCCGTTTTAACTACTGAGGCCCCACAGGCGGTGGGCACTGGTGATACGAGATGAAATTATATATTGGGAAAGTATTGTTTTTTAACGAAGGAAACGTTCCAGGCTTAATTTTAGGGTACATACCCGGCATTTGCCATTTGTGAGGACTGAGGAAAACCTGAAAAAAAAGGATTCTAACCCCAGACCTCCTGTTCAGGAGTCCGCGCCTTAACGACCTCGACCATCCTGGCGGGATTCATTAGCTCGATCTCCCTTAGCTCACTAGGTTCATAAATTCTCTCCAACTCCTACCGACTTAATAATAACGAATTTATTAAACCTGAACACAGCATGGCAACCCTGTTTTCCGGCCTCGAACATTTGTCGCCTCGGAAAGGCTCTCTCCTCTCTTACCCTATGACTGAGTGCCTTCGCGATGCTTATCCCCTGCTCCGGAGGTATCTGGCATCTCGAAGGAAAGCAGTTTTCAATTTATAATGGATCAATTTACAGCCTATTAGAACCGTGCTATTACCACGTCAAAATCTCTACCAAATTATAAATCAGTACATATTCTTGCAAATTGATTCTCGAGGTAATATAGCTATAATTCAGTAGACACCAAATGCGACTGTACTTCGACAATAATATTCTCTACATTATGCACATTGATTCTGTCCAATTATTGGTTCCTTGAACTTCCTCAATTAGATTATGCATACCTTTCGTTGTGAAGTAGTTATAGGTGGGAGGATACGGGGGGTTAATTTTGATAATTACCCTGCGTTGGAGGGTCAAGGTTTGAAGAGGTTCTAGGCGGCGGGAAGAATGGTGATAGGAGTTTGATTGTTCATGACCCAGCTCGCCACTCAATAACTCTTCACGTCGATCTCAGGGATGTAGCTGGTTTTCGGGACCTGGTAGTGCCGGGTTGAGTGAAGGGAATTACGGTATTATATCGTCCAGAGAAACACATTATCTGCAGGTTGACGTCGTTTATTTAACAAAGAGTGCATCCCATGGCGTTTCTGCTCGGAACGCAGTAACGAGACGTCTGGCAGACACGTGGAGCTGTAATGCTAGATTAGCAGTGTGATTGCAGACCGCTCGGAAGACATGTCGAGCTGAAGTGACGTTCGAACATCGGCGTTCCTATGATGTCTGAATGCTGACTAGACCTGCCCAGAGTTCCCGGAGTAACGGAGTTGACGAACCAAAATGAACAAAAGAGCAAAAGACCCCGAAAAGGGCGATTTCACGTCCTTAAATACCCGATATAACACGCTTTACCACGTGATGCAGGGACGCTCTATTTTCCCGCCACTATGACTTTAGACATCCTCGTAGGTTAGCTGTGACTTCATGCCACTCTCATGTTATTGGCCAGTTTGATTATTTGAGCTTAACCACTCGTTGATTCTTCCAGCGTCTGATTTCAAGTATTACTGAACGTTACAGATCAACGGCCTTAGCGGTATCATAGCGTTGTTCTTTTCACAGCATACCTGACTGGGGTGACCACCCGTCCTCCTAATAACAATAGATGGTATTTGCTCCTTTGTCTGCCAAAACGTCTCTCTGCTGTCCGAGCAAAATTCCTGCGTTTCTTAACATTCTTACAAAAGAACCCTTCACTTAAAGCTAGCTGAAATGAAAGATATATTCTGATCAATTTTTCACGATTGATGGGGTACCAAATACTGTATCAGTTGCCAAGTACCGCAGCAAAATACACGCCCGTCTCCTTGCATTGTGTGTAGGTCAGAAATTTAAGAAGCTAGCGTAGTGATTATGAGAGACTAGAACCTGTGACGGGAGAAAAATCTTCGTACCCTTAGAGACTATACTCTTGAGCATTACCTGTTTAATTCGTTTCACTTTCTCTTCATATCATCAAGTTAAATTGTACTTTGCCTTAAAGACTTTTGAATTATATGATGGTGAACATATTTCTGAAAAAAACATTCCACTGATGAGTTTTAGTCTCTTCAATTTTCACCCTTTTTTACTTATTTTATCTTCATACGAGGAAGATAAATGTTTGCTCGCTACCATTGAAAGGAAATGTAACTAATGACAAAAAATATACTATTTGGAACGATTGTCATCTCTTTTCCAATAACTGTTGGAAATTACCTCACTGATCATACGTAGTTCTTTATTATCGCTTTAATACATTGCCCTAATCGGATGTCTTTTGTTTTCTGACCATGTGAAACACGAGGTATTATTCAGTTCCTTTCGGTTCGGCTGATGACATAGATGTATAATTGTATTATTGTACCATCATATTTATTTGACGATAAAAATGTTTTGAATCTCATTATAAGAATATGCCTAGTTCACGCTTCATTCCGCGACTACGAAAAATATTTAGTTTATTTGGTATGTGAATTTTTCCATGCGAGTCTCTAATGTTCCTTCTCAGTCAACTCCCTGGATAAATTATAATTTCATTGGAATGAAATGGAGCATATTCAGTTAAGTTCTGAAGATAGAGGACATTATGAAATATATGTAATGTGAGATATATATATACACACATACATATTATTGTATCTTTCTTACAAAGATATCTTCTCGTAACATTTCATCCTTGAATATGCGAAAAAATGCAGTATTTGTACCATGGACAAGAGAACCAAATAGATTTGGACAGACATACCTCATGCTATCCAGCAGGTGAAAGAACTTTTTAGATTAATGCATCCAATGAGGCGTAGTGATAATTTCATTAATGTTTATATGCAGAGTAATATAACGTTGGTTATGTGTTAACAGATATTCTGTTGATTGGTTGCGCCATGTTATGATACAGAATTGAATGTAAATCCTATGTGTACATATCAACTACTTGCAATGTAGGGAACGAACTAACACCACTCATTTAATAGGGAAGGCCTCATATTTTTCGTTTCCTTTAGAAATGCTTGCAATAGTTCCCATTTTAAGTCAGTAGTATGGATAGCAAAATGCTTGCCCTCCCTCCAGAAGAATACGAGTTGTTGTTCATAATTTGATCAGCTTGTGAGGGATATGTTATACTACTAATGAACTGAAAAGCATAGGATGAACTATTGTGCTACCATTATGAGCTTCTAGTTGCTGTTGAAACCTTTCACCTACTTTTGCAGAAGGAAGTATAAACCTTCAAGCTCTTTATTAGGGAAAATTCCTAAATTTTTTACAAGAAATCGCATGTCTTATTTTCTCCATGCTTCTTTTATTTGTGATTCAATTAATGCACAGTTCCCTAACAGAATAATAGACAACTTTTCAAATTGATGTAATCAGCACATGTATGGTTTTGTGCAAATTCTTTACTAAGAATTAAAGCCCAACTGCAGGCAATGTACAGCAAATTTTTAAGTGGAACAAGAATAATGGCTTACAGAATGGTTATAAATATATATATAAGAGTTTCATGTCATAGAAAAAAGTTTCACATCAATAAATTTGTGTTCAAAATAACGGCATTTTAACAGCTCATTTTGAAAACATGAATTATTTTCAAAAGGTGCCAAAGAATGACAAATTTAGCGCTTTAGTTTTACCATTTCTGGAAATTAACACTTAAGTTCATCCGTATATATTAAAATTACTGCTTCCAAAAGTTTAGCACAAGTATAAAATATATAGCGGTAACAACAAATGTGTGTGAAGGGGAGGAACAAAACAAGTAGCTCGTGAAAATGAAAGCGAGAGAGAGAGAGAGAGAGAGAGAGAGTAAAGAAGGAAAGGAAATCAGAAGGTAATAAAATAAAGTAGACAATAAATTATGCTGCTTACTTTCATGGTTTCATATTTTCATTTACATTTTCCTCCATTCGTTGCAGCTCTCATTACTCTTTTGAGTCTCAACATTCTTTTGAGCCACATCTGCATAATAGATGTGAGTTCGTTTCACAGCTGTACGCGAGCTAGTGATCAGATGGCAATAAATTTACTATTTCTTTTGATGCACAGGAACGATTATGACAATTATTACCTTCTATTTCACCCTTGGAACATCCATCCCAATCACTGCCTTTTCTCACTTTTTATGGCACTGTTTTTGCAGATTCCTTTTACTCGTTCTGAAGCTCGAGTGAAATGTGCTTTTCTGCTCCTCTTTAGTAAATTCATTCGTACACGCTTTACGACTTGTAAAGCAAATAGAATGAATTGAATTGAATTGGAGAAGTGGATATGAGGCAGAGGAAACCGGAAAGGGCTAGACTTTTAAAATTAATTACAGTTTTAAGCCGAAGTAGTAGTATACATTCAACACAGGCTGCATGCCCTTTTTCAGCCCAAGTACCCACATGACGAGAAATGCTATTTTTCAGTATAAAGATAAAAAGTGCATGGGAATTTGGGGAATCGTTTTCTGTGTATGTTTTAGAGGGAAGTGACAAATGACGCGCCTTCAGGAAGGTCTCAGGTTGGCCATTCTTCTTTTAAACCCCACCATACATGCACCTAAACTCACTAACAAGGATTTTGCATTTATGGAAATCTCTCTTGTGTATTCTGCACTAAAGCTGTTCTTGTTCTTGTGCAAAGCTACTTGTTCTCCATGTGTTAAAATGTAAATAGCCAGTATAGAATTACTTAGGGTAAATTTAGGTAAGCTCTGTAACCAAGAAGACAATTCAAATGACAAACTAGGCAGTTATTTGAAAAAGATAAAATCTGTATTTAATTATTTTGAAGAAGACGTAAAAGTGTTTTTTTTAAGCTTGCACCTACTATTGTTAATGCTTTAATATATATTCATTCACTGAGAATTTAAGTTAATTCTATTTAATTTTCTATTATGGGAAAAAAGTATAATAAATTTAAACATAAACACTAAGGGTAACTTTGAGAAGCTTCTATAATATGAAGACCATATATACAATAAACTGCATTTACATACAGAATAATGGCCCAGAGCTGTTCTTGTGTCTTGCATGGATATTGAAGTAAATTATGATTTCCTTTAAAACGCCTTTCTTGTTTAAGTTTTATATTTACCCAAGTTAAAAGATGCATAGTGTGAAAAAGATGAAAGTTTCTCATAAATTTATAAATTTCCAATTTTCAAATGAAATGAGGCAAATATTAAATGAAACTGAATTTTATCGCAAGGATATGTACGTTGATATAGTCCAAAGGTTTCATTGTGATAATATCCTCAAATGGTAATTCTGAAATATATTGAGTATATTCAACAAGCAATTAGACAATGTATTTTTGTTTTGGAAAATATAGAAAATTCAAAACGGGGAAAACAAATACTTTACTGCCCTTAGAAGAGAGAAGAGAAAAATTATACTTAAGGCATATATATATATATATATATATATATATATATATATATATAGAACATTCGTACAAATGTCAGTTTTTAAGTGTTAGTTCGATTAACCTAAAGAATGTCAACATTCAGAACAAACTCTATATAAGAAAAAATAATGTTAGTAATTTTAAGTGTCACATACTGAAGATACTTGTAAGTGCTGCTACAAACTTGTAATAAGGCGCAGTTAATTAAATAGTTATTATAGGCGGCTATGAATTATTTTGTATGGTATTTGTAGATCGTTTCTAACCCTACCATGTATGCACATTAAATGTGTGTGAGAGACAGTGAATGAGTAGGCTTCAGTAAATAAATTAACTCAATTGGACCAAAGTTCCTAGGAACGACTATTGGAGCATTTAGCTTCTACAAACAAAGAAACGTCGTGAAATGCTTTAGACCTTGGTAGGATTGAGGAGTGGATAGAGAACTGTAAAGTGATATAAGCTCTAGTAAAAATTTCTCTCTTGCGACTCTATACAGGCACTAATTGAAACAATTTGAAATGCTATAAAAAATAATACTTCTTAAACCCTATCACAAAATTTTCAACATTTATTAACAGTGATACTGCCTGGTGTCACTAACTTCACACTATCCCGCCATTGAGTATTTCGTGCATTTTCACGATTCATTTAATGTTTACAGTGAACGCCGAAAGAGCACACGTAGCATTTATGCTGCCTAAAGGGAGCAAACAGTCTTATTGTAACAAAAAAAAAAAAAAAGCAAATTTATCCCTGGCACACTTGCATAACATTAAGTTTCATCTTCTACAACAGATTTGCTGTTCGTGCTGAGCATTATACATTTGAATTGATTAAGTTATATTTCCTTTAAGGTTAACTTCCCATGTACATCCTTAGGCTTTCACTTCAGATACCTAATCTTTAATTATCCTCGGAAGATGCCCGACGGAGAGACGGACAAAACACCAGGTGTTTTAATGTCTCCTGGACCACGGTCAAAAAGCCCGGAAACTTAATTTTATTAGATTAACTTCCCATGTTAAATCCCTCAGTTTGACGCAGTTGTTGGTTTATCTTTCCTATAGGTGTCTGGTATTGCCTTTATCAGAATTAGTCTTTACTATACAACCTTACCGTATCCTACCTAACCGATTCTATTCTCAACTTTTTATTACAGGCTTTTCACCAATCTGCATGGTGATGGTAGAGCAGATTCAGCATTTCGGGATGTGCGATCACGCTTCGCCAAAAATATACTTTTTAAAGACTTTAATGGAACCATTATTAAAAGTATATACTTTCATTATTTAGGAAGTGATAGCTTACATATCGAATTTAAATGCTTCTGATTGTGATTCAAGTAGGATGTAGCGTGCGACTCAGGGCAAATAGGCATTGCCTATGAACTTAAATTTGGAATCTGTGTGTAACTTGTTTTTTGGGTTGCTGGTACACCCAATCTCTGTATCAAGAAGCAAACATTATAAAACATTTACATGGTGGACACAATATTCATTGAACACACACATACAAATGATTATAGGTTCGGAATTCGCGAGTAATTGATGTTTATGCACGGAAAAAGCAAGCTAATAGCGTAGCTGTAGATTCGATGTTGTTCGAGTTTGATTGCTGCAGAGAGCAAGAAGTTTTATAGTGTACAAATAAAATAGAATAAATATTAGTACAGTAACAAAAGACAGAAATGCAGGTACCAATATAAATTTAAATGTACATCATGTAGCCTATATCGTTTATAGGCTATAGACGTTTATAGAAAAGTTCTACATGAAATAAATGATGTTATTAAAATGTAATTTTATTATAAGCACAGATAATTTCAAAATTATAACATTAAAAGGGGAATTGCGATAAAATCAAACTTTGTAGTTAAAAATAGAGAAATTGAACCAGTCAAACACTTTAAAATTTTAGGCTTCCAATGTTCATATCTCGGGAAAATAGAAGTTGAATATAAACTGTAAAAATTTAAGCAAATGCGCGGTGCTATTAGTAGAAGAAAGTTAAGGAAAACTGGGATGGAAACTGAACGAAAATTCTGTGAGCAGTTACAAATACTAGTTACTTACATGGTAACGAAAACTAGACTTAACGAAGAAGGATAAAATGAGAATTCAGACTCAAGAAAAGAAATTTCTAATATCAGTGAAAGGAGTAACAGAAGAAGATAAAACAAGAATTTAAAATATTAGAAAAAATTTAAAGTTTAAAGGAAAAACAAAAATTTATAGACAAAACCACAGAGTTTTCTTTTGGACCCGTGACTGGCTTAACGGAGATTTGTTGGGCACCCAGAAGCACGCTGCTTGCCAGTGGAGTAGGATTTTCATAACCTGTAAAATACAAGCGCACAGATTTCACATGCAAATTGTAACTACAATAGCCACATACCTCTTCGTAACAGAAGATACTGCAAGTGATGTCCTTCACATCTCTCACATCTTGTAAGGAAATTTGCATTAACACTCATTAATTCTTTTGAAATTGCAGCAATTTCTCTATTTATATTGTCTTTCAATTCTTCCAAGGAATGTGGGTTTTTCCGAGAGACTTTATTTTATTAAAGCTACCCATAAATAGAAATTGCATAGGGTAACATCTAGAGACCACACTGGACATTATTCTCTGCTAATGATTCCATTTTAAAAATTGCCTCAATTAATTCTAATGAGATCGGCTATATGTGCTGTGAAGAAGTTTATTGAAAATATGCCTGAGTATATTCAATATCATTAAATTTTCTAGGAATGGTGTAATTGTGTGTCCCTGTACCTCTGTCTATTCAGTGTATCTTCAAAAAATATGAGACCTATAATTCTGTATGCATTTACAGCAACCGAAGCACTATCTTTTGGCTATACAATGACATTTGGTGTACCCGATCGTGTTTTTCTGCACTCCAGTATGTATTGTTTTGTGTCGCTACATGGCCATGTAAATAAAACTTTGCTTCGTTCGTAAAAATGATTAAACGTGGGTTAATAGAGCGAACTTTATCCAACACCCAATTGCAGAAATGATCTCTACTCACTTTATTGCGTGGTTGCAATTCCCTCAAGCTACAGATATCTGATAGGGTTTTAATTTTAAAATTCAGTGACATTCCAAGCCGAGGTTTCCTAAATTCCTGATTCCTGTTCAAGATTTCTTAGAGATTTCTTTGGACTACCTTCTAGCTTTTCTCCAATGTCATCGAGTTCTTCCTCTGTGAGAACACGGCGTTTTACTTTCGGTTTCTTATCAAGAACAGATCCCGTTTCCCTAAATCTTTTCCCAAGGCGCACGGGCACCTGGGACTCTGCCTATAAATCGCCGTCTCAATTCTCTACAACAGTGAGTTGTTAGATAGGAATCATATATGAAGATTGTGTGAGCTAAAGAACGCAGCATTTTTTGCATTATTACAGAACTAACATAATATAACAATGAAACACGTGGTCTCACAACGTTCACTTTGCACACAACACAAAGATTTGGCGTCAACTCATTAGCCGATACGCGGAGAGGTTAGAAACAGACCAGGCAAATCCCCGTTATACTGGCCACGCGTCCAAATGAAAGCTCTGTAATTAGAGCACATCAAATGCATGTGTTGAAAGAGAATGCCACATTGTATTATAACTTTTATACTTAGAAGATACAGCAATTAAGGTAGGCTCAGAAGTGGAAAGATCAGATCTGCAAACAAACTTTGTGTTCTAAAGCATGATGTAGATGAAAAATAAATTTTAAATTTACTTAAATATTTTTGAATATTACAAAATTTCTCTCCGCTGCAAGCAATGGGCTTCCGCTCTGAATGGTATACAAAGGATAAGAATAAGAGATGTTAGTGTAACCGAACAAGATAAATGAAACACTTTAATAGGCATATTATCACGGCCTCTCATAGGATGAGACAATAGTTCACGGTTTCAGTGACGCTTGCGGTTGACTGTACGAAAATTGCTGAAAATGTTACTAACTGTGTGATATTATAATGAAATCCTGACAGAAAAGCTTGGTATATGTAGCAGCAAAGGTTGTCCCTGGCCTATTAGCACAAGAATGGAGAGACGACCGAACCGCTTTCCGTCAGAAGATTATGAATCGCGTTAATGAGAATGCAGTAAATATAAATAGAATCATTAGTGGTGATAAAATATGGGTGCGTCTATTACGATGAGACGAAAGACAAATGATCACAATGGGTTGGAGAAGCTACCCCAAGTCCCAAAAAATGCTCGCCAGGTCAGGTCAAACTCCAAAGTTCTGTTGACTCTTATCTTCTACATTAAGAGTACTATTCATAATTATCTCTGGCGGAAGGATTAATTGTGAATTGCTGATATTGCCAAAACATCCTAACACTTTTATAAAAAATGTGAGAAGGAAATGAACTGTGGAGAGGCAATTCATATATATATATATATTATTTTCCACTATTCTGGAAAAATTCATTAAATAGCCTCCAATGCATTACATTTCTTACTTCGCTATATAATTTGATTTGCAATGGACATGTCGGGCATTTATTAGAATACACATTTAACCGCAATGTTGTATCCGAAACTAAAATAAGGACCAGATTATGATTATTGTGCCTAATTGTACGCCAATAGCTTACTACAAAAGTGGAAACACACAAAATTACCCGAAACTGGTGGCAATATCTCTGCTCCAATTTTTCTGGCAGATATTAAAACCAGTTGCCTAATCTAAATAATACATTGTAGAAAGTTGAAGCACTTTTTGTACACATCTGTGAACAATAAGATTTACTGTAATCATTTTTACACTACTTGACCAACTATTTTACCGTCTGCCTTAAATGACTTCAGAAGAAATGAATATATTTTTATTTTGCTTATTAAATAGAATTTATAAAAATGAAATAAAAACTCGTAGTATAAAAGGCAGCAATCTAAATAATTAATTTTCCTTAATGTTATCTTGGTGTCCATTTTAATGACACTGAAAGTTCACTAAAGTTCAGATAACAGATGCAATTTCATATTTTAAATTGTAATTTATATATAGACAAATTTTGATTTGTAGTTTCTAATTATTAAGGAACACACAAGTTTGTTATTACCAGTGAGCATTGTTTTTAAAATAGATAAACTAAGGAAATATTGAATGGAAGAAATTTTGTTTAGTAGTTTGAATATGCTTATATCAGAAAGTTATTCCTCAACAGAATTTCGATTAAGGTGTTAAATTGGATTTTAAAGTATGCATAAATTCCTCTACCGAAAAAAACGAGTGAATGGAGTATTACAAACTGCAAAATCCTAGAAAATGTACTTGAATAGACAGTAACTACATATAAGACTACTGCTTGAACTATCTCTACCGTATATATTAACCTCTTTCTTCAAAGCTAATTGCCATCTGGGATATTGATTTTTTTTCAGAAATCTATAAACATAAGGAATGATTAATATAAAAACTAAAATTCTAATATGGTTTTAAGTTTGTATGCGTACATATATTATAAACATGTTTAGGCATTAAAGTTCAAGTAATGTATCCTATTTTAAACCCGCGAAATTACATTCGGTTACCTTAAATTTGTTAACTAAATAGTCGCATAAAGCAAAAATAATGCTTCTTCTTACAATTTCATTTATGAAAATTCATAAAATTAAAAAATAACAGGTATAACATCAAATGTGTTTGTGTACCTCTCTTGTAGAACCGCTAGGTCGGGACGTAAATAATAATGCTAACATTAGAAAAAAAATTTCCAATTTTGTAATATATATCATTGGTTATATACTACTGTTGTCAACATTTTACTGATACGGTGCCTTCTCCGATATATTGAGTTATTTTATAAATATCATATATTTTTAACGAATTAAAAACCCTCTTGATTCATTGAAGATACTGGTGAAGTGGAAAGCGAGAAAAATATTGCATAGTCCGTAAAGTATGAACCCCCGTTAATCGTCAGTAGATTCCAACATAGTATAGTATCCTATAAATGATAAAGAAAAAGCTTGTTGTTTTAAATGATTGGCATGTCATCTTTGGGTGCCAGAAACGGAAATCATCCTCCTAGCTCTGTCTAACATGCTAGGAAAATCACGTTTCCCAGCTTCCTTTTTACTAAATCTGTATTTTATTCAGTTCTTGGCTGTCATCGTACGCATCCATATTACGTGTTAAGAAGCAGGCACAGAAAATCAAGCCAAACCTTTATAACAATCATAACCACTTGTATTAATAACTCTGCCTGGACATCCTATTATGAGCACATTACAACGTCCAACAATTATGACTAAAGAAACGCTGATTAGGGAAAGATGGATTATAACTGAAAATATCATGAGCATTGTAACATGTTGCAAATACTGTAAGCTTGGTGAGATCCATTAACTTGGTTCAGATGGCCAACGGAGTAACTTGAGCCTCTCACTCTGCAATTTGTGGAGAATAAGGCGATCACGCACCTGAAAGTCGATGGACTAAAGCACAAGGTGAGTGTTTTAGATGGGCACTTCCGACACTCAAATATAGTAACGTAGTGTTGACTATCAAGCAAGAAAAGCAATCAAAAGTTCATCCTGAGAAAACAATTTGACGTAACCCTATTTATAAAATTTTCGAGCACCTTCTTTTCATCCGAAGCGTTCTTGCCAGTATCCCAGCAGATTGCACGGAAACATTGGCATATATGTCTCAAAATCTTAAAATTATAGCAAAGAAATCTATGAGATAGTGATCTTTATTAAAATGCTCTAGGTGGAAGCACCATTTTTCTATGGAGACACACTCCCTGGTGCATATGGTAAGACTAATATTTTCGAAAGCTGTTCAGAACAATATGCGCCCGTATTCAGATGATTCCAAGATGGCAGTGGAGTGTAAATTCATTATTGGTATGCATTTGAGGAAACGGTTCGATTTGGACGGTGATGAACATTCAAAACTAAACTCAGGACATCGTGCACTTCCTTGATCCACGCCATATAGATTTCACCACTCGAAAAGGAAAATATTAGAGGGTACGTCCATGTCAGGCTAGCCAATATTGGAAAGGAAGAAAATATGCCTCGCAAGGCGAGTTTGCTGTTACCAGTGCTGACGTAGCTCTGACTAATTTGTGTTAGTCGGACAGACTATGAGAATGACGCAAATGTTGGCGGAACCTCAACTGCGATTGGATTTAACGCTAGATGGATATAAAGGGCCAAATTGACCAAGAAATATACTAGAATATGCAAAAGTTTTAATTTCATGGACATGATATGCAACGTAACTTAAACTGCGTAAAGGTTAATTTGATCCCGTACAATTTCTGCTTAAAAGTGGTAAATTTAGTATTGTTGACATACACGATCATTTTCTACTTGTCGCAACAATCCACTAAGTTGTCAAATCCTTTCTGTAGACCATCAACAAGGATCGAGAAGGAGATTAGCAAATCATTGGCGCGCAGATGAACTGGAATCTTAAGCAGTTTCTATTATTTCTGGAAGGTCCATTTTCTCCGAGAGCAACGCACCGGAGATGTATTATAAACAAATGAAACAATGGAGGTAACAGAATACCTCCTTGCCTAGCTCTACTCGACTTTCCCCGGCTCCAATATATAAAATTTAGGTCCAGTTTGACTCACAATCTAACATTTGTATATATTGTCCTTACACCCCCGATAGTTTTGCTTGAAAATTCCTTATTCCATAAGCTCTTTCATGATGCTCTTTTCCCAAAGTATCAAATGCCATTTTGAAATTAATGCTTTTCCCCTATTCTATTGAAAAACAAATTTTAAGGTATCCGTTACTAAAACTATAGGTACAATATAGTTACCTTCAACCGATGTGAAAATTTGACGTTTTGTTACACTGTTTAGATCATGACCATATAAGTTCGTACAAAATTCTACAGTACACACTTCTCAGTACCGAAAACAATGATATGCGTCTATAATGGCTTGTAATTTTGACTCCTCTTTTCCCTTTATATAGTATTTGAATAACAGCTAGTGACCAATGATCAGGGTAGTATTCCTCATTAAAGAATTGTTACATACTGTTTTCATGATATCCACCATCTCTCCTACTTCACCGCCACGGGTGGCCGAGGTCGTTAAGGCACGGACTTGTGAGCGGGATGTCTGGGTTCAAATATTGCCAGGACCGTCCTCCCTGACTGAGTTTTTTTTCCAGGTTTTCCTCAGTCCTCATAAATGGCAAATGCCGGGGAGGTACCCTAAACTTAGGCCTGGAACGATTCCTTCCTTAAAAATAATCCTTTCCCAATATATATCATTTCATCTCATGTATCATCAGTGTCCATCGCCTGTGGTGCCTCTGTAGCAAAAACGGGCGTTAAACACTATTCATTGATTGATTTTATTCATCTCCTTCTTCTAACGCGTACTTCAAGAACTTTCCTGGTATCCCTTAAGCTCTCGGTGCTTTGATTTTTCATCATTTTTATTGTACGGATAAAATACAGATATTTAGCTATATCTCGATCTAGCAATTCTACAATTACCCTTCTGTGCGGTTCTATGATTGAAATCCCTATCACAGTATTTTGAGCTATGCCCTCAAATATCTAATCAAAATGCTGTAACTGCAATTCTGCAGGTATATTGGACACTATTGTTTCCAATTTAGCCAACTCCCCAGATTCCACCAAATTGTGCGCTGTTGTACTTTGTCACTCCTTCTTACATTCGGCTATAAAGTATTTGTATTTTTTTCGTAGGTGAATGTAAATCATCTATTAGCCTCCTTCCTTCCCTTCTAACAGTTTTTAAAACTATTTTCGCTTATTTCTTTGCCTCCCTGCATGTGTTGGTGTACCACCCCTTGTATACAAAATTGGTTTTCTTTATTCGCACAGTCGGTCCTGGTATTATAGTGGTTACCATACTTGCCTCCTACACCCAAGATCGCGGGTTCGAACCCGGCCAGGACCGATGGATTTTTTCGGGCGTAAAAATTATAAGTATGGCTTCCTTAGGAAGGGAAGTGAAGCCGTGGTTCCCGTGTCGTACATTTACGGCACGAAAAAGAACCTCAAGCCTGAAAGAGAGGCCTCTGAGCAAAATTTGTCGGTCGTTTCACGCCCTGAGTTGAATGGGACGGTGATGACCTCAGCTGTTAAAGAGCGTCCATAAATAAATCAATCAATTTATTCGCACTGCGCGTTTCAGGCTGCTGTCTGCAGTACATTCGTATTTATGTAAATATCTGCTTTCCATTTATATCATTGTACTATTGGTACCCTATTGTGCTATTGTTTCTCTCAATTACTCTTTTCCTCTTCTCTCCACCGGTATCTCAGAAGCAAAAACTACTGAGCATGAATGTACTGATGTACCCCCTCCCCTATTTACTCATTTACAAGTAGTAGCTTAAATTGCAGCGGAAAATGATAGAATTCTATTTTCAACTTCCAAAACTGCAATGTATGGTATAACATCTTGAGAGCAAAATATGTATTCTATCAACCCCCTCTCCCCCGTTTTCGTTTATAAATATCAATTCACTTTCATTATCCGCTTCGTATTTCCCGTTAAGAATTTCAAAATGAAACATCACATAATGGGAGTAATTCCCACCGAAGCTGTCACAAATCCATCCTTGCTGAAACGTACTGCTCTTATACTTTCATCTTTATCCTTACCTCGTGTGATGTCGCTCCAATCCTAATATTGAATTTACCCATGACCATCATGTCTACCCGTGGAGGTCGCTACCTTATTTCAGATACTACATATACTATGTGTATAAATAGGCCGGAAACAGCATATCTGGAGAAGCTGGCTGGTGATACAACGATAATGTATATAAATGCAAATCAACATTAGATATATTACAATATATACCAATTGCTCCTTTCAAGTTCACGTGAAGCAACTATAAGACATTTTTAACCTATTTCTATAAAACATGGTCATTCCACACGAATATTGACCCTCTTTGCTCTCTTTTGCCATTCCCTTTAAAACACGCTCGAAATCCTTCACTTTTTGACACTTTCATCGTATTTCAACCACGTTTCAGTTAGAGCAATAAGGTCACATAATTTTACAAAGTTCAAGACCCTGTCGGTCACCAGGTATTTACATACCGTCCCTGCATATTGCTGGCTGGCATGTCAATGTTGATCCAAGGGATTGTACCTGAGCTGTTGTTTGCATTGTGCTTCTTCACCTTCGGTGACGTAGTAGCTCCAAAGCTCCGCCATTGGTCTGTTTCTATCTTATTGTGCACCTCGGAAAAGTAAATTCCTTGCCCTGGCCTTGGAAATCGCTTCCTCCCAATGAGTGGCCTGACCATTGTTTCTCCACCTGCTGGCGCTGTGATTCTGTACTGTTTCCCTGAGTTGGATGCTGCTTACCCTAGAAACGTTCTGCCATATTTTCTGTTTCCTCTATTTTCCGATAGATATCTGCTAACTATGCCCTGCTTCTTATCCGTCCATTTATCTTCAGCTTATCAAATTTTATACGAGCATGGCATCCTTGCTTCCTGGCAATATTCATATCTCGGAAGAGGATTCGAGCTCCTGCCGGACTCCGTCACTATAGTCCTCCCTTCAGTTCCCCTCACATGTCTGCTCTGTGTAAAGATTGCTTCTTTCCACAGCAACTTACACACTATTGTTACTTTGTCTGCCGACTCTATGTGCACGTTCTATCTCTGCAGATCTGTATACGATTCCAAACTGAATTACAACCTGCAACACTCTTTGTTCCGCATCATTCCAGTTTTCTCTTAAATCCTCTGGTAGCCGATATGTAACAATAATGTTTCTAAAAATTCAGTTTTGTCTACAATTACTTACATCTAGCCTCAAGCTCCTTAATACGCGCTTCTGACCTATCGATAGATTTTGCCTCCGAGTTTATACTTTATTTCAGTTAGTCATGGCAAACTATGATTTGCGCGAAACTGTTCCTTTCTTCCTTCCTCAGCTCATCCAAGAGCATTTCCACGCTGATTATGCTTGTACCTAACGATGCAGAGACAGTGCAAAAAGGACGTCTGCACCCCACCACTGCTCAAGCAAGCCCGCACATAGTAAATGGAATGGTGGTACAACTTTTAGAGGTAGACCTTTCATATCCTTAGAAACTTGCTTTCTTACATATTTCTAAGCTGGAAAAATCTAAGCGGCTGGACCAGAAATTTAACTAACAACCAGCAATAGCCCTCAGACTCATAAGCTAGATGAAATTTATATATGCGCTTATGGTGCTTTTCTTGCCCTACTAATAAATATCATTTGGAACGACGGGTATGGATGGATTTTAGGAGGATTTTTTATGACTGTGTAAATTGTAGGGAGTGAAACGTAACCATGCTGAGATGGTGAAGTATGAAACAGAATATTGAATTTTGTCTTGGAGGATGTACTGTGACAGCTGTCTCATATGGATAATATTGACATTATCAATGCTGTGATCTTTTGAATAGAACATTTTACATATTATTCCTTGTGTTAAAAACCTAATGAAAAGGACAAATGTTTCTGTTGTCATTTCAGACATCTTACCACATTGCCATATTGGAAAAAAAAATAGAAATTAATATTGTTCAGTTGTCATTTGGGCTTCATCAAATATAAACACAATTTCTGACCAACAAGGTATTCGTATCTAGTTATTGTTTTTACATTTCACTTTAAATATCAATGTCGGTCCTGGTGTTGTAGTTGTCACCATACTTGCCTCCTAAACCCAAGATCGCGGGTTCGAACCCGGCCAGGACTGATGGATTTTTTTCGGGCGTAAAAATCATAAGTATGGCTTCCTTCGGAAGGGAAGTAAAGCCGTGGGTCCCGTGTCGTACATTTACGGTAGAAAAAGAACCTTAAGCCTGAAAGAGAGGCCTCTGAGCAAAATTTGTCGGCCGTTTCACGGCCTGAATTGAATGGGACGCTGATGACCTGAGATGTTAAAGAGCGCCCATAAATAAATCAATCAATCAATTTAAATATCAATAACTACGACAAATAATTAAAGTGAAATATCGAAGTCAACTCCTGATTTCTGTTACCATAAATACACTTAATAATATTATTGCACCACACATTTGTAATATCTCTTTCTCTCTCGTTGCAGTTTGCATTACACAATGGTGCTTGTCAGTTAAGTACTACAGAAAATTCTGCAATTTATTAATGATGTCTCATATATTTTTAAATTCATGTGGTATTTAAAGAGTAAACATGAACATCACAGACCACTTGCATTAAACTACGCCCTAAACCAAAACAAAGTATACCAAACCCGTTCTATTTTTGTCTTTTTATTTCATTTTAAGCTTTCTTAATGTTAATTAATTTTGTACCACGGTATTTTTGCCATATGTGAAGCGTCACGGGCTTAGGTACATACTGTGCAAGCAAGCAAATAATATTTTGAACTTTGATATGTTGAAACGGGTTTTAAAGTTAGGATAAACTTGAGTAGTTCTACACAACAAGGAGAACTTTGTTTTTATGTTTTCATTGTAATCCAAATATTATGTAGCTCTCCAATATTGTGCACAGCACTGAGAGTATGATGTTCAAAAGGAAAAGCCAGTTGCTAACCTGAAAAATTTTGACGGAAAATAGTATATGCAAGGGAAAGTTTCATGATCATCTTTACGGAAACTGTTATATTTAATATACTAAAAATGGATTTCATATAACTTTTAAAAATAAAAGCGCGACTAAGAATTAGATTTTACATGACTGGATTTATGTAAAATAATTTATTAGTTGAGCATATAATTATTTTCCACTCATCCTGGCATAGAATCAAAAGATAACCAAAATATCAATAAGGAAGCTGCCTGGCTTTAATTTTCTGGTTTCATGTTTGGTTTTTTTTTTAACCTATCGATACAGTATTCTGATTATCGAAGTTTACCGGACCAATGAACGAAAGAAATGAATCATAGCATTCGGGTTCACATTCTTCAAAGTGATTCGTTATGTTAAAACACCCCGGTGGCAACATGTTCCAAAGAAACCTACAGGTTGAGAAGTAGGTACTCCCGCTTCTGAGCTTCTGGACCTACATTCAGTTATGTTTATCCACCAGTGAAGCATTGCTAGGAAAATGAATCCTGTTAACTAAAATTTCTTTTCGGAAGGAGAATCACTGGAAAATCGGAAGTCACAAATGAAAACTGAACCATGGCTCTTCACGGTGTTTGCAATTGAACCACTGATTGGGAGAGACCGTATTTCTGAGCGTGTTGTCTTTGGAACTTGAGCATCTCTTACTGTTATAGCTTGCCTTCGATTTCTACAGACTATTCAGTCAGAAAGGAAGAATTTGGACCAATACCTGGAGTACAAATTCAGTTCCGTAAAACTTATTAGTGACGACATGTGCTACTTGTGCGCTGTCGTTTCTTGCAAGCCCACGCATTAATCGACATTTCTGTTCCTTTCCCTTTATTTAGTACTGTCACGTGGTCGCCTCCGCGTCTTGTTTCAAGCCTATGCCAAATGGTGAACGCATGTCTTATTTTGAACAGTTCATGAGCTAGTAAGTTTACTCCTTAACAGTGTTCGCATTCTCTTCCGAATCGTCCTTGGTATCTCAGTAGTAAAAACGGGCGTTTAACACTATTAACAATTCTCTTCTGAGAGTTTTCAGTGAGTGGACGTAGCTAAGAACTTCCGAGGATGAGCTTTATTTAGGAGTTTAACTAGAAAATAATCGGAGCTTGTTTGTCATTTCATGACCAGATTTGGTGTTAGATGTGTCAGATTTATTTTTAGAGGTCATTAGTGTTATTTTAAAAATAAGTGATACAAAAAGCATTTTCCTGAGTAACCTTGCCTTTGATTTTAATACATTTACTTGGAGTTCAGGTCTCAAGAAACGTGTTTCAGAAAAGGTTGGCATTTTTTGGAAGTTATCCGCCTTCTTATTAACTGATTATTATCTTAACGTTTGCCAGCAAAATGTGTGTGTAAATTTTAGAAGTCCGGTTTGGCATGTTTATTTGTGTCCTATTTTATGTAATTGTTTAGTTGAATAGACCTCACGTTTGTAGATATGTTTAAGGAGTTAGAAATAGAAGAAATATTTGAAGGAAAGTTAGAAAGATGTTAACTGATATTGGTAGGCAGGCAGTGGAAGTTCAGTGTTCTGACAGTGTCGCTGGAATTACAATCAGAACTAAAAGGGACGTATGGACGGAAGCTTATTTAAAAGAAATGACAGGAGCAAACAACTCAATGGCCTGGCTGCGCCTCGCAAGATAGAAAAAGCAGAAAATAATGAATCAGGCTGGCGAAAGAACGTGTCCTATGTGTGGTAAAAAGGAAAATTGGGTGCACATGCTTACAAAATGTGCAGCTACAGAGTGCTGAAGGTCGCAGACTCCCTCCCAAAAATCTGTGAGACCAAGAAGGAGTAGGGCGGTATGTCTAAATTGGGTATTAGATAGAAATTACTGGAAGGGGCTATGTAAGATTATTAGGAAGATAAAGTGGGTAACAGAAAATCTGTGACTATAGAGGACCCACCATATACTGCACTTATATATTTTAAATGTTACTGCATTTATACATTGTAAATGTAGGTACTTCTGTTTGGATTTTCCGATGTTAATATGTGTGTGTGTGTGTGTGTGTGTGTGATTCTCTTGTTAGTGTTCTGTAATTATAAATTTAAAATTCACATTAATGATAGCATTTTTTCCCACTTGACGGAGGGGGGGGGGGTATGGTTATTTCATACTGTTTGTTTATGCGTATTTCTGTGCGTTAAGGTTTCTTCTCAGCATTTTATAAGTGTAAAAAGGAGCACGAACAACCTGACTAGACCCGCGTGCTGGTTAAGTATGTAATTTATTTATTCGCAAGTCATTATTGAAATAAATCCACTTGTTACTGCTACTACTACATTCCTATCTAGAGCTCGGCGACTTTTTAATTATTTGAAGTATCATTAACGTTTGCACGAAAAATTTTGTGAATTTTACTAGGTTCAGTATTCACGAGTTATATATTTCAATTTAAACAGCTGCATAAAATCTTAATTGTTTGACTTCTTTATCAAGTAATAGATTGTAATAAAGGGCGAGTGAAACTAAATTTTTCTTTCTGTTAAATGTTGGTAGACGCCCTTATCTCCTGATTTAACGAACTACACTTATGCTTACACAAATACTTGGAGGTCTTAATATTCTTTTATCAGGTCGTCCATATGCAGCTAAAAGTATTAATTGATAGATAAATATTAATTCGCACATAACAAAACTGTAGCGTAGCGTACTTATGAAAAACAAATATGTCATATTCTACTTAACACTTGTTAACTCATTGTTAAAAGGTGTAAATATACCTCATTTCCTCGTATAATGGAATGTAAAATATATTGTTGAAAACAACATTTACGAGCGGACGAATGAACTTATGTTTCTGCTTGCACTAGCTTTTAACAGCTCTCTAAGTTAGCGATTAAATCGAATGTGCTCTGCATCAATATCAAGAAAGTAATAAGTTATACATCATTTGGATTTCACATCGACTGAGGAAGAGGAACCACGAACTCTGTGCGTCATTTGTTGGAAGTAATTGTCAAATGAATCAGTGGTATCAAATTAATTGAAACGCTTCTTTAAAACAAAGTATTCTAACTTTAAAGTAAAAGCAGTTAAATATTTTAAAACATTGTTACAATCAGACACACATCAAGCTTTTGCAACGACTTGGTCGTTGAGAGTTTATAGTTGAGAGGGGAGAATGCAGTTGAGAACACAGTGATCAGCAATAGTGGATAGATATCGCAAATGGGAAAGATAGACAGTTATTGTGGTTAGAATTTAGAATATCAGGGGGCGATAGGTGCAAAATAGGGCAAGTGTAAAATAGCCGAAGTAGAGTTAGACTGTCAATGAGTTGTCGTAGTATCGAGAGTAGAAAATGGCAAAGACACAATTGTAACACAGAAATTAGAAGTGAGGAAAATAATATCATATACCGTTGAGCAGTAGGAACTGGTCAGGCAACGAAAAGCAGTCAGTAATAGATAGACAGGTATCTTGAACTTGAATAAACGGTTAGTGAAGAAATCAATCTCGTGTATCTTTTGTATAATACATTCCCTGTTCTCGTAGATCAAGAAGATCCACAGAACACTGCAGTGAACCCTCAAAACTACAACATAATAAAATTGTAGAAGCCTATTAAGCAGGAGCTAACAGAAACAACAATCCAACAATCAGCATTCGTCAACCGAACCTCCTAATCCCTCGTACACACCTTACTAAAACCGCTCCACATGGCGCTGCAACATGGTAGGCTTTAATCTGGAAAAAGGAAGCCGACATCTTCGTAGCAGACGACAACGATTCCATACAACGCACACATTCGATGCCAATTAGAGCCAAATAGTACGGTAGACCTGCTATATCCGGGAGAAGACGGAGGCGATTCTTAGGGCATCCGACTGTAAGTGTAGCACTTACGGGACCATTAACACGAGAAGCACAGCTGTCTACCAGAAGAAAGAGGACCCGAGCAGAAACAGTCACCAGGAAACCAACAATATGAAGAACTACAGCGATCAGCCCAAGCAGGTGATCAGCCAACATCCCAAAGAGACGGACCGTAAACACAAGGTTACAAACGGATACGGCGGAGCTGGTGACTGAACATCGTTGCAAGAGCTTCTAACAAGACCCTCGCTACATTAACTCCTGCAAAAACACCATGGGGCAGAAAACTGAAAAGCAGAAAATGAAGGTACAGAAAAATTAAATTTAACTATTTTTTTTAAATGTATCATTTGTTCAGGCAAAGTAACAAACTAATGTTTCTAAGAAGTGGTAGAAATAGAATTGAAGATCAGAGTACGGTAGAAAATGCTGTAGCTATGGGGAAAAACACAATAGAAAAACAAAACGTTAGTTCTAGAGCCTGGTAGTAGAAAGAGGGAAGTATAGAAAAGATGAGTAGACTTATGAGAGAACTAGGTGATAAATTCAAACGATCACAAAAAGAACTAAGTGATGAATTCAAGCGATCGACAAAAGATCTATACAATAAATTAAATAAGAATACAGAGCAAACCGTGTCCACTAAATGAACTAAATGATAGGTTACAAAAAATACAAAAAAGTGAAAGTAAATAGTTTCAGATAGAAGCAATTGGTGAAATTAGTAACAATTTAACTCGAGAAGTGCAAACTGATCTGTTTAGCATCCGTGAACAGGACAATGAATCAAACGAAGAACCGAGCATAGATATAGAAAGGAAACTAGAATAAAATTCCGGGGAATCTAGAAAGAAAGGCAGGAAACAAGAGACCATGAAAGAAGAACCAGAGGGGAACGAAACAACCCGGGAGCAGGCAGAGTGTCAGAAGGAGATAGGAGGAAAACGAATTAGTGACCAGAATTCGAATCAGAGATCTTTCGGGACAGGGATAGAGAGATGTATAAATCGGGCAAACGTAGATAACTGCTGTGAGCCACAACTTGTGAAGCACCGCGTGGAAGTAAAATGCGTAAATGCAAAAGTTCAGAAACCATCCAAATATGTGGAAGATTAAACGGCCGAACCCAGGACGGAGGACACATAGCCACGCCAATGGAGACCTCCATGGTGTATTAACGTTCAACTCGGACTTGAAAGAGAAATCGATGCTAGAATGTAAATGAAATGAAATGAAATGAAATGAATAATAATAATAATAATAATAATAATAATAATAATAGATAATGCATGTAACTAATATGTAATGATGATATACAATAATTGCTATTAATTATATCTGGGTAATGCAAAAATATTTTAACCTGAAAATAGTAAGGATAAACTTAAACAAGTCGGTTAGTTATGTGACAAATGAATCAGTTAGAAAGATATATAACGGAAAATGAATAGTGTAAGGAAATGATTAAATATTTACAAAATTGTCAAAGAAATGCGATAGAAAATGAAAATAAGAGTAAAAGAAATTAGATATCTTGTTGGCGCTAAATAAGGAATTAGATAGGAAAATAGATAACTGTGAATTAAAATAGCAAAGAAACAATAATTGTAATAACGGCAAAGAAAATTCAACATAATGTAGATGTATAAATATCAGGAATTACATGTGATGGTTGGCTTCCAGCCTCGCCAATAAGGATTATCGCCTTCTCAGAACAATTATCTGGTCTCATAACTTATCTTTTGAGTAATATTTGTGACTGTAACTTCTGCTCCGTTGTGTTCAGTTGTTCAGATATAGTGTATAAAGAAGGCTACGTGTAGAAGATTGTGACATGTTCGAAATGGAGTTTCGAGCTGTTATTAAATTCTTCACAAAAGAAGGACTTCCTCAAAATGAAATTAAACAGCCATTGGGCCCTGTGTTTGGGGAAGCTTCCCCCATATTCTGCCACAAAACAATGGGCCAACTTTTTCCGAATGGGTCGAGAAAGCATTGAAGACAAAGAGCGTGCAGATAGGTCCTTGGAAGTGCTCAATTCTAAAAACATCGCTCTTGTGAAAGGAGAATTTATGGAAGACCGGTGGCTTAAGTTACAGAAAAAGTAGTTAGGTTGGGATTTTATAAAACAACAGTCCTTCCAAATATTCATAAACATTTAAACATCAATTAGGTTACTGCAAAGTTGGGGCCTAGACTTTTTTCCTCAGTCTAAAGGGAGTAATTAGTCAGGCATTTTTGGAGCTCCACCGTGGCAATGAGAGGAAGTTCTACAAACCATTGTTACAGGAGATGAAACGATGGTCCTTTACTATGATTCGTTGTCCAAAAGAGAATCAATGGAGTGGCGTAAACCCGGCGAAGCACCGCCTCTAAAGGCCAAGGTTACTCAGTCAACCAAGAAGATCATAGCCACAATCTTTTGGGACTGTGAAGGGAAACCCTTCATTGAGTTAAAGGAGAGGAACACCACAGTAAATGGAGAGTACTCTGCAGGCTTATTGTGCAGAATACGTACTCCATTAACTAGAAAAGGCACGGAAGGCTTAGTGGTGGCTTAGGCTTATAAACCCACCTGTGATGATGATTATTATTGCTTAAGGGCGCAAAACTGCTATGATCATTAGCGCCCAAACACACCAAGTATTGTGTCAGAAAAAAAAATAAAGATATAAATAAGCAATTAAAACAAATACAGTGCATAAGTGAATTAACAGTAGCACTTAGTGCAATAAAATTTAACCCAATAACAAATAACAAGGGTATAAAGATCCAAAAACAAAAGACTGGTACTAAAACATGGCCGCAAGAGCGGAAAATACAACAGTCTTGTAATGGTTTCGAAATGTATCAATAAACCCCAAAACAAACAACATAGGTAATATTGACAACAAATAAAGACAGGTAGTAAAACACATCAGCCAGAGCTGAAAACAAACCAGTCTTATAAAAGTATAATAATGGTGACAATAAAACCCCAAAACTAATAACAACGGCAATATTCAACAAAACAATTAAAGACTGGTACTAAAACGATTCAGCAAAAGCTGAAATAACAACAGTCTTAAAATAGTCTAAAAATGCTGTCATGAGTAAAAACATAGAACCACCTCCCTCCAAAAACCACAAACACGAATAAAACGGAGCACATGCTCAACAGCAACCACATCATCTGCCAGTAAGTCCTTAATACAGGATGGTAAACCTAGGCTAAGTCTAAAAGCTGCCAGATGATGGCATTCAATTAAAAGGTGACGTACAGTGAGGACCAGCTGGAGTTGGTTGACCATTACAGAGGTGACGGTGACTTAAACGGCAATGCCCAATTCACAGACGAGCTAAAATTACTTCTTCGCTACGAACTGCTCGAGAAGAAGAGGATGATAGCTGTAAGGGCATTTAAATGATAAAAGGGCACTCAGAGAATCGGAACAAATGACACTGTTCCCCCGCCTGTGGTCAGTAATAAATAAAATCGCCCGATAAATAGCGTAAAGCTCCGCCATAAAAATAGATGTCGCAACGTTAAGACTATACGTAAAACTAGCTCCATTAAAAACAAAGGCACAGGTGTGTCAGATTTCGAGCCGTCTGTATATATAAAATTACACCCAGTAAAAGAAGAGACGATCTCGCTAAAATGACTAAGAATAATAGGCGCTGCGGTCGAGGACAGGACGTAAGCCCAAGATGGACGGGGGCCTCTTCTAAGAGCCAACAGGGAGAGGATGTTACCCCGGTCAAGAAAAAAGCAGGTAAATCCAGGTCCAGCGTCCTTAACAGCTCCCGGAAATGGAAAGCCAGCAGGCTTAGGAGTAAAAGACCGAGCAGCATAAAATGGAGCGAGAGATACATTAAAAAGCGGCTCATTCGCGGGATGACGAGGTTGCGCAGCCAGTCGACAACCATACGCAGAAAGTAAAAGATTCCTACGATAAAACAATGGAGGTTCTCCAGACTACGCACATAAACTAGACATAGGACTGGTGGTGAATGTTGTAACAGTGACACGGATACCCTGGTGATGAATGGGGTTAAGTCGACGAAGAACGGAAGGTCGCGCTGACCCATAAACCACACAGCCATAATCCAGTTTTTAACGGATTAGAGACCGATAAAAACGCAAAGGAACAGTCCTGTCAGCTCCCCAGGAAGTGCCACTTAAAACACGTAAAATACATACAGAACGTTCACACCTGCCTCTTGAGTTATGCAACATGCGAAGACCAGCATAATTTCCTATCAAAAATTAAGCCTAAGAATCTAACTTCCTTCGCGAAAGCAAGACCGTCTGGGCAAAGGTGGAGAGATGGGGAAGGATACACCTTATGACGCCAGAAGTTCATACAGACGGTCTTTTCTGCGGAGAATCGGAAACCATGGTTTACACTCAAAAGATAAAGACGGTCGAGACAGCATTGGAGGCGGCGTTCCAAAAGACAAGTTCTCCTGGAGGAAAGATATATCGCAAAATCGTCAAAAAACAAAGACGAGTGGATTCCCGGCGGTAAACACTGAGCTATGAAATTGATGGCGATGGCAAACAGTGTACAACTAAGTACCGAGCCCTGAGGTACACCGTTCTCTTGAGTAAAACGAGAAGATAAAACTGATCCCACGTGGACATTAAAAACCCGGTTCTTCATAAACTCCCGAATAATAACAGACATCCGACCGCATTAACGCCTTTCATGAAGCGTTCGAAGGATACCGCCCCTCCAACAGCTATCGTAAGCCTTCTCTAAATCAAAAAATACGGCAACAGTTTGGCGCTTTCTCACAAATCCGTCCATAATATGGGTTGAAAGAGACACGAGATGATCAATTGAAGAGCGATGACGACGAATACCGCACTGGACTTTCGTCAGTAGGTGCCTCCACTCCAACCACCACATAAGCCGCCCATTAATCATGCGTTCCATCACCTTGCACACGCAAATGGTGAGGGAAATTGGACGGTAACTGGAAGGAATGTGTGGGTCCTTTCCAGGTTTAGGAATAGGAACGACTGTGGCCACTCGCCAAGCGCATGGAAATGTGCCATCACACCAAATACGGTTAAAAATTTGGAGTTAAAAATTCATGCCTTCGGTTGATAAATGCTGCAGCATAGCAACATGGATACCATCTGGCCCTGGAGCGCAATGCCGAGGTGCAGATAGTGCATGTTCCAATTCCCTGGCGCAAAATGGGACATTGTAGCACTCCTGGTTGTCTGAGGCAAAGGAAAAACCTCTAGATGCAACCTGCTCTTGAATAATGCTAAACGTAGGAGGGTAATGGGCGGAGCTCGAGATCTCAGCGAAAGAGTGGCCCAAGGTAATAGCTACATCCTGAGGAGTGGTAAGAACTCGATGTGATACTTTGAGACCGGGTATGGACGTAAAACCAGGTTTGCCTGCAACCCGGCGTAGATTGTCCCAAACAACAGAGGAAGGCGTGAAACGGTTAAAAGATGAGGGAAGGCAATCCACTGCGCCTTCTTGCTACCCTATATAACATGACGGAATTGCGCGCAGTTGTTTGTACCGGATCATGTTCTCCAACGTAGGGTGGCAACGAAAGACCCGCAGGCACCTCGGCGTGCTCGCAATACGTCCCGGCATTCGTCGGTCCACCAAGGAACCGGAAAACGTCTAGGGTGAGAAGACTACCGGGGGATAGCCTGATTTGCGGCTGCAACAACGGCCGTGTTTAGGTGTTCGATCTAGGCGTCGATGGAAGGAAAAGGACACCCTGAAAACACTACCAAAGAACGGAAGAGATTCCAATCAACTTTGTCTAAAAGCAACTTTGGCGCGCGCTGAGAATGTACATGGGATGGCAGAATACGAATGCGACACGGGAAATGGTCACTAGAGTACAAATCAGAAGAACGTGCCAGTCAAAGTGCACAGAAACCGAGGCGGAACATAAAGATAGGTTCAGATGTGAAAAACTGTGAGTACTGTCAGAGAAAAAAGTGGGCTCGCCTGTGTTCAGTAGAGTAAGATTGTGGCGATCTAAAAATCAGCCACCAACCACCTCTCGCACACTCTTTGGATGAACCCCAAGAGGGATGGTGCGAATTGAAGTCCCCCAGAAGCAGTATAGGGGGAGGTAGCTGGGATAGGTGATCCAGATCAACCACGGAGACAGGAACAGATGGAGGTAGGTAGATGTTAGAGATTGTGAAATTAAGGCCGGAAATACAAACGGAAGCTGCTACTGACTGTAGAGTAGACTGGAGGGCCAGAGGAGAGCTATACACGTAGTCTCTGCTCAATATTAAAACTCCGCCATGCGCGGGGGAAGCATCTTCACGAGGAAGATCGGATCTCACGGAGGAGTAATCGCGAACGTATCCTGAGGTCGAAGTTTAGTCTCCTGAAGGCATAAAAGCGAAATATCAGTTGATTGTAAAAGCAATTCCAGGTTTGATTTCCGGCTGCGGAGCCCACGTACATTCCACGAAAGGATAGCCATTGTTAACAGTAGGTAAAATAAATAAAAAAACCACCTTACTTTTTGGTCGGACCAGGACGAATCAGCCGTGCTTTCTTTAAGCGCCTGGGACTTGGTTGTTTACCAGGAGCAGGCACATCCTGCTCCATAACATCCTCGGAGGGAGGGCACTCCCACTGAGAGGAATCAGCCGATTCCAGAATCTGGAATCGGTTGGAGATGTTGAGAGGCGGTGAAATAGACCACCTAGCGGGCTTGCTCCCAGAGCCATGGTGGAAGCTTGACACCTCCGAGGAGATGAGGGATTTTGATTTTTCTTCTTAGCCTTACCCTCACTTGTGGACGGTTTTAAAAAGCCAGTCCTAGTGTAGGTCATCTTAAACTTAACAGTATCAGCGGCAAAAACAACCGGCTTGGCGGCTGTGGTAGAGCTCTTGGCACCGGCAGGCACAGTGTGTGTTTTGTGAAAACCAGGTCACACGTTTGTGTGCTACTGTCGCGTCTCGATATCGCACTAGCGACTACGGAGCTATGCGTACCGTACTTTGGTACAGGAGGTAGACGGGCTTGATAGTGTTTCTGGGTCTCAGAGAACGAAAGTTTCTCTTTAACCCGGATTTCCTGTATTGACGCTCCTCTCTAAATAGAGGGCAGTCACCGGATGTGGCCGGATGAGAACCACGGCAATTCACACATACAGCAGCGGATGAACATGCTCCCTCGTGACTTTCTAAGACACATGAAGCACAAATCGATTTAGGGCTCTTGCAAGATAATTGGGTGTGGCCGAAACGATGACACTGGAAGCATCGTAAGGGGCTAGGGACATACGGGCGGACCGATATGATCTCATACCCTGCCGTGATCTTTGACGGTAAATCAACCCTACTAAAGGTGAGGAATAATGTACGTGTTGGCTGTACCTCGCCATCCTTATTTGCCTGCGCACGATACACAGAGATGACAATCTGTTCGGCCAAATACCCTGAATTTCCGTATTGGTCATGCCATCCAGTACAGATGTGGTTACTACACCCCGGGAGTAGTTCAGGGTACGTGTGACTCGACACGGATCGGGTACCCGTGGAGTAAGATGGCTTTAAGAAGCGCGCTAGTTTGAGACGCACTCACTGTCTCAACTAATAAGGACCCGTTGCATAGCCGCGTGCACGATTTAACTGGGCAAGAAATACCATCCAGACCTTTTTGGATTATAAAACGGTTCACATGCGTAAAGGACTGACCTTCCTCAGTTCTGCTGATTATTAGGAAACGAGGGAAAGACACTTCAGTTACCTCTCTTGCGTCAAATCTCTTACGTTTAGTATTCAGATGAGCATTTTGTTGCACCATAGCGGTTTCATCCTCCACCATTGCATCTATCTCGGATGCCAGGCAGCTTCCTGGGCGCAAACCCGGCTTAGGTTACTTGCCCTGGCCTGGACAAAGTAACCTCAGGGTCACACCTTCCTGGGTACAGACAAAGAGATCCAGTTGCCTTCAGGAAGTTTACAGTGCATCAAATGGCCTCTCCCCTAGCCTGGCCTTTACCAAGGGATACGCTCCCGTCCTACATGATGACCCAGTGCTGGGAGTCACGCCATTACCCAGTCACATTTGACCGTGTCAAACACGGGGGCATCCTTCAGACTAAAAGCAGGGAGGTATAAAACTTGAAAGTAAAAACGGATACGAATTAAAAAGGAGTCAAACGCGCTAAGCGCGGACCTGTGGGAGCAGCTCGGGTCCCTCGGGGTCGCTACGCCCCGTACCCAAACAATTTGGCCCCTAAGGGGACAGCGCAACGGGCTCGGAATATACGGGCGCACCTCGATCACCTCGTAGCCCGCTTTAATCCTCTGCGGTAGGTCTACCTTGTTAAATGTGAGGAAGAGAGTACGGATAGGTTGTACTTCTCCGTCTTTCCTCGCATGCACTCGATACACGGACGTGACCCCTTGGTCTTCCAAACAACTTTGGATATCCGGGTCGGACATACCGTCAAGAACATTTGTTATCTCCTCGCGACGAATTTAGCAATTTATGTGACTCGAGACGGATAGGATATCTGTGGAGAATCGCCGCCTTGATCAATGAGTTACTCTGTGACATTCCAACTGTCCCCACTAAAAGAGATCCATTGCGAAGTCGTGTGCAGGATTTCACGGGTCCAGCTATGGCGTCTATGTCCTTCTGAATAATAAATGAGTTTACCCTTTGAAAGGACTGATCGTCTTCTATACGACTAATGACTAAGTAACGAGGAAAAGGCTTGTCAGTTACTTCTTTTACTTCCATCCTCTTACGTTTCATTTGGGTAAAAATATTTTCATTAACTATTGCGATTTAATCCTCCACCATTGCAACAGTCTCCGATGGTAGGCTGTTTCCTGGGCGCCACCCCGGCTTAGGTTACTGACTCTGGCCTGAACAAGGTAACCTCAGGGTCACACCTTCCTGTGGGTTGACGAAGGGACCCAATCGCCTGCAGGAAGTGAACACCTCATGCAATGGCCCTTCTCCGGGCCTGGCCTTTACCATGGGATACGCTCCTGTCCTACATGATAACCCAGTGCTGGGAGTTACGCCGTTATCCGGTCACTTTTTACCGTGTCAAACACGGGGGCACCCATCAGAAAAAGAACAAGGATGTGGGACGAATAAAAAGTAAAATAGGGGCGAAATAAAAATGAATCAAACGCGCTAAGCGCGGACCTGTGGGAGCAGCTCAGGTGCCTCGGGGTCGCTATGCCCCGTACCCAAAAATTTGGGCCCCTGCGGGGCAACGCACCTGTGCACACAGCTCTTGTTGCAAAGGAAGCTGTGAAGAAATGTGGCTACGAGGAGATCCACCATCCACCCTACAGCACAGATCTAACTCCCATCGACTATTTCCTCTTCTCAAACCTCAAGAAGGACTTTCGAGGGAGGTAATTTCAGTGTGACGAAGAAATGATGGGTGGTAATTATGCCCATTTGCAGACAAGATTTCTGAAAATTTTAGGAGGGGGGATTGAAATGTTAATGCAATATTGAAAAGTGAAATATAGCTTTTATCTATCATACCTAAAAATTGTTAGGCCGGAAACTTATGGACCTTCCCTGGAATATAGGAATTATTAAGGAATCAGACAGAAAATTATATTTCTGTGTATTCGAAAAGACAAAAAGAGAAAAATACGAAACCATTTCAATCAGGTCAAAGAGAATTCAATACAAAATGAAGCCTTAATACGACATATTAGTAACATTACATGGAGAATCAGATAGGAAAATTAATGATTATGAATTAAAGGAATCAGGGAATAATCAAAGAATTAGAATCATTCTAAAGGAAATTTGATATAAGATGAAGGTATAAGCAGCAAAAATAAGATAACTTGGCGACGCTAAATAAGGAAACAGAGAAGCAGACGGGTGTAATAGAAAGAATATTGAATGGTGTGACTAGAAGGAATCTATTAATTAGGTTGCTAATTATTAAAATATGGAAAAATAATGAATTAAAATTAAGTGAATGTAGAAAGATAATAAATAGCAACATCAATAATAATAATAATAATAATAATAATAATAATAGTAATAATAATAATAATAATAATAATAATAATAATAATAATAATAATAATAATAATAATAATAATAATAATAATAAGGTGACACAGGATCTCCCACAGATGAAGAAAATTTGAAGACTTTCAATTATATCCCCGAGGATCTGACGGATCTGGAAGAACTTCCAGACATAGGTGATATGATAAGAAATCAGGAGATAAAAGATTGCCATCCTGCAATTGTTTCAAAGATTAACAATTAAAGTGACATCCCCGTAGCTTCGTAAGAAAAGAGCTTGAAAGTGAATTATTATTATTATTATTATTATTATTATTATTATTATTATTATTATTAGCAGCAGCACATCACCACTTTGCTATTATTACATTAAGCTATTAAATGACTCAAAAATTAATTGCCTCAATATACATATTCACACAGATGTTGAATGTGGACCAAGTGACACATCTCCCATCATTCCTGGCCAAGTTACTAATTCTGATGGGTGCACAATATTTCCGTACCTTGTTTCGGTACCTTTACTTACAAGGGGAAGCCAAATTGGGAACTCACTTCCTAAACCAGGGTCAAAATTTTTGGACAAGTACTAAATAACGTATTTGACTATAGGACATTTTGGTGTTACATGTTTAGGTAGGTTTTTACTGCAAAATATCTTGTAAGAGGGGCAAAGACCTATTATTCATAAACTAATTATACTTAAGTTTACTTCAAAACAATGGAGAATGTTCAGATTGTGATAAAAAGTGATTGTTTGGATTACAGTAGATGAAGCTATTTAAATCTAAAGTAAGCCACACATTTAAATACTTTTTAATCCTTTTTTTCCCATTCTTTCTTATGTTCTTATCTCTTTAGATGTTTTAATTTTACACTTATATAATATTAATTCTTTTATAACTATGAACTGAACCGTTCTAGTTACACATGACTGGCATTAGCCGTACTAGCAAGAACAAGTTATAAAATCATTCTTTTCGGGATTCAGAAAAAGAAATAGCCGTATTCATTCATTATTAAAAGTATTGCCTAGGAAATTCAGTCTGCATGTCTAAAACAAATGTAGCTAGATTTTTCCGGAATCATTTATATAACTTGATAGCTACGTTTTCAATGTATTTCTACGTTACGATACAAGTAGCGGCAGTACATCAAAAATATGAATCTCATTTTGAGGATATTAAAACCAGACACTTTAATAGGTGACAAAACAGTTCTGTTAATAGCCAGCAGTGACCCAATTCTCTTTCCATTCAGAAAAGAGGCAAAACGTTTTATTTGTGTCAATCTATCAGAGTAAGGACGGACGTTATCGTCATAGACTGTAAAGGTATTCTTACTTACAACATTGGAATGAACAGTTTATTCATTGTTTTGCATAATTATATGTACCAGAACCACAGTATCAAGAACCGCAAGCGTAACCCTCATAGAACGTAGTATCTTATGTCGCCCATAATTAAGTTGGCCCAATAAAAATGGGACCTGTTGTTGTTTTATCCAACCTAACTTTCGCTAATGCCGAAAATTATTTTGTAGCTGTCGAAACATTATTGATTCATCCTATATCAGTAAAAGTATTATTGAGAAAAGGCCTATAGGTAAACATATTATGATTATGTGATTATGATTTCCTTGCGATTACTCAGGAGTATAGGACATTTCGCGTTTTCCCATTATATTAAAGTAAATCTGGGATCATATTGGCAGTGTGGGTTACAGGTTTTTATTTTGGTGAACGTTATTCATTTGCGCAAAAATGATGCTTATACTTTCCTTACTTTGACTTTAATAGTTTCAACAGCTTGGAAACAATTCTGAAATTTATTTGTCATGTATTTAGAAAATAAAAATAGCACGGGATTAACAAAGTAAGAAATATTATTGAAGGATACAAACAGAAATCTTAAAGAGCTTGCAGATGGAAAATAATTGGACCTTATAAGAGCTACAAGAGATTAAATAAGAGGTTATTTTATTTATTTATTTAAGGACGCTCTTAGTCATCAGCGTCCCATTCAATTCAGGACATGAAATGACCGATAATATTTTTGCTCAGCCACACGATATTCGGAAGAGATATATGTACAATTATATGTATTAAAAGCAAATATGTTAAAATATTGGATAGAATGGAATTTTCAAATTCTCACCTGAAGTACATTTTCATAAATGTGTTTGAAAAAGGAATAAGATGTAAACCCATAGAGATGGAAAGAAAAAAATTAGTCATAAGTTAGAGGACATAAACTTGCTTGGAAGAAAAAGTATTACATACATTATTCTTAGTCGATCCTGGTCACCTAGTGATAACCATATACCTCAATCTCGTCCAGGACTGATGGATTATTTTCGGGCTAAAAAATCCTAATTAGGGTCTCCTTCGGAAGGGAAGTACAACCGTCGGTCCCGTGTCGTATATCGCGGCACGTAAAAGAATCTCAAGCCTGAAAAAAGGCCTCTAAGCAAAATTTATCAGCCGTTTCACACCCTCAATTTAATAGGACCCTGATGAACCGCGATGTTAAAGAGCTTCCGTAAATAAACCAAATAAATAAACAAGTGCATTATACTTAGGTCTTTGGATTAAACCACAGTATAAAAGGAGAATATTGCCCTGTTACGTGAGAAATATATTATATATACGTACATACATATATAGAAGGCAAAAACATTTTTTTAATATACAGTTTTTGTTAATATCTTGCACTTTTCAGCCTTTTAGTTTTCTTGTGGATAAGGCACCCACTTTTTACACTGTGCTGTTGTGTCCAACCAGTGCCATTCTAAGATAAAATATTTTTCATTTTTATGCGCATTCATTATAATGCCATTTCCCCTGGTTAAAAGAAAATTGTGTGCTTATTCTGAATAACGGAGCTTGATGAATAAGCCAGGCACGTTTTAGGTAACTCTGCGCACATTCTATTACAGACAGTGTGGCTTGAAGTAGCAAGCTGTACTACATCCGTAGCTATTTCTCTTTCTGGCAGCACTACATAGTATTTGGGTGATTTATTTTTGTAGCTTGAGCTTTCAAGGAAGTCACTATATATGGAGGAAACAAAATAGTATTTTGCTTCGAATCACTACAAATAAGTACTTAAGCCTCTATTTTGAAAGTTCGTCTACTAATACTTTCTTCTAATCCTTATTGTTATACTAAAGCTTATTTGCTTGTATTGACTCAAAATAGCAAAAATTCCGTGCTTGTAAACTACTGACATACCTATGTCGGAACAAGTGTAAACCACATCATTTCTGATGAATCAAAAATTAAAGTATAATACCTTGGACAATAATTTTAAGAAGTTTTGTACATACTTCTATAATTCTTCAATTTATAAATTTTAATGATCAATATTGCGAAATGTAAGATGAATTAATATTGGTTATAAGAGCAAAAACCCCTTAAATTATAAAGATATATTTATGAATAAAAATCTATGAGTAATCTCTATGTGTTCCTGAATCGATAACGTTCCAATTACAAAAAAAAAAAAAAAAAAAAAAAAATCATTTCATGAATTGAGAATCAGCACTGTTCATAATTCTTATTTTTCTATCTTATTTTCTATTTTTCAAGAATTAGGTAATTAATAGCGAAAAAATTTTATAAGTTCTTCTGGCACTTAACTTGGTACAAGACTTTCTAGGATAACAGTATATTAAGTAAGATGAGCAATCAAGAAAGTGACATCTAAGGCATGCTATCATGTATAATATAAATAAATGGGGTTCTATAAGAATAACTTTTTTATTTCTTAAAGAGATTAGTTGACAAATGGGTTTACAAATTTTGCCATATTTACTATTAATTGAAAGTTCTGACAACATATTTTGCATATTCATCGCAATATAATTCATTTTCGAGAAGAAAATACATTTTTAGCCTTATCCCTGGTTACATTTTATTATTTTATAACTCATAAGTAGGTATCGGAGTTCTTAAGCACTGATCATTAAGTTGGATACTTAAACTGCTAGGTGAAAAACGCACGCACACACGGGGAAAAAAAACAAGAAGTAGGCAAGAACTGATGAGCTACAAGCATAAAAGGTGAAAATTTTTTGTAGATCATGAGCAATTGTACCCCTCCCGCCTATTGTGTACAGCCCAGTACCAACATAACTTCATTCTAGTTTTAGAATTTTTTTCGATGGCTACTTATATGTTATTATAGCCCCATTTTGAGCGAAATGTGCTATGTTTCTCATATTTATTAATAATGAGACTCTAATCCCATTTTCTGCGAGTAAATGAGCATAGACATTTACTCTCTGGGCTCTCGTCACAGCGTACAGATAGCTAGTATATGATGTAACTATCACAATGACCCAAGTTTGTGGATAGATTTACTCGTATTTTCTTAAGGAAACGCTTGGAATTTTCATTTCAATTAATTTTTTTATAATATTAGAGTGCTGAAGGTGCAATCTAACTTATTATAGGGCTTCAAAATATCGACCGAAAGAATATAAATCAATAAAGGCAAAAATTAATGCCTGAAACTAAAAGATACAACAGTTTTCGAATAAAAAATCTTTCGTATGAATTTATGTAAGTAATCTGATCCACCTTCCATACCGTTGCTAAAATACAAGAGCTATAAAATGTAATTTTAAGTCTATTTCTACCCTATGGAGGGCACATGAGTTCCTTATCGCAATAAGTCTTGAAAATTAGAAATTTATCCTAAAACGTTCCGGTGCAATGAGCGATGTCATCTGTTCTAAATGAATCCAGTATTAGTTCCCTTATTCAATTATATTTCTGTATATGAATAAAAACTTTCGGGTATTCTATAGGCTACGACTCCTAGGGGCCGGAGGGGTTTGGGTTCTCCAAAAGTTTTCACAGTGAGAGGCCGAGTCCCCCAATGTTTCGAAAGATTGTAATATCAGCATACATTTTGATTTTAGTTTTTATGTGCTAAATTTGATAAAATATATAACAAATTATTTTTGTGGAATTCGTCTATAAGACGATAATTCCTCAAGACGATAAGCTTTAACTAAGATTGTTCTGCGTTTCGACATCAGCAGAGAAAGGGGGGGGGGAGTTTAGTTAGTAGAACAATAGGTTGAATAGCCTAGGCTATAGCGATCCGTCTAAGTCGTCGACCTTGCAAAATCAAAAGCACTGATATACGGGGTAGCTTCAGAAGCAGTGAAACCTGATTGCAAAACACACTAAAGGAAAGGTATATACTGTGCGATCATATTAACCTATTCTGCATAATCTTTCAAATTTAAGGCATATGTATATTTTGCATTCATTTATGTTTTATCGGTCCTGGTGGTATAGTGGTAACCATACTTGCCTCGTAGACCCAAGATAGCGGCCAATGTAAAAATCCTATTTGTGGTTTCCTTCAGAAGGGAAGTAAGGACATGGATCCCGTGTCTAGATTAACGGAACGTTAAAGAGCCTCAAGTCTGAAAGATGTTTCTGAGAAAAATGTATCTTCCGTTTCACGCCCTGAATTCAATGGAACACTGATGACCTTAGATGATAAAGAGCATCCATAAATAAACCAAATCAACAAAGCATTTAACTTGTGCTTCATGGGGCCAAAGGGGCAGTTTAAATTCAATGTATGTATCGAATATATTGAAGGTAAGTCATATGCGATTTGCACATAGATAAACTTTATAACTTAAAAAAACTTTGTTCTAATCACACGATTTACTACGTGCAAATAGAAAACATGAGATCGCAGAGTTGTTTGTACTCTCTTGAGTAAGCAATGCATTCGTTATTCTACACATTTTTTCGTATTCACTTTTTTTCCCCTAGAACACTTTTGAACTTATTTCTGATCCTTTCTTTAACCCGTCTCTAATTTACTTGATTCTGTGAAACTGACACCTATTCTAGAGTGAAGATGGTCTGACAATTTTAGCTTGGATAAATACTTATTTTAATTTCTATACAGATGAAATTTCTCTGAATATATTAAATTATGCATATTATAATTTATAGAGTAATTACGTTCCGGTCAAAATAACCTTATAATTTTGACCATATACAGATAGCAATTACTTAAATTTCTTGATTCTGAAAAGCATGATCAGAAATATTTATTTACTTTCGTAATAAAAAAAATCGATGTTTCAAGCAGACTTTAACTTCTTTTGCAACTCAGTAGAGGCTTTTCTCTAGACAGATGTGTAAGTTTAAGATAATATTTTTTCATTTTTTGGCACCCTTCTTTAAATAAGTAACACTGACAAAAACAAAATATTTTCTTTTTAACACCTGCAAGCCACAACAGAAACCAGAATTTATCAAATACAATTTTAATTGGAATAATAAAACTCCTCTTGTTATTCTCACATTGACATGTGGTTTCCCACATTTGTAAATGACCTATGAACAGAATCTTATGTTTCGTCTACAGATAGACATTTTTTTTTATCTGCTACTACACCTCTAATATTATTTAGGACTTCTTCATAGGCAGCTGGCAAACATGTCTGGCGTAAGGTTCTTTCAAAAAGCATCACGCTTCAACACTTTGATCACACAAAAACTTTCGGCAAATCTTACACGCAGTCTGCAGCAAGAGCAGTGTACAAATGTCGACGGCAGTTCATTAGTGCAAAATATCGAGCTCAACAGCTTCACGGTGTGACATTTACAGCATAGCTTGCAGTGTCACGGCTAAGGCTCAACAGCACACTCGACGCAAGGCAGGATAACATTTTTTAAAAAGTGAATAGTGTTTAACGCCCGTTTTAAGTACTGAGGTATCACAGGATATGGACACTGATGATACATGAGAATAAATGATAAACTGGGAAATAATTTTCCTTTTAAAGGATGGAAGCGTTCCAAACCTAAGTTTAGCGTACCTCTCCGGCATTTCTAATTTATGAAGACTGAGTTAAACCTGAAAAAACCTCAGTTAGGGAGGACAGTACTGATGGGAATAGAACCCCAAAACTTCCGCTCACTTCTGCGCCTAACGACCTCGGCCACCAGTGGCGGTGCAAGATAAAATACCAGCTCTTGGCGGGAAGGAATATCTGTCTCTTGTGCATGCTCAAGAAAAGAAAGCAAAATTAATAACATCAAGAAATATTGATTACACAAAGTAGCTATGTATATTTATTCCACATAATGAAATTTAAAAGCAATAAATTAGATTAGATAATAGTAAAAAGGACATTCTGCTTTGTCTAAATACATAATAAAACATTCTGTTCCTACTTTTAAACAAAACAAAATATTGCAATAAAATGTTCCAGTATTTTCAATTAAAATTTATACAGAAACATGTACATTATTTACAACAAAAGATTATTTACTATTAAAATCATATTCTGCTAATTTTAAACCAGGTAGGTGAGCTCTGAGATATGTTGTTGACCTTTACCAGTACTGACATTAACGAAACACACGTCACCACCGGAAAATACCTTTAAATTTTGACGCTAGCTTAGCCGCGTACTTCTGAGCATCCCGACTAAATGGGTACGTTTTTACATATATCATGTCCGCTTCTTTGTACTTAGGCGAAAAACGTCCACGATTATACTTATTATATACTAATTCTGTGGGCTAAATCCAAATTACGGCTTAATTCCAGATTAACCTCAACTATACGGCCCAATATCTTGTATAGTACACAAATTTGACAACGAATAGTTAGGCGGAAATGACATCATCACCTCAAATGTACACATGCGGTGTTAGTCATGCTTAGGCAGCATTAAATGAAAAGTAACTTGTGCAAATTCCCATCCCTTCATGTGTGATCCCTATGATATGGAATTAATGCAGCCGTAAGATTACAGTTCACTGTCTATCTCAAAGCTGATGTAGACGATATTGTCATAACATGTTGAACACCTGAATTGAGTAAAATGTATTTAATACAAAACATTTAAGATACGCACCATTATCAGTCGCTGTATACTGTAGCACTGCAAAATTAAGAAAAATAAATTTAAAACATTCTTCTGTTGCATTGGTTGTGACCTTCCTAACAGGAAATAACCAAACATAATTATAAAAAGTATATCCGTTCGAATATTCATGCAATGGGGTCTGATAATAAGTATTATTAAGATCTACAACTAGAAAATTAATAACTTCTGTTACTTCCCCAATGTCCTTGCAAAATTCAAGCTGTTCTCGACCACCAGCTGTGGATGGGAATATTTACTCATCAAACTGGTTCCACGAAAACACATATTTATAGCCTGCAAAATGGTCTACTATACGCGGTTGAACAAATGGGTATATCATTCGCCACACTGTGTAACCAGAAACAGCATCGGATGCTTACGCAACAGCAGACATTGTTATAAACTTTCGGGCAATAATCTACCGCGCGATTGCTATTCATATTACGTGTCGCGAGTGGCGTATTTTCTTTAGCCAGAACTTGAAACTCGGACATAATTTTCTTTATCCCTCAACTCAGTTAGTTTATTTAACAAAAATCCTACACTTGTGTCCGCTTCTCTTTGCTTTAGAAACTCGAAAATTGCTCAACTCTATAGCGCAAAAGATATATCCTGGTTTTTAAACAACATATTTGATCCAATGTCGCTCCTTCCTTTGCATATTTTTCATATGAAAATAGATAACTTAAAACCAGTTGCTGGAACGCCTTATCTAGATCTTCCATACTTTCGTGTATCTGTGGATTACGGCCAGTCTTGATTTATGCCTTCGAAAACTTTACTAGTTTCACAAACGTGAAGCTGGGCCCTAATCCACTTCCCCTAATTTCAACTGCTTCTCAATTTCCTCTTTATACAGACATTCCAATTTAATTGTCTGGTTCATTGTGAAAATTATCTTAATCTCAGAATCAAGCATGTAAATAAAACACAATTAAGTACACAAAAAGTTTCCCTAAGCGTGATACAAGAGCTATCCAGTGCAAATATCTTTATACAAATACAATTCACAAGCCAAAAATATAACATAAACACAACCACGCTGCCCCGTTATTTCACGCTCATGGAATTACTTCAACTGCATAAGTATTGAACGTCTGTTAAAGCAAATAAAGATATAGTCATTTGAAATTATTTATTGAATAGTTATGAATGGTAGAAAACCAATACCATATATTAATATGAAATGAACCATTTAAACTTGTGTAAATAATAAATTGTATGATAGATTCAAATATTAAAATGATATGAAATATTTTCAACAAAATTTAAAAAATTTAAAGCAACTATCAAATCAATAATAGCAGCAAATCTCCTGTCACATACAAAGCAAGAAACTTAAAAATTTCTAATGATTATGGCAAAAGTTTCTCCATTGTAAATTCTTATCTACCAGCATAGAGCCTCATGAGTTCATAAAGAAGAAATAACGACAAGTTGAAGCGAAGAAGTGAGTCGAAGTTCTCGCGGCAATCAAAGCTATAAACCCTCTGGTGCATATTGACACTTCCAGTAACCGCCAATCAAACAACATCTCATTAAATGGAGAGTAACAATAAAATCTTAGCTACGAGAAAAATAATTATATTAAATTTACTCTCTTGAAACAGTCCCACGGTTATCGTTGAGATCGGTATGGCTAAACATCTTTTGATTTTCTTTATGAATAATAAAACGAATTAGAAAACAAACTTGAAATGGTCGATCAGAAATGACAGTTCTAGAACAGCATCTATGAAGATGCACTGATCAGAATGAATGATATTAAGAACTAATACACTTAGTTACTGTGACAGTGCATAATAGCCTGGTTTTTAGCCATGAATTGCGGTCATCACATCAATGTCGGGCACTTCACTTAAGGTATTCAATTTCAGCACAAAGTTGCGCCTGTGACGTCATGATCACCTGATGTTTAGCGTCGAGCCTTGGACGAAATAGATGAATAGATGCGACCATTTCGCCTTGCACTTGAATGGAAATGGGTTAACAAGTTGTTTTCTGAATTCCTTATTTTCTTTTGGCATGGAAAGTCTACTATACTTCGCCCAATTACCAGTAATTTATTTAATTTAAATAATAATTATGATAATTGCCTTTCCTGTTATTTGGGTCGTATTTAGGTGTCAATTGTTAGCTCACATGAGTTTTTAAGTGATTATATATAAATATGGTCTTTGCTATATTTTGTAGTTCGTTGGAGTGTGTAGGTTTTCATTGCTTGCTAGTCGTGTTACTTAGGGCAGGACTAATTGCCTATGTGTTGATTCTTCATTTTGTTTTTCTTCACACGCCGATACTGGAAGAGAAGCTGACAGGTGACAGTTGCACACATCTTTAGCCAACACGGACACGCATTACAGCTGATAAGATCATTTAGTGCGTGTTTAGGTACCAAAATATTTTTCCAAGGGTTCATTCAGCTGAGAGATCTATAGGTTGTAAAAAAGTGCATAAATTTAAAACCCCAGGATCAATGTTGCACAAGAAAATGAGACGCGCCATGCGTTAACAGAAGAAAAGTTGGATGATATCGCTGCTTAGAACAATCACCACGAAATCCTCTTGTAAAATTAAACAAGAGGGGTTCAGCCGTACATCAGCACATTTTGCTATAAATTGTTACTAGGCAGAGGTTAATGTCACTATAAAATATCGTGTAATCAGGCCTCTGAAGTGATTGAACCCTATGCCTATAAAAATGCAAGAATTTCCTAAGGCGATCAACTTAAGGCAAGATACAAAATGTAAAAGACCATTTGAATTTAATTCCGAAAATGTTAATTTACTACACCCTTCAGCAGTACATGCGACAAAATCCCGCAGGGTAAAGAAATACCAAGGGTGCCAAAAAGTATGTAATACATACTCCAAGTAAATGAAAAACTGTGTTAACACAACAAAACTGAATTCACACAAACAGAAAATGATGAGCACTAATCATTTTAGACTTTTACAGTTGCAACAATTGCTCAAAATCCCCACGATCGGCGTCCATACACTTCTAAGCACGTTGAACAACTGATTGAGCAACGTTTGCCAAAGTGTTCTCAGCAATTGGAGAACATGTCGTTTCAATCTCTTCCCGAAGTGCTACCAGTGTAGCTGGTTTTCTACGATATACCTCCTTAAGAGTTCCCTATAGATAGAAGTCCAGTGGAGTTAGAGCCGGAGAACGCGATGGAAGCTCAATCGGACCTCTTCGTCCTATCCAGGGCCTTGGAACATTGTCATCAAGGTACGCACGTTCATCTCGGTGGTAATGTGATGATGCACCATCCTGTTGGAAGTAAAATTCCTCATTTCCATAGAGTGTATGAATGGCGGGTAAGATGGACGTGCGTATCATGTTCAGGTACACTGGGCCAGTACCTGTTCCTTCAAAAAAGAATGGTCGAATTATACCCCTAAATGACAACCCACACCAGACATTAATTCCAGGTAAATTAACAGTCTTTTCAAAAATAACATGTGGATTGTTTGCACACCAGTAGATACAGTTATGCCGATTAACAGTTGCAGTTAACTTAAATTACGCCTCATCGAACCAAAAACTTTCCCTACTAAGGCACCTCTTACCTCCTCTTGCACCATGTTCTGAAACCAATCAGCATTCTCCGATCATTCGGTCCTGGTGGTCTAGTGGTTACCATACTTGCCTCTTAAACCCAAGATCGCGAGTTTAAACCTGGCCAGGACCGATGAATTTTTTCGGCGTAAAAATCCTAAGTATGTCTTCCTTCGGAAGGGAAGTAAAGCCGTGGGTCCCGTGTCGTACATTTATGGCTAGTAAAAGTACCTCAAGCCTAAAAGAGAGGCCTCTGAGCAAAATTTGAAGGCCGTTTCACGCCCTGAGTTGAATGGGACGCTGATGACCTGAGATGTTAAAGAGTGTCCATAAATAAATCAATAAAAAAAAAATGCTCCGATCAGGGTTACCTTCATGTAATGCATGCAAAAGTCTTGGAATGAAAACTTTCAACTTTGCTGTTTTAATAATATGACGTACGCTGGTTCTGCTAATCTCAGTCTCACGTGCACATTGCTTTGTAGATTTCTGCGGTGAGTGCTCAAAATGTTCCAAAACCATAGCCAGGAGCGGGGCTTGTTGCTGTGCGAGGTCTACCAAATCTGCCTTTGTGAACATCGCATACGTACCACGAGTCTCAAATTTGTCTCAAATACTTGCAAATTTTACTCGCGTTGGCGGTTCCGTTTTGTACACACGTCTCCATTACTTTGAACTTCATAACATTCTCGGTTTTCCAACACCACTTCAAAATTGTTTACCACTGTTCAAACGATAATCTTGGCTCCATTTTGTTGTAGCAACGCTAGCATAACGCAATGTAAGTTGTATCTGTTTACAGAACATTATATAATAATGTTGGCTTCATTTGTTCATTGTAGATTTACCCATCACTTAGCAACGCTATAATAATGTATGCGAGTCGCATCTGTTTACAGAACATCTTACTACACATTGCTGTTGTTTTTCGGTTCAACTTTGAAATATATTAAACAGATATCTACTGTGAAAGTATGTATAAATTTTTGGCACCTTCGGTAGAAACAACAATGGTTACAAAGTGAAAAGGGCTTTCAGTAGGATAGAGCATACAACCATAATACACACAAAAAAAAATAAAAAACACACGTCAAAGTGTAGCTTAACACAGGTTCATCAAAACAAAAGCACATATATAGTTATGTAACACTCAGGAAGGTAACAAAGAGTAGAGAAGTGAGCGCGAAAAAAGTAGCAGGGGACAAAAGGAAATGAAAGAAGGTCTACCTCTTCATGTCGCCATCCGAGGTTCAGTCTGGAGTATACCATAGGCTGTGACATAACAAGTGGTCCAGCCGAAGTCCCACTAAGAGAATGCACCGAATACCCACTGCACCTCAAACACAAGAAGGTTCTGCAGAAGATATGATGTTGCCACACTGCCGTCGTTTGCAGCGTCACCACGTAGACAACGCAAACAGAGTGTTCGTTGATAGTGCGTCCTATCAATCGATGAGTCATAGGCAGAACAAATTCGCATCTTTGCCCGGGAAGTAGTATGCTCAAATGTAGCGTCACCGCTATGGGCATTCACGGAGTTGCTTCTTAGCGTGTTTTCCCTGCGCTGTGTATTTATTCTGGTTTAAAGACGCTTTAAATTCTCAAAATAGCATTAGTTCAATATTAGCACTATGAGGTATATAGCAATAAACTAACCTGTAGCTGAAATCGCCGTTTCATGAAGCGACCAGCGCGTTTATAAACTTTAAATCCATCGTACACGGGCAAACAAAACAAATTATTTCTCCGGCATATTACCTTAGGAAACCTAGAGATATACTCCGGAAATAAAATGTCCCCTCATTCAATACAAAATACTTCCACAGGCGTAACAACAAACCCTAAGAGTAAGGCCGCCATTTTATATTGCTAAAAAACTTCTGGTATTCCTTAGGTATTAAAAGTAACATGGCGAGTACGTATTTCTGAGCAGTATCCAATATGTGCTTTAAGAAGACAAGTTAAAACATAAAACAAGCTGTGTCTATCACGCTGAAAAACAGGATGTGGGAGACCATTGTCTCCTAATGGGAAGTTACAAATGTGTAGTATTGCTGAAATGAGGCCAATAAAGAAGACACCAAGCTGGATGTCACCGTCAAAATTTATATTGTAGCTGCTTCCGGTATCGCCTCCAGCGGGGGGGTGGGGAGGGGCAACGGGATTTCGACACGCCGCCACTGGTGGCTCTGTAAATAGGAGCACTCGTTGGTACTCTACGTTAGCCCCTGAACAATTGCTGCTGGAGGAATCTCTTGCTGTTAGTCTGCGTGTCCGAGTGCCGGCGGAAAGAGCCGAAGGTAGTATAACACAGCTAATAGCTAGATAACGCTACGAAATCATCAGTGCAGTAGCTTAGATGGTTACAGTGACGTGCTGCAGTTGGGAACATTTCATAGTGGGTACAAGTACGACCATCTTTTTTTTTCTGTAGGAGTTAAAGGAGGTTTGCCACAATTATAAATGATTTACACGTGAATTAGTTGCGAATTGGAATTAGAACATTTTGCCACAATTACAATGATTTACTCGCTAAATATCTGCGTCCACCGCTTTCTAGGATTTGCCCGAGTTTATCTGACAGATTAGGTTAGTGTATATATATGTATATATATACATATATATACATATATATATACATATATATATATATATATGAATTAGTTGCGAATTGGAATAAGAACACATATCCCACCGTTACAATATTTCACCCGCCTAATAATGTCCTAATTACAGTAGATTAGGTTAGTGTGTGTAAACGAGGTCTGTTCAAAAAGTATCGCGAATTTTGTGTTTTTTCAAAAAGTATTTATTTATTCATGAATATCTATTTTGTCCCCTTCAAAGTAATCCCCACCAGATATTATACACTTGTGCCAACGTTTTTTCCAATTCTCGAAGCACTTTAAAAAATCGTTTTTTGTGATCTTGTTCAGCTCCTCAATCGTGGCGTAGCGTCGTCCTTTTATGGGCCTCTTCAGTTTTGGGAACAAAAAAGGTCAAACGGGGTCAGGTCTGGGAAGTAATGTGGCTGCGGCATCATAAGTGTGTTGTTTTTGCCCAAAAATTCGCGCACAAGCAACTATGTGTGAGCAGGGGAGTTATCATGGTGCAAAAGTCAATTTTTGTTCTTCCACAAATCCGGGCGTTTCTGGCGGATTGCTTCGAGTAAATTGCTCATAACTTGTAGGTAATATTCCTTATTGACCGTTCTACACTGAGGCAAGAACTCACGATGCACCACGCCCCTGTAATCGAATAAAACTGTAAGCAAAACCTTCACATTCGACCGAACTTGGCGCGCTTTTTTCGGTCTTGGCTCTTGTGGCAGCATCCATTGGGATGATTGAGCTATAGTTTCCACGTCATAACCATAAACCCCATGATTCGTAACCCTCTGGAGCAAATTTGGGCCGTCGCGAACAGAGTTCAACAGCTCCTTAGCAACGTTAATACGATGGTGTTTTTGGTCGAAATTGAGCAACTTTGGTACGAATTTTGCGGCGACTCGTCTCATGCCCAAATCATTGGTAAAAATCGAATGGCACGAGCAATCGATATGTTTAGGTCCTCAGCAACTTCTCTAACGGTGATTCGACGATTGGCCAATACTATTTTCTTCAATTCTTCAATGTTTTCCTCTGTTGTTGACGAGCTCGGGCGTCCGGGACGCTCTTCGTCGTTCACATCTACTCAACCCTCTGAGAACATTTTGTACCGCCGATAAACGTTGCTTTGGTCCAAGGTAACTTCACCACATGCCACAGTCAACATTCGGAATGCATCCGCGCACTTAATTTTGTTTTTCACACAAAATTTGTTACAGATTCTTTGTTCCATTTTTTGGAATAGGCAAAAATCAAAGACGAGCCAAAACACGTCCAAGCAAAATAGTTGTCAACAATTAACTGAACATTCAAAATGGCCGAGCTTGTCAACATAAGTAGGGACATGAGTACAAACATAACGCCACAAAACAATCGAAAATCGAATATACGTATACCGCGGAAATTCAAAATTCGCGATACTTTTTGAGGAGACCTCGTATATGAACTACTTGCGAATTGGAATAAGATCAATTTCCTACCGTTACAATATTTCACCCGCCTAATAATGCACACTAGCAACAACAGCAGATCTAGCAGCAAGACATTCCTCCAGTAGCAAGAGCACAGATTGCTGCATTTCTTCAGGGGCTAACGTCAAGTTTCCTCGGTGTCAGTCGAGGTTGCGTCCACTACCTTGTACCGTCATTAATGCGATAAACCTGCAAGCAAGCTACAGCAGAGATGAGGATAAGAATTATAATAGCGAACAGAATCACCATTACATCAGAAAGGTATCTGGAATATTTCCAGCAGCCAGAGCATCAGAAAGTCTACTTGTGATTAAAAACTCCGATCGCCGAAACAACGTGACGGCTCCTCATAGCCGCTACTATGACCACTACACGGGTCTGGTGATCTTTACATTCAAAAGAACACAAGGCAGCAGTGCCAAGAACCTAATCAGGCGTAAATGCGGAAAAAAACATGTGCAAATGTTTATGCAGTAAAACATCAGTTGACATGGCGGTCAAAATAGTAACAGCAGATAAACAAATAAAAAGAAAAGAAGAGGGAAAAAAACTGAGGGGAAATCATAAAACACCTCGTTGAAAAACCTATACCAGGATTTAATTTGCTTATGCATACAGAAATTCCATCTGTAATAACCAAAATAACGTTTGTGCTTATGCCTTTGTGCTTTTTGAATCGAGGATGGGTTTTTTCTTTTTGTTTTCCTCTCTCAGAGCAAGAAATAATTATCACTAGGTTAGGATAGATTCTCGCCATTTTCTACGTGCTTCCTCGGTTCTGTATAATCATTTCCATAGGATGCACAATATTACATTCTGTCATGTTTTGTTCCTGTTCGTTCTGGTTTCGTTTTAAAGCTCATATATCAAAATAAACAAAATTGAGAGGTTCCTAGATGCAAACTAGCAGAGCGAATAAATGTAGAATAATTTAATGAGGGTTTTGATAAGATGGTCAGTGGTTAAAACCCATACGAGGCAGAAGCAGAGAAATGGGATGAGAAAATAAAGAAAGAGAATACCGAGTATCCCTTGCCTCTCACTGTACAGAAATTTAATTTACAATATGTTTTTTCATAATACAATAATAATGATAATAATTATAATAATAATAATAATAATAATAATAATAATAATAATAATGTAGTTTGTATTACCATGGTAGTTAATAGTTACGCAAACATTTACACCATAGCACTTTGGAAGGGAGCATTTACTGTAACCAAATTCATTTGGTAACCCTTGGTATTTCAGAGCCAGATGGTATGGTGGTATCATCAACAATAAAAGTAAATAAATAAATAAATAAATAAATAAATAGGTAAAAATACTCATTGCAGCTTCTAGTTATATTGTGGCAATAGGAAAAACATTATGCGGAAATGATGGTTCACGTATCCAGCAGGCGGGCGTGAGCTGTGTCAGCTTGTAAACACATACGTCTGTGAAACAAATAAACAGTCTACTAGGCTTATGTGTCAGGAAGTTGCTGGCGTAAGGCCGCTGGGCGTGGGAATAACAAATGCTAGGTATGTTAAGAAGAAAAGTGAGCTAGTCAGAGCTGAAACGTAAAGCGGAAACAGGATGGGAGAAAACTACAAGCCACAATAATCTTCTGCGAGTCTTGAATGAATGAATAGTGTTTAACGCCCGTTTTCGCTACAGAGGTCTGCGACTCATGAGATTAAGAAATGGGTAATGTAAAAATGTATTTTCTGACATGAGAAATATTCTCAAATGATTGATCCAGCCTTATGTTGCATTTCTATACGTGTTTTGTTTAATAATCGTGTTTTTCCTTCCTTCTACCCAGATATTTCTAAAGTTTACTTTGTATTTCTTCTCTTTTGTCGCAACCACGAGGTATGTATAAGGTAAACTTCAGAATAATTTGCAAATAGCTCTATCAGGTTGCGAACATATTAGCAACTGTTGATTATAATTCCTTTCGTCCTTAGGCTGAGAGCAGGTAGGTAAGAAAGTAGAGAGGGAAATAATTCGCATATTATAGTTGTATGCGAATTATTTCCCATATAATGGCCATCCGAAACAGAGTACTAAGCGATTGTTTAGGGGTTTTTTTTTTTAATAGTGTTTAACGCCCATTTTTACTGCTGAGGTGCACACTGGTGATATATAAGTGAAATGATAATTTGAGAAAGGGATATTTAAGAAAGGAAACGTTCTAGATCTAATGTTAGGGCACCTCTCCGCCATTTTCCGTTCATGGGGATTGAAGAAAACCTGGAAAAACCTCAATCAGGGAGGACGGTTTTGGCGGGAACCGAACCCCGATCTCGGTCACCCGCCACGGTAACTTGAAGAGTGGGCCTCGTAAGCCCGCGCTTGACAAATTTGAACAAAAATGAACCTCAAGCATAGCAAATACCTCTTTAAATATTAATTTTAAATCTCTTAGGTGTTCGGCTTAATCACGTCATCGGAATCTGCAATGTAAGCGCACACCTCCCGCTATACTTAAAACAATTCAAAATATTTATTTGTAATTGTGTAGTTTCAACTGCCATAACGGCGTACGAATTCGGCGCCCCCAGCTGACGCCTAGGTCAGATTCCAACTCTTCTCAACAGATGTTTGGTCATTAAGAAAAGACAAAACTGTTCTCTCGTGTTTGCCCGCTTGGTTAAAACTTACTCTGGTATTGACATGTCAAAAATATTCCAGAGCAAAGTTTGCCAAAAAAGTTAATGGAATGGCTACCAATACAAAGGAAGAAAGAAAAAATCGAGGAAAACTTTGATAGGTGTTCAAAAGATAATGTAAGCTAGAGGGATGAAATAAAGTCAATGGATGGACAGGGAGGAATGAATTTTGGTTTCCGCAAGACAGCAGCAATTTATGACACCGGAGTTGATTATGAATGTCCAACATTTCTTGAGAATAATGAATATATTCAAAGTTAGTAGTTGAACTTCTTTTATATATTTACCTGTTCACTTTAATGAAAAACTTAAAAAAAAAAAAAAAAAAAAAAAAAAAATAGCTCTTCCAGAAGAATTTTCTTCAACTAGAATGGACTTGATCTAGCTAATACCAATAACATGATAATAGAATATGTACAAGGAAGTTAAACACATGACATGAATGTGTAGAGATATGGCGTTTGTACGTTTTACTTATATTTTTATTTCTTCTGGAAATTCCTAGAGTGTATACAATGGTATACTGACTTTCATTTAAACATTGTGAATGAGCTAAACTGTTTGTGATGGGCTTTGAGGCAGCCTATGACTCCCACATTATGCGGGTTGAGTATGAGATGGCCTCTATTCAATTTTGGAGTTGTAAACATATGCTGTCCTTGCTTACAAATAATGCATTATCAGGTAGATCTGCTGGTGGATTCGAGCGCATTGTTTGTACTGAGAGGCGCTTTCTAGAGCTGAAAATCTGTCCAAAAGCCGCACCGCTCGCTCACTCGTTGAATCTTTGCAATAAATTAATTCCTTGGTCGTTTGTATCCGTCAAACGTAATGGCTTGGCTAGCGTGCAGAAAGCGAGGGGCGAGGTAGGATTGCTGTGGGCTGGGGAAGCAGACCAGAAACCGAATGAGAGTTCCGGGCAGTGGGGAAGTAAACGAAACTGTTATAGAATATCTGTATTTGTTTACGTGGATATATTGTTCAAAGGACCATATTTCTCCCGACAACTTTCATTTTATTATCACTAATTGCTGCAGTAATGTCGCGCAAAACCCTGTAGAGTATATCAGAATTATTGCTGTCTGAACAGAATAAAAATATGAGCTTCATTATTTGAAGAGTGTGGAAAAAGTTTAAATATTAAGGTGTTCATGGTATAGAAGTTACATTTTTATTATGATTAACATGACTGACATAACTGACAAAGTAAAGTCAATTTTAAGATTTCATGTGCAGTTTATTTCACGGTTATTAAAATAAGTTTAGAATTAATGGAATGCTTTATATAAAATGCTACACTAGTTATGCTTTTTTAATTTTTAACCCATAGCAAACACTTTGAATATACTTGTTTGTTAAATTAATAATTAAACCAATCCTTGAATGTGAGATGATTACCAAAATGAGTTTTTCTATTTTGTCCCGATCTCCCTGCCATTATTTAAGTAGTCATTCATTGACACGTAAAAAGTGCATATGTGATAATTTTTGTTAAAATATAGTGAAATAAACCAGTAATCTGTGGGAAATGAATTTAGGTATACTGATTTATGTTCCATTTTTATAATACGAAACAATTCGAAACGAAAAATTGAACTTCGGGCTCTATTTACGCAGTTTTCTCTCTAATTTTTCTGAATATTATTGGAAAATTAGCATTTTATGTTCTCCTATTCTACAAGTACATGCTAAACTTTTCGCCAGAAAAGTGGAATAAACTGCACATAATTACTTTTATACGCTGAAATTATCTTTGCATATAATATTTAGTGTTGTGCCAGGAATTCCATCTCTTTGTAATGGGAAATTTTGTGAATGTTTTTAATATTTTAATAGTTAACGCCCGTTTTAACTACTGGGTTAAACAGGCATGCGTCTATCAATGTTGACTAGTACATATAAAAAATATCGCATAATTTACTGCATTGTAAACTGAATGAATAACAATTATAATAATCACAGCAATAATAATTCTTTGTTATATGTAACATGAACTAACTTTTATTGGAAACACAAAGTACTAATTTTATACTGTTATATGTGTTAGTCTGTATAGATAACAACACTCCAAAGATTATAGCTTCTTGCAATGAATAATGCTATACTTCAAAGAAGCTATAAGTATATGACGATGGAATAAAAGGCATACTTCCAAAAGTGTATTTCATATTTAGATTAATTATACCAAGAGCATGAGAAATATTCATCTTCATAGTGGTTTGCATTTTTTATTTAGTGGAATAAATACAGGACTGAAAAGAAAAGCTAATAAATATTATAAACTGTGATAAAATACGTCTTAAGCCAATATGAACTTTCTGTAGAAACTTGCTGTATTTTATAGGGGCTATACCTGGAAAAAATAAACCGTCTCACACTTCTTTCTAATTATACAAGCTTGAGTAAGCCGAGCTCCTTTATACTTACTCCCTTGTCCGTACTGCGAATACGCCAATCTTTATTTTTTAATCGTTATGTCTATTTTAGATTTATGTACATGTTCCTTTATATTTTAAATTGCTTAAAAACTCCCTTATAAGGAATGTAATGACACTTGAGACTGTTTGCGTCAAATATCCAGAAAAAAGAATGACTAGTAATTATAGTTTAACTGTAACTATTCTAGTTTAGTTAATATTTACTTCATTCTCTTTAAGATATTTAAAATATATTTCAACATGTGGCCAAGCCTAGACCATTAGTTTGAAACCTAACTTGAATCCTAACAAATATCCTATGCTGCTGTATCCAACAGCTCCCTTGCTGTTGGTTTTGGTTTTTTGCCGTCTTTCAATTCTCTATTCAGTCTCCTTTGTTCATCTATTGATCTCCCCCTTGCCTTCTTTTCTTGGTTTTTTTCCCCTTTTCATATTATCTTTTTGTGTTTAGTCTAGACCAAATGTAAATAACATACCTTCTTGCATCATTTTCACTTACATTCCCACATGTTACAGTTAGTTTTATAAAGATTATATATGCATACTTGAATATGATATATTTCATATATAAGGGCTAATTACTAAAATGAAATTGTTATTTAGTTTGGGCACAGAAACTGCAGTACGAAAGGTTTCAATGGGAAAATCCCCCAATGGTGTCATCACGGAGTACTTTAAGCTTTCAATTGCAGATTGCCTGCTCTTGCAATCAAATTCCTCTAGTTTAGTTCAGGAAATTCAAATCAGAGCTAAAAGATGGCCTATAAGCAGTGGAGATGAAATCGGATACATTGACCTTCAGTAACTGTTGCGTGATCCTCAACTTATAGGCTGGGGCAAAATCTTGCTGGAAAATCCAGAGCTCATTGATAAACATGTTATTATCCAGCGGTATTTCAAGAGGGTTTAGTACACACTTTGACATTTTTTTGTTTATCCTTTCTAACAGAAATGAAGCCTGGTGAAACCTTTATAGCTAACCCCCACCAAATCATTACTAAAGAGACCGTCACGGGTGGCCGAGGTTTGTTAAGGCACGGACTCGTGAGCGGGAGGTCTGGGGTTTGAATCCCGCCAGGACCGTCCTCCCTGACTGACATTTTTTTCCAGGTTTTCCTCAGTCCTCATAGCTGGCAAATTCCGGGGAGGTACCATAAACTTAGGCCTGGAACGTTTCTTTCCTTAAAAAATTCTTTCCCTATATATCATTTCATTTGATGTATCATCAGCGTTCACCGCCTGTGGTGCCTCAGTAGTAAAAAGGGGCGTTAAGCACCATTAAGAAAAATTACTTTCTCACTTTTTCTTCTGTTATGTTCACTCGAGATTGTCAACGTGTATGCTTTAGAGGCTATTTGTTTGTAAACGCAGGAAAATCAGACCTGCAGTCTATTGTAACATTTGTAAACCCGACCCTGTCCCGTTGGATATATGAAGTAAGGAGTTTTAAGAATTTCTAACGACAGAGAGCTATCGCAGAGTATCATCTTAAGGATAGCCTTAATGTTTGTTGGGTAACAAGGTTAGTGAATTTACTCCCTTATTGCATTTTAACGGTCCACTATAATAAACACGCCTAATAAAGACTCAAAAGTTTACCAATCGAGAATAGCGAAATATAGTAAGTAGGCAAAAATAGCCAATGACAAGGCCTTGATAAACATAGAAAGAATTTTAAGATTAAAAATAATGTCCCGACCGATGGATTATAACAATAATAAACTTGACAAAATTCGGAGCCCGAGAACACAGCGACGCGAATAGCAGGATGAAGAGGACTTTCAGTGTGTAGAGAATAATACAGAGTGAGCGGAATAATCAGAAATAATCAAAACGTCCGTCAGCTGACACATGTTCGTTGTTATAAGTTATACAACAAGTGGCCCGGCGAGTAGAATATTAATATATTCACCCGGAGAACGCGAGTTACATATTTAGTGCATTAAAATTCCACCAAAGATCGTCACAGCTGATCCAGGGTAATATAATACCGGCAACCTCTCCACCCCAATTTTTCCCCAGGCATGAAATTGCATGAAAAACTAGCAAGTCGACAGTTTCAGCCGAGCATCCAGTACGTCGACAACACGGTTCCTGAAGGATGCGGAGAAGAGTAGAGATATTATTCATCTCCAATCAACGCCATCAAAACTGGATGATTAAGTCCCTCTTAATTAATCAACTTTAATTAACCAAAAGACCAACTTTCCCCTTGCCGATATTATTTCAGCCTATAGAGAGCTTTTTGCATAATCCCCTATCACTTTAAAGATTAAAGCTTTCTTCATTGGTGGAGAATTTCTCATAAGTGAAGAAAATTCTGAGGTGTCTATTGTTACCATAAAGCTGCACGAGCCGTTTCGATTTCAGTTCCCTCTGCTTCTTAAATTGTGGTATTAGGAAGTGTCCAGTACTCTATCGATAAGCTTTGGTTCACTGTCTTTATTATATTCCTGAATAAAATGTTGAAAATTCACATTTAGCCCTTTGCGAGCGAAAACCAGACGTTAGGTTGCGTTATGTGATATCTCAGGGATGCTGCAGTATCCACACCCCTACAAATGTAGTACACGAAATGAAAGTAATGATTGTGGAGTTTATGTTACTATTGGCCAGCTCGTCGCAAAATTTAACATTTACTTATATAATCATCGGTGTTCTTCATATTTCCCCAACTTATCTTTTAATTCTCTGTATGGCCTATGTATATCTAAAGGTACTTCTAAGCGATTTTTATGAGTTTCTTTTAAAAATTATAACGTATTGTACAGTTTCATTCCTGAAGCTCGAATTTCACCTTCAAAATGACTGGTCTCTGTCGTGCATGCTAACACAGTTCGCCAGCGATTCTATTATAGGACTATTTCTTATAGCCCATGGTGTAGTAACATTCCTCTAGCTGTCTGTATTCATGATGTTATGGCTTTAAAAATCCACGCTAAAGAGAAATTATTTATGATAATAGAACATCTTCTGACAAATAAATAAAATCATTAATATCTACTAGCCCAAAAAATGCCTAAGGCCTCTTTTTCTTTGGTGGAATAGTTTTCTTGACTTTACTTAGTCATCTCCTTGCATATACAATAGGTTGAACCTTGCCAATATCTCCTTGGATAAGAACGGCGGCAAGTGCTTCTTTATTGGCATCCGTAGTCAAGATAAAAATCTTAGAAATTACGCATACTATATTAAAGTTTTATGGTCAATATTTCTTTAAGCTCATTGTACTCTAGTTCTGTCCATTTATATGGAATGTCTTTTCTTTATAATTTTTTCATCAGTGCTGTGATATATCAATTTTGGGAATAATTTTCCTGTAATAGCCGGCCACTCTCAAAAATCGTTTCAATATTATGGTAGTACCTGGAAAGGAACATTTAAATACTGCATAAATTTTCTCATATCTGGCTTCAAGCACCTCTCGTTATTACTTCACCTAAATATGACAATTCGTGCTATAGGAATTCACATTTATCCGGTTATAATTTCAGGTTGTACAATTTGAGTCTCTCGAGTAATTCTGTCAACTTCGCATTGTTGACCCTAACCTCTCTCTCTATAATATTTTTATGTCATGTAAATAAACCGAACATTTTATGCCCTGTAAACCCTTTAGTACATTACTTTGGCCAGCAGTAAAAGGCACTTTCGTCAAAAAAAAAATATGATTTCAGGAGAAGTTTTTTTAGTTTACTTTTATAAGGATAATAGTGCAAGAATAAAATACAGATATGTTTATTAAAATATGCTTTCAATGTGAATTACAACAAATTTTCATATTTTAAAAACTAATATAAACATATGACTTAAGGGCTTAAGAAGAATAAAAATTTATGACATGTCTTTTGGTGCAACTGCTACATTTTATATAACGTTTTAAAAGGAAGGTATTATCAGCTTATAAAAATGCTGTACAAACTTAAAAGATAACTTTTAACTACAAAATTATTTGCTGAAGATTTTCACGGTTCTTGTCATGTTTAATTAAATCGTGGTCATTATCATGGCCACCATTATTTACTGGCAAATCCTAATGGAAGGAATTTTACTACGTAAATTATCTGTCTGCATACCACTGGATGAAGTTCTTTTCTTCAGTCCTACAGTTTTAATAAAATTATCACTCTCGTCAAGTGTTATTAGAAACCAACCCCTGCAAACAGATGTCCTTTTCCCATTAGCTGGCAAGTAATATTTATAAGTCATTATTCTGTAATTCTGTTTGCTGGTGAGATAGCTCTAATTCCATGGAGCTTTTATCTTCAACTGAAATATGAGCTGCAACAAAACAGCTCTCCTATAATATACCAAGCTGCCAATAACCGTTGAATACGGAAAGTCTTTGATCATTTGTTATTTTATCATTGCATTTTGAATAGTAGTTAGAGAGCTTTATCTCTGGCCTTTCATCCACTTGTTTGTACTTTTAACTTTTTTGTTGTGTGGAACTATTCCGAATTTCTTCTTTCTTAACTCATCTTTTTTTTAACTCTGCTTTTCTTGGAAGTTATCGTTGCAGATGGTCTATCTTGAACTGATTCATTTTACAAGTGCTGCTGACCTTTTAATGTTTGTTTTTGATTTTATAACTATTTTATTTTGTTGCAGGCTGTCATACAAACTACCACTATTACTTTCAGGGTGAAGCAGGATCTTCATGGGAATAGTCACTATTATTTACCATCATTTCAAGTAAATGTGTTTTATTTTTACTTTCAGAAATACTCTCGAATAAGTTTTTGAAGCACTGTTTAACTCTTGCATAAGGGAAGAGCAAGTTTGTTCATGATCTGAAAGCACCAAAATTCACAATTGAAGAAAAAAGTATAATTATTATGCAAGGATTACTTAAACCCCCTTTGTCTATGTAATAAACGATTTGTAGCTGTAGATGAAGGTATTTATATAAAATTAATATAACTAAACAATTTTATTTAGCACACCTACCAAGTTTCAATTTAATACATTAGAAACAATTGCCCTCGTAGAATTTTATATAATAAAAATAGCAAATGAAAGGTATGGTTTATAATAGACCGATAATAGAAGAAAATTATAATTGAAACCAGTGAGGTGAACATGCGGTTTATTACATAAAGCTAAAAGTATTTTCAAATATTAGTTAAAATCGCTTAGCGACTATTAAAATATTTATCTCATATTTCAGATAAGTGTATTATGTTAAGGTAAATTCGATATTCTTAATTTCAGTCATTTTAATGAAAAATAATTCTGTATTTATGGATAGTATTAAAAGATAATAATTCAACAAGAGTTTTAAACTTGTACATATCATTAAAATAATCATTTTCATTGCACTTTTCTGTTGCAGTACGTGCTTGCTTCACTAATTTGTTCCCTTTTGATAACAGGTGACTTGAACTTGAATAACGCCGCGTCAAGATCACTACTAGGTTCAAAAGAGATATTGGTATAACACTAAGTTTTTGCCAAAACAGCGCCAACACTGAGCTTTTATTATTAGCAACAACACATTATATTGAAGGATGAATAGAATGAAAACATCATAACTTGATGTTCTGCCTATTTTCTCATATAATTGCAAAAATTATAACTGAAGTTAACTGAAGTGCCTTTTACCACCGTCCAAGGAATAAATAAGCAAATATATATCAGTCTTTGGAAGATTGTCGCAACCGATTTCAGACCGAAAGACATTTCCTTGTATCTATAGTGTCCTTCCGGCGTGCTGAAAGCCGTCCTTGGTTTATCTTCTCTTTTCACTGGACTCTGTAAATAACCACTCGCACAATCTACGGCAGGAAATTTTCTGAAATATAAAAGTGTTCAACACATCCTCTATAAAGAGACATTCAATCCCCCTGTAATTACTTTATTCAAATTTCTAAAATCTACGCAAATTCTCCATTTCTTTACACCGGAGGCGTCTGTCTTTTTGAATAGCACTAACATTGCCAACTTCCAAGGACCCTGTGCAATAATTTCGTTTGCTATCATTTGTTTTATCTGATTTTTAACTTCTTCTTTGTGCACCTGGGGAATTCTATATTGTTTAGTATTTCTACCCTATTTTGCGATTAATTCTGAGAGTTGGAATAAAGAGCTGTACGGCAGCAGTGCAACTGAACTTGTTTCCTGGCAAGTGGAAGATATCATTGAATTCTTCACATATACTAACTAGTGATAGTCTTTCCGCGCCCGAAAGATGTTCTATTCTTATGTGTTACCTTAAGTAATCGAACTCTTTCTGTAAGCTTGGCTTCCCTGGTTGAATAAGCTTTTAGCGATTTCCCCTCTTCTTTTTCGTTTATTTCTCCTAGGTTTACTGTGGAAATGTGCATTGTCCCGTCTTTCTCTCTGGTATTTACTGTACATATTGTGCAGCGACTGCTCCTAGGGTGTATTAAAGTTTCTACCAAATATATTCCAGGCATTGTCTCTTGCTTTGTAAATATTCTTACTTTAACCTCAGCTGTATAAACTTCGCCTGTTGTCTCCTTCTTACCCTGTAGCGTCATTTTTCTGCTGGCTTGCTATCGGATCTTATACTATCTCCTGCAATCGTAATACAGTTCGCGATACGTAGTCCATTATAGCCTAACAACGTTCCCAAAAGTTATTGTGTAACATATGTCGTATTCAATTTCAATATCCTTAGCTATGTGGAATGAATGTTCACTGACCTTTGCCAGACGTTTCAGTTGCCTCATTTTTTATTTCATGAATTTTAATTTGTCTCTCAAGATTGTATTATATTCCTGATTGCAGCATTACACACTTTAAATTTAATTGGATATACCAGTGTCAACTAGAATCTTAAGTTTTCCTAACTTTACTTTTTATGTTTCCAGTGGAACTGAACCTAGCCCGTCGTTCCTTTTCTGGTTTCTCTTCCCTTTTCTAATGCAAACCTGATGTTCAATTAATTTTTTGCCACAGGTGGAAGCGTTATACGATTTCTCAACATTTTATACATGCCATTAGGAGCCTGCTCTTACTCACGAAACCTACTTGCACTTCACAACCTTATTCTGACTGAAAATAGGGATGGTACTCCTATAGCTACTACCAACGAGGTTCCCTTGCCATCCGTTATCACAGCGTGCACTTCTACATTCAGGGGCGAAGTGGCCATTTCTCCCGCAGTTATAACATGTAACATTAACATTTACTGTATTCTTGGCAAAACTCTAATCAATCTCGGGTGCCGGTTCCTTTGAAACACCTGCTGGAATCATGGACCAGTTTTCCACATTTCTTATATCTGTGTGTATCTAATTGCAGTTCGTCCACTTCCGTAGGAAACTATCTAACAGCAGTTCCTTATAGTGGTAGGCTGCATCTACCTGAAGTCTCTTCTGGTGGGAGAGCGCACCGACGACTGTATTCTCTATCTCTGAACGAGGATAGAGCTCTCCTCTTCCAGAATTAACTCAGTGGCAGAAGGAGAATTCCTTCTCGATTCCTATCGTTTGGATCCTATCGCTGTTTAAATTCTGTATAAAGCATGTCTTGACTAGGTTGCTAATCAGGCTCAACCCGTCATGTAGATGATTCTCCATATATATATGTTTGGGCGCCAGCCATCAAGATGACGACCATTGCTAAGTAAGCATAATGGCTCTAAAAATCGATTTTTTAAGAACATATTTTGATGTATTAAGTTAGTCTAAATGGTTTCAGCATATTCATTAATGTTTTAAAATCAACATACAATTATGCCGAACAGGAAAACCAAAGAGGTGAATGAGAGTACAGAGGATTGTGTTGAGCGTATGCTACAGGAGGTTTGGCAGCACCTGACCATGTTGCAGAGGCTTGTCAAAATAATCAGCAACAGCATCGTCGGCGAGTTCAAAACGAAAATGGAAAAGAATGTCATAATCATTGAGCAAATGCAGAAGGCTCTACAGAAAAAGGTGCGAAAATAGCAGAATTTAAGCAAAAATTAACGCTTAAAACGGATGACATGGAGCAATACCAACGACATTAGTTTGCCTATTTTCGGCGACCCAGACGAGGTGTATGGGAAATATTGCAATGGACGTGGCGGCGAATATCAGCGTCAGTCTGTAGCTGAAGGATATCGGCAGGTGCCACAGAGTAGAAAAAATAAGTAAAAATGAATATCAGTCAGTGATAGTGAAGTTTGTTAGTTACCAGAAACGAAAAGAGGTCTTTCAAAGGAACTCCAGCTAAATTGCATTGGTATCATAGGCATGGGGATTTCACTTACATAAGGTTCAACCTCCTGCAACAGTGCATAATAAACATAGCCGTAATAATGTGTGTACAATGGAAGTTATGATATGTGCAAAAAAGACAATAATAAACATTGAATTACATGTGCTGGAGACATGCTGCATTAAAACTTGAGCCATTGCTAAACAGCAAATTAAACGTTTATATCATTCTTGTAAATATTTTGTTTATTTACTAGTTACTACAATCATTACCTTCATTCTGTAACCATTCTTTACTATCTAATTTACTTAAATTTCTTTGGTATTCTCATTTTATCTTCTTTATTATCTAATTTACTTAAATATCTTTAGTATTCTTATTTTATTGGTATTTCCACCATTTTGTTCTGGTTTCATTTTATTGCAATAGATTGGCAAAAAATTTAGGAATAAAGCGTTCCGACAATATCTGGCTGCGAAAAGGATCGTGACCTAACTTTCAGGTATTCCTGTGACAATATTCACCCACCCCTGAAGCACTTGTATTGAAATTCGCTTTCTCTGATCCTTCCTACCTAAAAATATCATACATAAGTACGTATAGGCTGCTTCCTCATCTTGATTAATTTTTATCAATATTCTTGCTCTCTGTCATACGCATCGTATTTAAGCTGAATTTTGGTCGAAACCTTTAATTCCTTCCTCCATTACTTCACCGACGATAAATTGGTGAAAAACGATCGCAAATATAAACGAAGTAGTGGCGTTGCACCTATATAGAAGAGTATTTAAATTCCACACTTATTTAGAGACCTCACATATTGTATAGTTTGCAAAAGTTGATTGATATTTATTGAGGTAACAATTCTTTTGTGCAACTGTCTTGTATGTGTGGTTTACCCTTCTCCCAAAATAAACGATGTTGCTTCCATTGAGGCAGCCCTCGCCCATGTCCTCTCTAACTAGGAACATATTATTATAATGGGTGACATAAATACGAATCTCACGTTTAGCAGAAGCAAACACTACTTAGACTAACGAACATGTTCTAGTCTTGCGATATGTCAATTCTTTCCCTCGCCTACACCCAGACTAGTGAATCCGTACTAGACCTAATAGTAGCCAATAATTTTGACAATGTCTTAACTTATGGATAGTATGCAGCTTTGGATATAGTCCATCATATAATTTACTTAAGTGTATTCGCTTAAATGCCCCAAGCTTACAGCCGAAATCATACCATTTCGTTACATGAAACGCATTGACTAGACTGCTTTGAATGCCGATGCTCTGCAACCAGCATGGAATGAAATTTAAACATTGACTACTGTTGACGAATTTCACGAACTATTTCTTACCTTATTCGATAAACGTCCACGAAATGCGCTGGAATGAAAGAATCCCCGTTTCCTGGATGACTGCTGACTTTAAACTTCCAATGACATCGAGAGACTCATATCATAAATACAGACGCAACAAAACAGGCTCTTATTTTGAAGATTGTAAGTATTGGAGGAATAAAACGAACCAGAATATACGAAACGCGAAACTTTCACTCCCTTATCTCCCTCGAATCAAACTGAGCAGATCTGTGGAAGAATCAAAGAAAATTGAGACTTGAGCGTAACAAGACTCAGGTAAACAGTATACCATTCACCCTTGACGCTACTGTAACGCTTTTATAACACGCAGCCAATGACCCTGAATAGTACGAAAAGAGAAATGGCGATTAAAGAGCCAACAAATGTTGCTTTACTTGCCGCAAGAGAGACATTTCACTGCACGTATATTTCAAGAGAAATATAAAGAGAATCTCAATCAAAGCGATAGGAGCAGATGGAATTAGTATTTTGATGCCGCAAACCATTATTGACATAATATTACCAATCCCAACTAACATATTTAACGCCTAATTAATGACTGGCACTTAGCCCGAAATATGGAAATCACTCTTTATCCAACCTATATCGACGAATAAAGCATCCACATCTCTACAAGCTTTCAGGTCTATCAGAATCTTTCCTGCATTATCCAAAAAATGAGACGCATTCTAAACGGACAGCTGATAAGATTACCTTAACGTGTATTGCATTTTTGACAACCATCAGTTTGGGTTCAGAGCAGGGCATAATACCGGCAAGGCATTACTGAAAATGACTGAAGATATTCGCGAAGCTTCCGATGAGCAAAAACTGACTCTACTTGTACATATTATCAGACTTCAGTGAAGCTTTTGACAATGTCGACTATGAACTCCTACTGTACAGACTTAAAACATATAGTCTCCCCAACAGTTTTACTACCCATTTCGATTCCTACTTTAGTGAGCGTCAGTAATGTGTATTAGCTGATGAATGTTCTTCCTTCTGGCGCCTCATTAAGTAAAGGGTTCTCCAGGGTTCAGTACTCGAACCACTACATTTTATGCTCTACATCAATGATATTGCTAAAGCGATAAAACTGTCCACTTACCACTTATACGCTGACGATTTACAACTCTACTTTTACACCGCCCCTCGTTCTGTTCATACACCGTGACTGTAATAAATGAAGATCTAGCCTCCAACTCCCTTTGGGCATTAAACTTTGGTCTAAAACTGAATCTACCTAAATTACAGGCTATAGGCGTGAGACATAAACATGTACTGCGTAAAATATTCTCAAACAATGTGCCACCCCTCATGACAAATAACAATGCGATTAATTATATCAGCTCGGCTAAAAACGAAGGTGTTTATAGACTCCGATGTAGAATGGCACAGCTGGGCCACCCATACATACAATAAAAGATTTGCTTTGATTCACACATTAAAACATGTGGGAAAAATTTACCAATCAGTGTCAAAAATCTCATGCAAGTGCTTGTTATGCCCAACTTTGATTGTTGTAAAGTTTTATACTCTTGAGTACTTTCAAAATCCTCGGCGCCTTCACCCCTCAATATATCGTCTCTCGCTTCGTATATCCGAAGTATATCTGGAAATCTCTCCCTTTTGAAGTCAAAGATTGCCAGATAATAAAGCAATTGAAACTTACATTAATTTATCATCTCAACTCTAGGAATCACAACAATAGTAACCGCCTGTGGTGCCTCAGTAGTAAAAACGGGCGTTAAACACTACTCAAAAAAAAAAAACAACAATAGTATTTCGTTTCTTTTCATTTTTCTTCCTCCTTTTCTTCCTCTTCTCCTTCTTTCTCTCCCCTTGTGCGGGAAATAATTATTGAAAGATAAATTTAATTATATCTATATCCACTTTCTCACCATATTAAAATATGTAATATATGCATGCATGAAATATTGACGTGCTTTATTAATTATACTTTTTATGTATTTTATATAAATATGTATATTGCACTCTATTTTTGCTGGTTCTTCGCCTGGCAGAGAATGTCCCATAACCTTAATTCTTCCTAGGGTAATACATGAAGATATTAATACTCAATCAGTCTACATTGTATTTATTCCGCTACTCTATGAGGCTATATTTTGACAGTTTTCTTTTTTAGCATTAATACTTTTGTATACACAATAGTAAATGATACGCTTAATCCCATAATCGCATAATGTTACTCTAAAATTCCTCTTACTTTCTTCCATGAATCTGTGACATCCACCACTATTAACTTTGACTGGGCATCCCCGGTAATTTTGATCTTCATTAACTTTAATAAAACTTCATGATAGTCTGCTTCACTCAACTCAAATGCATAATTATCATTACTAAAAACCTATCTCAGGCTATTCTTATGAACACCAAAACATGTACTAATTAATTTTAATGGAAATATTATATTTAGGCCTACTCAGAGTCACATCCTCGTTTGAACTAATATCCATATTGTACGGTCCTAATAACGAGCTAAACAAATTCCAGAATTAAGTCTGGCTTACCAACTGATGACTTTGAATATGCTCAGATGCTCATGCTCAGCGGCGTGCTTCTCAGTGGAAAATGCCTCAATTGGCTCTAAGTAAGGGGCCTTCTTTGAAGCGTTGTCGCTATGGATCTTATGTTCTATTATCTTGTTTGCCAAGCTGCTTCTCACTGTAGAATTGACTTAGTCCATTGCGTTGACGTCGGCCTCCTTTCGCTGTTCCTTCTTTAATAAGTTCTCGTCCGTGGTATACTGCTACCAAGGTGGAGACATTTTCTGACGTATGTTTCCGGGTACCGTCGCTAGGTGTAAAGAATAGTACTTAGTCATGTCGTCAACCCAGAGAGTTGTAGCAGAAGTTACGGTTCAGCTTATGAGCTAACGATTTCTTCTTTTTAATCGCGAATACGTGTAGACTGTACAAACGATTGTGATAGAAGTGAAGGTGACACAACAATTAGTGATGACACAACAATCGACTTGAACAATCCACTGTCACACAACTGTCGATGATGATACACAACAATTATTGGTGACACAAAAATTAATATCATGTTCTTGTGTATACGGAATCGTCTGCTAAAGGCTTCGCCGGCAGAGACCGAGCGGAAGCCAAGAGAAGTTTGGATGGCCGAGGATTAAGTCTAAGGTCGTGTGATAGATTGGTTACTTAAGTGTTGAATCACTAAGCAGAATTCCTTCTAATAAGATTTTATTTACAGAAGAGTGGTGGAATAGATTATAAAAACGAATAAAAAATCAAATAAAACCCACGCTGATAACATTCTTATTCCCAAGGAGAGCATTAAGGATGTAATACTCATGTATCAAATTGACAAGAAGTATCAAGACAAGGAATATCGGTAGAGAGGTTCATACATAGAGTCTTGCATACTCTGTTGTGCTGTGCCCTGAGAAATATCTTCGATCTTACATAATTCTTCATGAAAATGTGTTGCCGCGAAGCAGACAAAGGAATAATTAACACATTTTGGCTATACTTGCCAGACACTCAAAAATGTTTAAGTAGTGACTGTGTGAGAGCAATACAAATATCCTCCCAAAATAAATATGTCAACCAATTTCATTATTTCTACTTATGGCGAGATTTACTAGGAGTTTTGCCAGATCAGAGTTCATCTTTGCTCCCTTCTAAAACAATTGAGGTATAAATCTATATTGCGGAGCGATAACAGTGTACACTGAAATAATAAAAAGGATAGAAAATTGAATAAAAAGAACATGTATCACATGTAGGGAGATTCAAAGGTTAGATAATAAACATGCTTTGATGCTTTGAGGAAAATTGGATGGGAAACATGTACAAAATATGGAGAGGTCAAAGATTTTGTTTTACTTCTTCCAAAATCTGCTTGGTTGACACAGTACTGTAGTGGCATATTCGACAGTATGTCATTATACAGTAATCACTTCTTTAAACACAGTAATAAAACGATATTCAGTACAAACTTAGGTAGCTCGTATCTTTTTTTTCATACTCATAAGTAATCATCGGAATTCTTAAGCACTTAACATCAAGTTAGATACACTCAGCTTAGGCTTTGAGCCAGTGCCCAACAAGAACTGATTATTGAGAGGCGTAAGAGCACAGAGTGGTTTTTGGCCGTGTCATATTGTGCTCCCCTCTGTTGTATACAGTCCATTGTCAATATAACTTCATTCCGTTCTATTCCTCTTTTAGAGCTTCAAATATCCAATGCCAACCCATAAGAAACATGTTTGTAATATTATTTTTGACCAAAATATCAAAATATACTGGCTTCACGAAGCCTGTGAAAGGTTTTATAGCCAAAATCGCACTGCAATAGAATGACTTTGAGCCAAATACACCTAAAAACATACTTTATATACATTGTGTTTCAAAAATCAGAACTTAAAATATAATGAAAAACAGTACTTTATCTATGAGGAGATGAACCATAACAACCTTATTTTTTTCCTAATTTAACAACTGCATTCTCAATAAACGTACATCTATACTTAAAAATTTTTAAATGCAAACTATTTTGTCAAAATATGCACAGGAAAATTATTGAAGCCAACCGTACTAGTTTGCATAGTTCATTTGAGTACAGTATACGCATGTGCATATCATTGTGCACATTATATTATAAATATAGGCTTAAACTCTCTTCCCCTCATCGCACACAAGGGTCACTCATAACTCAGCAGGGGTCTAGTTTTACTGCTGCAACATATTTGCTGGGGCGGCAAGCTCTTTGTAATTACGCACAGTAATCACTAAGCTAAATTACCTTTCAAAAGTACACCACACTTTGTTTCCTTCATCATTTGACAAGAATGGATTCAATTTCCACGCAGCATTAACACGACCGACACGGGTCCGCTGCGGACCGGACGTCGTCATAACAACTGCATCATTAAAGCAGGCGACACCCTCTTGTGGTTGCTTTCAGTGCACTACTATTTGTTTCGAAGTAGTTAACCTGCTATTAACGAGTTCAGCCGCGACTGTCAGTGACGGTTTAAAGAGCTGCCTAATGTGGCCGTATTGCTGTCCTTAATGATTTGGTTTTAAGATTTTATTTACCATTTACGAGGTCTGAGGAAAACTTGCAAAAAACTTCAGGAAGGGAGAACGGTTATGATGGCAATCAAGCCCTAAATCTCCCACGCATGAATCCTCGCCTTAACGATCTCGGCCATCCGTGGCGGTGTCTGGGACTCAATATTGGTTACAACATTGTAGGGTAAAACTGCTGGGGGGGTTCCCGGTAGCCAAAAAAGAGAGATTTCCAATAAGTAGGATTTGGCATCGATTCCAAATTATGTTAATTTGAGTAATGATGCACTGAGTTGTACTAAAGGAAAGGGGAGGTAGAGGTAGAGATGAACTAGCGAACGGAGAGAAAATTGTTAAACATCAAGACGTTGGATATCTTTAAAAGAGTTACGGAAAATGTAAGTAAGAATCAATATATCCTATCTGCAGTTTTTATTTAGTGAACAATAATCCTTTCTATTTGCGTCAAATATTTTCCTTTCCCATTGCATAAGTTAATGTTATACCTATCAGTATAAGTTTAACATACATTTATCTAGATTCACAAAAGAAATTTATATAGCTCTTAACTTTGTACACTCTCCTGATTATCGCCAAGGATGATAGATGCACGAACTCTGAGCGGAAGATTTGGGGTTTGAATACCGCCAGAATCATCTTTCTTGAATGTTTTTTTTAGGATTTCCTCAGTCCTCCCAATTAGCAAATGCCTGGGACACCCTAAACTAAGACCTGAAACGCTTCCTTCCTTAAAATTTTCCTTTCCCATATTATCATTCCATCCTATGTACATCGGTGTCGGCCGCCTGTGATGCTAAAAATCTGCGTTAAAAATACTCTCGTGATTGATTAAAATAGAAGTACTAAAATTTCGGTGACATGTCTTTAAAAATGTTGAGAAAGTGTTGCATCAAAATGAAACAGGAAACATTCTTTTAAATAATGCTATATTTGGGGAGATCATTTTATACATAGTTTCAAGTATGCATGAAAATTGCATTGTAATTACAAATTAATAAGCTAATTACTCACGGCATTTTATTTTTAAACTGGAATTATGGGATATAATAGACTAGTAATTCATCCAAATCCCTGCGCGTGGATACTCTCAGGGATTTGTATAAATGACGGACGGCTTATTAGCTCTTTCCTATCACAAATCCCAATATTTATCTTTACTGGATAACTTAACCACATATTTCTAAATCGAATAGAGATAAGCTCCGCGGTTGGCTTACTGGCAAGCTTCACTATGGTTGTTAACTCTTGCTGCACCACTGCATGATTTTGATCACTCACTAATGATTAACTACTTTATTACATGGTCGTCATGTGGAACATTTGGTTCGCAGAGATGTAAATTTAGCAGCAAAATCTCAAGTAAAAAACAAAGTAGAAGTATAAAAAGTGTTGGCAGGTTTGACGTTCATATACACGCTACAGCCCCACGCTATTAACAAAATTCACAAGACTTATTTAAGATATGGGAATATTTTTAAAGTTTAAAATACTTATTTGCTTATGGCTTCAGCCTTAGCTAAATGATATCAAATGGTGCAAAACATTTATAGTAAAAGCATGCATTCAAAGGACATATTCCACAGTAATGTTTACCGGTTAGAAGAATGTATGACAGTAGAATTAAATATTTTACTGTGCCCTTCCTATATCTGCGTGGCCATCTTATTTATTTAATTTGCTTCCATTCTTGTCCGGAAAATGATTGAAATGCCCTGGAAATTAACCTTTAATCCGACGTCTGGAATGGGCTTATTAAAATTTCGAAATGTTCTTCATTATAGGAATTTAAAACGTTCAATGGTTTAACATAGAATTTTCCAGAGTACTGTTTTGATTCACGAAAAAGGAAAAAAAAAAAAAAAAAAAAAAAAAGAACAAGTAGCTTCAACACATGATAATTATTCTTGGAAACGTGAAACGCGAGATTAGATACTTGAAGTGAAGAGGTGTAAAATCCTTCCTTTCTGTTTGCTGCGTAGTGCTTGAGAGTGGTTGGTACACTGAAGGGAAAGGGTTGAGAGGGTATTTACTAGCCTCAAATCCCCATATTATTAATAGTATCATGTAATTAAGTTCGGTAAAGGCATGTTTAATCATGTGTACTTTAAATAACTAATTTCATATACCATTGAAGAATGTTGGCATATTCTCAATATTTTGTTGCTAAACTGAACAACCCAAAATTTTTATGTTTACTGTATAAAAGGTACACAAACCTGTACTCGATTGTTCCTTGCATTTGTAAAGGAAAACTTGATGCACCGTTAGGGCTTGAGATATTCTAAAAGATTTAAAAAGGTATAAGGCAAAGTTTCGCTATTGTATACAGATTGAAGGGTTGATTTTTGTTACATTAGCGAAGCGGAAGAGTCATAAAATTTTATTGTGTAAGATAGAGCGAGTGGCTGTCGCAAGGACAGAGTAACTGTATTCGAGGAGAAAATAAGGCAATAAAGGGGAATCTCTTATCCAATCAAAAAGATCCAAAAATCAGAGGAAGACGCGGTATCCAATAGGATGACACGATAGGGAGTAGAAAGTAAAAGTTATTCTTGAATTAAGTTTTCTAAGATCAAGAGCCGCATTCTGACCGGCCGACCGTAATGGTTGTATAATATACCAGTCAATCGGAAGGTTGTTCCGAGCGATTCACAGAAGGAGCTAGTTCAAGAAAAATAGCACAAGTCTCAAGTTCATTGAGTTGAGACGGACAGTCATAGAGTGATATATTACGGCATCCAGAAAGTAAGTCCCAATCGCGCCTAGAGATGGCACCGCTAGTCGGATAGGAATGCGCATGCGCAGGAATAGAGAAGAAGTATGTGGTAATAATGCAGTAAAATTTCAGCCTTGTGACGGCCGTGGTTACCGCGCTGTGCTAGGAGAAAATGGGTGCTCTGATATTGTCTCCCGCCAACTGCGAAGTTCGTGCAGTCATCCGAGGTTTGCACGCTCAAAAGCAAAGTCCAGCAGAGATCCATCGCCAATTGTGTCAAGCTTCCGGGAGACAATTTCGTGCACAAGGGAGCGATACATATGGGGAATTGACAAGAGAGTTCTGAAATTGTGAAGCGCCGGTTCTGCTCAATTGCTTGCCGCACACTTTCCAACACTTCTGCCGTCACCAGGGACGGTCGGCCACTACGGTCGTCGTCGTGAATATTGGTTTGTCCTTCAGTGAACTGCCTGCACCATCGTCTTACCATAATGTCGTGTCCATACACTTGACACAATAGGCGATGGATCTCTGCTGGACTTCGCTTTTGAGCGAGCAAACCTCGGATGACTGCACGAACCTCGCAGTTGGCGGGAGACAATATCAGAGCAGCCATTTTCTCCTAGCACAGCGCGGTAACCACGGTCGTCACAAGACTGAAACTTTACTGCATTATTCTCACATACTTCCTCTCTACTCCTGCGCATGCACATTCCTATCCGACAAGTCGTTCCATCTCCAGGCGCGATTGGGACTTACTTTCTGGATGGCCCTGCAACTGAATATACTCGACTCAACTGCGTCAGGTTTATATACAACGTCGTAAGGTTTAATTTTCTATGTTTACATTTACTATGTTCTAAACAAGGTAGCCAACTGATTACATTGTGTTTAGTATCGTCAATGATATGATACGGTTAGTTGTGATAATTTGCACTAGGCCCATGTGGAGGTAACACAAGAAATTCATAAGACTCTCACTAACTCACAATGACTCATATAATTCCCGAAAACTCAAAATAGAATAAATCATGTCTCCTGATTATTAATCTCCAGCAAACTCCCCGATCCTTCTCCCCCTGGTCGAAACGACCACAAAATACAGCATGTTACAGCCGAGGCAACCACAACAATAAGAAGCACACAGTTATTAAAAACAACCAAGGAGACGGAGGAGAGTACAACGTTATCATGTTTAATCAAACGTCCTTTATGTATTTTGTATAGCCTCTCCATTAGGATCATAAAAACTTTATTATTATGATTCGCCTCTGGCATAAAGTTAGTTACGGCGGCCTACTATCAAAGTTAGAGTTAAGTGCATGATAAAATAATATCTTATATGTTTTCCAATGATAGTAAAAATAAAAAATGAGGTAGATTAGAATTTGTGAACAGATATATTAATGGACTATAACAAGGAACCTATAAAAATTACAATGTCAACCCTGTATTTGATAATACATTCTCAATGTAATTTGAAGCTGTAACAATGAGATGACGTCCCTAATTAAAATATTATAAAGTATTAACATAAATATATTATAAGTATTATTAAGGTTAGTGTGTAAAATTTATGTATATTCATGATAGTTGTTAAGTTATTTATGCATTGTATATTTTTGTGTATTTTTTGGGTAATAGAAGAGAAAGTCTGGCGACAAACCTTTTAGAATAGATGCCAGACAATATAGAGAGGGTGAATAAGTTTTGTATAATAGACAAAGAACAGATGACCAGGAGTCGTCTTTGTATTTGGTGTGTTTTGTTATAAGACTTCTTTTGCATAAGAAAGGGTCGCCTCTCTAGAGTTTCCGTTAACTTTAATTTTTTTAGTTAGCCTAAAGAAGGGAACAGTAGGAGACCTTTGCAGAATAGAAAGTGAAAAAAGGCAAATTTCTACACTTATGTGAACTATAAGGGAGAAAAGGAAATCAGGTTAATATGAAGGCCAAGGGAAGGTCCGAAGCTACAGGGCAGTAAGTGTAGAGCCGTCAAGGAGGAGAGAAGGAATCGGGCAGTAATGGTCAGTCCCTGAGTAAAGGAAAGAGTCGAGTGATATTGAAGTGTAGATAATTGTGACCCGGGAGAGTGAATTATAATATAAAGAATAAAGACCTTTTGAACTAACCAAAATTAAGAGAAGGAAAATATTGCGATAGACAATTAGTTCGATTAGGGGGAAGCAATAATAAATATCGTTCAAGAGAACTTACAAAGGTGATCTTTTACATTGAACTAGTGACAAGAGGAAATAAATAGCGTCATCTTCAGTGTTGAACTTTGTTTACATATTCCCTAGTTCCCGACAATTTCCACCCGTTAACCTGAAAAGGTAACAAAATATCCAGCTGTACACAAATACAAGAAGCTAGCCGAGGCAAATTGACGCATCGAGACAGCGAAGCGAGCAGATCAACAATCCATCTCCAGTCATAAACATTGCTCTTATATATACATCGTCGAAACTGCTTCAAATTATGTACGTGTATAAACCTATTTCAGATTTGCTCGAATGTTTGATATTTCGCCTTGCCTTGTATTTTAAGTTAAATAAGAGTAAATTTCATACATTCAATCATTAAACTCACACAATTTTATTTAAATAGTTTAATCATTATACATGAATTATTGGTAATTAAAATATTAAAAAGTATTTCTCCGATTCCTTCCCCCTCCCCCAAGCTCTTACATTCATTTTAACCTCATGTCAGTTACAGGTGGAAACTAAAAGTATAATGTAATGAACAACTTTTGTGTTGTTATATAGCTCTCACAATTCCCGAGTTAGAAGTTGAAATGGCAGCACGCATATCATTTAAATTGATTTCCGTCGCCTTTTGAACTATTTTAAGGAGCAAAATGTACGCGCACAAAGTTTCATGACCATAGTTACATTACAATCGTGCAAACGTTTAAAGGTTAGCAAGTGATAGCCAACATTTCAAAGTCTGCAGCGATACAGTCCGATAAATTATGCTACAGAAAACAAGGCTGCACTGTATCTATATATCAGTCTTATTCACTTTCTAATGTAAAATAAGTAATTTTTATTTTAGTATTTAACATAAAGATCGAAAAATAAAGTTATCCTACCCTTGTATCATGTATTAGTATACAACAAAATAAAATATATACAATAGTTATATTCTACATTCACTCTTAAAATGTTCCTAATATAAGCAACATATAAAGTATCATTTAGTCAATTGCACCAGTAATACTGTCACGTTTTAAGGAATACTGCTCTATGGTGCCACAGTCTGATATCGGGATTTGGCATGCTACGGTGACCCGTGCATCTTCTACCTCCATATTGCGACGTCATTGATAGAGGGGTAGTGTTGCATGGAGCATGTCAGCAGCATGCTGAAACCCAGCCTGTCACCGCCACAAGTAGCTGACGTCGATAAGGTGCGGACTCGAGATTCTGCGGATCTATTCTCGCCAGGACCGTCCTTTCTTAATGAGGTTTTTCCAAGTTTTCCTCAGTTCCCAAAATAACAAATGCCGAGGAGGTACCCTAAACTTGTACCTGGAACGTTTCCACCGCCTGTAATGCCTCAGCAGTAAAAACAGGCATTAATCACTGTTAAAAAATTCGGCCACTTATTACGCGACTTTCGAGATCATAAGACGCCACCTATTAGGCATATTTTCCTCACGGAACTGGGTGAACCCTGTTCCGGACTTCCCTAACTTAGAGAATGCTTTAGCAGGTACCGGAGATCGAATCTTGGGGCCCCTGGCCAGCAGTCAGCAACGCAAATTACCAGACTAAAGAGGCGTTTATGAATACAGGTGGACCGTTTTGAACATAGAAAGATTGGAAGGGAGGGAAGACTTGTGAGTTGCAGCTTGGGAACTGGAGCAAAGTAATATGCTACTTTGATGTTCTATTTATTTAAATAAGCGAGCAATAAAGTAACTTGTGTCACAAATATTCATATTTAGGTTAGTATTGCAGAATTTAAGATATTCAGTCTTTAATTTGATTCATTAACACGATATTAATACTTTCTTCTTTGTTGTACTTTGGTGCGTTGAAACTCCAGGGAGTAGCATGAGCTTGTTTTGGTTCGAATTTGTCTTACTGTGAATGCAGTTTAGCCCAGTTCTTTTTAGTATAATTTATTACATTGAGTTATAAGGTATCGGCTGTGTCAAAAAGGAGCGAGGCAATGAAGGAAATGTCTGATTCAATGGAAAATGGTTATAGATTAGACAGGAAATAAACTTGTGATAAAACATTCAGTAACCAACGCCAGATTAAAGAATGTTGCATATTTTTAAGGATGGTGAAGCATAAAATGCCTTTTTAACATTGCAAGCAATGTACAGTTTTCATTATAGTTTTTATACAAGGTGGAGTTTGAGCCATCTTGTATAAAATGAAAAATGGTATGGAAAATAACAGTAATTAGATTTAAAAGATATTTATAATGTAACTTGATAAAATACAGCGTTGCAATCGTTAGATAACTAATATTATTAAATAACTGAAATCTTTTACGAAGGAAACGCATTTTCTCCAAAATATTGAAAAAATAGAGACAACAATATTCAACCTCCAAATAAGTGAAAATCTTTCCTCAAAATCCCTTAAAGGAAAGTAAGTTCCTAACATGGCATATAAATGGCAATTCATTAGCATGTTAACCTGCAGCAAGTCTACTTAGGAATATCTCTTTAACTGAAATGTGGAGGAATTCCAATGCGTGAGACTAAACATTGGGAAGAAGAAATATGACAGTGGCTAATAGGATATGACACTAGTATTTAAGAATGATGAACTAATAAAATTCTAATCATTGATCACCTAAAATGTAAGAAAATGGATACTCAGATCAAATTAGAAACTTCAACAATGTTATTGTAGAATAAATGCTAAACTAAGTACATCGTTCAACCAATTACACTAGTTTGAATTGCAAAGCTGTATGCTAAAAAGCGTCAAACTTGAATGAAGCAAAGCGTCTTTACTTTCTCCAAAGCCTGTTCTTCTATAATTTCTGTCTTGTATCTTGAGTGAAGCTATATTACTACAATTTCTTCTATTTCATTCAACCACGCTCAAGCAATGCAATAATATGTTAATATACGAGGGTAGGTCCATAAGTTTCCGGCTTCACCGATAAGGATTATCGCCTTCACAAAATCCTTATCTGCTGTCATAACTTATCTGTTAAGCAAATAATTGCAGCTTTAACTTCCGCTCCGCTGTGTTCAGTTGTTCAGATATAGTTGCATAAAGAAGGCCATGTGTAGAAAATTGTGACTTGTTCAAAATGGAGTTTCGAGCTGTCATTAAGTTCTTCACCAAAGGAGGATTTAACTCAAATGAAATTAAACAGCGATTGGACGGTGTATATGGGGAAGCATCACCCTCATATTCTTCCATAAAAGATAATGGGTCAAGAAAGCATTGAAGACGAAGAGCGTGTAGGTCGGCCCTTGGAGGTGCTTACTCCTGAAAACATTGCTCTTGCGAAAGGAGAAATTATGGAAAACAGGCGGCTCAAAGTTACAGAAATAGTAGCAAGGTTGAGCCTTTCTAAAACTACAGTCCTTCGAATTATTTATGAACATTTAAACATGAATAAGGTTAGTGCAAGATGGGTGCCTAGACTTACTTCTTCAGTCCAAAAGCAGCAACGAATCATCTGTCCATTGTTACGGGGAATGAAACTATGGTCCCTTACTATGATTCGTTGTACAAAAGAGAATCGGTGGAATGTCGTAAACCGAGTGAAGCACTGCCTCTAAAGGCCAAGGTCACTCAGTGAACCAAGATCATGACCACAATCTTTTGAAACTGTGAAGGAATACTCTTCATTGGCTTCAAAGAGAGGAACACCGCAGTAAATGGGAAGTACCATGTAAGCCTACTGAACAGACTACGCGCTTCCATCAATGAGAAAAGGTGAGGAAAGCTGAGTGGTGGTGTGCGCCTTCTTCACGACAACGAGCCTGTGCACACAGGTCTTGTTGCAAAGAAAGCTGTGAAGAAATGTGGCTTCAAGGAGATCGACTATCCAACCCACAGCCCAGATCTAACTTCCAGTGACTATTTCCTCTTCTCAAAACTCAAGAAGAACCTTAGAGGAAGGAAATTTAAGTGTGACGAAAAAGTGATGGATTTTGTATATGCTCAATTTTCAGACAAGATTCTATTTTTTTGGGGGGGGGGTTTAAATGTTAGTTGAAAGATAGGAGAAGTGTCTTGCAACAAAGAGTAACTATATTGAAAAGTGAAATATAGCTTTTGTATATATTATACTTACAAAATGGTTAGGCCGGAATCTTATGGACTTACCTTTGTACCTAGCTCCGTTTAGGATAAATGCTACACTAGCACATTTATGGGAAAGTGGTATAACGTCAAGCATACACCCGGAGGATATATACTACCCACTTTATGAAGGGAAATTGGAGGTAAATTTACTATTAAAGAACGAAATGGAAACGAAATTCAGTGTAGTCAAACTATATTTAGGATAAACGCCACGCTAGCACCAATAGCGGTAGAAAAGGGGCATAACTACGTCTGCTGTTTTTTTTTTTTTTTGAGTAGTGTTTAACGCCCGTTTTTACTACTGAGGCACCACAGGCGGTGGACACTGATGATACATGAAATTAAATGATAAATTGGGAAAGGATTTTTTTTTTTAAGGAAGGAAGCGTTCCAGGCCTAAGTTTTAGGTACCTCCCCGGCATTTGCCAGTTATGAAGACTGAGGAAAACCTGGAAAAAAACCCAGTCAGGTAGGACGGTTCTGGCGGGATTCGAACCGCAGACCTCCCGCTCACGAGTCCGTGCCTTAACGACCTCGGCCACCCGTGGCGGTACGTCTGCTGTGAATTTATACAAAAAACTATGAGGTAAATTATGACCTTGAATGTATTTGTAATGTGATTAATTAATTGCATTTTCAATTTTCAAAGTTAATAAACTTTTCTTTGTGATTTTTTATAGCTTGCGTTGTTGTTGTACTATTCAAAATATTTTATCATTAAAATGGTTCTCGGTTTTAAATGATGTTAGGGACACAATTTTAGCTTTTTTCTTACAGACACTTCCTTGATTGTGTTGTAAAGGCGGTGATGATTTGACTTTAGCTTCCTTCTTACAATCACGTTGTTTGAAATGATGATGTGAAGGCGGTAATGATTTCATGGTGAACTATTTGATAGGTAAAACGTGATCACCGACATATTGTTTATTGCCGAAAGTGTTCATTGGTGAATATTTCCTGAGAAGGAGTCTATACTACTCAGGAAACGTGGATTAAAATGGGAATTTCTGCAATAAGCACTTCGAAGTTATGAAGTTAGATGAAGAACTGTTCTGACTTTGTAGAGTTTATGAGTAAATTCTCATTGGCAGTGAAAGGTTCGAAAGTGCTCATTTCTGTTTTATACATTATAGGTTATTTCGAATTGCCTCCAACAACATCCATAAACTAGACACTTATAAATTTCGGGTATGTTTCTTCAAGAAATCGTGGAAATAATGGAAGATGAAAATCAAAAGGTTGGTGTTGTACTGGGAAGTGGGTGGTACAGTTTCCAGTAAATTCGTAACTGTGCTTAAAAAGAAGCGTGGATATTAGAATGTACTTACTTTGTGTGAGATATTTTATGGCAAAACTATAAAATCTGCTGAAAATATTATTTCTAGCCCTTTTTTTCCTGCACATTAACGCAAGATCCAGCGATTTTTTGTGTACAAAGTATAATGTTGATAACATCAGAATATTTGAAAGGTAATTATTAAGCAATTGTGCATCGCATTCCTATATAAATGTGCAATGCTTGACTCTCACTTTTGCATTCACTTATAGGACAAAAATAGGACTATTTATATTACATTGAAATTACTTATAGACATTTCTCAGTTTCGCCAGATGTAACTTGAATAAAATTAAAAGGAAATATTATTTCTAGTATGTATAAATATATAGTTAATAAAGGAAGTGAATATTAAAATGACATATATTTGTTTCATTACATATTTATCTACATATTTAACTACTTTGGCTACATATTTATGCATTTCATGATACGTAATATCAGGGATCCGGCTATAAAAGACGAATATAAATTCTTTAAAGTAATTTCCCTGTTAATGAAGGGTATATTGAACCAGACAGAGGTGATGGTGATATTACCATTAACGGAGCTTGTGGAGTAGCAGCAGTAGTAGTAGTAGTAGTAGTAGTAGTAGTAGTAGTAGTAGTAGTAGCAATAGTAGTAGTAGTAGTAGTAGTAGTAGTAGTAGCAATAGTAGTAGTAGTAGTAGTAGTAGTAGTAGTAGTAGTAGTAGTAGTAGTAGTAGTAGTAGTGTATTTATTTTTATTTCAGAGGTAGCAAATCAATACAACTTCAACAGGCGCACGGGTCCAACGGAACATTCATGCTTTCATATTGTATTAGGTCTGTTTGATTACTACAGGATATTAGATTACATATTTTTCAATATGATATAAAACGTATATGTTTAACAATAAAATTAAATAAAAATAAAATATAAATGGTAAGGTAGATGGTGCATTTAATCTAGAAAGCTAAGAATAAAACAAGTATCAATCAAACGAGGGAAACTACATTTCACTTTTCTTTATTTTAAGGTCTTTGACCTATCGATTGTCAGGCATTATGATTCAAATTGCGGATAAAGAGATGTCAGGAGTTTCTACGCAACGGCACTTTTCATTTATGCTTAAGTACTATGACATCTGGTTTACTGATTGGTGGTTAGTTTGGACTTAGCCAGCAATCGGGTTTTAGTTCAAAGTATAGGTAACAACAGATCTAAAAACTATTGTTTACACGGTTTATTCCCTTAGTAATCATTTCATCCTTAACGTTGGCGCTACTAGATAGTAGTGTGTTTTAATCTGTTGCGTAATTAATACGTCAAGACTTTTGCTTTATCGTTGACTTAGTATTCTTATTGTTAATTTTAGTGAAGATGTGAGTCGAATACGACTTTTGCAAAGGCATGGTAGTTTTTGATTCGAAATGATTTATGGAAAGGATTTATATGGTTCTTAATGTATTTTTTATTAATTTATTAATGGGCACTCTTTAACAGCTCAGGTCATCAGCGTCCCATTCAACTCAGGGCGTGAAACGGCCGACAAATTTTGCTCAGAGGCCTCTCTTTCAGGCCTGAAGTTCTTTTTCGTGCCGTAAATGCACAACACGGGACCCACGGTTTTACTTCCCTTCCGAAGGAAGCTATACTTAGGATTTTTACGCCCGAAAAGATCCATCGGTCCTGGCCGGGTTCCAACCCGCGATCTTGGGTGTAGGAGGCAAGTATGGTAACCACTACACCACCAGGACCGATGTTCTTAATGTAGGCTTAGAGCACATTGGCTATGATACACTAAATAGCGTTAATTCAAAAATGTAAATATTGGAAAGAAAATCGGTTTTGAAGTTAATAGAGTGCAATTTGTAATATTTCTATGGTATATAAGGGTGCTGAAGTTAGGAAATGAATTACATTGGCAATCAAGTGGTTAGGTTAGCCTCAGAAAGTCAGTGAGTGCTGCTAGTGGGAGTTACTATTAGCTGTAACCGTCACAGTTATAAAGAGGCACTTTCGTAAATGAAGTTATGCCTTATTATTAACTCCAGAGCTTTATAGCAGCATACGTAGTAAAAATATAATAATCGTAATATTATAATGACGACTATGTCACACCATTTAACGTTTCACACGATAACGCAAAAGTACATTTAGTATATAAATATACAATTGAGTATATAAATGTACAATATTTAATAATATTGTGTTATTATAATTTCAAATTTCAACGGCTTCATGCCAAACATCCCCTATAATGGCCAGACCGTCTATGTAGCAGTGGTGGATTTGTGTAAATACTGATCCCGTTTGGCATAGTAACAGAATGACATCACTAAAATATTGGAATAAAGTCAGTGTAGTAATATCCTTAAAATATAAGTAGCCATGCTATGTAGAGTTCATATACAAAATTAACAACATTCATTGTGCAACAAAGCATTGTTTATAAAACATAGGACGAATACTGCATCTTGAAAGTGGACAAAGGATAACACCTTATTGCAGCTATCACATCCAGTGGAAATGACAAATGTCCCGCTAAATGCTTGTTTAATCATTCTGATTTATGGTATCGTCAAGCGTGACGTCATCACTGCCTATCTTGTCCGGCGCACATGTGCCCCCTGCCTATCCCCAACACATTTACACAGCTCAAATACAAATGTGTCATTATCGAGGAAGTGCAAATTGACAGTGGATTAGCAGTGATCACCTTTACCCCCAACTAGACAGGATAGCAGAACGTTACACAGCAGGTCACGGAAGGCGTGTACTGATGTGGTTGTTTACAAATTCGTAACTTAACTGCATTCATAAATAAGGAAAATCATAACATTAAATTAGCCCGGACCTAAGAATTGATGGCATACATTTTATTTTAATGTACATGCATTTACTAATTAATTACTTATAGTGGTTTGGATGTTTAGTCTTCAAATAAGTTAGCAAAAGTTTAGAGCAAGGTTTCTTTTTTTAATTTAAGGCCATTACAGTATTGTTTCTGTTATATTCATTGATGTGGATGGCAATAGCATGAAAATTTCATTTTTAATTTTTGTTTCTTTTGTTTCTTTTTTTTTTTTTTTTGTGATGTTTGGAGTAGTACATTCCAGAATACAAATACATATTAATTGTAATGGTGCTGCTAAATTAAACATTAAAACATATGAATTTAGGAATTAAAGCATTAGAACTCAAATAAATATCTATGGATGTGAAACTGCGAAAATAAATTTAAGCTGCAGATTTTAGATAACACTCCCAACATTTTTTATTCTTTGAATGATGTTTAACCCCCGTTTTTACTTCTGAGGTATCACAGGGGAATCATTTTATTGTATCCCTTAATAAATGTATAACTCTTTGGAAATTGAATTTAACTCACACTATGCCCTGACTTATTAATTCAAAAAACGCTCAAGAACAGTACCATTAATATTACAATCTATAAATGAGCAGTACTAAATAATTTATCATAAATATGTTTCTCTGATGTTTAATAAAACGACATTCTGTGTATATCCTGATCATGCTCCTGAATATTGGAAGCATCGTGTAGTAGCTCTGGTAATGAAAGCTTTCCAATATATTTGAAAATGTCAACAATATTTTCTGTACTGAGGAAAATAAGTTCCTATCCTTTATTGGTTAATTTTTATTTTAATAAACACACACTTAAATAATATTACATAAAATTTTACAATTTATTGAGTAACATTATGGAATATACTGAAAATAATTTGAAGTGATATCAAACAGAAATATTAATAATTAGGATAGTTCTTTGACCATACCAGGCGTTTTCCAAAGCCAGTTAATGGTTACATTTATTTATTTATTTATTTATTTTATCACAAAACATCATTGGTAACTTTCGGATTTCAAGCTCCTCAAACATTTTAATTAAAGCCAACTGTAACATCATGTTGAGGAAATTTTTACTTTATTTTGTGGTAGCTTTGGCTACATTTAAAAAATGTACATAGTCAAAATTTAAACTACTTAATTCTTGAGGATTCACATTAACTGATAGCAATTGCATTCTTTATGATATTCATATAGATGTGTTATTTCAATTTCTAAAATAGATTTTATTTACAGATTTGCTAAACAAAGGCAGTCTACTTATCGATTGACATTCTATTTATTGATTTCAATCTCTCGCTTTATTCACAATGATCTTCCGCAATTCACAACACGCAAAACAAGCATTTGATATCCTATAGTTTTCAAAAGCCGACATCCATAATATTTCACAATGTGAACCTTTGAATCCTTCAAAGAATCAATGATGTTTGAACTTCCTTGTAGACATAGTTTAAATATCACCAATGTAATTTCTAATAACAATGATCACCCTAAGACTCTAGTATCTATTTCTAACAGTTCGAATCTTGCAGTATTTTATTTATAAAGGTTATTTGATCAGTTTTATTGCTCAATACATGCTTCATCCAAATGCATCCAATCCAATTTATTGGCTAAATATATTTTACAACCAAATCCACCTGGTGCGATTTTTTTGGCTAGCTGCAAGTGTCATCCATATGATCTAATATTTTAGCTAAATGCATCTCTCGTCTAATAGTGGTCAACAGTACTCTACAGTAATTTAAGCACTCACAACGAATTATCATTTGTTTTGGCTTTTATTAAGAAACACTTAGTCATTTTCTGGAATAGTAGGCAAACCTACATTGACATTCAGCATGATTCTCTGCAATTACAAATATGAGTGATTGCAATATTGAGTAATGTATGTCTTTTTTATTTTTTTTTTTATTTGAAATCTCCTTAGATCTCCTTAGATTTCGTTTCGTTCTTTAAACACGACATGGCTGCAAGCAAACGATGAAACGATCAGATGTGAACAACGCATGCACAATATTATATTTCCCTATTTTATGCTATCGAGCATACGAACCAGAGAGTATATATATATATAGCCACATTGATACCAATGACGTTAGAACCTCTATTATCGCACCTCTCAATCTTTCCGACATTATTACCTGGGAGGGGAGAAGGGAGGCACCAATACAAAGGCGCGTGCTGTTTGTACTATTTCGATGTTAACTTTTAAACTAAGACAATTGCTGATTGTCGATAAAATGTATGGTAATATTGTAAAGGAAAATGGTTCGTCCCATTCATATACGTGCTAATGCATATAAAGAACACGCTTTTAATGTTATTGATAGCAAACTTTTTATGTGTGGCGTGTGCTACCTTAATAATTTAAAATTTTATCATTTTATGTAGTTGATCAGAGGCATATGTTTTTTCGTGATGTTCAATTTTCAAATGTTGGCAACAATTAAATGTACAACACATAAAGCCAAGGCGAGAATAAACTATTGCATCAAGTTAGACTGTTTAGCTGGTAAGCTAAATTCTTCTTAGCTTTAGCCAGTATTCCGAGGAGCGCAGTCAAATACGAGAACCATGAAGATGTTTGTATGTACAAGCTTGTATGCTCTATGAATGTAAACTGACATCAGTGCAACTGCAGCGGCGCGAAAAAAAGTTGGAATGATGCCTGTTTTGCAATGTTGTCAATTAGCAGAAAGATTCCATTCTTGATAGGTTGTTGAATTGTGATGGGAAGCAGATTCTCTACAATACTACAAGATGCTGCCATTACTGGTTGGCAGCCCATGAATACATCTTTAAACAACCAAAGTTATTACTGCTTTGTGCTCTGTGCTTGGCGGTGTTATGCATCTTAAACTGCGACTACAGCCCTATTGTATACTCTAACCAGCTGGAACGTGTCTATGAAAAACTGACAAACTAAGGAGCCTGTAATAGTGAATCGCAAAGTTGTTTTCATTTGCACGACAATGCAAAATTGCTTATAACTAAGGTCGATCTTGAAACCATTATCTGTTTTGGTTGGGGACTCTGGTGCATATTTTCCAGATATTACACCATCAGATTATCATCTTTTCCCTTCTTTAGTTTATCACCTCCGAGCAATTTCTCTCCTTTATCGATCTGGAAACTGCACTGGAAATTCTTTTTACATCCCGCACTAAAGTGTTATGCCATAATGAAATTTATATTCTACCATCATATTTGCAGAAAATCTATAATATCATGGTACGTATATTTGGTATTAAATGTTTTATTTAGTGTAAAATATTATGCTTTGAAATGTCAGTATGAAACTAAAGATAAAAATACTTAGTAACCTTAAAATTACTTATGTAATTTTTTTAAAAACAAGTTTAATTTTTTTTAATTACAATGTGATATAACATTTTTGTAAAAAACCTATTTTGAAAGCATAGTTTTTTCATAGAGCAAAAAGGAAGAAATGATACTGTTATACAGTAACAAAGTCCAATTTAATTGGCACATTGTGATATCCAAATTTGCCATAATGAGTCCTATAGTGTGTTCTTTGCATTGCCCTTCATTAAAAGGAAATATCTTTTGCAGGAAAATTGCACACCCACTGTAGCAAAACTTACAATCAGTTAAGCTCAACTAGTACAAAGCTACAAAAGACTGGTATTTTCTAGAAATGTCCATTAACAAATTGCAAGAATGTGCAGTCCTGTTCATAACAGCAATTTATAAATTTCTGCAGTAAGTGCAACTTCATTTGGAATTTTTCAAATAAGAGAATCGCTATGCATTTTTTGTGAGTAAATTATACATAAAGTGTACCTCTACTATGCAAATAATTATGTATGATTACATTGTTGATGGTATTGTGTTTTAGAAGCAATCCACTTTCACACATTGTTGATAAATTAAAACTAACAGCTAATTTATTACCACAAATAATTTTTTCAAATAAATCTTATTTAATTTTAAAATCCCTAAAAGTGCAAATGATTCATAGCATTTGGCAGAAAAAATATTAAACCTGTTATGTATAAAGTATAATTTTAAATTTTGTTACAATCACAACTTGAGTAAGAACGAAGTAATTTATGTAACTAATCTCTCTAGTGTATTCATTGAAATATTCTATAGACTAACGGCTGTAACATTTTGGTTTATGAATTATCAGAGCCTCCTATGTAGAGATATAAAGTTAAGTGTGCCTTGTTATAAACTTAAAGGTTTGAAAATAATGATTCAGTCATGATTAATATGTTCTGGAAATAGTATTAAATATTTGTTATCTTGCATTAAGCTGTAATGTTAATTTGAAATAATTCTTTATCTTATAATGATTCATAAATTTTAAAATAAAGGAAAGTTCTGGGCATCATTGTTAAATATTAGAACAATACAAATAATAGCAGGAAAATAAACTTAGATTATTCTTATATCTTTGACTTCTTCACAAAATTCCAGGTAACAGAAATGTTCCTCAGGTACTTCGACCACCATCACAAGATGGCTGGCTTGCCACAGTATGTGGTATTAAATGCTTGTGAAACAGCTTAAAACAATGTGACTTTAGATAACTCCAGACAAGATCCCTGAATCAGGATTCATTGGAGTATTTATATTGTATACCTGTGTGTCCAATTACAACCCAACAGTAGGCCAGTTCCAAGTAGCTCCTAAAATACCTATTGTTAATGATGTAGCTTTTAAGAAACTCAAAGGTGCCAATTGCAAGGAGGATAATTCTGGTGAGTTTCTAAATAATTGGTATAAGTTCCTGTTAGAATCAGAACCTGACAGTGATGCAAAACCCAGCTCTGTCATACAGCAGGGCGTTTCCTGCAAATTAATGAACTTGTTTCATATTCTGTGACACATGTCTCAGAGTTTATGGCAAAAAGACTTTTGAAAGATAGCAAATATAACAATTGTGCTTAACAACAGATACAGAATTGGCATTTCATTCAGGAATACTCTCAATGAACATTTTGCTAATAAATGTCTTTCATATTCCACAGAGAAATTATGCAGGGCATAGCAGCTGGTGCAAATGTAACAGAAAATTTTATATTTTTAGTTATTTCTACTCCTGGTGAGTGGAAGCAATTTTCAGAGGCTATCTGAAAATTAGTAGATTTTTCATGGATAGGGCAAAATTGCATGGATCATCAAGTATCTATGATTGATGGCATCATCCATGGAATATGTGCTATATCAATCCCATGCTGGTGTCCCAAATTCAATTAAAGCCTGAAAGATAAAGGAAACACTGGGAGATTGAGAATTATCAGAAATCAGTAATTATGATTTTATCTATTGTTATATTTTATTCTTTTTGGTGTCTGTTTTCTTCATGTTTTTGTAATTTGCTGAGCATTTTATTTTTTGTATTTCTTTGATGTATAATAGAAAGTGAGAGAGAACAGATGGATTGAGGAGCACAAATGAAATTAAGTATGACTACCTCGCTTTCACACTTTTTTCTGTCTCTGATATATATTTTTTGTGATTGGATTACAGTTGATTTTATGTTTTGCTTTAGCTGTTAGTTATAATTAGATATGTTTTTATAGTTTTTATACAGTATCTTTATTGACATGAAATTTGTACTGTTTGTATGAGTGATGTAACAAGATCAGACTTATCATTTTCTTTTAGTTTTGTTGCAGATAACTATTAAGAGATAATTTTTTTTTTAAATTATTTTGATCCATTTTCTAATTTCTAAACATTTATTCCAGGCACTTCTTTGCAGTCATCTTGCAGTGCTGACTCAGATAATCAAAAATCATTTGATTCGCTTATGTATATTTATACCAGTAGAGTGTACCTTAGGGATTTTCTCCTACTGAACCAGTCCTGCACAGATATATACATGCATACATACATATATATTTAAACTAATACAATGTGGGTAACAGCTTCAAAATTATATAAATACATATATTATATCATAAAATGAAAGGAACTAAACCTAAAAATATTTATTACATATTTTAGAAAGCCTTATGTCCTTTCTTATATACAGGAATTACTATTATTACTTTTAGGTACTCTATCTTGTTCTAATACTTTTAAGAAAAAATAATTTCATCAGCTAAATACTTTAGAATGTACTCTGAAAAGTCAAAATAATATTGCTCTTTACAGTTATTTAGTCATTTAATTGCTGTTAAGATACTGTATGGTGAAACAAAGTTGTAATTAAATTGTTCATATATGTATAACTGTGCTTTCCAGAAGTTTCTGTGCCTGAAGTTCAGATGTGTTAACTACAATTTTTTGATCTGTAATGCTAATGTGAGTTTAAGATGTTAGCTGTAATTAGGATGTCTACTTTTAATTTTGTTTTACTAGCCACAGACTAAGTTATATCCAAAGCAGCCTTACATTTATACTTGGGAGGGGTTTCTATAATTTTTAATTATCATTTGCTTTACATTTTGCTGATCTAATCCCTAGTTTATGTTTTAATTTTAATGCTTCCCTATCATCATTATTTAAGATTTTTGGACAATGCTAAATAACAAAGTTTGTGATTATATCCATATGAGTTGAAAGTGCAATTTATCTCAGTGTAACGGCTTAGAATTTTGGACCAGTCTATGATACTTAATTGTTGTTTAAAACATTCTAATTTACTATTATTCAAAAGATTAATAATTGTCATATTTTTATCTGAGGGATCATCAGATTAGTTTAAATTCAATCTCAACCAATGGCCATCATTATCTGAGAACATAACATTGATCTGAAAATCTAGTTTGATGTACATTACTAACTTTGTTATCAAGATAGGAATTTATCTAATAGGCCTTAGCATTTGAGCAATATATATTGTAAAATTTCAGTGTATTAAGGAAAACATTTATACAACTTATGTTTTTTGTGGTAACATATATGTTGAAGATTCCCAAAATGTATATAGTGCTATGTAAACATTTTTTTAGATATAATAACATTTTTCTTATTCATTAAGAATAATTAACTCTTCATTGGTGGAATGGACTTGATATACAGAAATTATTACAAGATGAATTTAATGATAAATGAAAAATCACTGCTTCAAAAACAATTTTCTCAAATTGAGGAATAATATCAATTACAAAATATTTAATATTTAACCTTATTTAACAAAAATTGCTACACCAATATATATTTATTAATTGTGCAGAAAAATCTTGCTAATTCATAGTCTGTGGGAACATGTATTTCTAACTTATTTTTTCTAACCAATGTTCATTCGCACAAAGAATACTGCAATTTAATTGATTCATTATATATTGTAGCTCATTGAGCTTGTTTTTTAATACTGTATATTAATGTGAAATATTATAATATTGTTTTGATTACCATTCAGCAATTGAACATATATTTTCCTAACAAAATGATCACACATTATGTGCTTTAACTCTATTCTAGCTTCTAAAACTGTACTCAAACAACATGTATTTCCCTCATTTATGTAACACATATCTATATTGCCTTTTTTATTTATAAAAAATCTCCACCAGCATCTTTTGATTCTCTTTAATTTACTGACTGAGAAATTTAATTAAGCTCATTAGAATTGACTGCTTCTATGTATGTCTGAAATATAGCCTTGCCCAGAACTTTATTATTATTTAAATAAAAGTACAGTTCATGTCTTGTGTGTATGCTGCAAGTAGCAGTAGAAGCTTATATTTACTATTCAAAGCTCTTACTAACAACAGGAATATTCCTGTTTACCAATGTATCAAGCTTATGTCTTGGAGAATTTTCTTTGAAATCATACCTATGCACATTTAAGGCATATTCATTATATCCAAAATGCAGTTGACATCAATACATTTTAAGCTTGTGGGAGAAATTTTTGTTATTTGCACTGTTTTGAGATATTGTTGCTTAGAATTCCTTAATTCCATGTATTGTAATTTGTATCTTTTATGACATCTGTAAAAAGTGCTCATATACTATATTTTGCATGTTTTTTTTATCATTATGTGGTTTCACAAGTTGGTTTAGATATAAAAGAAGAAAATTTTCATCACTATAAAAAACCGATCTATATCTTTGGTCACATTCTTACCTTAAGTTACGAAATTAAATCTTCTGTACAGCTATAGTTTTCTTTATTTCCAAAATAAATCCTGCTTGACCAATCCTATACAATTCTAAAACTTACGCATATCTCATGAAATGTATGTGTATCAATATTTATCACAGTTTTTCAAATGTAATCACTAAATTATATGTTGTAAAAGTATGAAATAAATAACTCTTGATCATATATACATATTTTATCTCTGAAATAAATCCTACTGAAACATTTACTGTGTAATTAAAAAATTTCAGCACATATCATGAGAAAATTTAGGTGCATGAATATCTGTCAGTGTTTGCTAAATCAATCCTATGCAATTCTAAAACTTCAACGTACATCATGTGTTTCAAGAAGGCATTTATGTACATCAATATTTCTCAGAGTTTTCCAAAAGAAAATACTGAATTATATGTTGCCAGAGTATGTATATATATATTACCTCTGAAATAACCTAGCATTTATCACGAGGAAATTCATGTGCATCAATATTCGTCAATGTTTACCAAATTCAGTGATTATGAAAACCATCCTGTATTTTGCCATGAAAAAAAGAACAACAAAAATACCTATCTATGTATTTTCTATTCATCAGAATATAAAAGGTTACCAGAATGTATTGCAATTTTAATTCAATAATATAGCTATGCTTACAGAACTTTTGGCATAACCATCCTATATATATTTACTTTTGTAATTTAATATAACATCCTCTGTATAAATTTACTTTTGATAGAGATTACTGGTAAGTAGCTCTAGTGCACCAGGAGACTGGCTTATGCCATGATTTAAATGAAAGCGTATTCATTTTTCCAGAGAATGGGGGAGAAAAAAAAAAAAAAAAAGAAAAAGAAAAGAAAGAAAAAAAAAGAAAAGGAAGAAACATGGAATTTTTTATAGAACATTGCTAAACGGTGTATATCAAGGATCTGCAGGAAAATGCACCTGCATTTAAAATAAGGCTTCAATCAGGAACCTGGTATAAGAGTGTATTACTACCCTCTAGTAAACTGTATTGATGTATATTAAATTACTGATTTTTATTTCACCTTAAAATGCTCTATTTTGAAAGATGAAATAATACTGAATTGCAGTGAATTAAATTTCCTTTATTGGATACTATGAAAAGCACTGGCCTAGCATATCACTAAATATGAACCGCTTATTTGAGTCTAAAACGAGTTTCAAAAGAAAGCCCAGAATAAGGGAAAAATATATAAATAAATCCTAAGGTATTAAACAAGCACATCCATTATGACCTGCACTATATAACATTTATGTGAGTTAAACTGTAAGAGAATGGTAAAATTAATCAAATTGGAACTCTTTTATCCAAACTACCCAAGTGAATAAATTATTATTATGGAGGATGAAATTTTATTTACCAAAAAATTAAGTGCCATTAAAGGAACGTGTGTATTTTTAATGAAGTTACAGTATGTCTTCATTCATACATTTCAAACAATGAAAATAATTTATAGTATTTTAAATGAAAAGACCATTTTCAAATTAAAATCAAATAAAGTTTAAGTGCAAGTTAAATGTATAGAATGTAGTCTCTATTATTTCAATTCTAATTGAATAAGATATAAAATGGCAGAAGTTAATCACCACTGCTGCCACCACCACCACCTGTTATTGCTGCTACTTCAATTGCTATTCTGCTACATTTAAGCATAGCAAAAGAAAAATTTTAAATTTTTCATCCACATGATATTTTCAGTTTTGTGCTTAATACACTTGGATATTAAAAAAATGTATTTTGGAATTACTAAGATATAGCAACCTAGAGTTCTAGCAATTTGCTTAATTTCACAATACAGGTAAAATGAAGAAATTACATGGCTAACTAATAATTCTTTGCATTGCTGACATAATTGATAAGTGTCAAAATTATTGGCTCACCTTTGGAATGAATGAGTAATAAAATGTCACATATCATTTATAAACATAATTCAAGAAGAACCTATATCAAGTGCTTTCTTGTAAACATTTGACTTACAATTTTCAAGCACGATTAAACAAGAACTGGATAAAATCTTAAATCCAGATCGTTATTTTGTGATGGTGAATTCATTTTCTGATCTCATGGAACACCTTAGTTGTATAATAAGTACTGATAATTGAAAACTATTATGTCTTTACGCAATAAAGACACATACTGAATGAAATGTAATATCATCTTCGAAGATTTAATAAATATAAAGAAAATATTGTAATACTATTAATAATATAACTAAATTAACAATAATTATTAAAGCAATGATATAAATGCCATAAATATAAGCGAATGCATATATAAATGCAATATGCTTGCTAAATAGTTAATCTCAACAAAAATGCCACGTATTAAATGTATTAAACTGCTAAATAAATTTCAGTACATTTTCAAATGCCTAATAGTGAAAGAAAGCAAATAAATTAAGTGTCAAATTCTTATTTTCATTATCTAACATGTATAATATATGTGGTGAAAAATAAGATTAATAAATGAAATATAGCAACACATAAAATCGCATAAATTGCGAAACAAAAATTCCAATGAAATAATTGTTATCTATATATGCATACCTCATATGCAGTAAAATATTTATTAAAAGTTATAGTATAATTATTTTGAAGGAAAAAAAAACTGTTAAATCCAAAGAAAAAAACACGTAGTCTCCGGAACAGCCTCGGATTGGATTGATTTTATTTATGGACGCTCTTTAACATCTCAGGTCATTAGCGTTCCATTCAACTCAGGGTGTGAAACGGCCGACAAATTTTGCTCAGAGGCCTCTCTTTCAGACTTGAGGTTCTTTTTCGTGCCGTAAATGTACGACACGGGACCCACGGCTTTACTTCCCTTCCGAAGGAAGCCATACTTAGGATTTTTACGCCCGAAAAAAATCCATCGGTCCTGGCCGAGTTCGAACCCGCGTTCTTGGGTTTAGGAGGCAAGTCCGAAACAGCCTTAGTTATAGATATTTTCGATTCTCTCTTTAAAATTGTTAGGCTAGGAAACTTCTTCGAGTTAAGCCCCTATAAGTCAGATACCATACGCCTTAAAGAATTATTGTAATGTAGCAAAATGTATGTGGTTATATTGGCATAAAGTGCTCCCGTCTTTCATATTTTGCTCAACTGGCCACGACAGCTAATGATTGGTTTCCCGATAATTGAATGTTTTCTATGTTAATATGTAATCGTTGGAAAATTAAATAGAATTGATATAGTTCTTTTCAAACAAGTCTTCCACTAAAAATATGCGGGAGCATATGACAATGGTAGCAAATGTTGCTAAATATGTGAAACTTTTATTTGGTTATAAATTAATATATATTCCTAAGTTTAAAATCTTCAAATATGTTTGTATTAACTTCTAAACTAACTGGGTACTAAAAACAGAAGTGTCAACTTCACAGATTTTGGACCTCTTTATCAGAACTTTAAGACCTAAATTGAACTACAGGATTCAGAAAATGCACGTTTAACAAAAACTGGGAAAATAATTTTCTTTCATTAATTAGTAGCTGATCTATAGCTTCACACATTAAGATACGTGTGCAGAAAGGACAGGGATTTTGCCATTCATTCACCATCACGGCTAACCGAGGTCGTTAAGGTGCGGAATCGTGAGCGGGAGTTCTGGGGTTCGATTCCCACCAACACATGACTGAGGTTCTGTCCAGGGTTTTCCTCAGTACTCATAAAAGGCAAATGCCGGGGAGGTATCCTAAAAATAGTCCAAGAACGCTTGCTTCCTTAAACAAAAATTTATCCTTTCCCAATTCATTATTTCATCTCATGTATCATCAGTGTTCACCGGCTGTGGTGCCTCAGTAATAAAAACGGGCGTTAAACATTATTTAAAAATTATCTTGCCATTCCAAAATGGTTGCTTTGCCTGCTGACCTCCTTGGAATAGGCATAAAGGTCATATCTTTCTTAAATGTTACTTTATTATTGCAGGCCATTTAACATTTAATTTGTTGTTTTATTTACAATTTTATTAATACAATGCTATTTACTGAAGAAGGGAAACAGTAATTGAGGGAGTTATAGATGAATAATAATCAAGAAGACAAGTAGTACAGGATAAAAATATATGAATTAGAAAGGAAATAAAGCAGCAGCAATATATACAAGCCATAACTCTGGGTAAGTTGAAGACATAATATCGAATTTCAAACTCACGTTGAATTACATACTAATTATTGTAATTTTATACCAATATATAATGTCGAAAAATGTATAAGAGGTACATAATTTGCCAGAGGAAAGTTAAGAATTATTTTATCTAAGAGCGTTTTCAGTATTCGCCGTTTGTATACACAACCTTAAAACAGGCTGTGCAACTCTCTATAGCACGTGGAAACTGCCAGAAAACTCCTGATGAAGTTAATACTTCTTTATTGGCCTACCTTAACCCATCAATTACCATGATCCCCATTTAGGGACTGGTTTTATTTTGCCATTTTTGTAACCGTAATAATATTCACAACAATGGTTACTGTTTGGCATTGTTACCTATACCTTTCTCAAGCTTGCGCATAATTTTTTGGTTAGTCGTTGTTAAGTGACCTGTACAGTATAATATGCGAGAAGAAAGAACGATTTTGAGAGTTGTAGGATAACACCATTTTCAACATACAGTAAGTCATATTATTATGTAAATGATTTTCACCTCCATTATACTGACGGTGTTTTCTAATGGTTTTAGAAGATATTTATTCACTATTTACCCTCAAGGCTTATTTTATTTTCTCACAGGGTCCACGTGAATTCCAATGCCTTTTTGGGGCTCATGGTAGACTCTAAAACACCTTTTTGTTTCTCTTTTCTCCCTAGGCACAATGAGCCGCTATAAGGACTTTCCGTAAGGGAAATTGAAGAAAGGATAAATGACCACAACTTCAAGGATTCTTCTCATGAAGGTGAAGTGAATGAGACCATTGACATCGTCGAACTCTTTCAGATCGTGTAGATGAGGTGTCTGACTGTGAGGATAACGACCAACATATGTTGGAAGATACTCTTTCAACTGATGTGATTCATTTTTTTGATTAGATTTATTTACAGACGCCCTTTAACAGCTCAGGTTATCAGCGTCCCATTCAAATCAGGGCGTAAAACGGCCGACAAGTTTTGCTCAGAGGCCTCTTTTTTCATTCTTGAGGTTCTTTATCGTGCCGTAAATGTACGACACGGGACCCACGGCTTTACTTCCCTTCCGAAGGAAGCCATAATTAGGATTTTCACGCCCGAAAAAATCCACCGGTCCTGGTCGGGATCGAACCCGCGATCTTGGGCTTAGAAGGCAAGTATGGTAACCACAGCATGGTAACCACAGCACCACCAGGACTGACCCAGCTGATGTGCCAGGTACCGTGGAGGTTCATCCTAAGGAAGAAAGGGAGGACCACAACAAATGTGCAGGGCATCATGTGAAGCAATGAAGACTAATATCACTTCCAATTGGCCAATGAAGAATGCAAGCTATTGTAAAAGCTACCCTGACCTAGCAGAAATTGAACTGCGTAAATGCAATCTGAAAGCAGCACTATAGGAAAAGTCAGCAGTTGTGTGCTTTGAAGAATTTTTTTGATCAAAAGTACTTAACTTCATTGTCAGTGAATGTTTTCGATATGCTACATTTAACAATAATCATAGCTTGGAGTTATCGAGTGAATGCATAAAGAAGTTCTTAGGTATACTGCTGTTCACTGGATACCATGCTCTGCCACAGGAACAGTTATACTTGAATGAAGAAAGAAATATAGCATTGCGCTTCAATTGTATTTACCCCCGGAAAATCTTCACTAAAGGAAATCCCTAAGCACTCGTCTGATTAACAGGTTGAAACTAGAAATGACAGAGAGAAAAATCACTTTACCGCCTCCAGGTACAGGTCGTTCAGGTTGCAGCCACAAGACTGGTCAGTTTTTTCTACCAAAAGTGGAACCTAGACACCCTATTTCGTAAGCATATGTTAAATTGATTGAGAAGATTCAAATGACCAAGGGGATAAAAGTGTATCTGTTCCAAGAGTCTGGTTTCAAATAAAAATATTATTAATTATTCCCTCATTTTACGAAACTGTATACCAGCTTTGAGCCATGAGCAGTGTGGAACTTGCGGGTACGCATACTGTTTTTTTTTTCCCTCACTATACCAAGTGGGAAAAAAAAGAAAAAAACAATATGCGTACCCGCAAGCTCCATATTTCTCATGGCTCAATGCTGCTTGCTCCGCCATACACTTTTATCTTTAGGGGTTTTTTTTTTTTTCCTGCAACTACAGCTCCTAAATCCTCCAGAACAGTTATAATTCTTCGGAAATTTTCTAAGCTATTTCCAAGAATCCCTTATTTGATTTCCTTAAAGGCACGCCTCTTATTATTGATCTTAAATTGGGAGTCTGTAGGCAAAACAAGCAAGCAAAGGATCTTAAATTAAGATGATGGAACTGCATCATATAAAAATTAAAATATATTTTTTTTTTCAAATTTAGCATAATGAAAATTCTAAAAGACCTACATATACCTTTGGTATAGCACTCGCTTTTAAGATGTTAAAGAGAGTCTGTATATAAACCTAATCAACAACAACGCTCACTTTTACATTATTCTTTTCAACTAACTTTACACGAGGTTGAGCACTCACGTTCCTAATTTTAATCCCCAAAATTTCATAAGTTAAAATGTACATAAGTAAGAGAAACACAAACAATACAATGAACTGATAGGTGAGTGGAGCTGCTGCAGCCTTGTATATTCTCTTTATCATTCCTATTACAATGTTAAATGTTACCTGTAGAACCCTTTTGTGTTGACAAGGAGGAGAGGGGAATTATGCATCGTCATCCGCTCACGTCTCTCGATAGACTGATGCGTTTTCCTTACGAAAACCTGCCAACATTGCAGCTATACGCATGCGCGGAGCTTGGTTTTTCCTATCTTGTATATACGCCTGCTGAGTGTTCAATTAGTTGGCGATTGTTGACTTAGAGAATACTTTACTGTTACAATAACGGTGGGTCATATTTTTGGTAATGCAATTATTAAACCCCATTATTAACGCATAATTTCCATTATTAAACCCCCCTAATGCCAAAATATTGAAATCCAATTCTACCAGATGTCAATTGCTATGCAATAATTTAGAGTAATGAAAGATTTATAAAATAATGGCGATAATCGAAAAGACAAAATGCTATTTTTAATGTGTGATACACCCAAGTTAGGCAGCATTTAAACCTCAAACATTCTCAATACACTGATGAGCTCTTCTCACACACATTATTCCTTGTTTTGTAGTTTTAATGTCAGCTATTTCTGTTTATGGTTGACGGCACTTAGTGGTAAGTTCCAGTTTACGGTTAATTTTCTTGTTAAAAAGTATATGCACCTGTCCTCCCGTTCACTTTGGGTGGAGCATCCCATGAGAGAGACACAGTTGCTCCTCCACCCTCTGTGAAAACTAACTTTGTAAAAGAAGAAAACGCAAGTTCTCCATAAAAGAAAGGTGCACCTATATGATTTTGTAATATAAAAAAATATCTTCTTACCAGTGCACACTTGAATAATTTTCATTCAAGGTTAAACTTACAGTATTCTTAAGGAATGAGATCTTTTTAAAATTTACAAGGTCTATAACTATAGTAATATGTAAAATGCGAAAAGCCAGAGTATGTATTGTGCTTTGCTGAGATACCTAGGATGAAGTACGTCTTTTTAAAATAAATTATCAGTCAGTAAAGTATTGAACATCTCAGAAAGATTAGTATTGTCATTTTCTTGCCCCAAGATGCTGCTTGCATAGTTTATATGCCATTTACATTATCTTATATATGTGTATATATCTTTAATTTTTGATCAGCGACTTGCAATCAGGAAATGTCTGTTTTAAGCTGCATTTATTGTATATATCACCGAACGGGATGGGGAGCTCGAGTGGTAACACCAGGGACCTGCATTCGGGTGGTCCCGGGTTCAATTTCCGTTGGGCCAGTCATCTTGACTTAATGTTTCTTCGTAATTTCCCCAAGCGGGATAGATATTTACATTCCACGAAATTTCCGCTCTCCCATTTCATATTATTTCAATCCGTTGTTTCTCTTACAGGGTCACAAGTGCCAGGGCGGTGTAATGGTGGCTTGTGCTTTAGATAGGATTCTGTCCCGGCGTCTGGAATAGAAGCGGGTCTTCCGAGGGGCAGATATCACCCGCGGAGGAATCTTCTCCTGCTTCGGGGTAATGTAACCTCGAAACATGTGGGGGATCCTGTTTGCGTCCGCCACTCACCGTCCCTAGATTCTGGCCACCGGCATCTTCCTCACTTTATCCGTTCCTCTCGGAAGTGCCGCCATTGAAGTACATGAACACAGAGGACCTGCCCTGAGCACGGTTCCAATACCGAAAGTCTCCTCCGCCCCAGATCAACCATCCTTTCATTGTACTGGCACATATCTGTTTTTGTACAAAGTGTGATACACATATCTTTACTGTAAAATGGATATAAACAAAATTTAATGCGGCTTAACTGTATTTTACTAATGCATATCGACATATATCTTAAACTATCTGTTCTCAGTAATAAGTGAAAGATCTACGAAACGTGATAAATAAAAGCAAATAATACATGAATTTTAAGCAATTGTAAGGCATTTTCTGCACTTGCGTATTTTGCTCTTTTAACGATAAATAAATATTTTAATATATATAAAGCATTTTAGAGAAATGTATATGTTAATAGATATACCATAATTAAAGCTATTTGAGAGGTACTTTGAACTTGAGCTTGGAATGGTTACTTTCTAAAACAACAATAATTTCATAATTTACCATTAAAATTCGTATATTATGGGTGTGAATCACTTGGGATGCCTCAATAGCGAAAATGTGTGTTAAATATTATTATAATACCAGCTTATATTATAGAACATTGCATAGATGATTAATGAGCATTAAAATTACAATTTAAAACTACAATTATTTGTGATAAGTAGATATGTAAGAAAGTCATTTGTAGAAGTTTCTATAAAGAATCATTTTCAATATATTCAATTAATAAGAAATTTAAAGTGTTTTTACCTATCAAGAATTCTAACGTAGCTTACTTGACAATAACGCATTTAATTGAGGATTTTATTAAAAAATAGGTAAGCACAATAATGCTATATTTCTTAAAAATGGATTATATTTCAGTTAAATATTTAACAAAGCCTGAATTAGGATTGTTACTTTTTGGTGGATAGGTGCATGGGTATGATTGCTATTATTATTTTGTAAGCTGCTGTTTCGAACAAGAATATATTTACTCAATTATCAGGAATATCGCTCCAAACTTTGTGTGTTGGCAAACCTGGGACCACTTAATGTCGTCAATTGGTTTAATTAACGAGAAATCCAACAAAACTTTAGTACATAATGTTGCGGACGGTGCTTATTTGATTGGTAAGTACTAAGTGCTATAAATAAATTCAAATTTTAATTGTGATATTTAATATAGGGCTTAACAATGACAAAATCTCAATAAATATGAACTTAAATAATACTTACCTTCAATTTGAAACCATGATAAATAAATAGCAGTTAAATAAAATACTTATATTTAGAATATGAACGAATAAAGTTTTAATTTTTAAATTTAACCACGATGTAATATAATCAGGTCAAAAAAAAAGCACTATATTGTCTATGGATCTTCAACGCACAAAGCAATTGTTTATCAAACTTGTGGCAGAACAGCTCATACGGGACATAGTTCAAATGTGATTCCTAACAATTTACAAGCTAAATCCTAAACTCATATAAAAATCTCCAAGAAATCACAATACATAACATAAAATTATATATACAATAAATAAATATCCAGGTGTATTCTGTAATGACGGAGGAATCGGATCCGGAGATTGACAAATTTAGAATAAACATTTGTGAGGGTAAAGCTTAATGAAGGGTGTGTTTCCAGAACAGTGGAATAGGTGTTTAAATCCAGCCGGACCTCTTCTGTAACAAGAATCAGCGCAGAATTGAAGGTAGTTATTTTGGCCAAAGGCAAATTCCAAATGAATTCAGCAATCATTATTGTGGCTTGAAAACCCAGGTTTCACCTAAGCGAAAAAGGAAGACGATATCTTCCGAAAGTTCCATAAAAATATGCGTAAATAGCAAGGTTCCAGGATAGTAGCATTAATGCACAATACTCGGCCTTACGCCAAGAGAAAGAGGAATACTACCATTACAAACTAGTACCCAAAAAGGCAGATATTAATACATTAACTGTCAATTCCAGCCGTTTAATTCCTAAATTAAACGGTAAATAAAGAGTACCACTAAATTATTGCGTCAAAATGGTTGTGAGATGCCCCAATTAAAAAAAATACTTAATAAATAAATTATGACAATGGGGCCGTTGGGGGGATAGGCTGGTTACAGTCCGCTCGCGGGAAGAGAAGGCGTGGATTAATTGTGTTTCTTTGAGTTCTGGGTTGGATGCCCCTTGTGTCGGGATCAGGAACCTTTACCTCAGGGAACTTTGGAATTTTGTGACTCGTCTGAGTCAGAGGGAAGGGAAGGAAATCTATAAAGCTACACGGAAACACTGGAGTTCTTATCTGAAGTCATTTATTTACACTTAACAGAATACTGCATTGTCCGCGTAAGGTTGTAAATGTGTCGAACTGACTGTCTATTGTTCTTCTCCTACCGACTTCGCTCACTTTGATTTTGATTGTCTATTCTTTTGCCCGCTTATTTAAATTAACTCTTACAGTTCCGTTCTCCGACTATCCAACCTTTAGCTCTTAGCCTCGGATCCCGGACCGCTAACTTTTCACTGCTGTCGAAGTCCTGCTGCTCTCTCTCTCTAAGTCTCTCTGCTGTCGAAGTCCTACTGCTCCCTCTAAGTCCTCCTGTTCTGTGTTCCTTACATTATATATCATATATAAAGTTCATTGTTTATTAGGAACCTCCCATCGTGAAAATTAAATCCGCGAAATTTATGGAGCTCAGTTCGATTCTATCTGCGTTATTGGTCCTTCCTTAATATCTATAATTATGCAGGCTCGCTCCGATTCGTTCAATTTTGTAAGATTGCTATTGGTTGTGTGGGACCAATTTCTGGAAATACCTCTCACGTTATAATAGTTCTAAGAACGGACATTCCTGCCATAAATGTTGGGAAATTTTTATAATCTGACATCTCCTTTCACTTTTCTGTCCTTTCAAATTTGCTCACAATGAAATCTCGGCCATAAATAAGGAACATCTATTTGTTTTGCAAAGTCATGTCAAAATCTGTCGACGTTTGAATGTTATTGTCATGAGGGGTTATAAACTTGAGCTGTCATATGAGTTTGGCATTTGTTCCTTCCTCGAAAGAAATCCACCCGTAAAGTCATTAGTGCCTATACCCTTAGTTATTGAAAGAATATGTTTCTCTGCTTTTGTCTGCGTCTCGGTAAATGGTTTTCTTTAAACCCTTTGAAAAGAGAATTACCTCTTTTCAGGACATAACCCTTTTCCCCAGGTCAAAACTTTTAACATTTCCAAGCTTAACGACCCGAACCGTTTTCCATTCACATAAATACACAATGAACCTTTATTACTGTTTAGCACAGGTGCTGTCTAATGACTACAAACTACATACATGTATCAGATCATATTTATGTTAGTTATTACTAGCCTTGATTATAACCATATTAGTTTAACCAAAGACGGCCTTTAATTCCGGCTACAACAATAACGACATGGAAGATTCCGTAAAAGGAAAATGATGAGCCAGTGCTATCATTTGAAGAATGTGATGTAATAAATTGTAATATTTTAACAGTGCACTTCTTTACAATCACTTATTCTAATATGTATGTGAAACTATCAAAGAGAGAAGGAGAGAGTGTGCGTGAAGTGTGTCTGCGCGCGCCTAACCCTTCCACTGTACATGATGGCTCATACTTATATCATCCTCATGCACATCCACATGTTGATGGTAATGATCTTGATGTTCAAAATGAGTGGAGGGTTCACAAAAAAAATCTACCCTCTGTGATTTCTACAGCACCATTAGGTTTAAATTTTGAGAATTTGTAGTAAAAGTTATACTAAATTTTTAAACAATGCTTTGAAATAGATAGATTTACCACAACATGATTATTTGAAAAGCAGAGGATAACGCTTTCCCCATAATAGCTATTTTTCAAATTACAATAACTTTTCGCTCGTGAGAAAAAAACATTTTGAATTCTACATGGATCTTTAGAAAATACTTTAAGAACAATAGAATGAAAGATTTATGCGCCATATGATAATTTTTCAGCAAATTCAGAACATGAAGTCTAACATACCTACAAAATCGCCTCTTAATGCAATTGTTAGCACTGCCGCTGAAATCTCGAAGCTGGCTGATTCCAATCCAGATCATTTTCGGGAGTTTTCTGAGTTAGGGAGAACTAGGACGGAGAAAAATAGGGAACTGTGACCTTTCACTCCCGGAAACCTTGTGCCGGTGCAATGACCACATACTTCCCTGTAATACTTCTCTCTATTAATGAGCCGGAAGAAACAGCATTAACTGTAGCTGGCCTTGATCCTTCAAGGGTTGTCCACCAAAAAATGTATTCATAAAGCTCGCTAGATACACCACGAATGGGACTTGTGCTAAAATTAAATTATAGCATATAGAAATGTCACCTAGTAATGTATAGTACACAAGTTGAAAATGAATAAATTTTAAAAAAGTATGGTCACGGCCGGGATTCGAACAATGGATCTTATATCTTTCGTCTGATACTCTGTCAACTGAACTGCCGTGTCCTACTCTGAAGCACAGAAACGCGAACCTCTCTCATCTGATTCTATATACGATGGAGATCTTCCTAAGATTTTCTCCACCATTAGAGATTTATTCCTTATGAGACTACTTTTAATGTAACGAGTACTTATGCTTCAGGCTACTAGTTTAATCATTAACTTTATAGGGTTTAATTTATATATAAAAACATTCTTTCACACTAACCATGTGTAGGACTTTAGTTGGAAATATGGAAATCAGATTTGAAAAATTTGCCCATATATTATTTGGTGGTTAATTTAGAATCCTGCGGTTATGAGGACTAGCAGTATTACGAATCGCTTTTCAAAAAATAAATCTCTTATAGCAGGGAAACCTTAGGGAGATCACCAGATTGATTTGAGAGATTCGTGATTCCGCGCTTGGAGGAGGACACTGCAGTTCAGTTAGTAGAGCATCAGACCGGAAAACTGATGATCCGTGGTTCTTGTTCCGGCAGTAGCCAGAATTTTTCAAGCGTCATTCCATCTATATTTCTAAAATTATATTGTTTGAAAAAAGTTTTAGATTAATGCAATGTTTATCTTTTATTAATATATCATAACTAGGTGTTAAGTTGCACACGATACGCAATTCAATTTAATACTTATTTAGATCCATTTATTCTAGATCGACGATTAATAAAGAATAAACAATAACAAAAGTGATAATTAAGCTGCCGGCTGTAAAATATAAGTAATCAAGCGAATCTTCAGAACTCTTTAGTTTCTCGGCAGACATTTTAGACTCCCATTTTGCTCTGCTCAGTAATATCAGTAAATGTAATCGATGGAATACAAAATGTAATATTGGATTCTGTTCTCTCGTGACGTTTTTCCGTTGCAGGAAGTTAAAACCAACATATGCCGCCAGTTGCTATCATACATTTTATAGGGGAGACGGAGATCCTAACGAATTTCACACATTTGTATGCATTCTACGGATATTGCCTTACAATTTTTAAAGTGAAATTCTCTTTTGAGAAATGATACTTTCAATGTAGTAAAGCCAAAGTTTATGGAATGTTCTACCATAACTTAGGGCATACGACGGATAGTCAATAGTGAATGAGAATGGTTTTTTACTTCTAAAGTAAACTAGACAAGGTTAAGGTTAGTATGGTATTCTTTGCAAGTAGTTCCATTGAGTTTCATGCGCTATGCCGAATGTGTCTGCCAGCTCTGGAGAACACATTCAAACCTTTTTTGACATCTTTATAATCGCCTCCGCCTTATTCACTACAGCTGTTGATGAACTATAATGTTTACCTATCAGCCGCTTTTTGGGATAGGGAACAGAAAAAATATCTACAGAGATAGGTCTATTCTGACCAAATGTTGAACAACAACTTTGCAAACGTGATGGTAAGAATTTTCATGGAGAAGGCGACCACCGATTGCATGCGGGTAAGGGCGTTTTCGTCGAATATATTTCCCAGAGTGCTGAAAACAATCTTGTAAAGGCCATTGTTTGATGGGAACTTCATGTTGATAAACCAATCTACGACAGTGGAAGAACGATATCATCATACATTTTCTTGCAGACCAAACAGCTTTGATCTTCTTTGGTGTCGGAGAACCAGGCGAATTCCATATTGAGCTCGCCTGTTCGCTTTTGGGATCGTAATGGTAAAGCTAAGTCTCATCGCCGGTAATGATGGAATTCAGGTAGGCCTCGCTATACTACACTACCAGAGGCTGAAACTCCTAACAAAACGTCCACCGCACCATCTTCTGTTCAAGCGTCAGCAAACCGGGCACCATATGCCAAAGCGCATATTATGTGTAAGCGATTGTGCAGAATGGTAAGCGCACTACCATGGAAAATCTGTAATGTGACTGCCAATGCATCCACTGCTATTTGTCAATATTCCAGAAAAATGGCATCAGATATGTTACTCAGGTCTCGTTCACCAGTAATTGGAGTACCTGGATCGCCGTTTTATTTTTTTATTTTTTTGTTGAAACACGACATTCCTTTAACTCTTTGAACCACTGAAATGTGGTTGATATAGCTATACATCATCACTATATGCTTACAGTAACTTCGTGTACGCTTCCATGCGGATTTCTACAGACTGAAGCAAAAGTTCATAGCAGTATATTACTATTTACGAAGCGACAATTTTACGCAACTAACTGGGGAACATCATTTATCTCACGTTGCAGATATTGATTGAAAATGCTTGTCATGCAACATTTATATTGTTTACTGATATTGAAAAAATTAAAAAAAAAACAGTAATAAATATCGTGAACTAAATATTCTACAATTCTTTCAAGATGGTTTCTGTCATTTAATCATATATTTCCAAACTAATGATAAAAATGTTTTATTAAAAGTAAAAGACATTTAAAAAAGATGAACATATTCTCTCAAAATATTTCTACGTGATAAATTTTAGGGAAAGATTGTGCAGTAGTTATGTTTGGCTGTGTGGATAAGGCAGGAAAAGGGGCGAATCTGTTGAGTCGTAAATTATTCCCATAGCATATCTTCAATGGGAATGGCAAGTAAGATCACGTGTGCTGCAAAATCATTGTTATTTGCTTTACAGACGAGTGAGTATTAAATTCGTTAAGATGCGTTGTAACATTTACTAAAAATCCAGTCACAGATTCATGTTTATCTTCCATTAATGGTATAAATTTTGAGTTGCTCAAAGAACAACATTATTTCATCCTTCAAGTCGAGTATTCTTCTAAACATTTACCATGTATCATTCACATTACCTCCGATAAAGAGGTAATCATCGTAAATACTGAATTTAAGAACTTGAGATATTCCTGAAACCGCGGTCATTTATCCCTTTAACTTGATAAGTGCTGTTTCGATAGTGAAGTTCATGATATGGTCCATTCTGTATCTTAGAACACAAATTATCTTGATGCATTATGCAATAAAAATTAAACAGGGGAGTGTTACCCACTTGGCGAACCTCATATTCAATCAGTTTCTAGTCTTTGTGTTTTCCAACTGTCGCTAGAGCTCCCTCTATTGTTGTGCCATAGATATTGCTAATGTAAAGCAAAAATTAATTTAATGTTCACAGAAATGCCATGGCTCCCGACTTTGCACTTCCCTTGAATGAGCACATTGCCCCTACTTTTTCGGTTATATCGAAAGCATCATGACCTTGCACTTTCCTGGAATGAACCGTGTCGCCACTGAAGCTGTGTTTATTACATCGGTACTTCACAGTAACATGCAACTTTCGCGCCTATTTTCAGCGTATATTTAGTATAGTCAACAGTGTCGTCCATGCGGCTAATAATATCTTGGCTAGAAAAACACACTCAAAATACACTTTTTCTTATCAGGACTAATTATTTCAACGGCGCATTGCGAACATTATTTAATAAATTTACCATATACATAAGGAACTGGATTTTTAGCCAATATGTATAATGAATCTGCAGTTTTACGGTAGGCTTGGAATTACAGATTTTGTTATTCTTTTCAAATTAGTTTCAGTGTTAATTTAGCGGTAAAGTAGTTTTCTGCTTAAAATGGTAAATTAGTAAAGTATTTGGAACGAAAGCACACTACCTTCAACATGAAGGATATAGAGCCGCTCCCTTTTGACATAAGTTAAATTGGATTTGGACTAGTAGGGACAGAGAAAGGGTGTTCGGAGTATTTTTACTATCAAAATTAAGAGAGAATAAGTTCGAAGCGGTTATCAAAGCTCATTGCCGAATTGGCCTCCAAAATCAATGTTTAATGTTCTCGGATAAGATGAAAACTTTTTTAACTTATTTGTTCAGTTCCTCCAATACACTTTCCAACGTACCCAGTGTTAACACCTGCTGCCAGCTGCGGAGCACTCGGGCGGAATAACATACACGTCTGCACTCTTCCACGGTCATGTAGCAACTCCCCCTATAGTAAATAAGGGATGTGATAACAGATACAGAATGGGGTTAAAGGACGGATAAAATTTCAATTTAATTAGGAAATAACTTTTCATAAACTGTGGTTCGCAGAACAAATATATCAAGAACTGTATTCTCTTTATTGATTTACACTAATGCGTGCAATTCGTATTATCCCAATAAAATGCAATGTTGATGAAAACAAGAAAACTAATTGTCACGGACTCAAATCTAAAATGTTCTATATAATATTAAACAAAAATTACAGTTCTCAACACCAGTACACTGGGTAAACCAAAAGGAACATAAGTTCATTATTCGTCGTGTTACAAAAGCTCACTATGCCAACTTCAAACAATTAGAACTATAAAAAATGGTTAGTTTGTTGGGATTATTATTGTTTTAACGTGCCAGATATTGCACAGTAAATCCCCTTGCTCCAATTTTATTCTCGCAAGGCTTATTCTGTACACATTATCTGATCAATATATCATATTTGGCATTCGGTCGTAGTATGACTTTTTGCTTCAATTGGAAAACCTTTGAGTTTCACGCTGTCTACACCCAAAATTCGCAGAAGATCCAGATAATCACAGTAAATTACGTGCAATGCAGCTAAGAAACTATAGCCTAAGGAAAAGAGTGGAGGATAGTAGAAAAGGCAACAACCTGCGCCCAAGGGACAAGCATGCAGCAGAGAGGGGATAAGTATGTAGTAGCGATCGTGGCAACACAAAAGATGGGTTCACCAAAAAAAGAGAAAGTATCCACTGAAAACAATTGAGTGAGGAAGATACTATAGAGGGGGGAGTGGAAGGGGGACTCCAGCTGGACAGTAGGCGGCCTGGGGAACAGGAGTTAGGAGTGTGGTGTCATCGTCGTTGGGGAGTATTTTTAAATAGCTCGTGCTAAAAGATTAGGGACGGACAAAGAATTACAAGGGCTAAGGCGAGAATAGAGCGCTACATAAGGAAGAATTACAAAATAAGTCCTTAGAATGGGGAATATGTTATTGTACGAGATTTTAATGCTAGAGGAGGAGAAGAGCAGTATTAGTTGGACGATAATTGCAACAGGGGGAAAAGAGCGATTTGTTCGGGGTATGGCATGAATGAGGGGGCGAATTGGATTAAAAATGGAAAAGGAAGTGTTCACTATGCGGAAAATAAACCGTTTATATTGTATAATCGTATGTCCAGAAATAAAAACATATAGAGAAGAAGTATGGATTAGAAATTAGATAACTTAAAAGATAGCAATTTTGATAATATTTTTTTGTTTTGTTTTTGGGAAAGGGCAGCCAGAGGTTTTTGAGAAAATTTGGTAACTGTGTAGATAATGTATCACAGGAGTGGTTGAAGAAATTTATTAAATTAAAGGAACAGAATATTTATGGAAAACATTGAAAGAGGTCTATAGTGGAATGTAGGATCTATTACATATACAACCAGGATGTTAACTGTATACATCCTTAAATAACAAGCGCTCCAAGAACAGCTGGACAATTTGTAAAAGTTAATGTGAGAGAATAATGCAGAAATAAAGCATTCATTTGTTCCTAGTGAATCATTTTTAGTGTATACTAGGTTACTAGGAGTACGTTATTGTACAAGTGACAGATGTTCTGTAGCGTACCCGGTGTTTCCTTTATACTGACCTTCCTTATTTCTCCATCTCACCACATGCCACTGTTTTCTGAATGACTGGATTTAATTTTAATTTTAATTTTAATTCTGCAATACTTACATCCTGATATCTTGGTTCTACATCAGGACGTAATACTCCAGATTTCATTTATTTATTCCTCTTATATCTTTCAATACAATTTAAATTACAATTAAATTTTACAGATTTTAAAATCTACACTACTAATACTATGACTAAACAAAATTAAAACTTCAAAAACAAAACCGGTACTGGAATCCAGCACTACGGCTATTTACTATGACTTATAATAACATCTACAATTGCAACTGGTACCCAGTAGCAATGATTACATTTAAACTTTATTAATTTACAATTATTATCCAATTTACTCTATGCGTCTTCATTTCTGCTAACGCTCGGTATCCGGGCTGCTCCCCACTGGAATTCCTGGCAACAGAACCTGGACATCAGTGGAGTTGCTGCCGGTCTCAAGCAACAGCTATACTGGACCATGGTGTGTTGACAGTGTAGTTTCCTTCGCTTCTCTCCTTCTCTTGACCTCTGTCTACTTCTTCTCTCAACTGCTTCGTTTCCGCCCGAAAACTGCCATTATTCCTTTCTTCTGTCAGTTCTGCTCTCTTCTTCTTATTCAAATTGGGTGTTATCTTCTTTATCATCATTTTCTTCAATTAATTCTAGTTGTAAATATCTTTCTTGCCTTTCCCTGATTCTCTCGCATCTTCTAGGGGAATATACCATTTCTGGTCTTTGGATTTTTTCTCTTGTTTGTTTTTTGCCGTTTTTATACTCTTCTGCCATTTTGCATGATATTTTATTTGTTAGCACGTTCAATGCCCTAAAATCATCTACGTCTCTCATGATGTTCCAGATGTGTTTCCCAGCAAGTAGTCGTCTTTCCTCTGCTACAAATGACTGGTATTTAGGGCATTCAAATGAGACATGTTCCGGTGTATCGATTACGTTACAGTCCGTACATATATTATTTGCTTGTAATTTAAATCTTTGCAAATATGAGCAATATGGACCATGGCCTGTTACATAATGCACTAAACCCTTATTGGGATGAATGTGCTTAAATAGTAATCTTTCCTTTAAGGATGGAAATATTTCATGCACTCTTCTACCTTCTTTTATTTCATCCCATTCTCGTTGCCATATTTGTAATAAAGAATCTTTGATTTCTTTTTTATTCCTACACTTTTTACCAACAATGTCCATTATTTTTGAGTTATTTTGTTTTTTAAGCCAATAAGAGGCTGCTCTTAATCTAACTAGATAATCAATTGGCCATATACCCAATATTACTAGTAGTCCCATTGTTGGAGAAGTGGAAAATGCCCCTGTACATCTCAATAAAATTTTTCTTTGGGAGCTTCTTAAAGTACGTATAAAATGAACCTCGCGTGCCTTTTCCTCCCAAACTCCTCCTCCATAGTTTAATATGGCTGCAAAGATGCTATTGTGATAGATTTTTATTCCGTTAGCATGTATATTAAAATATCTTTGTCCAATATTGGCTAACTTGAACATAACTTTTTCTGCTCTAGTTCTTGTGTTTTCTACATGTTTCTTAAAATTTAGTTTTTCATCCAAATATATACCTAGATATTTATTTACTGCTTGTCTCTTAATATTTTTATTGTTAATTTTAATACTCGGATTTCTGTTTAAGTTTCCTTTTAAAAACATATATGATAATTTGTGAGGAGCAATTTCCAATTTTGCTTTTATGCACCAATTGTTTACATGATCAGTTATTATATTTGATCTCTTTTCAATTTCCTTTCTATTATTTCCTTCTATTATTATTAGTAAGTCATCTGCATATGCGATAATATCTTTTATACTGTTTAATCCTTCTATTTTTTCTATTAGAGATTCCAAAAACATGTCCCATAATATCGGCCCTAAAATTGATCCCTGCGGACATCCTTTGGTAATTTCCTTTGTAATGATCTGGTTTGCACCCTTAACGTACACTCTTCTATTTTTACAATAATCTATTAACGAATTATAGATGCATTTTGGATATTTCTTTTTCCTTAAAATTTGAAACAGTACTGGCCACCATAAATTATCAAACGCCCCCGCAATATCGAAAAATATTGCTATTACGTATTTTTTATTGGTTATTTTTGAAGTTTCTATTGCCTCGATTGTGGCATCCTCTGTAGACTTGCCTTTTCTAAATCCAAACTGTTTGCTGGTCATACCAATCATTGATCTATATTCATCTATTCTTTTGCTCAAAAGTTTTTCTTGGATTTTGCCCAAAACATTTAATAAGCAAATAGGCCTATAGGATTTCGGTTGCGTGGGATCTTTGTCAGCCCCTTTCTTTAAAATGATCACATTCGCTTCCTTCCAGCAGTAAGGCACTTTTCCCTGCCATAGACAATTATTAAACAATTGACACAGGTACGGGGTAATCTGATCTTCCAACTGTTGTAGCACTTCCGACTTTATTTCATCCGGTCCTGGTGATTTATTCTTCTTTAATTCCTTTATAATTTTTCTTATTTCAACTTCATGGTAGGGGAAAATGACACCTTCATCTATTTTTACAGTAATGAGTTCTTTTCTTAGTTTTCTGTGTTCTGAGTTATCATTTTCTTTAATATCATTAGGTAGTAGTTTTAGAAGTAAGAGATTTATAGAGTCTATCCAGTTGACAGTCATTTTATCCTCCCCTTTATCCAGAGTGGATATTATTTCTGGGGTTCTTACTTTCTCCATTATTAGCTTGTAAGATGTACCCCATATATTGTTGGAAAGGTTTATCTCTACGAAATTTTTCCATGCAGCTTGGCGATATTATTCTATATTTTCCTTGTATTTTTTCCTAATTTCTCTATATTTATTTAAGTTATTTTCTCTTTCTGAGGCAATAATAGATTTCTGATAAATTCTTCTAGCTTTTCTAACTGATCTTCTTAATTTTAACAGATTATTGTTCCAAAATGTTGGTGAAGTGTTATGTTTTTTATTAATTCTGGGTATGCTGCACTTCATAGCTTTTTGGATGGCTTTGGTTAGTTCTAATGCTTTATTGTTACAGTCCTCCTGAGGTTTAGGCATTGTAGGCAATTTAAATTCCGTTTTTAGTTTATCCCAGTTTGCTTTCTTTATATTGTAGGGTCGTTTTTTCTCATTCCATCTTTGTTCTTGGTTTGTGTTAATTTGTAATTCGAAATAAATTATATTGTGATCACTTGACGTCAGTGATTGACCTACTTTCCAATTTGTAACACTTTTGCTTGCTCTTTTATTTGTCAATGTGATGTCTATGTTGGATGTAGCTCCTGCTCTATTACTGTAAGTTGGTGGGTTACATGGTTTGTTCTCTACATTTAGCTGTAGCTCCGCTATTACCTCCTCCAGTAGTTCTCCCCTTTTGTCCTTGTAGTTGCTGTTCCACCATTGGGAATGTGCATTAGCATCCGCCATATATATTACTGGAGAATTATTATAACAATTTTCTATTTCTCTTAATCTATTTATATATGGTTCTATGCATTCGCTAAACTGAAAATATTGATTTACTAAAACATAATGTTTCCCTCTTAGTGCTATTTCTATGCAATTTGTATGTGTATCACTTAATTGCGTTATTTTCACCACTTGTATTTCCGAGTTAATAACTACTATTGTTGCCATAGGGTTTCCTTTATCTATTATAATTCTAAAGTTTGTCGACATGTGTGCTGGTTTGCCGTTTACACAATATGGTTCCTGTATGCACAGAATATCTAATTGCAGTTCTTCTGATAGCCTCCTTAATTCCAACATGACCAATTTACTTCTTTGGGCGTTTATTTGCCCTATTTTTATAAAGTTTATTACTTCCATTAATTATGGTAAGTATGAAAATGACTATTTGGCCAAGATTTTTGGAAATCAAAGGCTATCCTTCCGTAACTAAGTACGAAATTATGATATAATTCTTCTAGGTCTAAAGTTTCTAATCTTCTTTCAAATGCCATCTGTAATAATTTCCATAAGTCTGTTGGATTTTTAGGTAGGTTTTGTGTTCTTAATTCTAATCTGTTTGCTGCTTCTGGGAATGGAAATGTTATGTACTTTCCTTTAGGATGTAATTTTCTAGTTACTAATCGTAGAGCTGTTAATAATGTGTTTCTCTCTTCTAATCTACTTAATTTTAGTTTTAATTCGAATTCATGATAAATATTTTGTGGATTGACATTTGTTATTATGTTTTCTTTACTTGGGTGAACTGCATTATCTTCTCCTCCAATACTTTCATGCTGACGAAACGTGTGTTGCTGATTCACCTTTTTGTTGGTCAGCTGTGTAATGAACCTTGCATCCTCCATCTCTTCCGCTTTTTCTTCCTGCCATTTCTGCATATTTTTCTGTTTTCCATAACGATGATCATGACAACTCTGTGTATCTTCCTTTTTCAAGGAGATGCTCTTATTGACCTCCACCAGATTGTGCATGTAATTTGTATTGTTATTATCTTTCTGTTCTTTCCTATTTAATCTAACTTTTACAATTCTATGCGCTTGTTTATTTTCCCTCTTATTTCTATTCTTGTTCTTCTTCATTTTTATTTTAAAAACATTTTTTAGAATGCTGAGTTTTTTTCCTGCTTTGTTATTTATTTTTTCTAAGTTAGTATCTGCATTTTGTATAAATGTATTACAATATTCCTCTTCACTCTCTGAAAGAGTTTGAGTACTGCCATTTTCTTCTTTCAATTCACTATCTGTTATTAATGCGCTATAATCTACGTGAATGACTGGATTAAAAGAAGTACATATTGTTTCCGGTAGTCCTAACCCACATAATTGCTGCGGTCCGAGCGCCCTCTATCCACATTGTCTTTCGCATGCACACCTCCTTCGCCAATGTAAAATGATGACGTAATATTTAGGTTTCCGGCGTATCCCAGGAGTGACTAAGGTTAATATTAACCTTATTAAATAAGGTTAATATTTATTTCATTTACTAAACATGAAGTAAGTTAACAAGAAAGGGTTCTTCTTCTTGTACTTTATTGTTTCTGCCGATAGTATCCCTTTTGTATTTGAACTTATTGAACTGTGGAGGAAAGTATTTTTATACGGTTTCCTGTATCCGAAGATAAGCACAGGTTCAAAATATATATGTGCCTGGTTATACATATTAAGAAAAGAACTAGGTGATTGTACAGTAACAGACAATGGTGTTAATTATTCCATAAATAAGAATAAGTATATTATTCTGTAAGAACAAGAGTCTTTTGTTCCCCGGGAATTACTGTTTTAACATTATGACGATCCAAATTACTATATTTTATATGACCGAGACAAAAAAATAACGAATAATGAGTCACTTTCTCTTCTTGTTTCTAGAATGGATTAGTCGAATAGCTGAAATGGATTTCCAGTTATAATTCTTTTGGTCTGCCCCGCTTGGGTGCGCTCCCCATCCGTCACGGCACGTTCCGAAGTCCTCCAACCTCCCTTTCGAAAATATCCACCCATTTGACACGTGGTCTTCCTTCCATCCTAGGATCCCATACAGTTGTTGCATATACCTAAACGAGTGGCTCCATTCTTCAAAGTAACCTTTCCATTTTCCTTTTGTTCGTTGTATTACGACCACGACATTCTTCTGATCTGTCCTCTTCCATATGTCGGGAGGATGCATTCTGTCTCTTATGGGTATGTTAGTTCATACTTCACTTTTCCATGGTTCCATGGGATTGTATTTTATATAAGGCATTATTTTATTGTTTTAATAACAAATCAGTGACCTTTCTAAAGACCAGAACTCATGACACAATAGTGTTGTATACAATTATCTAAGCAATAAACCTTTAAAATTTATTGAACAAGGAGTTGCTCAACAAAATTGAAGAATACCACATTGCCCCAGAAGTGAAAATGGCAAACTATTACTAACTTTGAGCTACTGTACATTGAAATCTATTACAAAAGATATTATTTGGCTTTTATTTAGGCGAGTCTCAATACACATTCATTTTACAAATCTACATTTTTATCTGCTGATTGCTACATATTATGTAATGATTTGTTAGTATATCATAACCCATCCGTCGTAGATCTATAGCATTACAATCTGGAGCTAATGGAGCTTTACCCAACGTTGATCCAAAGATGATGCAATTGATGATATAAAGGATGAACTCTTATTAAGCAGTATATCTAAGTGACTATTTCGCATTGGTTACAAGATTTTACAACGTAATTCTAAAATTAATATGGTCTCGTGCTCTACTACAGTGTACATACCTGATCAATGCCCTTCGAATTAAAAGCGACTTTCAAGAAAAAGCCTCATAAAATTAATTCTCAAGAAATCACTTTCTTGCAGCATATTAGAAACTATTTTTCATTCAATCCATTTGGGTATGTTGCCCAATTGAAAACCATGAAAATTTTAAACTGCTCTTGGGCTGCTGAATTTCGCAAGTTTCCATGTGATGACTTGAAATTAGTGTTTGAGTTGGTGAAATTACAGCTAATGTACAACTACTGAGCAGCGTGTCTCAGGGATAACTCTAGATAATAGCATTCGGGAGGTTGCAGTTTCAAACCGAGCCATTGTGCTCTTGGTTTATTTCTTGGTTTCCCCTAGCCACTTAGACGAATCTGGGGTATATCTTTCCCCTCAACGGATAATTGGCGCTCTCATATTACCTCATTTCATTCTGCTGGTTCTGTCACAGGATTAAAAGTACCAAAGCAAGGTGAGTTTGTGATGTGTGAGATAAGGCTTGGGCTTAGTGCAGATTTCTATCTTGACGTCTGTTGTGTAAGCTACTTTTATGAGGAGCTTAAATTCCTCGAGAGGGCATCACTGGAGTCAGGATGCTCTACCTGAAAAAAAAAAAAAAAAAAATGTTAAGAGACTCCTTAAGGTTTCGTGTCTAAAAGGTTCTGAATGTTCGCCGCTTAGTTTTACAGATGTTGGCGCGAATGGAGCAGCCAACTAAACATTTTGCAGTGAGTGAAGCAAGACCTATGTACCTGCATGATTAACATTTGCATAAACTTACAGAAGTGCCACTTCTACATATGTACATTAGTCTAATAGAAATGTTAAAATGTCATTGAGAACACACCATCAGCTTTCTATGAGTTGAATAACAAAATCCTTCGAATCAATTTGCGAAAATTAAAAGAAAAGCAAATGTTGTGGGTTCACATACTTGAGTTCCTCATTGGCGAAATTTTGAATTATCTATTACAAAGTGGTGAAAATAAAAGATTAACACTAGAACAGCTAAGAATCTATCATACTTAGAACAGTGGAAAGGGCCATTATAAACATACTAAACTTTATTATTTTATATATTTATAGTTTCATGAGAATTTATAAATGCTTTCAACACAATAAAGAAGTGGATACTAACGTGGTAAAATATTTAACTTGAAAAAGTATATATTTGTCTGAATTTAAAAATTTAGATTTTGCATGTCGGTTGATGGCTGTATTACACTTCCTAGTTTTTGTCGGTTAAGTACATTTATTAGAAGGATTATAACATTTTTTCTGAACCGCCTATACGTATTTTGCACAAGTTAAGTGTACTTATAAGTACATTTTCCACTCACAGTTTTGCGGCATTTCTCAGAAAAACCACTTGTCTTGTTTCTTTACACAGACTGCTTTGGCATTTCTGCCCCTTTTTGGACCACCTATGCCCTTCATCCTCTTCCTCTTGTTGCTCTTCATCTTGTTCCTTCCCTCCTTCACCTGCTAAAGGATGAATCTCTTCCCTTTTTTTCTTTCTATTTTTACCTCATTTTAGATGATATTGTAGAATACGTGCATTTGCCATCTTTTACACGCATTTTAGATACATGTTTACTATCAATTTGGGTTATGCTATCTTCTCCATATTTGGTTATTGTAGAAGGTTATAGTTTCTGGTTTCTTATCTTTGCTCACTGCCACGTCAGAATGCAGTGTACTGAGTAGTATGAGATTGTTATTTTGTTTTTGCTTGGTAAGCAATCAGGGCACACTCTCTGACATCAGTCCATCGCAAGATGGGGTTGAAGTGCTGCGATGAAATCGCCGTTTTTCACCTCATTAGGAATTTTATGATGATTTTGTTCATCGTTCCCTCCAATAACGTTTTACAGCCACGGGTGGCCGAGGTCGTTAAGGCGCGGACTCGTGAGCGGGAGGTCTGGGGTTCGAATACCACCAGGACCGTCCTCCCTGACTTGTTTTTTTCAGGTTTTCCTTAGTCCTCATTACTGGCAAATGCCGGGGAGGTACCCTAAACTTAGGCCTGAAACGCTTCCGTCCTTAAAAAATATTCGTTCCCAATATATCACATCATTTCATGTATCATCAGTGTCCAGCGCCTGTGGTGCCTCAGTAGTAAAAACGGTCGTTAAACACTACTAAAAAAAATAAATAACATTTTCTTCTGTTGGATATTCTTAATAATTGTAAGGGATGGGAAAAACTACTCTGTCATTACGTTTCTTCCCTTATTTAAAGTGGCTCCATTAGACGTAGAGCTGCATTTTCCCTAGAGTTTAATCCTCCAAACGTGCATAATCCATACCTAGGTATGGTATAAAATTACATACTTACTTTGATGCTACATATGCTGCAATCCATAATTTCAAACCACATTTTTCAGGTTTGTTGGCTAAACCTGCATCTTGTTTTGATTGGAATTATTTGCTCATCAGTAGTAATATATTCCCCTGGACAATAACAACGGAGACCGTTTTCCACTAATTTATTCCAAATTTCAGATACAAGAGTGAACGTTTCTGTTGGGAATTTTTCAGCTCGAGATTTCGTCAAATCGGAGAAATCTGAGTAGCTCTTAAAATCTGTTTCATGATATTGTGCTCTTCATGAATGCAGATTTCCAGGAACGCAACCAAAGATCATCTACTGTCATACCTTTCGTCAGATTACCCCTCAGGTGTAAATGATAGCGATAATAATCTCAACTTCATAGAGTGGATTACTCACTGATGAGAGAATTATCTACTCATTGGAAAGCATATGTAGGGGGACCTGCTCGCTCTTTAAGGACATTTACAGCAGTCCGTCTTCCTGACAAAGATAATAGTTTGATAACTTCCCATTCATATTCGTCCGTGGGCACCATTTTCACTGTGGGGTAATCTGATCGAGCCTGGTCATGCTATGATGACTAAGGCCGTGGTTGAGGATAAATAGCACTTGCACCTGCCTCAGATAAGGAATCTTCACTAATATTTGCATCACTGTCACTAATTTTTGACATAAATTCACTACCGGGGTCTGATGGGTCAATTTCTGATAACGTTGATCAGAACTCTGGAAAAAATAAAAACGAGCCAAATCTCGTCATCCGAAAAGCACCTCTGACGTTATATGAATTAAGAATACCTTCTTGAACACACAGCAATACCTAAATGGGAACATTAAATTTGCAGATAAAAGCGTATAGTACACTCACATGTTGGTTTCCAACAATGAGCCGATATTTCTCTTTGTACATTATTGATTATTGTAACTGTATTGTTGGTCATTTGTGGAAAGTTTTACTACCCAGTTACGCTATAAGTTTATGGGGGTCAAATTGACCCCTCTCGCAGTATTAGGTATAAGGCACCGAAAATGAATGAAAAAAATGAACTATTTTTATATTGTAACATGATAAAGAGGAAGAAAATCTAATAAAAGTCACCATGTTTGATGAGAAAATATGAATACTTGAAGAAACTGTCCAACAATAAATTTAGTTTCGCATAACTAGGGCTAACTTTTTTTTTTTTTTTTTTTTTTTTTGTATACACCAATTTTAGCTGAAAGCAAAATGCTACACAAAGCTGTTTAAATATGTGTTATTTATAGTCCCATGTTTATATGCAAAATATCTTGAAACACATTTTCTCCATCTGAATTTTTTTCGACGACAAATACCGCATGGTTAGTGGTTATTACAAGGAACCATCAATCGGAAAATTGAAACGATGGGGAAAACATTCAATGAAATTTGATCTTGAAATTTCTTTGTGAGGTAAATAACTGAACGTTCACAAGAGATTATTCTAAACAGCTATACAAACAACAGAAAAAGCGACTTCGGGGGTAGAGGTATGCTGAAATGTGTGGTAATAGTGTAGTCTTTTTCCCAAAGAAACATTTGTAGATCTCCCAATATCCGTAACTGACTTGGCATTTTCATATTCGTGTAGAACATTTTGATATCTATAAAATGGATAATCTAATCTGAGGCACTGGTTGGCAATGTAATTAAAAAGTAGGAGGAGATCTCAACGACTACAGTATATTTACAATATATATGCTACTTCATCTACGTCACACGCAATACATTCATATGCTATCGGTTTCGGCTTAGGACACTCAAATGTTTTCTCCCCTCTTTTAAATCTGCACAATACCACCCTCAGTATCTGGTTTTTGTCCCTAAAGTGTAATGCGAAGCTTTTCGATTGGATTGGTACACAAAGAGGGCGTAAGGTTGGCCATTTGTGCCTACAACCACAGTAGGGACTTTTGAAGAGAAGTGAATCCAGGGGTGGTAAGGCGTGGACATAGAAACCATGGGTTCTCTAACAACAACAATTATAGATAAAACACCCCGACGCCAGTGAAACCCTAATTCTAAGGAATTTGAGCTTTTCAAAAGGAGAATTCATAGCAGACGCCCAGGCAAGAAAGTTTTGCAAATGCAAGTCATTGCGAAACAGCACTAGTTCATCTTGCTTGCACTTTGGATCCTGTAACAAAACTAATGGAATCAAGTGAGGTGAAATGGAATTGTGGAAATGTTCACAGAAAGATCAGCGACCATGGGAAAAGAAGAAAAAACTCAAACTAAAGACCAGTCCCAAGGGATTTGAGCTCGATACCAGAATACATAATCCAGGTTTTGCTCTATAACTATAGTCATTGAGCATTACTGAGCTCGCTGACAATAAAGGGATTAATGTTATATTTTCAGGTGTTTTTGGTACAAATCATATCAATTACGCATCTTTGGATTACCGTAACGCGTTTCAGCTATTAGCAGTCTCGACGAATATCTCACGGATGTTCGAGTCCTTCTTAGGGACCAAAGATCTGTAATTAGGCCCTCGAGGTCTAGAGAGTATATAAATAAAACGAGAATCATTTACGTTCTTGGTGGAGATGTTGCGGTAAATCTAATGTTAAAATTGTTAAAACATAAAACTCATAATTTGAGTCCTACGTAAACCTCAAAATTTTCTGACTCCTATGTCAAATACATGTCATTAATTCACATTTAATAATTGCTTTGTTCAATTTAGTAGTTTTAGACAGTAAAAATTTTATGCATTCAATCATATATACAGCTTTCGTGTTGACTACTTTGTTCTACTCTCTTTGGTTACTGTTGTGCTCTATGAGCTAGCAACATGTGCAATCTTCCCAAATAAAATTGGAAAAACAGAAGTGTACTAGCAAAGCACGCAATTATTTCGGATAATTCAGTATTATCCGTAATAATTAGGCAAAAGATTACCTCCTTCACGTTCTAGTTTTAGGTTTATTCCCACTTTATTTCATTGTAACATTTTTTATTCTTTAAACCATGCAAAACAATATAATCATTTGTTTTATTTCCCATAATTATGTGCATAAAATATATTAATCGGGAAATTCCTTAAAAGCATATAGCCCCTTAACCTTTTTTCTCTTCTTTTTCTGCTTCTTTTCCTCTCTCTCTCTCTCTCTCTCTCTCTTTGGTACATTTACGGAAGATATTCAACATCTCAGGTCATCAACTTCCCTTTTAATTCAGAACGTGAAACGGCCAATCAATTTTTCTCAGAGGTCCCTTCTTTCAGGCTAGAGGTTTCTTTCGTGCCGTAAAACTACGACACGTGACCCACGACTTTACTTCCCCTCTGAAGGAAGTCATAATTATGATTTTAACGACAGAAGCTCCTTCCTACACTTATTTCTATATATCTGTCTTTATCTGAATCTATTACTGGAATGAAATAGAAGGCTAAATAAACATAAATTTGACATTACAAACAAATAAGACCCGGCAAAGGAAATGCAGGAGTCACTTAAGACATTTAAATACAAATTTCAGGTCTATACTTCAGCATATTAAGGTAAAGGCATGAAGGTAGCAATCACTAGCTGAAGGCTTTTGGACAATGCAGCTTGTATAGTGGCCGAAAATGAGTTACTCATTATTCAATGTGTACAGATACATATTCTGCAAAAGTGAGTGATACGGTAGAGTGCTCTGTTAATATTTCACGGGCTAATTAATACATAATGCAAGTGTTGACATGTGCAACGTGCGTAATGCTGTTACCCATCCATAGAATTGTAATTAGCGACCCACAAGGCCAATGGTACATTCTCCTCACCAACCGAAGCTTCCATAGAATTGTGTGACTACCAGTCAAATTTCACGGTTCAGCCCCAGTGCAACAATCCCTTAATACTGTGGCTAATTGATTTCATTGATATGTTTCACACAACGAATGACCAATTTGTTTGTCTTCGGAAATATTTTGACCGTACCATCGAGAAAAATACAGCATCATGGACGATAGACACTTAAACACTTTCTTATGTATATATCAAGTTCCGAACAAATTCAATCATTAATATACACCTCTGTATTATATATTTAGCCTCTAGCAAGTGTATTGTTTGATTTGTAGATATAAAGATATATGCCTTTAATTAATTATGATCATGGAGAAGAAATAAAAATAACACAATTAACAAGTGGTATTAAATTTGCAACGAAGGAGAAAATACTAACGTAAAAAAAATTAAAATGCTCTTTAAGGTATAAAATTGAAAAATAAAGTAGCAGTAACAATCCTGAATTTCATCACGCTAAGAAGTTAATAACCTGGATTAAACGTTTTTGTTGCCATTTGCCTACTCTTTATCTCTGTATAATTTCAGGTTCAGTAATGCATTGTTTTAGTACTAATCTCTTAACCTGCTAGTCACTCTCAGATAAACAATTCTGGATAAATAATACTTAGTTGGAGATCATTTTAATTTATTTATTGAATTACAATATTTATATGATGGTAACATTGGAAATACATGGCAATGAGTAAGGGGAAGCGAAGAAGAGATGAATTTAAATTACATAATAGAGGTGAAAATTTAAACTAAATCTTTTATAAATTGTGCCATGGGCAGAGTATCCTTAGTATACTTTCAGGGGCTTGATTCGTTAAACTGCTTTTCACAGCTAGATGCGCAACCCGCAGCAAAGTATACTATGTTTGAGGTTATTTTATTTATTTTTCAATTATAACATTCATAGATTGTTGCAAAAATATGATCTACTTGTTTCTGGGAATAAGGAAGGAGAGGGGATTTTTTTTTTTGATTGGTTTATTTACGGACGCTTTTTAACATCTCAGGTCACCAACGTCCCATTCTATTTAGGGCGTGAAACGGCCTACAAATTTTGCTCAGAGGCCTGTTCTTTCAGTCTTGAGGTTCTTTATCGTGCCGTAACAGTATGACACGGGACCCACGGCTTTACTTCCTTCGAAGGAAGCCATACTTAGGATTTGTACGCCCGAAAAAATCCATCGATCCTGGCCGGGTTCGAACCCGCGATCTTGGGTTTAGAATGCAAGTATGGTTACCACTACCCCACCAGGACCGACGGGGAGGGGAAGCCAAATACAATAAAACTATATGATAATGGTGAAAATTCGTTACATACACTCAGTTATGAATTAAGAAGCTACACATTGGTGGAAGGTGGTAAAAGTGGTGGCTAAAACAGGAGCTAACAAGATGGTGTAAAAATATAATTAAAGGTTTAACTATAATTAGTAACTCTCAAGTCTATAAAAGTTTTAATGCATAAATAATTATTAGATATATTTCAATTTTGCTAACATTGTGAAATGCATTTACAAACAAACATTGGAATTAAATGGTGACAAACATTATTAACAACAATAAAATGAAAATGTATCATTTCGCCCTTTGGAAATGACTGACGGTTAGCTACTGAGAAAAGTAAGTTTGAACCTGCTAATTAACACAAAGGCACCTTACAGCTTTACTGTAAACAGTCTCAGTGTCATATGAAGTCCCGGCTATCTACGGGACTGCAGTATAGAAGTCTTCGGTATAACGCAGACGTACTACGTGACCGTAGAAATAGAAACTAAAACATGTATGGTGGTGTAAATTGTACTGAAACCATTGGAATTATATGGACAAACATTAGAAATAAAATGTACGCAATTGACAAAAAATTAAAATGAATAATTTACCATTTGCAAACAAACAAAATATTAAGTTTGAATTCATAAATGTATACTTTGTAAAAACATGTAAGCCTTAAAAATATTCCAGTTTGTAAATGATAAAAACATTTATAAACAAGTATTGGAATTGCATGAAGACAAACAATGGGTATAAATGATATACTTGTTAGCGGAAAAAAATGTTAAAACGAATCATTTAACAATTAAAACTGCTGTAGGTAAATCACTTAGATAAGTAAGTTCGAATCTTCAAAGTAACACAAGGGCATCTAGTAGGTTTACTGTAAATAACATCAATACCATATGAAGTCACTCTTCTATCCCAGGTAAACAAGTTTGAGACTGTATAATGTTAAAAAGTATGTTGTAATATCTCTTTTATGAATTGTGACTTTAGAAAATACTTTAGATCTATGATGATGATGATAATGATGATGATAAAAATAATAATAATAATAAATAACAATAATATCTATATAACTAGTAATATAATGATAAACTGTGTAAATATTTGTTAATTTATGCTATAAAAGAATTAAAATTTAAAAATAGTTTTAAATTTTAAAAATAATAATTTCGCTTGAAACAAAAGTGTTATTATTACTATTATTATAATTTTATTGTTATTTTTATAAAAATACAAAACGAACTGTGTGTTGATGGAAATGTGGTGGCGGTGAAATATCAATGGTGGCTAAAATCGGAACTAAAATATATACACACTAACTGATAAGTGGAAAAATATCCTTTTACTTTGGCAAAACAAGTTATTACTGTGCCAAAAATGATTATTTACTGTTGATATAAATATATAAGAACCAGCATTAACATGATGATGATAACGGTAAAAATTTGAACTAAAATTTTAAATACTTTTTACTTACCGTAATCGATTGACGCAAAGGTGCATTGATTCCGAGTGCCTACTAGCTAATGAGTAAAATTAATATATGCAAGCAGTAGAAAGTAATGCGGTAAGTCACATGGCAGCCGGAAATAAGCTGTGTTGCTTAACCCAAATAGTTAAACCCCAACTATATGTTGATAGAAATGTAAGCTAAAATATACATGATGGTGGCAATTAGAAATACGCACTGAAGAACTTCGGAATTAGAGGAAGCAAATAATATAAATAAACGACACACAATTTACGAAAATATGAAAGGAATAATTTACCATTTACAAACAAATAAAAAATTATTAACTTAGAAATAAAAAGAATAATTAAAGAAGAAAAAATGTATAAGCTTTAAAAATATTTCATTTTGGCGACATTAACAAAAGTCATTTACCAACAAGCATTGAAATTATATGGTGACAAACAATAGAAATACAAAATCAAAAAAAAATTTTACCCTTTGCTAACACAAATACTGTCAATGGATCCGTAAAACCTGTCAACAGACTCAAAGCCTATGACGTCACCTGGCTACCCACGTTAATGTTGGAGAGAAGCTTGTTGCTTACCCTAGTCAGTGTAAACTTGAAATATTTTATGGTAGAAATAGAAACTATAAATGTACGATTGCGGAAAACAGAAATAAGTACTGAATAACAACGTAATTACATTCTGACAAATATCTGTGATTGGTAGTGGCAGTGGTAGCGAACGGATGTAGTCCTTTATCTTCTCTCTCCCAAATGGCGAGGAGGAGGAAATCAGTTCAATGCTACGCAGTTAGCACGTAAGCAGTGTAAGAACAAAGGGATTATTCCGGTAAAATGCATCTAATGTGATGCTTTGTATAATCAGAGCTGTGCTAAATTAGTGAATAATGTGCAATTTCTTGGTGAAATTTTATATATAATGTCTATTAATCAAGGGCCATCTAAGTTAACTCATGATAAACCTTCCTTGTAGACAGAGTGGTAAAACGTAAAATGTTCATTAGATAAGCGGTAATCAAGTAATTAAGAATACTGCAAGAACTTAATAGTGTAGCTAAGACTGTTCTCTTTGCATGTGTATAGGCTGCATCCAGATTCGAAAAAGAAACCAAAAGGATTATCTACAGGAGTCTTTTCCGGTATTAAACTGTTAACAGGTGAATTCACGACAACCTAATCTCTATTTGTACTTTAAAGTTGATATTTTGGAGGATCAGTTAGATACCGTCTTAACATCAGGAAACTTGCTGTAAACTGCCATGTTCCTCTGTTATTTATTTTTCGTTCACCCCCACACAACAAAATAACTTAGAGCAAATACTACATACGTAAATGAAAATATTTCCCCAGGTGGTAGCATTAACCCATTCGAGTCATAAGACGAGCTGTATTCGCATAAGGTAGTAATGACATATATATCGCATGATGAACACAGCTCGCAAGTGTGTGTTGATCAATAAAACTACATGTACTTGTATTTCTAAGTCACCAGTAGCATTCAAAGGAAATGAGAATGGACAAAATACAGTTCTTCGAAGTCTAAATTGTCGTCATCCGCGATATGTTCTATACAGGTACTCTTCCATTGTAAGATGACAAATAAGATCTGTTGACGTTTATTGAAAGTGTTCTAAATAGTGACAGTGGACTTAGCAAAGTTTTGATTTTGAAATAGTAAATGAAAATACTGGCATTATGACGCAGAAGAAAAAAACTGATTGGAATTATGAGCTAAAAAATATTAGACATATCATTCAGCATTTTTCTGCAAAATTGGCAGAACTACATCTTCCTAATAACTCTGGATGAAAATCTAATGAAATTCAGTCGTCGAGTCTCGTAAGAGCAAAGCAATAGATAGAAACGTGAAATTTGTAATACATTTTTACAAAATTTGAAAATATAGTTCTGGATATTGCTTGTATATCAAAATTTATGTAGGTGTAACTGTGACGATCCTAGTTTTCCAGCAAGTAGTAATGTTGTACTACACATGTGTGAATCATTGTCAGACAGAGGTCACATATTGTATCTAGATAACTGATATTCGTTTCCAGATCTATTTAAAAGACTAACGGATAGAAAACTAATGCGGTTGGTACCATCAGAGCGAATAAAAAGGATATGCAGCTTGATATCTCTCATAATAAACTGGCGATTATGAATCACGGTCTGCAAAGAATGTACTGTGTGTGGGATGGAAGGATAACAATGATGGTTATTTCCTATCGACGAAACACGAAGCTGCTGACATTACAGCAACAGGCAAGCCCAGAAGAAGGAAAGTCAAACACTCAGGGAGGAGGTAAAGAAACCAAAGTGTGCCTTGAGTACCAGAAGAATTGGAGGTGCGTATTTGTAAAATCATATGTCAACTTTGTTTTCTATAATGTGAAGCACAGCTAAAGGTTACAACAAAATATTTCCCCATTTACTAGATATGTGCATATACAATTGTTTCATTATGTTTCACAATGACTTGTAAGAAAAAGACCAACTACACGGACTTCGCAGCCAACATCTCTCATCAGCAGCTTCAAAGCGTAACACCACCAGAGTATAATGTTAGAGGTCGATCTTCAGCTCGGAATACCCAAACGTTTTAAATGCTAATGTAGGGGGGAAACGAAAGTGGTTGGCAATGCAAAAACTGTTGTGTTGCCGTTCATTTGGGGAACTGCTTTGAAATCTAACAGGCCAAAGATCATATTAGGGAATCAAAATTGTCGAGTCAATACTTCCAGTATCGTGTATGAAAAATTTCATGGGAACAAGTTATATTGGTTGATTCTATATGGATTTTTAAAATTTAAAACACACTTGTGCAGCTGTACAGGGATTTAAATAAAATTTCAAAGATAGTAATGATAGCATTTAATATGCTGTCATTAGCATATCAATGGATTAAAATACTATATAAATATCTATAAATAAAATGAATATGTTACAGGTGTTTTAAAATTATTCTAAAGTGACTGTAATATGTATTTGTGAACAGTGTATGCGTATTGGTGAAATTGCTAATATTAGAATTGATGGTTCACTGTCGCTATACATATTATGCTATTACATTGATTAGTAACAGTAATGGAAGGTCTATTATTTTAGTAAGGGAGACAGTATTATATCAAAGCATGATTTTTGTTTATTTATTTATTTACGGACGCTCTTTAACATGTCAGGTCATCAGCGTCTCATTCAACTCAGGGCGTGAAACGGCCGACAAATTTTGCTCAGAGGCCTCTTCTTTCAGGCTTGAGGTTCTTTTTCGTGCCGTAAATATACGACACGGGACCCGTGACTTTACTTCTCTTCCGAAGGAAGCCATACTTACGATTTTTAAGCCCGAGAAAATCCATCGGTCCTGGCCGGGTTTGATCTTGGGTTTAGGATACAAGTATGGTAACCACTACACCACCAGGTCCGAAACAAAGCATAATTAACTTGATATTAAAGGTAAACCTTTTTATTTTTAAGCATCGGGCATATTTTTTTAAACATTTAAGTTAGTAATTGTTATGATTCTCTCTCTCTCTCGCACGCACGCGCGCGCACACATGATAATATGACTAAATTTTTGTGAATTTAGAATTATTGTCAAATTATTCATCTGGTTTTAAATGAAACTATATTATTTTTGGTAATTTAATGTTTATTTTCTTGTTAGTTCAAGGAACAAATTATACAATGTCATTTGTTTCGTGCTTATGTTTGCTTTCCGTCTATCATGGACCGATCAGAGGTGCAGGGTGAATTGACAGTGATTGATTTATTTATGGACGCTGTTTTACATCTCAGGTCATCAGCGTCCCATTCAACTCAGGGCGTGAAACGGCCGACAAATTTTGCTCAGAGGCCTCTCTTTCAGGCTTGAGGTTCTTTTTCGTGCCGTAAATGTACAACACGGGACCCACGGCTTTACTTCCCTTCCGAAGGAAGCCATACTTAGGATGTGACTTGACAGGATATGCTTTACGTACCACATGTAGTGATATTGTTTAAACGCTGGTTTTTTGGATTGTGATGTTATTGTAGTTAAATGTAAAATCAAGAATAGTTGCGAACCTAAACATATAACAGAAAGAGTAAGATTTGGCTTCCTTATGCAATATTTAATAAATTATCGTTAGTGAATTGGAATGATAAGTTATATAAATAATATAATTGTATACATATTAATTTATTTAATTGTTTGTTACAACGGTGAGTTAAAGAAAATGACATCTTAAGTTATGACTGTATTTGCTGAGTTTAAATAAACGAATAATACTAAAAATATATAAAAGTTATATCAAATGTAAAATATAACGAAATGTTAAGTTTTTTGAGGCTGCATATAATAAATGTAGTGCTACCTTGTCTTTGATTAAAAGAAGCTGATGTGAACAGTCTAGCTCAGATGATTTAATTAGATCAGATCAGTTTAATAAGCATTATATTCAGTTACCTGATAAAATTAATTTAGAATTGTTGAATACAAATAATGCGTATACTATTGTTACAAAGTATTTTACAAGACTGTAGATTTTAACGGAAACAGGTAAACATAATTAATATACCTAACACTGTTTTATCACTGAAGTCTAAAGACAAAGATTATTATGACATGCCTGATAATTTAGTAAAGTTAATGTGTCCACATATTTTATATCCTCTTACAGTTTATATTAAGCACTGTTTCGTAGCAAGAAAGTTTGCAGAAACATTAAAAGTTCAGGTTATTCCGCTTTATAAACAAGGAAAAAAGATGACACCTAGAATTATAGGCCTATTTCATTAATGCCTATTTTTTCAAAATAATTGAAAGAATTGTGATATGACAGATTTGTGAATATTTCGAAATTAATGGTATGTTTTGGAATGATTCATTTGGTTCAAGGAAGGATCAAAATACTGCTAAAGCGGTAAATAATTTAACAAATTTTATTTAAATTGATTTTGATTATCATGAATCTGATAGTGCTATTTTTTGTGATCCCATTAAAATTTTTGACTATGTTACGGATGATCAACTTATAACCAAGTCATTGTCTTAGGATCAAGAAAGTACAACTCAGATTAATTATTTCTTATCTTTTAAATCGTAGACAATGTGTGAAAATTAATTATATTTGTTCTGATCTTGGTTTGATTAAGCACGGAATGACACAATGATCCAAATTTGTCCCATATTTGCTTTAAATTATGTAAATGACTTAAATGAAAATGTACAAGTTTACTCTGTTGGTTGTGCGGATGACAAAATTTTTGATTAAGAAACATTCATTCTGTAATTCAAGAAGAAAATAACCATTCTAGGTATAGCAAAATCGTGGTTTATTTAATAATGGACATTTTTCAAATAAATAATATACTAAAAAAATATTGATTTTATTTTGAAAAGAAAATCAGACCTTTAAGATGCATTTTGTGATTAATTCCCCGAATTAGGCATTTCATATCGATTACTTCAGTAATAAGCTCCCAAGAATATTTCTTTTACGTATTTGATAAATCTGGTGCCAATGGTTACGTTGAAATGTCACATTTTGCTTTTTTTTTTCAAAGTAATGTCAAATATGGCCTATTTAACTATTCCAAAATGGATATGTGTAAAGTATCTCCTATAACCCATTATAAACGTCTGTTTAAGAAATTAAAAATGATGACTTTATATATTTTAGACAAAGTAGTTTCGGCAAAAATGAATATTTCTAACTTTCCTAGGTACAAAAAGAACATAATTACAATACTAGACTATAATAATTTTGACTTACCTAAATACAGGTTAGATACGACTAAGATAGCTTTTGTTTGTGTGGTTCTCAGAATTAGCAATAAATTTGCTTTCAATGATTTTTAATTGAACGCATCACGTTTATAATATCTTCTGGATGGCTCTTGGACAGCACGTTTTATAGTTTAAAATAATTCTTTCTATTACCTTATTATGTGTATGTTGTAAATTGACAAGTTATACTCTTGCATGCTATATGGTATACAACAATTGACTATAACAATTTCATATTCTCAATGACATGTACATATAAATAAATAAATATATATACATATATATATTCGCTTGCGAATCAATAAAAACGAATCATTTACTATTGCAAACAAACAGCAAATATTAACTTTGAAATCAAAAAAATATTTACAATATTTACTTTTGCAAAAATCCGTAAATTTTTCACACAGTTTTTTAAAAATGTTATTTAGACTTATAAATCAAATAAAATGTTAACTTTAAAATAAAAACGATTATTAATTTTATACTTTGAAAAAAATTGAAGGAAACTAATGTTTTATTTAAATTTTATAAAACAGGAAATATTCACTTTGAAATAAAAATATTACTGATTTTATAACTTTTCAAGAATATATCTTTTCAATGTATTAACGCTTTTATTTAAATTTTATAAAACAGACAAAGTTTCAATTTTCAGTCAAAAATTATAGTTTTCATCCTTGCAAATACTTATCACTTTAAAAAATATTGTTACAATTTATTCACATTTTATACAACAAAAAATGTTAACTTTGAAATATATTTATAATTTTGACCTTTAAAAAACAATGTTAACTGTAACCTTTTTTTAAAATTTTATGAGATACATAAAGGGATGACAAATTAATTTTGAAATTAAAAAAAATAAGTTTTCAACTTTGCAAAAAAAAAACTGTAAATCCGTAACGTATTTAGGTAATTATGTAAATCAAACCAAATATTAACGTTCGAACCAAATTTGTTCATTTGCAAAAAATATGTCAAAATTTTGAAAAAATTTCGTTTTGATTTAGTTGTAAAACATACACAATACAAATTTTGAAATGAAAAATTATTTATAATACTTAACTTGGTTAAACATGTGGAAGTTTTTTTCAAAATCAGCTGTTGCATTGTAAAACAAATATTTTAACGTATTGATTTTAATTTTTATGGTACAAAAACAACATTAAGTTAGAAATCGAAAAATATTTTCAATATTTCACTTTAATAAAAATAATAATAAGCTTTCAAAAGATGTTATGTTTCAAAAAATATTATTTTTAATCTTTTAATTATTGTATAAACAATAATTATTAACATTGAAATTTAAATAATGTATTTTATTAAAGCTTAATAATGTTTAACTATACATGTATTTAAATGTATATAAGAGACGAAATATAAACCACTTTCATAAACGAAAATAATCGCTACTAGTGGCCGAGGTCATTATGGCGCGGACTAGTAAGCGGGAAGTCTGGGGGTTGGAATCCTGCAAGGACGGTCTTCCGTAAATGAGGTTCTTTGCTTTTTCTATTTACGGATACAGTCACGAGGGGCAAGTAAAGTCAGTAACAAAATTACAAAACGTGTAATAAAATGTATTTTATGTGCAAGTCCTAAAGAATATAAAGACAATAATATAATAATCGGAAATATATTTAATTATATATTAATTAATATGAAATATGAATAAAGATGCAAAAATTAAATATGAAATGTGAATTAGGAAAATATATAGCGTCGGTGCCAAGGCTAATCGCACAAAGAAACATGATATATTTGCAAAATTTATTAATTTGCGTTTTTAAGAACGTATATTACGGATAAAATTTGAGCAACTTCTAATATGATATGAAATGCTAATTAGTTTCAGAATCAAATAGAGTTGAGCAATATACTAATGAATTAAAACTGCCCTGTGACGTAAATAAAAAAAATAAAAATCCATGCACCATCGGAGGAGTATAATAAGGTTATTCTTAAGAAACAAACGAGAATCTCTTCTAACAAATATCAAAAACCTGTCCTGTTTACGTACGTGATCCCTATTGACAACGATCTCGCTCGTTACCTATACATTGGAAAAAAAGTGCATTTTCAAGTTAATGACATTTTATGAGTCTTTTTATGCATTATACCTTTGAAAATAATAATAATATGAATTATAAATTCATTTATTAATTTCAAATTTATACATAATATTTTAACCTAAATGTTATTATATTGTGCACGTATTTTATCACATGCACGCAAACACGCACGGACACACACACACATATATATAATTTATTAATTTTAATACTCCATTAATAAATAAAATAGACTTGTCTATACTTTTCATAATCTTGTATTGAAACGTATTTCGAAGCAAATTATAAAAGCAATGCATCATTGTTCAACATTTGTCTTAAAGCATGTTCAACAGTTAACAGTGCAATGTTTTTGCAAATTATTTTATATCATCCGATAAAAAATCGCAGTTTACACCGTTCCTTTTGTGCATCGTTGTCAAAACCCTCGTGTATTGAAAATATATCTGTCGACTTCAGTTCGGTAGGGATACATCCTTCCACATTCTTAAAAATACACGATGCCGTTTCAGAGTATGATGTCGCACATATGCAGTGTAGTGGTGACTGAATGATAGAAATTTCAAGGTTTTAGTATAAATGTAAGCCAGTATTTATCCAGTGTGCGATTCATAGCATCTCGTGGAAATGGTTTGGAAATACGTATTGCATCAACTGTAAAATTTCCTTTTCAGAGAAATACAGCTATAATATTGTCTACTTCAACATTTGTGTGATGAGACAGGGGGGTTATTTATAGGAAATACTACATAAATAAATGTAGTGAATGTAATTTTAAACATTGTGACTGTTACAGGAATACAGAAATCCACAGCGGAACTGCATTTGGAAACCATATACCGCTAAAAAATCTAATGGATATACTACTGCGTGTTTACAATGCCAGAGTCTACGTGCTTGTAAACTCTGTAATATATCAAATCTTTGGGCTCATGTGCAAAAATATTACAGACCGACTTACGAGTATACTCTTTGTCCAGCTTCCATTAGGTTTTTTAATTAATGTGTGTGCTTGCGTGCGTGCGTGTGTTTATATAATTCAATTTTCAAATTTCATCAGTTTTTTTTTAAAAAATGTCAGGTAGGCTTCAATGTAAAAGTCTGGGTATATACATTTTAACGATGTAATTATAAAGTGTGTTAATTTGTAATATTTCATGTAAAATATAACTTTAATTGTGTGCGCCGTGCTACGGAAGTTGTAACCTCCATAATATTACACACAATTTTTACATTTGTATGCAACTGCAAACGCATCCAACGTATTTCTTGTTTTAGTATGTTTAGTTTCTAATTGCTAAAAATGAGTTTTGTGTACAGAATATCTCAAGCCTGAAAGAGAGGCCTCTGAGCAAAATTTGTCGGCCGTTTCACGCCCTGAGTTGAATGGGACGCTGATGACCTGAGCTGTTAAAGAGCGTCCTTAAATAAATAAATCAATCAATGTACAGAATATAATATTTCCCTCAATGTTTTTTCTTTTAATGCATTTTTACCAAGAAAATTAAGTTTTTTTTTTAAAAAAAAATGTGTGTACTGAACAGTATGTTTCTTTTCAAAAGTATAAATTAATGCTTAAATTGTGTTTTAGTACGTTTTACCTATGCTTTTTGATTTTATGGCATACTTCTACAAAATTCAGGTTTTTACCAAAATACCAAAGCATTGTCATAGTACGATTAAATGCTAAAGTATTAATTACTGTTAAAAATGAGATTTGTGTGTGTTATTCCCAATGTTTTATTTACTTTAAACGCATATCAATTTTAGTTATATCTTTTAATAATGTAATCACTTCTCACGCTAGCAATACAGTGCATTAAACAAAGGAAAGCACGTTATGAAAGCATTTTCAGTATTTGTATGCTTAGAAGAAAAGTTAAGAAATTTGACTTACTCCGTTTATAATTAAATATACTTATTTAAGATTTATTGCATCTGTTTTTATGCATGCATAATACCCCAGCGTTTCATTAAAATGTTGTATAAGATGTGTTGAGTCTACGCAAAGGGTGAGAATTTGTATTTTTATCTCCATAATTCGTCGGTCCTGGTGGTGTAGTGGTTACCATACTTGCCTCCTACACCCAAGATCGCGGGTTCGAACCCGGCTAAGACTGATGACTTTTTTAGGGCGTAAAAATCGTAAGTATGCCTTCCTTCGGAAGGGAAGGGAAGTAAAGCCGTAGGTCCCGTGTCGTACATTTACGGCACGAAAAAGAACCTCAAGCCTGAAAGAGAGGCCTCTGAGCAAAATTTGTCGGCCGTTTGACGCCCAGAGTTGAATGGGATGCTGATGACGTGAGATGTTAAAAAGCGTCCATAAATAAACCAATCAAAAAAAAAAAATCCCCATAATTCAGCAAAATTACCAAGACGTGCCATATACTTTGATAAAATAAAACATTTATTTTTTAACACGATAGTGAAACAAAAGAAAAATATGTTGTAAGTAAAAGTAAAAATATCTCTGGGCGAAGGAAAAAAAAATCACTAGATTCATTTAAAACATGACATCAAAAAGCAATAAATAAATAAGTAAATACATTTTATATTGGGCGAAAAAATATTTTCATTGTTATTTTAATAAGGTGAACAGGTAGACAATGTATACCAATAATGTTCATGTAAAATGAAATAATATGCTATAAGTAAACTTGCAAGCTGTTTTCTCTATGCGTAAAATACTGTAGTGAACAAAACTGACATCAAGCAACCCCCCCCCCGTCACGGGTGGCAGAGGGCGTTAAGACGCGGACTCGTGAAGGGAGGTCTGGTGTTCGAATCCCACCAGGACCGTCCTCCTTGACTGAGGTTTTTTCCAAGTTTCCCTCAGTCCTCATAAGTGGCAAATGCCGGGGAGGTACCCTAAACTTAGGCCTGGAACGCTTCCTTCCTTAAAAATCCTTTCCCAATTTCTCATTTCATTTCATGTATCACCAGTGTTCGCCGCCTGTAGTGCCACAGTAGTAAAAACGGGCGTTAAACACCATTAAAAAAATGCAACTCCCCTCTTAGACCGCTGGGCGGTTTCTTATTCAGTATTTGTGATTGCTTAACAGTTTTCATAAATTCTTTTTTGAAAAACATGTATTTTTGCAAAGTAAACATTTTTTATTTCAAAGATAATATTTTGTTTGATTTATATTGCAAAATATCAAAACTTTTCAAAAGCTTATGTATTTTTGAAAAAGTTGAAAACATTGGTAATTTTTTTCCACAAAGTTAATATTTTGTTAGTTTTATAAGATTTAAATACAAACGTAAGAAACATTTTCTAAGATTTATATATATTTTGCTATTTTGAAAATGATAAATTTTAATTTGAAAGTTAGTACATTTGTTTTATAAAATTTAAATAAAATCTTAACTTCTAAGGCTGATATGTGTTTTTTGAAAAGTTAAATGAAAACTTTAATACTTTTTTATTTTAAAGTAAATATTTGTATTGTATTATAAATTTTAAATGAAAACGTAGAATTTTTAATCTTAAGTATTTTTCCAATGCTAAGCATTGTAAATAATTTTTCATTTCAAAGTTAATATTTTGTTTCTTTGTAAGGGTAATAGATTAGTTTTAATTTTTGGAAAACGTATACAATTGTCACCGGGTAATTATGCATTCCTTACTTCTTATTTCCACAATCGCGTATTTCTTACATTCTATTTCTACTATCACATAGTTGGAGTTTTCACTATCTGGGCTATGCACCAAGGCTTCAATCCTATAGTCAAGTGGATAGCGAGCTGATGTCATGCAGCATTGAGACTGTTTATAGTAAAGCTACATTGTGACTTTTTGTAACTTTGTATGTCCACCAAAAGATTTTTGTTTGCAGAGGGAAAAATATTAACTTTCTTTTATTTCTTTTCTTCTTGGCGTCAAACAGATATGCTTTTTTATTTCTAATGTTTATCACCATATAATTCCAATGCTTGTTTGTAAATGTTTTTCTCGGTTTTTTCAAAATTAACTATTTTTATAATTATATACTTCATTCAAAGTTTCTTCATTTGTTATTTAAAAAGTTAATATTTTGTTTGCAAAGAATAAATTATTTGTTTTTGTTTTTATGCAAATCCGGTATATTTTGCTTCCTATGTTAAACTCTACGTAATTCCGATTCTCTTCATTGTGTATTTCTAATTTTCATAATTATTTATATTTTAGCTACTATTTTTACCAACAGCTAGTTCTAGCTTTCGCCGATTGGTTTGTTTAATACAGCTTATTTCCGGCAATCGGTTATAACTTTCCGCGTTATTCTTTACTACTTCCATGCATTAGTTCTCCTTACTAGCTGTTAAGGACTGGTAATCAATGTACCTTTATGTCACCTGGATTAACGTAATTCAAAATATTTTTTTATAAATTTTAGTTTAAATTTTAACCTGTATCATCATGTAAATATTATTTGTTTATACATTTATATCAATATAATTTCTTAAGCGTAAGAAATTCTTTTGCCAAAGATAAATTATCTTTTCTCACCTACAGGTTATGTATACATGTTTCAATTCTAGATTTCGCTACCGTTATATTTTCAGCGCCACCAAGATTCCTCCACTAACTTATTAGTATTCTGTGTTTATAAAACAATCAAAGTATTAATAATGTTATTTGAAGGTTAACAACTATTTCGAATTCTTAAACTATTTTAAATATTTAAATTTTTATAAAGTAAATTAACAACACAGAGATGTTATAACAAATAGTTCAATACTCAAACTTGTTTTTCCCTGGATTGTAGTATGTCATATGGTCTTCAGACTGTGTAAAGCAAACCAACAAGACATTGTGTTACTTTGCAGATTCAAACTAGCGTTTCTCACTTGTTTACCGGCAGCCTTTACGTTTTCAAAACTTTAATTGGTTTGTTTAAATTTTTTTTTAAAAAAAAGGTATATCTTTTCTGATGCTGTAACCATGTAATATCAATGATTGTTATTAAATGATTTTGCAATGTTACAATCAATATGATTTTCAAAAGTTAAAAATCAATTTTTTATTTAAAGGTAATTCTTTTTGTTTGGAGAGTAAATATTTTGTTTTCATTTGCTCTTAAAAGAGTAATATAATTTTTAATAATTTCCACCATGCAATTCCAATGCTTTTCAGTAGGTATTTCTCAACCGCCACGGGTGGCCGAGGTCGTTAAGGCGTGGACTTTTGAGTGGAAGGTTTGGGGTTCAAATCCCGCCAGGACCATCCTTCCTGACTGAGGTTTTTTCCAGGTTTTCCTGAGTCCTCATAAATGGCAAATGCCGGGGAGGTGCCTTATACTTAGCCCTGGAACGGAACGTTTCCTTCCTTAAAAAAATTAATCCTTTCGCAATATATATCATTTCATCTCGTGTATCATCAGTGTCCAACGCCTGTGGTGCCTCAGTAGTAAAAACGGGTGTTAAGCGCTACTCAAAAGAGTAGGTATTTCTGATTTCCAATATCATTTATGATTTAGCTTCAATTTCTTCCATCACGTAGTTGGAGTTTTTACCGTTTGGGTTATACAACGAGGGTTATCTCCAGAAGACCCACAGTAAACGGGATGACGTCATATGCCTTTCAGACTGCTTAAACTAAAGCTTCAAAGTCCCTTTGTTATTTTGTAGGTCAAATTTGCTTTTCTCAGTAGTTCACCTTCAATCTTGTTGTTTGCAAAGTATTAAAAGATTCGTTTTAAGTTTTTCTCAAACTAACATATATTTTATTGCTAATGTTTGTCATTATATAACTCCGATGTTTTTTAAATGGTTTTTGTGAATGTTAGAATTGAAATGTATCTAATAATTATGTATCCATTAAAAAAAAAGAACATATTTCTAATTTCATAGTTATAACTTTGAAAATATTATGAAATGTATTTAGACCACTAACTTGTTTAGTTCCAATTTTAGAATCCACATTTCCCAACACCCAAAATTGCGAAACTTTTTATTTCATGACATGGGTGTATGTAACATTTATTTTCCAGTTTGCCCCCCCCCCGCAAGGTTTCAATTTTCACCATCATATACTTGCAAATATCGTCCCCCTCCTCTCTGCAATTCAGTCCCCCCAATATCGTGTACATTGTATTTTTACCATAGTAAAATTGAAATTCAGTAAATAAATAAAAATTACCTCGATTTAAGTTTTTATTGTGGATTGCCTATCTAGTAGTGAAAGGCAGATTAATGGATTTCTGGCCTTGAAATTATGCAATATTCTCTTCCCACTGCACAATTTATAAAAATTTTAATTAATAATTTTCGCCAATATCTTGTAATTCCAATTCATCTCCCTTCCCACCTCCTTCCTCTTTCTCTTACCGCGATCTTTGCTCCCCATTTACATGTAGTTCTAATTTTTAACACGGTGTAAAATTATATTAATTAATAACTAAATAAAAACTATTTCGAATTGAATGATCATTTGCGCAAATTGCCTACAAAGTAGTGACTATGAGATTAACTGATTACTTACCCTTAAATTATACGAAATTTAAGGTTAGACAATCCAAACAAAAATCTGGGATGTGAACTACAGCGCTCTATGTGTGTTTTAAAAACATTACAGAATAAAATTGCATTGGTGATGGAATAAATATAGAGAGAAAGAAGATTATAATTCATTAATATGATGCCATTAAAGTTTATTAAAATATTAGCCCATACAATTAGGAGACTGAGTAGGCGTGGCAACTATGTAGAATAAACAGGCTTAATAACTAATTCTTGGAATGTGAAGTATAATTTATTTATATTATGAGGTAAAATAACGATAAACTGATTTCCTCAGAATAATGATTAAACAAGTAAGTTTCCCATATTTCTTCATCTATAATCCGCGACCATCTATCCAGGCAGTGTTGTTTTACATATTACTTCAGAGAAGTTTTTCTACAAAATACATGGTTCATAATATCAGAATTTTTATTGTGTTCCAAAACCAGATACCAGCCAGAGAAATCAATCAGCATGTTTTCAAATAATTAGCTCAGACACTAGCCGTTTATGAGGACAAATACTTGAAGAGAAAAACACTTACTAAGAGTTACTCATTCCGCAGAACAGTAGCTGGGGCTCTGCTCGGAACAGGTTGTGGCCTAGAATAGCTCGTGGATTATGAATGAATGAATGAATGAATGAATGAATGAATAGTGTTTAACGCCCGTTTTTGCTACAGAGGCACTACGGGCGATGGATATTGATGTTACATGAGATGAAATGATATATGTGGAAAGGATTTATTTTAAGGAAGGCATCGTTCCAGGCCTAAGTTTAAGGTACCTCGCCGGAAGTTGCCATTTATGAGGACTGAGGAAAACCTGGAAAAAACCTCAGTCAGGGAGGACGGTCCTGGTGGGATTCGAACCCTGGACCTCCCGCTCACAAGTCCGCGCCTTAAAGACCTCGGCCACCCGTGGCGGTCTCTTGGATTAGTTTGTGTGTTTACGGCAAATGGTATAAAAATGATTAAGTACGATTAAATTATACATAAATATATTACATTAATTGTCAATTTATAAACCACACTTACATTGCAAGAGTGGTATCCTAGATTGGTCAAAATGGTAAATGCTCAAAGAAAACTAATAATTCAAATTCGGTTTGACATAACGGCAAAAATAGCATCCGCCTTAGGGCAATTTTTAAAGCTTAAGACCCACCAAATTAACGCAATTCAGCTACACTATAAAAAAGTATTGTCTACGTTTGAAGGTACAGTAAAATTCAAGAACGAAAATATTTCTGCTACCACTGTTAAACAAGCAGAAGTATATAGTAAAAATATTTCATTGAATATTTTTAATATTCCGTCTAAAACATCACATGCAGCAACTAATTTGGTGCTAAATGTGTACGGTGAAGTTAAATGTTTAAGAAATAAATAATGGAGTGCCCCATATCCCTTTCAGGTTAATAATTGCATTCCTAGCAGACCAACGATCTCGGACTTCTTGGCTAGCGTTATTTCACTGACTAACAATTGTTGTGTTTCCCTTGCAAATAAATTAGGCACATCGAGAACATGTGACTCAACAAGTATAATCACGTTCCGGTTCGCATTCTACCACACGTAAACCTCTTCAGTATTGTAGTAGCAGATACGCAGCGAGAGGACAACAACACAGACACTAAGTAGGTAGAACAGAAGATCAGTGACCTCAAACACGGTGTAAACAAACCCCTCAAAGCGATACCTCAACTTTCGCAGGAACAGGAGGATCTTCCAATGCAAACCATGGACAAGAGAAGCATGTGGCAAATTTAAAATAAGTTCCGGCACGCAACCGGCGAGAGTTTCACCAGATTTGCAAGCACTGGATCTGGAAGAAAATTTATAAACCAAAAAGGAACAAGCATCTGCTCTGCAGTTACAACCGGAGTAAACTCAACAGCTTTTCCGTGACCAATAAGGAGAGAAAGATGGAGATATACAATGAAGGAAAATGAGGTGCAGGATTACTCGCAAAGACTGATAAACGAAAGGGCGCGACACGTTTGCCTCCTTACCCGTTGTATGGGCGAACTAAAGATACGAAAAAGGAATTTAACGACAGTTTCTCTAATAATGCATATCAACCCTTTTACCTCAAATTGGTATAACGTTTTTGTAGCAGCAAATTTATTCTTGATTCTCGATATCCCTATTATTCGTATTTTGTATTGCTTTTTCTTCCGTTCTTAAACGGGTGGATAAACTATATACACAAGTGTTTACAAACTTAAATATTAACTGTCTTCGGAGCAGGGGTAAATAGAGTATGTTGCCTGAATTTATTTATGAGTATTATATTGATTGTTTGTTTTTCCAGGAAACGAACGTAAATTCACTCTTTTGTGGGTAACGAATATGACCACGTATGCAATAGTGAAGAAGACAACTGTAAACGTCTTCAGGAGTGAGCAGAACATTAGGACAATATATAAATATGCTAGTGGCCGGATTGTATCGGTTCTGACGAAAACAGGTTCCCTGATGGTATATAACTACAGGAAACAACCGACGTACAGAGCATGAAGATTTGATAAACACAGAACTTCTTTTCTTTATGAAACATTGCTATTCTAAACCACTGATAGGCCGAAATGTCAACTGTGTATAGAAACCAAAGGTTCAATGGGGATCCTTTAACCAATCTCTCTCATTGGCAAGGATCTGTGAAGAGCTAGAGCTTCTAGATCTGTGGGAAGTGATACATGGAACAGATGATGGATATACATTTATTCATGCTAATTCAACATATCATATAGATAGACGATATATAAAAGTGTTTATTATGTACAGATACAAATTATTGGTGTGACTCCCATTCCATTTTCCGACCATAACTATGTTCTGTTCAAGTGCAGAGCTAACCAAATGCCACTTAGGTCGAAACTATTGGAAAATAAATGCATCACTCTTGCTAGATGAAGAGATACGTGGGGAATTTAGGGATAGTTGTACTTCTGTGAAAGAAAGCAATACACTTTCCAGACATGATACACTGGATGCTTGGTTGTGATTGTATAAGTGGACGTTCCATTGTTTTTTCAACCAGAAGAGGATAGAGAAAGCACGAGGTTACAGAAGCACCTTATTTACTACCACGTAATAGACGAATGACACTCCAAACAATAATTTGCTCCTGAAGTGCATGTCGCAGTAAGCGAAATAAAAGGAATAATCAATAACTTATATCAACAAATATTAGTAGGAGCTCAAGTGCGTGCCAGAATACATACCCCTATGGAAGAAGAAAAAACTGTTTTCTATCATATAGCAAAAGAAAAGAAAACCGAACAATCTCGATAAATTAAGAATATGTTAACCAGCTGCAATATATTTCCAAATTTTTCTATACATTGTTTACTACAGAAACCGGTAACATATTTCGCCCATGAATTTTCATTCACTGAAAATAGCAATGAAGCTGAAGAGGAACACTTGAATTGACCGCTTCCTTACCCACGTTTCTTACAAAAGGTATTGCGTAGTTGTTACTGTCAATAATCATCACTGCACAACAAACATGTTTCAAACATAGCGTAGTGTGTTATTCATTATCAGCTCTTGTATCCGTGTCTAAAATTTAGCTTAGCTTTTCATTGTAACACAACTTTCATGTTGTACTTGAGCTTCGACTTGACGTCCGTAGTGGGGCTAAGTGCACAATGCATCCCTTTCGCAATCGTGGTATTTTTAAAGCTGAAATTCTGGAACTTCTTAGGAATATATCTTCAACGTAATCAGAAGTGGATGAATTTGACCGAGGGTGGGTTTAAGAAAGTGAGAGTTCTGGTAATGAGTGTGGTCTACATTCTGAGAACAGTGATAGCGATAATGATTCACCAGAGGTATCCCCGGATCATACACCTGATGAAAAATCACTGGTAAGTGAAATGCTGAAAGAAATATGCTATAATATATATACATATAAAACAAGACATAGTAGGCTCTTGTTTGCTTCATGATTATCCTGAAAAAATTCTTCTCATGCACAGGTGAAGCAATTACATGGAATTTTAAAGGCGATTTTGATATCGAGGTGCACAAGCTGTTATCCATGGAAGAGGGAGGGGAGAGGAATAGAAAGGAGAAAAGGAAAAAGCAAGACAATATTTTTTTTGATTGGTTTATTTATGGACGCTCTTTAACATCTCAGATCATCAGCGTCCCATTCAACTCATGGGTGAAAAGGCCGACAAATTTTGCTCAGAGGCCTCCCTTTCAGGCTTGAGGTTCTTTTTCGTGCCGTAAATGTACGACACGGGACCCACGGCTTTACTTCCCTTCCGAAGGAAGCCATACTTACGAATTTTACGCCCAAAAAAAAATCCATCGGTCCTGGCTGGGTTCGAACCCGCGATCTTGGATTTAGGAGGCCAGTATGGTAACCACTACACCACCAGGACTGACAGAAAATATTTTAATCACTACAATTGTGAGCAATCATTATTGAAGAGTATAACATTTATATTTATGTCGCAAAATTTTAGGTGCCACAGTGTACAGTGCTGAAAGAAAACTAGACATCGGAAGCCAAGAATATAGCTCTGATTGCATAACAATGGACACGCAGCGAACTTACAAACTCTGCAGGTAGAAGGGGCCAGCAAAATGTTATTTGTGAGGCTGCTGGTCCTTCAGCCCATGCAAAGCGTTATGTTCTTGAAGAACCCCCAGTCAGCGCGCTTCGGTTATCCATTAGTGAATCTATGTTGCCACTGACGAAGATACGCACTGAAACGGAGGCATGCACTGTGCGCAATGATAACTCCTGGAATTTGGACTTGGAAGAGTTAGAAGCATTCATAGCCCTACTGCACGCTAGGGGAGCATATGGTGAAGGGTCTATATCATTGAGAGATGTGTGGAATCGTGAATGTGGACCTCCCTTTATCAGTCAACAGACTTGTAGAAATCATATTGTTTCTTAGGTTTGATGTCAGAACTGCGCGTCAGCAACGTAAGTAGACAAGTTTTGTTTGGTCTCTGATATCTGAACTAAATTCACTGACAATTGCATTCAATGCTGCAAGCATTCTAAACTCATGACTGTGGATGAACAGCTGTTTCCGTCGAAATGTCGTTGCCCTTTCACTCAGTACATGAGTAGTAAGCCTGACAAGTAAGGCGTGAAATACTGATTAATTACCGATGCTAAAGTGAGATACATTCTAACTGTATTTCCGTACCTGGGTAAAGGTGAAACTAGACCTGTCTGGAAGAGCATGTTACTCTATGTCTCGTGGAACTCCTTTTAGGAAAGGGAAGAAATGTCACAACTGGTAGTTTCTTCACATCTATCAAACTGGCAAGAGAAACCCAAAAGAGAAGTACAAACGTTTATTGGTACCTTGAATAGGGCTAGGCGGGAATACCTTCTGTGAAAAAGGGTCAAGATGTATTTCATCAAGGGTTTTTTACAAATCTAATCACATTACCGTCCCATCTTACTAAGGGAACATCAAGAAAATCGTAGTTAATCTAGCACTATGCATACCAGTGTGACTATAGATGAGATTTCTAATAAGAAATCCCCTGAAATGGTTAGCTTTTACAATAACACTAAATGCGGTGTAGATATTATAGATCAGATATCTCGCAAATATAGCGTTAGAGCCATGATGAGACGCTGACCTATTTATATGCTCTATAACATTCAAGATCCAGCAATGTCAACGCTCATAGCTTGTATAAGCTGATAACTGTCTAATGATAGGGATGAAGGAACATCAAAGTCCGCTAAACGCAAGACATATTAAATACGGCTATGCAAGGGAGGAAAAAAAAAAAAAAACAAAGACATATGTGTTGGACATGTAAAATAGTGTGTGTGGTTGTTGTATAAGCAAAAAAAAAAAAAAATGTATAAGTGTAATTCCAATATCTCTGAGAATGATTCAACGTACCAAATTTCTGTGTATATATATATATATAACCTGTATTAATATAAACTATGCCTTTTTGTGCAAATAATGTGTTGGTATATATCATAGAATGAAACCACTTCGTATAATGAAATATTTCAAATTTTCGAAGAAAACGTGCACATATATTTGAAATATAAAAAATATACGCTTTTTTATTTCAAAATATTTTTCCTGAGATGAGCAAAAGAAACAATGAGCAAATATGAACTCATCATTGAATTACTAACCAGTTAAACGAATAGGCAAAAGAGCTCGAAGACATAACTTACTGATTTTTTTTATTTTAATGCCTCCAATATTTACACCCTGATATCGGGTACCTATATCAGAGCGTATTATTCCAGTTTCTTTATTATTTTATTTTAAATGTTACACCAATTTTTAATTAAGTGCATTTACAGAACTACATTACAACATAGCTAAAATGTCTAATTACTACAACATCACAAATTTACGTAACCTAGTCTACAAAAACTTTTATCAACATACTGGTAACCATTAGTAATTTAAATTTAACTATACACAACATGGTTCAATGCGGTATGTGTTTTGTAATTGTATATTAAAATATTCCAAATTTAATTGTATATTAAAATATTCCAATTGAGTTTTATAATATTCAGTGTGCAAGTGCATTCTTCTGCACCTGTATGCTCTTCAGCTGTCGCTCGGCATCCTGGCTGCTCCTGCCGGAACCGCACACTGGACATCAGGGAGACCGGTGGTCTCAAACTTCAACTGGAATTTGTGAAAGGTTTAGATTAAGGTTAGGATTAAGGTTATAAAGTTACGCGAGTTGCTTCTTTTTCCTAGTAGAGTAGAGTTCTATTTGTGTATTCTTCTTTTACTTCCTTCTTAATGTCTTTCGCTGTTAATTGCCTCTTATCAATTGCACTTAGATGTTCTGTGTTCTGATGATGCTCTCCTTAAAACTTTTTTCGTTTAGTTTTTGTATCATATTTCCCCACTACTTTTCGTTTGTAATCTTCTTTCGGCTTCTTCATATCCATCTATGACCTGCAATTTATTTTCTCCTGCTAGTTATTATTTCTTCTTTCTGCTCAGTTTCCATGTTCCTAATCACTTCTCTCATTTCGTTCGGTATTGCATTCATTTCTACATCCCATTTTAAAAATTTTGTGATCTTCTTAATTCCACTCTTTTCTGACCCATCTGCTGTTGTTATCCTTTGACTCTTATAGTTTCTCGTGTTTCTTAAATTTTCCATTCTTATCTCAGATATTTCTGCGGTTATTTTTTGTAAAATTTGGAAACTGTTCTTGATTTCTTTATTATGTTGTTTGTGTGTTTCCTGCCATTAATCTTCTTTTTTCACCGATCAGCTGTATGTAACGAGACATTCAAATATTGCATGCTCTGGTGTATCTTCTGTTTGCATTAGTGACAATTTCTGTTGGATTGCAATTTCATTCTTTCTAAATAGATTTGGTAAGGACCGTGTCCCGTAATGAACCTTTGGCAGTTTAAATGTTTTAATTTTATTCTTTATTTTACTGATGAAAATATTTTATGGATTCTTCTTCTCTCGTCTACCCTGCCCCACTCCTCCTCCCATTCCTACATTAATGCCTATTTTATTTGACATTTTTTGGTGCAGCTTCTATCAATTATTTCTCTTGTATTTTGCGGATTATCCCCGGAAATGAATCTCCTTACATACATGTTATGCGAGCAAAACCATAAGCATTAAAATATCTGAAATCAGAAGCTCAACTCAAGCTAGATTCGCACCTGGCTCGCAACTCAGAAGACATGTTGCTCCCTGTACATTACTATAATTGCCTGGTAAGGTAAGCGATAAGTAAGAAATTTCATCGACCTGGGTCAGAATTGCACTTAATGATGGAACAGTGAGTAGAAATCAAGTATATAAAACTCACTCCAGTAGTTAATGCAAAATGGATTCAAACCTGGTTTGCTATTTAGAAAAGAAATTCTATACCACTTAAGTAGAAGGTGATAAGCAAGAATTTCCATAGTTTTCAATGAGAAAAATTATTTGAAATGCATTAAAAAGTAGTAGCGGTCAATTGACCGCTAACGGGCGTTTTAGGGGGTACTTGAGGCTCGGGCGTTCTAGTGATAATACACTTAATTGCGGATTACAAACTACTATTGGAAATATTATCCAACAGAATCAAAATGCATATGGAAGATCTGATTAACGATGTGGAAATCTGTGCAAAATCTAGTCGAAAAATTGCACACAATTTGCAGACTGCAACAGCAGTCAGTTAGAAACAAAGAGAAAGCTAACATTTTTGGAGTATACTTCCAGAAAGCTTTAGATTGTGTTAAAACATATATTTTTTGCAGCGCTGGATATGTTTAGTTTTCTAAAATTTCAAATGTGTGTGTCAATTAAAATAAATTTACTCCTTTGCCTTTGGCACAACGATCGATCATCTTATCCGTATCACAAATACCGGTAAAATCGCAGAACCAAATGTGTGGTTTAATGTTAGGAAATTCGTTTCCGGGGATAATCCACAAAAACTGGGTGAAAGTCGTAAACGATATCGAGGGGTTATCTCCAATCAGTTGAGAAGAAATCTAAATCCCATTTAGAAAATTTAGCATCTGAAAACATTTGCGTAATTCAAAGTGGGTATTTATTGCCAATATTATCCCTCTTGGAGAAATTTTCCCAGCGCATTAAAGTGTCTATTGGCTATTATATATGGAGAAACTACCTGTCTCAGCAGCACCGCTTTGCAGTGGGCGGAGAAGGTTTTAATTTAACTGGTCCAAGTGAAATGCAAATCATGTTTACTATGCAGCAATACTCACGCTACATTGCCTCAGGAAGCACAGCAAATTCGAAATTTTCTGGTCGCTATATGTGAGTGCGCAGTATTCCCCAACTACGTCCAAACTTCGCCTCTTTAAACAGTATTACATCTGCTAACAATGTACCCCCAGGATACAAAACATGCACAGCAGGTCGTACCCAAAGAACTTGATAAGTGGATGAGGAATATGAAATGTTTCCTTATTCATATTGTGTCCAAATATCCGAACCCTCCTTGGAAATCCATTTGCAAATAATTTAAATGTCCATATATTCCAACCGAAGGGACGGCGACAGTCTATGTAGTTGTAAACGATATTCTATCATCTCAACTGAAGAAATTTTCACGTGATACTTATATAAAACTGAAAATTTGCATATTATCGGGTGCGTTATGGACGTGGGGCAACTAAACCTTTCACTTTTTGCTCAAGACATTCACACTCAATAAAATTAGACAATTATTGTTTCACTTGCAGATCGATAAATTTCAAAATGAATTCAACCAAATGTGAAATGCCAGTGCCTTTCTGCATAGTGTGATAGAAGGAAGATGTTTCACTGTAGCCAAATTTATTGCTGGAATACGTTGGCATCGTCTAAAAATTGATAAACTTTTGCAACATTTTACGGATAAAACAATAGAATCACTTTTAGACTGGCTTATTTTTATTGTGGGCTTCTGAGGGGAAATGTTTTAATTATTAAGATGGTAGAGTTCGGCACACAGGCATTATTATTATTACTTATTTTTCTTAGTATGTGATGAGTAAAAAAAAAAAAAAAAAAAAAAACAACATATATGAAGTGAGTAGGAAAAAAATTTAATTTACGGGTGTCAGCAAAATAAAAAAATAGAGAGTAGGAAATTAAATTGATAAAAAAAAAAAGCTGCTCTCAGCAAAAAGTACTCCCCCATAAAGCCTATTCTTATTCCTCTTAAAATTAAGAAATTATTTTTAAATATAATTAATAAATATATATATATATATATAAAAAGAGGAAAAATTCCTTGGAGAGAGGCATCGCCTGGAGTAGTTAAAGAAAACGCCATAGTTCATTCACTGAATATTTGAGAAAATAAAGCAGCCAAATTTATCTAATAAACAAATAAAACAAAAAAAAAAATTGCATCTTTCACTATTCCTATAGATTCTTTATGAGCCGTACCTAATGTCCCCAGTTTCTTGATGCTGTCAGCCTATTGAATGACATTTGAAATATGAATCTCATTTGAGCATGAGTATAATAAGGTTTTAATTACAGGAATTTTAAAAATAAATGTAAATGTATTTTAGTACATTTTCATCAAAGATTATGTAAATGTTATCCCAAACATCCATTCAATTGGATATTCAAAGATGACTGGAATTTTTTTGCAAATATGGTTCCATTACTACAGTGATTAAATTAATATACTTTTTAAACAGTGACTTAACCGTAAATCCAAAACAAGGATCATAATCTTCGTAATACTTACTGTTTGTTTGGATGTTCACTGTATATGCTATTGTGATACATATGTTTTACAGTATAATTTTAAGGGACTTTTATAAAAGGGCAAATAAATTTACTTTTATTTCCTCAATAGGCAGGAAGATGTTGTTTGGGATTATCCTGTTAGCTTTTAGAAGATTATGGATCATTAATATTGATAATGGAGAAGCAAGGATAAAGGAAAAGTAGATTTGTTAAAGGAGAGTGTTGTCTTGGTCCCACCAAAATGCAGTTCTGATTAGATTATTTAAGTCAGCATCCATATTATTGCACACCTACAATTTGGTTACATTCATTATCACTGTTTTACTTGTGTTTTGAGTAGCAGGGCACCAAACCGTTACTGGAAATGGGAAGACTAGACACCTCGAGAGTACTTAGCCCCTGGTTCCAAGAAAGTGGTATGCAAAAGCCTCATCAGTTTTTTAAAAGTGATTGCACCACCCCTTCATTTCGAACTTGGGTTAATAAAACAATTAAGAAAGTATTTAAACAAACAATAAACCTTTTCAGTATATTAATGACACATTTACATACTTCTCAGATGTAAGAAATCGAGATATAAGAAAAAAAATGAACTTGACAATATGTTTGAATCTACGATTTACACGAAAAAGAATAAAACGGGGAAATTCTATGAACAATTCATTACAAAATGTCTTCGCAACAAGAAGCCAGAAGGTTATAAATATGTTATGAGCAAAATGCTGACGAATTCAAGGAACAGGATATAAAAATTAGTCAGAAAATTTATGTTGCCCCTGTACCTTGATTATTTTCTCGAAAACCTGGGATCTCTTAGTGCAGAACAAGGTGAAATGTTCCACAAAACTTATAAGGAGTTGGAGGCAGTATATGAGGGACAATGGGGGATCAATATGCTTGTTGAATATTTTAGGATGCTAAAGCGAGATAATGCAGAAACCTTAAATGAAAGGAAGGTCGGTAGCAGAAGTACTTTCACAACGAAAAAGTGGCGATTGCATTATTGTAAATGTAAAAGAAATGAAGTAAAAATTCTATATTTTTATAGTACGGTATTGTTAATCGTACACCATAAAAATTAAACAATATAAATTATTATATATAGTAGCCAATATATGTATAAAAGCATTTGTATATCATAGAAAGTCTGAAATATATTGTTGTTATATAATCTATTTTAAAACAGATTTTCTCCTTACTGTTTAATTTTTGTTATATTTAGATCCTGGTATTTAGAAGTAGTGTACTAACAATTTTATTCTTTTAATAAAATCACAAGAAATTGGATATGCTTAAAATTCTTACTTGATAGGAATAAAACAAGCCAATTTTTGGAACTAAGGCACATATTTCATGTTCACTCATGGTTCATGCATTAGTCACAAAGTTAAACTTTTGGGATAGTATTATAAATACTTAGCGAATATGTCTGCTTACTAGCAGTAGCTATATCTTTCAGTTCAATTCCTACAATTGCACGTACTGTGCTTACCAAATATGCAAGTCAAATGGTTATTTTTTAAATATTATTTAACTCTAGCTTTTACTACTGAGACACCACAGGTGGTGGACACTGATGATACAGGAAATGAAAGGATAAATTGGAAAATTGTTTTTTTAAAGAAGGAAACGTTTTAGGCCTAAGTTTAGGGTACCTTCCCATACAATAGAAATTTGGGGGGCAGATGGAGGATGGAGGGCAAAAAACGTGATAAATAGGCTATATTGTAGAATTGTCCTAAGCTTACATATGTATTAACCTGACGAGGTTGCTCTAATGGAAATACAAAAATTGGGCTATAAAAGGAAAGTAATGGAAAGAGTACTGTAATATTGGTATAGAATAAGGAGACTAGAAGAGGAGAATATCATCAAACAGTGTTTGATAACTCAAGGAAACATCAAGAGGAGGGAAACTTGGGCATATAAAATTCAAAATATTGTACAATAAGTGGTCGAATCAATATGGTATGAGAGGGAAAAATGGAGAAAGGATTTTGGAAAAATATAAAAACGAGAACTGAGGAATTTGAAAAATAGAAAATATGGCCTATTCCTAATGTCACAAATCTTTGATATTATATAGCACAATAAAATAATGGGGGAAGAGCAAGGTATATTGACACTTGTGATATAGCAGGGAGTGAAGTATTGGCATGGCTTAGAACGAGAGTAATAAATTTTAAGTGGGATAAAGTCGGCCCTGGTGGTCTAATGGTAGCCATACTTGCCACATAAACACAAGATCTCATCGGCAATCCCAGCCAGGATCGATAGATTTTTTCGGGCGTTGAATTCATAAGTATGGATTTCTTCGGAAGGGAAGTAAAGCCGTGGATTTCTTTTCCTTGATTTACGGCACGAAAAAGAACTTCAAGCCTGAAAAAAGAGGCCTCCAGAAAAATTTGTCGGCCGTTTCACACCCGGAATTGAATGGGACGCTGATGACCTGAGATGTTAAAGAGTGTCCATAAATAAATCAAATTAGCAATCAACCAGTGGGATAAGAAATGAATATATTTAGGGGAAATGTCCAATATGAGAAAAACAAGATAGTACTTAGCATTTTATTTTAAATGTAATCAAACTAAGTTTTGAAGGGAAATGAGTGAATAGTGTTTAACGCCCGTTTTTGCTACAGAGGTACCACAGGCGATGGACACTGATGATACATGAGATGAGATGAAATGATATATTGGGAAAGGATTTATTTTTAAGGAAGGAAACATCCCAGGCCTAAGTTTCGGGTACCTCCCCGACATTTGTCATTTATGAGGACTGAGGAAAACCTGGAAAAAACCTCAGTCAGGGAGGACGATCCTGGCGGGATTAGAATCACCAGACCTACGGTCACGAGTCCGCGCCTTAGCGACCTCGGCCACCCGTGGCGTGTTTTAAAGGGAACAGTTCCTTACGCGAAAGTGGGAAAACTTAACAAATGAAATAAGGGCCAGCATAAATTTAGATCTAAAATTATATAATAATATAAAAAACAAAATGGAAAATGCATCAGGATGCTGAGACAGAAATTTTTATGGCAGGTGGGCAAAACAAGTGGAAACAACAATGTTGACAATGGCACTATTTAGGAGTGAATATATATCCCCATTACATACTCAAAGTGGTATAAATTGTAATGCGGCAGGATACGGAATGCAATTCCATAAACTGAAGGTGATTAATTGGGAAATTTAAATGTTTTAATTGAAGAAAATTTACATATATTGAGAATATTGAACGGAAAATTATTTACTTTGATTTTAACATGTTTTCTTGTTTGTGAAAACTGCAAGAAATTGTATAAAAATATTATATTTGAAAGTAAATTGGAAAAAATCCATTCATACATGTTCTGTGCCATTTCCTAAATCTGAAAAAAATGCCCTAGGTATTATACACTGGAGCCCAGATTGTATCCTTATTTCATTTTGCACAATTGAAAATAGAGAATGGAAGGGAGATAAAAGATGACATATATCAGGTGTTAATTTGATGGTGGCTTAGTCACAAAATACGTTGAGACACAAATTTCAACGTTTCATTGAGATGTAAACATATGTAAATATATATCAGGAGCTTTTTCTCCATGCTTACAAATAATGAATTGCATGATCTCGGATTTCAATCAGAAAGACGGATTATACAATTTAACAGAAAAAAAAAACTGAATTATTGCTCAAAGTTGGTTCAAATTCCCACTTACAGTACCAAATACTATTAGTTTCATCAAGACTTTACTTTTAGCGCTATGGTATCCTGGACATGAGCAGCCTACTTAGTAATAGTTTTAATGTTTGACTTTTTAAAATATCCTTTAAATAATTCAATTTTTTCATTTCCGCATTTCTTATATTTGTAATTAAAATACCATCAGCGAATGAAAAGATCTGATTATTCCACGATATTGCTACATAGTTCGCAATGCACATTTGAACGAACTATGGCAATGAAAATGCTAAGCGGATGAAAATACCATTATACCGAGTTTTATGTTAGAAATGCAGAATAATTCATTTTTAATACTTGGTACATTTGATTGCAACTATTTCACAGCAGTAGTATGCAATAATATTTTAAAATGTGTTTAGAATAATATAATTATGAGTTGCTGGTGTAAGGAACTTCTACATTTCAAAGCAGTATGTTCTCTTTTCTAAGGTTAGTTGCATTTCTTATACCAGCATATTATTTTTATTTTGAAATCGAAATCATGTTGAATAAACAGACTGAACAAAATACTGGAAGAATATTCAAAACCGTTTGTCATTGCATCCCTACTCATGAAGGGAGGTAGGTACAATACGGTAATTGTGTAAATAAACACTTTTGGAGTAAGTTTTTCGCCAGCTAAAAGTTTATTCTAGGACCTAGAACAGAACGCTCTGAACAAGCTCATTTATATTTTATAGCTGCTTGTGATATCAGATTTCCATTAAAGTTGTTAGTGAAATAAATATTTGTATTTATGGCAACGTATTTTATCTGTGCCTTTCTCTTTTTCAGGAGCAAGCTATGGATTCAGGTTATAGATGCATCATCGTTGTTAAAAATGCCAAGGGAATACATAGATATGTTACGTGTAGATCGACTTCCATGTAGATAAGTTTCTACACTGTAAATTGTTTAGCTAATGGTGCAATCCATGATATTCTGGTTAATAATCTACTGTCATTTACTTCGAGTGCAGTTCCTCTCACAGAAATTATATACGCCAACAGAGACATCAACGTCAAAGTATCTCATCTATGTTCTGATTCGCCTCTAGTCATGTCTCTCACTCATGTTCTCTGAGAGATTTCAACTAATGCTGCTTATTTGTGTGATGCTCTGGTTACAAATACTCTTTCAGAGCCTCTTCTACACTAACAATTCTCCTGCAAGTAAAATAAGAAGAGACTCCCAAAACTTTGCTGCAGCTTCTAGAATTAGGCCAAGAGGATATTACATCAAAGAACAAGAGGATCTTGAAATTTGTTCACAGAAAATTAAAACTTTTCAATTGTATTCAAATTGAATGCATTCTACCGGTAGAAGAATGAAGAAATTGTTGAAAGTAACAGATTGTTTGCTTAATATATTTTCTTTTAAGAACGACATTTCACCTACAGCAGCAAGGTCTTAGTAGATGCAAGGAACATGTTTACAAGACTCAAGACAAGTTCTGTTTAACTTTAACTCTCTGAAGTGCCTCTAGCTTCTCCCTCGAAGATGCTAGCAATTACACTTTATAAAAGTAATTCTAATGCTCATAGATTTTGTGTTCATTTATTGTTTTTCCCTATATGTTATCTTGAAGAATTTATTGCGTCTGTTCTAACATGATATTCTTGTCTCAAGAATTCCTATCATAATAATCAAATCAATTAACCTGAGGAATTCCTTCTCAAAGTCATTAAACCTATAATGATTATGGTTATCAATTGTATAGTAATTATATATATATTTCTTTATGTACTAAATAATGTTCTGTACAAGGTATACAGTTCCATAAAAATGCCATATGGGCAGAAATCATAACATAAGATACGCTAGTCGTTCGTGGTAGCTTTAAGGAAAATATAACAAAAGGCTTGCTTCGAAAGAGGGTCGCCTTTTGTAGCGGTCAGATATTTTTCCTCTTTTGTAAAGAGCTTAGAGTTATTTTGTTACATTTGGGAATGCTAATGGCATTTTTTGCACTTAACGGGTCACAGAAAGACGTATTGTTTCTATAGGTGAACGGCATTTGTCGAGTTCAAAAGAGCGGCTTGTGAGAAAGTCAGGTGCATTCATTTTAGAGAAATCTAGCTTGAGAAATTTAGGCATAAAAGCTAGTTAGAATAAATTAAACCAATTCACAACTCCAAGAATCTGACGAATGAAAAAAGACGTACCTTATGTACAAAATAAAGCTTAATCAGATTTGCTGTTTTTAACTCGTCATAGCTACTAAAGTGCTTTACTTGAACGGCAGTTTTAGAATCTTCGAGGAGGAAAATTTCGCAGGGCATAGCGCATCCCAACACTAAGATTTTGAATCCGGATAAAGAATGAAGTTCTGAGCAATCATCACGTCATTCTACGTTTCAGCGACCGTGTACAGTCATCACGTTATCACAGGCAGTACAGTTTCGACGATTGCATGAAGTCATATAAGTTATTGCAATGTTATCTACGGCCGTGTGCAGTTATATCATCAATTTAGTAGCGTGATATAAACAGCCGTGAACAATTCATTTATAAAGTCGCGTATGTGCGTCAATTATAATATAATTATAATATAATTTCTATTCAGCCAAGCAGCTTGTGGTGATAAGTATAGACTTCGACGCCGAAAGACTAAGTGGTAGTAGTAGTAGTAGTAGTAGTAGTAGTAGTAGTAGTAGTAGTAGTAGTAGTAGTAGTAGTAGTAGTAGCAGCAGCAGCAGTAGTAGTAGAAGAAGAATGGTGTTTAAAACCCGTTTTTATTATTCGTGGTAATAATTGCGTGTAAGTCAATAGCGAGAGTTGCCGGCCTAAAGAGCATAATTAGTTGTTCAGCTGATCATACGTACGTTAACGAAGAACCGTAGAACCAATAAAATTATTGTGTGTTACCAGCAATGCGACGAACTATCCAGCAATTTATAACTTAAAACTTTAAAAAAAATTGAGAACTTAACCCAATTCCCGAAATATATTAATTCATATAAAATTCCCTTTCCTTCAAAACATTCCAAATTACATTGAGAAACCTATTCTTCGTTTTGGAACCAAAGGTGTAGATGAACATCCAACTCCAGTCTCCGAAAGCCGTGGCAGATTAAGAAGACCATCAGTAAGAGACATTTGCAATATTATGCCTCACAACCTGCTCTCTACATTACCTATTTTAAATCAATTATACATCATGCATAGCAATGAATACACCGACCATAATTATTATCCATTCCATTCCTTTAATGCAGGCATCAACGAGAGAATTGAAGAAATACTGCATTCTTTTTGGTATTTATGAATATCATATTTGACCTCCTCAATAGATCAAGATTTGTGCCAGCTAATACTAATTTACATCTGCGCTAGTCATCCAAGCAGGCCATTTAAATATGTGGAATGGTGCAATCCATCTGTTAAATAATTTAGAGTTTGTTAGTCTAGTTTGAGGTAAAGTCATTCGACCTCCCTGACAGGACGAATGGAGCACCACAATGAATATAATGCAGTATCTGTGGATGAAGCTGCTGAGCAAAGTATTCTCTTATTTAAATCTAAGATCTCTTAACCGGATTGGTTTCCAAAAATCAAATATTTTGAAGGTAACAACAATACATTTATGAATGATGTGTGCTCTTCCTAGTCGAGGAGGAAAACTGAAAAATGATTATGAACGACTGCTATCCCACTCGGAGATTTTTGTGGAAGACAGATTAGATGTTTTCATAACCGATTCTTCTATTTCAGATTCTATTGAAGAAAAGTATGTCAACGTTCATCTATCTGAAGGCCTTGATTTTTATAGAAGTTAAAATAACCAATTAAATAAGCGGTTATATTATTAAACACTTGCTGATATTTACAGTGTAAAATTTCCCTGATTATAGGAGGAGGTTAATTGTGGATCTGAAACCCACATCATATAATATAATAGTGCACGTGACATTGGTGAAAATTGGTACGACTCAGAAGCATTGAGAGTAGACTTGAAAGAACCATTCAAATGTTTACTTCCCAATATTTCTCATACAAATGGAGTAGATTGCTGACTTTCGGAAACATTCAAGAAGCACTGAGAGTTAACTTCACCAAGTGAAGTATTCACAAATGTGCAGTGATAGAAAAGTTCTTCGCGAAATTTAACAAAATTACAACTCAACTTTGTAGCTTGAAAAATAGTAAGAATTTAGTAGTAGTAGTGGTGGGGGTGGTGGTAG